>CM038622.1:636626-1236626 GCA_021554675.1 Leuciscus idus | reverse complement strand
GGAGCTGTTGTAGTTTCAGTAGTTGTAGTGCCCCCTGATGTTGGAGTAGGCGGAGCTGTTGTAGTTTCAGTAGTTGTAGTGCCCACTGATGTTTGAGTTGGCGGAGCTGTTGTAGTTTCAGTAGTTGTAGTGCCCGCTGATGTTGGAGTTAGCGGAGCTGTTGTAGTTTCAGTATTTGTAGTGCCCGCTGATGTTGGAGTTGGCGGAGCTGTTGTAGTTTCAGTATTTGTAGTACCCGCTGATGTTGGAGTTGGCGGAGCTGTAGTGGTTTCAGTAGTAGTAGTGCCCACTGATCTTGGAGTTGGCGGAGCTGTTGTAGTTTCAGTAGTAGTAGTGCCCGCTGATGTTGGAGTTGGCGGAGCTGTTGTAGTTTCAGTAGTAGTAGTGCCCGCTGATGTTGGAGTTGGTGGAGCTGTTGTAGTTTCAGTAGTTGTAGTGCCCGCTGATGTTTGAGTTGGCGGAGCTGTTGTAGTTTCAGTAATAGTAGGGCCCGCTGATGTTGGAGTTGGCGGAGCTGTAGTGGTTTCAGTAGTAGTAGTGCCCGCTGATGTTGGAGTTGGCGGAGCTGTTGTAGTTTCAGTAGTTGTAGTGCCCGCTGATGTTTGAGTTGGCGGAGCTGTTGTAGTTTCAGTAGTTGAAGTGCCAGCTGATGTTTCAGTTGGCGGAGCTGTTGTAGTTTCAGTAGTTGTAGTGCCCGCTGATGTTTGAGTTGGCGGAGCTGTAGTGGTTTCAGTAGTTGTAGTGCCCGCTGATGTTTGAGTTGGCGGAGCTGTAGTGGTTTCAGTAGTTGTAGTGCCCGCTGATGTTGTAGTTGGCAGAACTGTTGTAGTTTCAGTAGTTGTAGTGCCCGCTGATGTTGTAGTTGGCAGAACTGTTGTAGTTTCAGTAGTTGTAGTGCCCGCTGATGTTGTAGTTGGCAGAACTGTTGTAGTTTCAGTAGTTGTAGTGCCCGCTGATGTTTGAGTTGGCGGAGCTGTTGTAGTTTCAGTAGTTGTAGTGCCCGCTGATGTTGTAGTTGGCGGAACTGTTGTAGTTTCAGTAGTTGTAGTGCCCTCTGATGTTTGCGTTGGCGGAGCTGTTGTAGTTTCAGTAGTTGTAGTGCCCGCTGATGTTGGAGTTGGCGGAGCTGTTGTAGTTTCAGTAGTTGTTGTGCCCGCTGATGTTGGAGTTGGCGGAGCTGTTGTAGTTTCAGTAGTTGTAGTGCCCGCTGATGTTTGAGTTGGCGGAGCTGTTGTAGTTTCAGTAGTTGTAGTGCCCGCTGATGTTTGAGTTGGCGGAGCTGTTGTAGTTTCAGTAGTTGTAGTGCCCGCTGATGTTGTAGTTGGCAGAACTGTTGTAGTTTCAGTAGTTGTAGTGCCCGCTGATGTTGTAGTTGGCAGAACTGTTGTAGTTTCAGTAGTTGTAGTGCCCGCTGATGTTTGAGTTGGCGGAGCTGTTGTAGTTTCAGTAGTTGTAGTGCCCGCTGATGTTGTAGTTGGCAGAACTGTTGTAGTTTCAGTAGTTGTAGTGCCCTCTGATGTTTGAGTTGGCGGAGCTGTTGTAGTTTCAGTAGTTGTAGTGCCCGCTGATGTTGGAGTTGGCGGAGCTGTTGTAGTTTCAGTAGTTGTTGTGCCCGCTGATGTTGGAGTTGGCGGAGCTGTTGTAGTTTCAGTAGTTGTTGTGCCCGCTGATGTTTGAGTTGGATGAGCTGTAGTGGTTTCAGTAGTTGTAGTGCCCGCTGATGTTTGAGTTGGTGGAGCTGTTGTAGTTTCAGTAGTTGCAGTGCCCGCTGATGTTGGAGTTGGCGGAGCTGTTTTAGTTTCAGTAGTTGTAGTGCCCGCTGATGTTTGAGTTGTCGGAGCTGTTGTAGTTTCAGTAGTTGTAGTGCCCGCTGATGTTGGAGTTGGCAGAGCTGTTGTAGTTGCAGTAGTTGTTGTGCCCGCTGATGTTGGAGTTGGCGGAGCTTTTGTAGTTTCAATAGTTGTTGTGCCCGCTGATGTTGGAGTTGGCGGAGCTGTTGTAGTTTCAGTAGTTGTAGTGCCCGCTGATGTTGGAGTTGGCGGAGCTGTTGTAGTTTCAGTAGTTGTAGTGCCCGCTGATGTTGGAGTCGGCGGAGCTGTTGTAGTTTCAGTAGTTGTTGTGCCCGCTGATGTTGTAGTTGGCGGAGCTGTTGTAGTTTCAGTAGTTGTTGTACCCGCTGATGTTGGAGTTGGCGGAGCTGTTGTAGTTTCAGTAGTTGTTGTGCCCGCTGATGTTGTAGTTGGCGGAGCTGTTGTAGTTTCAGTAGTTGTAGTGCCCGCTGATGTTTGAGTTGACAGAGCTGTTGTAGATTCAGTAGTTGTAGCGCCAGTTGATGTTGGAGTTGGCAGAGCTGTTGTAGTTTCAGTAGTTGTAGTGCCAGTTGATGTTTGAGTTGGTGGAGCTGTTGTAGTTTCAGTAGTTGTAGCGTCAGTTGATGTTTGAGTTGGCTGAGATGTTGTAGTTTCAGTAGTTGTAGCGTCAGTTGATGTTGGAGTTGTCTGAGATGTTGTAGTTTCAGTAGTTGTAGCGTCAGTTGATGTTTGAGTTGTCTGAGCTGTTGTAGTTTCAGTAGTTGTAGCGTCAGTTGATGTTTGAGTTGTCTGAGCTGTTGTAGTTTCAGTAGTTGTAGTTTCCGCTGAAGTTTGAGTTGGCTGAGCTGTAGGACTGGTTGTAGTGGCTTTGGTAGGACTTATTACTGTTGTGAGTTTGGATAATTTGTAGAATAAAGTTAAATAAAATAACAGTTGAGAAAACTATTAATCTTCAGCAAAATCCATAGAAAGTACTGTATAAACAACAACTACAAACAACTATAGTTTAATAACTATAAAGAGTAACACAGAAAGCATTCCAAACTGTTTTGAATGACATTGCATTGATGATATTGCTTGATTGACTTACCCTCAACACTGGTGATGTTAAGAGTGGTGTTGCCATTTAAAATGGCATTGGATATATTTGTTTCATTGGTTACAGAACTAAATGTTACTTCCATATTAGTGATGATTGATCCAGCACTACAGAAGGGACGGGGGAGAGAAAGAGTCATTGCCATTTAAAAAAAATAAAAATAAAAGTGGTTTTATACAAATCTACCAAATGCTGTTAATAACAAGATATATCATTTGACGAACATTTGATTGAAAAAAAACAAACAAACAAAAAAACATTTGACAGTTGCTGATATCTTTTTCCCTAGTGTACCAGTAGAATTCCAGATTTACAAATTCCTTTTGCAAGTTTTGGAATAATCTTGACATGTTTTGTTTTATAAATAATTGAGTAATTGAGACTAACGCCATCCATAGAACTGTGAAAGCCTTTCCAAGATGCTGGAACAACCTGCCAGCAAACTACTGCACTGTTTAAGAGTTAATGTCTATTAAGCAAATCAAGTCAGTGTTTAGTGTGACCACACTTTGCCTTCAAAACAACTCTTTCCAAGGAGTTTTTTAAGGTTGGTTTTTCCAAGCATCTAGGAGAAGTTGCCATAGTTCTTCTATGAATTTATGGTGTTTAGTCTCAGTTGTTTCTGTGTCTTCCATGTAATTCTCGATAATGGTGGGATCAGATCTCTGTGTGGTGCACATCTTCTGTTATAAAACTTCTTGTTCATACAAAAATATCACTGAATTATTACAGCATTCGTAATAGGAATGTTTGGAAATCTAAAATTGTTATTTGTAACTTGTCAACTAAAGCATGAAGCATATACTGTGTATATATATATATATATATATATATAGAGAGAGAGAGAGAGAGAGAGAGAGAGAGCTGTCTGACTGTATACATTTTTGTTTTCCAAAAATGAAATGTATTCTTATAATAAGGAAAGAAATACCCACCGGAACGAAATAACTTTCATTTCAACGAAGGAGCTACCGAATTCCCTTTGAAAGATTGGCTTAATCTGTGGAAAACAGATTCACAATGTCAGGTTCAACATTTAGTTAAGAATTTTAACCACAGTTAAAAACCTTCAACATGAAAGACATTTGGTGGTCATTCATTCTTTTTTACATGATCTGGCGTTATTATTTACAAATTTAAGTGCATATTAACATTTATTGTAATAGTCTACTCTTTAGTTCTTGTTTAACGGTGTACCTTTAAGTGCACCTGTTATTCTATTTTAAGGTCTATTTTAGGTTAAAAAACACACATTATTTTCACATAATATACATTGCACATCTCCTCATTTCTCAGAGTCGGAAAACGGTTTGTTTGAAAATTCAGTCTCTCTAAACCCCTCCTTTCTGCAAGCCTACCCTGCACTGATTGGTCAGATGGCCCAGTCTGCTGTGATTGGTCTACCGCTTACAGTGGGCGTTGGAAACAAAACGCCTATTAGCATATCTGAATTCCAGCCCTTCCTCAGCTCTTGATCACAGTGATACGAACAGTAACAATGGCGTGAGTTTTACCGTAGCAATCTCATCAAAGTGGATTTGCTTTGTCAGCAGAAAACAGCGTCTTCTCGACATGAACAACACGATCCAAACTCTTCCAGTCTCAGATAAACTACAGTGTTTGAGGGCGGGGCTAAGAGACGCTGTTCAGCCAATCAAGACCACAGGTTGGCATTATGCAAATTAGTTACAAACCTACGCGCGCGTTCAGCAGGAAGTGAGACTGAATTACTGACGACTCGTTTTAGGCAGTTCAGAATCAAGTCTTTCGTTTAGATGAAAACTCCATTTATCTGCACTTTGAAGTTTGCAGAGCTTTTACCTTCACAAACAGCTCTATTACACACTGCATGTAAGGCAATACTCGGTTACACTTTATTTTAAGGGGTCATTGTTACAGTGTAATTATATATTTAAGTAATTTAGTATTAAGCAACTACATGCACTTACTATAGGGTTAGGGTAGGATTAGGATTTGGTTGAGGGTTAGTTGCATGTAATTATGATGTTATTACTATGGTAAGTACATGTAACATATGTAACAAGGACACTGTAAAATAAAGTGTTCCCCAATACTCTAAAAAACATAATAGGGGCACTTTAAATTTGTTTGTACATCATCTGGAACAAGTATTTAATTGCTTATCCTTGTTCAATAGACCACCCGAGTGACCAGTGAGGGATTTTTAATGGTCAATGTCTTTATCACTTAAGTCTTCCACAATGAATTTAACTTAGGATGAACTGCTGAAACTCTTAGCCATGGGTGCGTTTCCCAAAAGCATCGTAAGCCTATGTTGATCGTGGAACAAGGATTTATTAAAAGACTACTTACTACCTTCATCTTCGTGTTTGCGTTTACCAAACTCAGACCCTTTTTTTTTTTTCGGATCCATAAAATGATTCCATCTGTGACTCAAAAACCGCAATATGATTCGAACTTTGAGTTATATGATCCGTTGCATCACTATTAAGTGGTGAAAGTAAAATCTGGACTAGAAGTTGTTTAAAAAACAGCTAATTGATATATACACCTGGACGCAAATAAAATACAACACTATCTGCACTTAAATAACGTACATTACATATGTTGGGTGCAAACAGTTTACACTAATATTCATATTAGAATTCAAAATAAAATGCTTAATACATTAAAATGCAAGAATGTTACTATTTATTTTGCAGTTCAAATAGCATATATGTGCCTTATATATTTATAACACAACTCACCTCTGTTATGGTTTTGTTTTCTCTGTTTTTAAATGCTTCTGATGATGAATTTGACAGGTCAGGTTCAAAATCTTCATTGCTGGAAAACCTAACTAGAACTGTAGAGGTTAAAGGAGTTGTGATCGTTGCTTCAGTTGTAGAAGTAAGTTGTGTTGTTGTTGCGGTTAGAGGGGAAGAAGTCGTAGCTGTAGTTTCAGTAGTTGTAGTGCCCACTGATGTTTGAGTTGGCGGAGCTGTTGTAGTTTCAGTAGTTGTAGTGCCCGCTGATGTTGGAGTTAGCGGAGCTGTTGTAGTTTCAGTATTTGTAGTGCCCGCTGATGTTGGAGTTGGCGGAGCTGTTGTAGTTTCAGTATTTGTAGTACCCGCTGATGTTTGAGTTGGCGGAGCTGTAGTGGTTTCAGTAGTAGTAGTGCCAACTGATGTTGGAGTTGGCGGAGCTGTTGTAGTTTCAGTAGTAGTAGTGCCCGCTGATGTTGGAGTTGGCGGAGCTGTTGTAGTTTCAGTAGTAGTAGTGCCCGCTGATGTTGGAGTTGGTGGAGCTGTTGTAGTTTCAGTAGTTGTAGTGCCCGCTGATGTTTGAGTTGGCGGAGCTGTTGTAGTTTCAGTAATAGTAGGGCCCGCTGATGTTGGAGTTGGCGGAGCTGTAGTGGTTTCAGTAGTAGTAGTGCCCGCTGATGTTGGAGTTGGCGGAGCTGTTGTAGTTTCAGTAGTTGTAGTGCCCGCTGATGTTTGAGTTGGCGGAGCTGTTGTAGTTTCAGTAGTTGAAGTGCCAGCTGATGTTTCAGTTGGTGGAGCTGTTGTAGTTTCAGTAGTTGTAGTGCCCGCTGATGTTTGAGTTGGCGGAGCTGTAGTGGTTTCAGTAGTTGTAGTGCCCGCTGATGTTTGAGTTGGCGGAGCTGTAGTGGTTTCAGTAGTTGTAGTACCCGCTGATGTTTGAGTTGGCGGAGCTGTTGTAGTTTCAGTAGTTGTAGTGCCCGCTGATGTTTGAGTTGGCGGAGCTGTAGTGGTTTCAGTAGTTGTAGTGCCCGCTGATGTTGTAGTTGGCAGAACTGTTGTAGTTTCAGTAGTTGTAGTGCCCGCTGATGTTTGAGTTGGCGGAGCTGTTGTAGTTTCAGTAGTTGTAGTGCCCGCTGATGTTGTAGTTGGCAGAACTGTTGTAGTTTCAGTAGTTGTAGTGCCCGCTGATGTTGTAGTTGGCAGAACTGTTGTAGTTTCAGTAGTTGTAGTGCCCGCTGATGTTTGAGTTGGCGGAGCTGTTGTAGTTTCAGTAGTTGTAGTGCCCGCTGATGTTGTAGTTGGCAGAACTGTTGTAGTTTCAGTAGTTGTAGTGCCCTCTGATGTTTGAGTTGGCGGAGCTGTTGTAGTTTCAGTAGTTGTAGTGCCCGCTGATGTTGGAGTTGGCGGAGCTGTTGCAGTTTCAGTAGTTGTTGTGCCCACTGATGTTGGAGTTGGTGGAGCTGTTGTAGTTTCAGTAGTTGTTGTGCCCGCTGATGTTTGAGTTGGATGAGCTGTAGTGGTTTCAGTAGTTGTAGTGCCCGCTGATGTTTGAGTTGGTGGAGCTGTTGTAGTTTCAGTAGTTGTAGTGCCCGCTGATGTTGGAGTTGGCGGAGCTGTTTTAGTTTCAGTAGTTGTAGTGCCCGCTGATGTTTGAGTTGTCGGAGCTGTTGTAGTTTCAGTAGTTGTAGTGCCCGCTGATGTTGGAGTTGGCGGAGCTGTTGTAGTTTCAGTAGTTGTTGTGCCCGCTGATGTTGGAGTTGGCGGAGCTGTTGTAGTTTCAGTAGTTGTAGTGCCCGCTGATGTTGGAGTTGGCGGAGCTGTTGTAGTTTCAGTAGTTGTAGTGCCCGCTGATGTTGGAGTCGGCGGAGCTGTTGTAGTTTCAGTAGTTGTTGTGCCCACTGATGTTGTAGTTGTCGGAGCTGTTGTAGTTTCAGTAGTTGTAGTGCCCGCTGATGTTGGAGTTGGCGGAGCTGTTGTAGTTTCAGTAGTTGTTGTGCCCGCTGATGTTGGAGTTGGCGGAGCTGTTGTAGTTTCAGTAGTTGTAGTGCCCGCTGATGTTGGAGTTGGCGGAGCTGTTGTAGTTTCAGTAGTTGTAGTGCCCGCTGATGTTGTAGTTGGCAGAACTGTTGTAGTTTCAGTAGTTGTAGTGCCCTCTGATGTTTGAGTTGGCGGAGCTGTTGTAGTTTCAGTAGTTGTAGTGCCCGCTGATGTTGGAGTTGACGGAGCTGTTGTAGTTTCAGTAGTTGTTGTGCCCACTGATGTTGGAGTTGGTGGAGCTGTTGTAGTTTCAGTAGTTGTTGTGCCCGCTGATGTTTGAGTTGGATGAGCTGTAGTGGTTTCAGTAGTTGTAGTGCCCGCTGATGTTTGAGTTGGTGGAGCTGTTGTAGTTTCAGTAGTTGTAGTGCCCGCTGATGTTGGAGTTGGCGGAGCTGTTTTAGTTTCAGTAGTTGTAGTGCCCGCTGATGTTTGAGTTGTCGGAGCTGTTGTAGTTTCAGTAGTTGTAGTGCCCGCTGATGTTGGAGTTGGCGGAGCTGTTGTAGTTTCAGTAGTTGTTGTGCCCGCTGATGTTGGAGTTGGCGGAGCTGTTGTAGTTTCAGTAGTTGTAGTGCCCGCTGATGTTGGAGTTGGCGGAGCTGTTGTAGTTTCAGTAGTTGTAGTGCCCGCTGATGTTGGAGTTGGCGGAGCTGTTGTAGTTTCAGTAGTTGTAGTGCCCGCTGATGTTGGAGTCGGCGGAGCTGTTGTAGTTTCAGTAGTTGTTGTGCCCACTGATGTTGTAGTTGGCGGAGCTGTTGTAGTTTCAGTAGTTGTTGTACCCGCTGATGTTGGAGTTGGCGGAGCTGTTGTAGTTTCAGTAGTTGTTGTGCCCGCTGATGTTGTAGTTGGCGGAGCTGTTGTAGTTTCAGTAGTTGTAGTGCCCGCTGATGTTTGAGTTGACAGAGCTGTTGTAGATTCAGTAGTTGTAGCGCCAGTTGATGTTTGAGTTGTCTGAGCTGTTGTAGTTTCAGTAGTTGTAGCGTCAGTTGATGTTGGAGTTGTCTGAGATGTTGTAGTTTCAGTAGTTGTAGCGTCAGTTGATGTTTGAGTTGTCTGAGCTGTTGTAGTTTCAGTAGTTGTAGCGTCAGTTGATGTTTGAGTTGTCTGAGCTGTTGTAGTTTCAGTAGTTGTAGTTTCCGCTGAAGTTTGAGTTGGCTGAGCTGTAGGACTGGTTGTAGTGGCTTTGGTAGGACTTATTACTGTTGTGAGTTTGGATAATTTGTAGAATAAAGTTAAATAAAATAACAGTTGAGAAAACTATTAATCTTCAGCAAAATCCATAGAAAGTACTGTATAAACAACAACTACAAACAACTATAGTTTAATAACAATAAAGAGTAACACAGAAAGCATTCCAAACTGTTTTGAATGACATTGCATTGATGATATTGCTTGATTGACTTACCCTCAACACTGGTGATGTTAAGAGTGGTGTTGCCATTTAAAATGGCATTGGATATATTTGTTTCATTGGTTACAGAACTAAATGTTACTTCCATATTAGTGATGATTGATCCAGCACTACAGAAGGGACGGGGGAGAGAAAGAGTCATTACCATTTAAAAAAAAAATAATTTAAAGTAATACAAATCTACCAAATGCTGTTAATAACAAGATATATCATTTGACGAACATTTGATTGAAAAAAAACAAACAAACAAAAAAACATTTGACAGTTGCTGATATCTTTTTCCCTAGTGTACCAGTAGAATTCTAGATTTACACATTCCTTTTGCAAGTTTTGGAATAATCTTGACATGTTTTGTTTTATAAATAATTGAGTAATTGAGACTAAAGCCATCCATAGAACTGTGAAAGCCTTTCCAAGATGCTGGAACAACCTGCCAGCAAACTACTGCACTGTTTAAGAGTTAATGTCTATTAAGCAAATCAAGTCAGTGTTTAGTGTGACCACACTTTGCCTTCAAAACAACTCTTTCCAAGGAGTTTTTTAAGGTTGGTTTTTCCAAGCATCTAGGAGAAGTTGCCATAGTTCTTCTATGAATTTATGGTGTTTAGTCTCAGTTGTTTCTGTGTCTTCCATGTAATTCTCGATAATGGTGGGATCAGATCTCTGTGTGGTGCACATCTTCTGTTATAAAACTTCTTGTTCATACAAAAATATCACTGAATTATTACAGCATTCGTAATAGGAATGTTTGGAAATCTAAAATTGTTATTTGTAACTTGTCAACTAAAGCATGAAGCATATACTGTGTATATATATATATATATATATATATATATATATAGAGAGAGAGAGAGAGAGAGAGAGAGAGAGAGAGAGAGAGCTGTCTGACTGTATACATTTTTGTTTTCCAAAAATGAAATGTATTCTTATAATAAGGAAAGAAATACCCACCGGAACGAAATAACTTTCATTTCAACGAAGGAGCTACCGAATTCCCTTTGAAAGATTGGCTTAATCTGTGGAAACCAGATTCACAATGTCAGGTTCGACATTTAGTTAAGAATTTTAACCACAGTTAAAAACCTTCAATATGAAAGACATTTGGTGGTCATTCATTCTTTTTTACATGATCTGGCGTTATTATTTACAAATTTAAGTGCATATTAACATTTATTGTAATAGTCTACTCTTTAGTTCTTGTTTAACGGTGTACCTTTAAGTGCACCTGTTATTCTATTTTAAGGTCTATTTTAGGTTAAAAAACACACATTATTTTCACATAATATACATTGCACATCTCCTCATTTCTCAAAGAGTCGGAAAACGGTTTGTTTGAAAATTCAGTCTCTCTAAACCCCTCCTTTCTGCAAGCCTACCCTGCACTGATTGGTCAGATGGCCCAGTCTGCTGTGATTGGTCTACCGCTTACAGTGGGCGTTGGAAACAAAACGCCTATTAGCATATCTGAATTCCAGCCCTTCCTCAGCTCTTGATCACAGTGATACGAACAGTAACAATGGCGTGAGTTTTACCGTAGCAATCTCATCAAAGTGGATTTGCTTTGTCAGCAGAAAACAGCGTCTTCTCGACATGAACAACACGATCCAAACTCTTCCAGTCTCAGATAAACTACAGTGTTTGAGGGCGGGGCTAAGAGACGCTGTTCAGCCAATCAAGACCACAGGTTGGCATTATGCAAATTAGTTACAAACCTACGCGCGCGTTCAGCAGGAAGTGAGACTGAATTACTGACGACTCGTTTTAGGCAGTTCAGAATCAAGTCTTTCGTTTAGATGAAAACTCCATTTATCTACACTTTGAAGATTGCAGAGCTTTTACCTTCACAAACAGCTCTATTACACACTGCATGTAAGGCAATACTCGGTTACACTTTATTTTAAGGGGTCATTGTTACAGTGTAATTATATATTTAAGTAATTTAGTATTAAGCAACTACATGCACTTACTATAGGGTTAGGGTAGGATTAGGATTTGGTTGAGGGTTAGTTGCATGTAATTATGATGTTATTACTATGGTAAGTACATGTAACATATGTAACAAGGACACTGTAAAATAAAGTGTTCCCCAATACTCTAAAAAACATAATAGGGGCACTTTAAATTTGTTTGTACATCATCTGGAACAAGTATTTAATTGCTTATCCTTGTTCAATAGACCACCCGAGTGACCAGTGAGGGATTTTTGATGGTCAATGTCTTTATCACTTAAGTCTTCCACAATGAATTTAACTTAGGATGAACTGCTGAAACTCTTAGCCATGGCTGCGTTTCCCAAAAGCATTGTAAGCCTATGTTGATCGTGGAACAAGGATTTATTAAAAGACTACTTACTACCTTCATCTTCGTGTTTCGTTTACCAAACTCAGACCCTTTTTTTTTTTTCTGATCCATAAAATGATTCCATCTGTGACTCAAAAACCGCAATATGATTCGAACTTTGAGTTATATGATCCGTTGCATCACTATTAAGTGGTGAAAGTAAAATCTGGACTAGAAGTTGTTTAAAAAACAGCTAATTGATATATACACCTGGACGCAAATAAAATACAACACTATCTGCACTTAAATAACGTACATTACATATGTTGGGTGCAAACAGTTTACACTAATATTTATATTAGAATTCAAAATAAAATGCTTAATACATTAAAATGCAAGAATGTTACTATTTATTTTGCAGTTCAAATAGCATATATGTGCCTTATATATTTATAACACAACTCACCTCTGTTATGGTTTTGTTTTCTCTGTTTTTAAAAGCTTCTGATGATGAATTTGACAGGTCAGGTTCAAAATCTTCATTGCTGGAAAACCTAACTAGAACTGTAGAGGTTAAAGGAGTTGTGATCGTTGCTTCAGTTGTAGAAGTAAGTTGTGTTGTTGTTGCGGTTAGAGGGGAAGAAGTCGTAGCTGTAGTTTCAGTAGTTGTAGTGCCCGCTGATGTTTGAGTTGGCGGAGCTGTTGTGGTTTCAGTAGTTGTAGTGCCCGCTGATGTTTGAGTTGGATGAGCTGTTGTGGTTTCAGTAGTTGTAGTGCCCGCTGATGTTTGAGTTGGCGGAGCTGTTGTAGTTTCAGTAGTAGTAGTGCCCGCTGATGTTTGAGTTGGCAGAGCTGTTGTAGTTTCAGTAGTAGTAGTGCCCGCTGATGTTTGAGTTGTCTGAGCTGTTGTAGTTTCAGTAGTTGTAGTGCCCGCTGATGTTGGAGTTGGCGGAGCTGTTGTAGTTTCAGTAGTTGTAGTGCCCGCTGATGTTGGAGTTGGCGGAGCTGTTGTAGTTTCAGTATTTGTAGTACCCGCTGATGTTTGAGTTGGCGGAGCTGTAGTGGTTTCAGTAGTAGTAGTGCCCACTGATGTTGGAGTTTGCGGAGCTGTTGTAGTTTCAGTAGTAGTAGTGCCCGCTGATGTTGGAGTTGGCGGAGCTGTTGTAGTTTCAGTAGTAGTAGTGCCCGCTGATGTTGGAGTTGGTGGAGCTGTTGTAGTTTCAGTAGTTGTAGTGCCCGCTGATGTTTGAGTTGGCGGAGCTGTTGTAGTTTCAGTAGTTGAAGTGCCAGCTGATGTTTCAGTTGGCGGAGCTGTTGTAGTTTCAGTAGTTGTAGTGCCCGCTGATGTTTGAGTTGGCGGAGCTGTTGTAGTTTCAGTAGTTGAAGTGCCAGCTGATGTTTCAGTTGGCGGAGCTGTTGTAGTTTCAGTAGTTGTAGTGCCCGCTGATGTTTGAGTTGGCGGAGCTGTAGTGGTTTCAGTAGTTGTAGTACCCGCTGATGTTTGAGTTGGCGGAGCTGTTGTAGTTTCAGTAGTTGTAGTGCCCGCTGATGTTTGAGTTGGCGGAGCTGTAGTGGTTTCAGTAGTTGTAGTGCCCGCTGATGTTGTAGTTGGCAGAACTGTTGTAGTTTCAGTAGTTGTAGTGCCCGCTGATGTTTGAGTTGGCGGAGCTGTTGTAGTTTCAGTAGTTGTAGTGCCCGCTGATGTTTGAGTTGGCGGAGCTGTTGTAGTTTCAGTAGTTGTAGTGCCCGCTGATGTTGTAGTTGGCAGAACTGTTGTAGTTTCAGTAGTTGTAGTGCCCTCTGATGTTTGAGTTGGCGGAGCTGTTGTAGATTCAGTAGTTGTAGTGCCCGCTGATGTTGGAGTTGGCGGAGCTGTTGTAGTTTCAGTAGTTGTTGTGCCCGCTGATGTTGGAGTTGGTGAAGCTGTTGTAGTTTCAGTAGTTGTTGTGCCCGCTGATGTTTGAGTTGGATGAGCTGTAGTGGTTTCAGTAGTTGTAGTGCCCGCTGATGTTTGAGTTGGTGGAGCTGTTGTAGTTTCAGTAGTTGTAGTGCCCGCTGATGTTGGAGTTGGCGGAGCTGTTGTAGTTTCAGTAGTTGTAGTGCCCGCTGATGTTTGAGTTGTCGGAGCTGTTGTAGTTTCAGTAGTTGTAGTGCCCGCTGATGTTGTAGTTGGCGGAGCTGTTGTAGTTTCAGTAGTTGTTGTGCCCGCTGATGTTGGAGTTGGCGGAGCTGTTGTAGTTTCAGTAGTTGTAGTGCCCGCTGATGTTGGAGTTGGCGGAGCTGTTGTAGTTTCAGTAGTTGTTGTGCCCGCTGATGTTGGAGTTGGCGGAGCTGTTGTAGTTTCAGTAGTTGTTGTGCCCGCTGATGTTGGAGTTGGCGGAGCTGATGTAGTTTCAGTAGTTGTAGTGCCCGCTGATGTTGGAGTTGGCGGAGCTGTTGTAGTTTCAGTAGTTGTAGCGTCAGTTGATGTTTGAGTTGTCTGAGCTGTTGTAGTTTCAGTAGTTGTAGCGTCAGTTGATGTTGGAGTTGTCTGAGATGTTGTAGTTTCAGTAGTTGTAGCGTCAGTTGATGTTTGAGTTGTCTGAGCTGTTGTAGTTTCAGTAGTTGTAGCGTCAGTTGATGTTTGAGTTGTCTGAGCTGTTGTAGTTTCAGTAGTTGTAGCGTCAGTTGATGTTTGAGTTGTCTGAGCTGTTGTAGTTTCAGTAGTTGTAGCGTCAGTTGATGTTGGAGTTGTCTGAGATGTTGTAGTTTCAGTAGTTGTAGCGTCAGTTGATGTTTGAGTTGTCTGAGCTGTTGTAGTTTCAGTAGTTGTAGCGTCAGTTGATGTTTGAGTTGTCTGAGCTGTTGTAGTTTCAGTAGTTGTAGCGTCAGTTGATGTTGGAGTTGTCTGAGATGTTGTAGTTTCAGTAGTTGTAGCGTCAGTTGATGTTTGAGTTGTCTGAGCTGTTGTAGTTTCAGTAGTTGTAGCGTCAGTTGATGTTTGAGTTGTCTGAGCTGTTGTAGTTTCAGTAGTTGTAGTTTCCGCTGAAGTTTGAGTTGGCTGAGCTGTAGGACTGGTTGTAGTGGCTTTGGTAGGACTTATTACTGTTGTGAGTTTGGATAATTTGTAGAATAAAGTTAAATAAAATAACAGTTGAGAAAACTATTAATCTTCAGCAAAATCCATAGAAAGTACTGTAAACAACAACTACAAACAACTATAGTTTAATAACAATAAAGAGTAACACAGAAAGCATTCCAAACTGTTTTGAATGACATTGCATTGATTATATAGCTTGATTGACTTACCATCAACACTGGTGATGTTAAGAGTGGTGTTGCCATTTAAAATGGCATTGGATATATTTGTTTCATTGGTTACAGAACTAAATGTTACTTCCATATTAGTGATGATTGATCCAGCACTACAGAAGGGACGGGGGAGAGAAAGAGTCATTGCCATTTAAAAAAAAAAAAAATGTAAAGTGGTTTTATACAAATCTACCAAATGCTGTTAATAACAAGATATATCATTTGACGAACATTTGATTGAAAAAAAACAAACAAACAAAAAAACATTTGACAGTTGCTGATATCTTTTTCCCTAGTGTACCAGTAGAATTCTAGATTTACAAATTCCTTTTGCAAGTTTTGGAATAATCTTGACATGTTTTGTTTTATAAATAATTGAGTAATTGAGACTAACGCCATCCATAGAACTGTGAAAGCCTTTCCAAGATGCTGGAACAACCTGCCAGCAAACTACTGCACTGTTTAAGAGTTAATGTCTATTAAGCAAATCAAGTCAGTGTTTAGTGTGACCACACTTTGCCTTCAAAACAACTCTTTCCAAGGAGTTTTTTAAGGTTGGTTTTTCCAAGCATCTAGGAGAAGTTGCCATAGTTCTACTATGAATTTATGGTGTTTAGTCTCAGTTGTTTCTGTGTCTTCCATGTAATTCTTCCATGTAATTCTCGATAATGGTGGGATCAGATCTCTGTGTGGTGCACATCTTCTGTTATAAAACTTCTTGTTCATACAAAAATATCACTGAATTATTACAGAATTCGTAATAGGAATGTTTGGAAATCTAAAATTGTTATTTGTAACTTGTCAACTAAAGCATGAAGCATATACTGTGTATATATATATATATATATATATATATATAGAGAGAGAGAGAGAGAGAGAGAGAGAGAGAGAGAGAGAGAGAGAGAGAGCTGTCTGACTGTATACATTTTTGTTTTCCAAAAATGAAATGTATTCTTATAATAAGGAAAGAAATACCCACCGGAACGAAATAACTTTCATTTCAACGAAGGAGCTACCGAATTCCCTTTGAAAGATTGGCTTAATCTGTGGAAAACAGATTCACAATGTCAGGTTCAACATTTAGTTAAGAATTTTAACCACAGTTAAAAACCTTCAATATGAAAGACATTTGGTGGTCATTCATTCTTTTTTACATGATCTGGCGTTATTATTTACAAATTTAAGTGCATATTAACATTTATTGTAATAGTCTACTCTTTAGTTCTTGTTTAACGGTGTACCTTTAAGTGCACCTGTTATTCTATTTTAAGGTATATTTTAGGTTAAAAAACACACATTATTTTCACATAATATACATTGCACATCTCCTCATTTCTCAAAGAGTCGGAAAACGGTTTGTTTGAAAATTCAGTCTCTCTAAACCCCTCCTTTCTGCAAGCCTACCCTGCACTGATTGGTCAGATGGCCCAGTCTGCTGTGATTGGTCTACCGCTTACAGTGGGCGTTGGAAACAAAACGCCTATTAGCATATCTGAATTCCAGCCCTTCCTCAGCTCTTGATCACAGTGATACGAACAGTAACAATGGCGTGAGTTTTACCGTAGCAATCTCATCAAAGTGGATTTGCTTTGTCAGCAGAAAACAGCGTCTTCTCGACATGAACAACACGATCCAAACTCTTCCAGTCTCAGATAAACTACAGTGTTTGAGGGCGGGGCTAAGAGACGCTGTTCAGCCAATCAAGACCACAGGTTGGCATTATGCAAATTAGTTACAAACCTACGCGCGCGTTCAGCAGGAAGTGAGACTGAATTACTGACGACTCGTTTTAGGCAGTTCAGAATCAAGTCTTTCGTTTAGATGAAAACTCCATTTATCTACACTTTGAAGTTTGCAGAGCTTTTACCTTCACAAACAGCTCTATTACACACTGCATGTAAGGCAATACTCGGTTACACTTTATTTTAAGGGGTCATTGTTACAGTGCAATTATATATTTAAGTAATTTAGTATTAAGCAACTACATGCACTTACTATAGGGTTAGGGTAGGATTAGGATTTGGTTGAGGGTTAGTTGCATGTAATTATGATGTTATTACTATGGTAAGTACATGTAACATATGTAACAAGGACACTGTAAAATAAAGTGTTCCCCAATACTCTAAAAAACATAATAGGGGCACTTTAAATTTGTTTGTACATCATCTGGAACAAGTATTTAATTGCTTATCCTTGTTCAATAGACCACCCGAGTGACCAGTGAGGGATTTTTAATGGTCAATGTCTTTATCACTTAAGTCTTCCACAATGAATTTAACT
This sequence comes from Leuciscus idus, assembly GCA_021554675.1. NCBI lineage: Eukaryota > Metazoa > Chordata > Actinopteri > Cypriniformes > Leuciscidae > Leuciscus > Leuciscus idus. Next base: position 1,219,694 of record CM038622.1, on the reverse strand, counting down.
TAGGATGAACTGCTGAAACTCTTAGCCATGGCTGCGTTTCCCAAAAGCATCGTAAGCCTATGTTGATCGTGGAACAAGGATTTATTAAAAGACTACTTACTACCTTCATCTTCGTGTTTGCGTTTACCAAACTCAGACCCTTTTTTTTTTTTTGGATCCATAAAATGATTCCATCTGTGACTCAAAAACCGCAATATGATTCGAACTTTGAGTTATATGATCCGTTGCATCACTATTAAGTGGTGAAAGTAAAATCTGGACTAGAAGTTGTTTAAAAAACAGCTAATTGATATATACACCTGGACGCAAATAAAATACAACACTATCTGCACTTAAATAACGTACATTACATATGTTGGGTGCAAACAGTTTACACTAATATTTATATTAGAATTCAAAATAAAATGCTTAATACATTAAAATGCAAGAATGTTACTATTTATTTTGCAGTTCAAATAGCATATATGTGCCTTATATATTTATAACACAACTCACCTCTGTTATGGTTTTGTTTTCTCTGTTTTTAAAAGCTTCTGATGATGAATTTGACAGGTCAGGTTCAAAATCTTCATTGCTGGAAAACCTAACTAGAACTGTAGAGGTTAAAGGAGTTGTGATCGTTGCTTCAGTTGTAGAAGTAAGTTGTGTTGTTGTTGCGGTTAGAGGGGAAGAAGTCGTAGCTGTAGTTTCAGTAGTTGTAGTGCCCGCTGATGTTTGAGTTGGCGGAGCTGTTGTGGTTTCAGTAGTTGTAGTGCCCGCTGATGTTTGAGTTGGCGGAGCTGTTGTGGTTTCAGTAGTTGTAGTGCCCGCTGATGTTTGAGTTGGATGAGCTGTTGTGGTTTCAGTAGTTGTAGTGCCCGCTGATGTTTGAGTTGGCGGAGCTGTTGTAGTTTCAGTAGTAGTAGTGCCCGCTGATGTTTGAGTTGGCGGAGCTGTTGTAGTTTCAGTAGTAGTAGTGCCCGCTGATGTTTGAGTTGTCTGAGCTGTTGTAGTTTCAGTAGTTGTAGTGCCCGCTGATGTTGGAGTTGGCGGAGCTGTTGTAGTTTCAGTAGTTGTAGTGCCCGCTGATGTTGGAGTTGGCGGAGCTGTTGTAGTTTCAGTATTTGTAGTACCTGCTGATGTTTGAGTTGGCGGAGCTGTAGTGGTTTCAGTAGTAGTAGTGCCCACTGATGTTGGAGTTGGCGGAGCTGTTGTAGTTTCAGTAGTAGTAGTGCCCGCTGATGTTGGAGTTGGCGGAGCTGTTGTAGTTTCAGTAGTAGTAGTGCCCGCTGATGTTGGAGTTGGTGGAGCTGTTGTAGTTTCAGTAGTTGTAGTGCCCGCTGATGTTTGAGTTGGCGGAGCTGTTGTAGTTTCAGTAGTTGAAGTGCCAGCTGATGTTTCAGTTGGCGGAGCTGTTGTAGTTTCAGTAGTTGTAGTGCCCGCTGATGTTTGAGTTGGCGGAGCTGTTGTAGTTTCAGTAGTTGAAGTGCCAGCTGATGTTTCAGTTGGCGGAGCTGTTGTAGTTTCAGTAGTTGTAGTGCCCGCTGATGTTTGAGTTGGCGGAGCTGTAGTGGTTTCAGTAGTTGTAGTACCCGCTGATGTTTGAGTTGGCGGAGCTGTTGTAGTTTCAGTAGTTGTAGTGCCCGCTGATGTTTGAGTTGGCGGAGCTGTAGTGGTTTCAGTAGTTGTAGTGCCCGCTGATGTTGTAATTGGCAGAACTGTTGTAGTTTCAGTAGTTGTAGTGCCCGCTGATGTTTGAGTTGGCGGAGCTGTTGTAGTTTCAGTAGTTGTAGTGCCCGCTGATGTTTGAGTTGGCGGAGCTGTTGTAGTTTCAGTAGTTGTAGTGCCCGCTGATGTTGTAGTTGGCAGAACTGTTGTAGTTTCAGTAGTTGTAGTGCCCTCTGATGTTTGAGTTGGCGGAGCTGTTGTAGTTTCAGTAGTTGTAGTGCCCGCTGATGTTGGAGTTGGCGGAGCTGTTGTAGTTTCAGTAGTTGTTGTGCCCGCTGATGTTGGAGTTGGTGGAGCTGTTGTAGTTTCAGTAGTTGTTGTGCCCGCTGATGTTTGAGTTGGATGAGCTGTAGTGGTTTCAGTAGTTGTAGTGCCCGCTGATGTTTGAGTTGGTGGAGCTGTTGTAGTTTCAGTAGTTGTAGTGCCCGCTGATGTTGGAGTTGGCGGAGCTGTTGTAGTTTCAGTAGTTGTAGTGCCCGCTGATGTTTGAGTTGTCGGAGCTGTTGTAGTTTCAGTAGTTGTAGTGCCCGCTGATGTTGGAGTTGGCGGAGCTGTTGTAGTTTCAGTAGTTGTTGTGCCCGCTGATGTTGGAGTTGGCGGAGCTGTTGTAGTTTCAGTAGTTGTTGTGCCCGCTGATGTTGGAGTTGGCGGAGCTGTTGTAGTTTCAGTAGTTGTAGTGCCCGCTGATGTTTGAGTTGTCGGAGCTGTTGTAGTTTCAGTAGTTGTAGTGCCCGCTGATGTTGGAGTCGGCGGAGCTGTTGTAGTTTCAGTAGTTGTTGTACCCGCTGATGTTGGAGTTGGCAGAGCTGTTGTAGTTTCAGTAGTTGTTGTGCCCGCTGATGTTGTAGTTGGCGGAGCTGTTGTAGTTTCAGTAGTTGTAGCGCCAGTTGATGTTGGAGTTGGCTGAGCTGTTGTAGTTCCAGTAGTTGTAGTGCCAGTTGATGTTTGAGTTGGTGGAGCTGTTGTAGTTTCAGTAGTTGTAGCGTCAGTTGATGTTTGAGTTATCTGAGCTGTTGTAGTTTCAGTAGTTGTAGCGTCAGTTGATGTTTGAGTTGTCTGAGCTGTTGTAGTTTCAGTAGTTGTAGCGCCAGTTGATGTTGGAGTTGGCAGAGCTGTTGTAGTTCCAGTAGTTGTAGTGCCAGTTGATGTTTGAGTTGGTGGAGCTGTTGTAGTTTCAGTAGTTGTAGCGTCAGTTGATGTTTGAGTTGTCTGAGCTGTTGTAGTTTCAGTAGTTGTAGCGTCAGTTGATGTTTGAGTTGTCTGAGCTGTTGTAGTTTCAGTAGTTGTAGCGTCAGTTGATGTTGGAGTTGTCTGAGATGTTGTAGTTTCAGTAGTTGTAGCGTCAGTTGATGTTTGAGTTGTCTGAGCTGTTGTAGTTTCAGTAGTTGTAGCGTCAGTTGATGTTTGAGTTGTCTGAGCTGTTGTAGTTTCAGTAGTTGTAGTTTCCGCTGAAGTTTGAGTTGGCTGAGCTGTAGGACTGGTTGTAGTGGCTTTGGTAGGACTTATTACTGTTGTGAGTTTGGATAATTTGTAGAATAAAGTTAAATAAAATAACAGTTGAGAAAACTATTAATCTTCAGCAAAATCCATAGAAAGTACTGTATAAACAACAACTACAAACAACTATAGTTTAATAACAATAAAGAGTAACACAGAAAGCATTCCAAACTGTTTTGAATGACATTGCATTGATGATATTGCTTGATTGACTTACCATCAACACTGGTGATGTTAAGAGTGGTGTTGCCATTTAAAATGGCATTGGATATATTTGTTTCATTGGTTACAGAACTAAATGTTACTTCCATATTAGTGATGATTGATCCAGCACTACAGAAGGGACGGGGGAGAGAAAGAGTCATTGCCATTTAAAAAAAAAAAAAATGTAAAGTGGTTTTATACAAATCTACCAAATGCTGTTAATAACAAGATATATCATTTGACGAACATTTGATTGAAAAAAAACAAACAAACAAAAAAACATTTGACAGTTGCTGATATCTTTTTCCCTAGTGTACCAGTAGAATTCTAGATTTACAAATTCCTTTTGCAAGTTTTGGAATAATCTTGACATGTTTTGTTTTATAAATAATTGAGTAATTGAGACTAACGCCATCCATAGAACTGTGAAAGCCTTTCCAAGATGCTGGAACAACCTGCCAGCAAACTACTGCACTGTTTAAGAGTTAATGTCTATTAAGCAAATCAAGTCAGTGTTTAGTGTGACCACACTTTGCCTTCAAAACAACTCTTTCCAAGGAGTTTTTTAAGGTTGGTTTTTCCAAGCATCTAGGAGAAGTTGCCATAGTTCTTCTATGAATTTATGGTGTTTAGTCTCAGTTGTTTCTGTGTCTTCCATGTAATTCTCGATAATGGTGGGATCAGATCTCTGTGTGGTGCACATCTTCTGTTATAAAACTTCTTGTTCATACAAAAATATCACTGAATTATTACAGCATTCGTAATAGGAATGTTTGGAAATCTAAAATTGTTATTTGTAACTTGTCAACTAAAGCATGAAGCATATACTGTGTATATATATATATATATATAGAGAGAGAGAGAGAGAGAGAGAGAGAGAGATAGAGAGAGAGAGAGAGAGAGAGAGAGAGAGAGCTGTCTGACTGTATACATTTTTGTTTTCCAAAAATGAAATGTATTCTTATAATAAGGAAAGAAATACCCACCGGAACGAAATAACTTTCATTTCAACGAAGGAGCTACCGAATTCCCTTTGAAAGATTGGCTTAATCTGTGGAAACCAGATTCACAATGTCAGGTTCAACATTTAGTTAAGAATTTTAACCACAGTTAAAAACCTTCAACATGAAAGACATTTGGTGGTCATTCATTCTTTTTTACATGATCTGGCGTTATTATTTACAAATTTAAGTGCATATTAACATTTATTGTAATAGTCTACTCTTTAGTTCTTGTTTAACGGTGTACCTTTAAGTGCACCTGTTATTCTATTTTAAGGTCTATTTTAGGTTAAAAAACACACATTATTTTCACATAATATACATTGCACATCTCCTCATTTCTCAAAGAGTCGGAAAACGGTTTGTTTGAAAATTCAGTCTCTCTAAACCCCTCCTTTCTGCAAGCCTACCCTGCACTGATTGGTCAGATGGCCCAGTCTGCTGTGATTGGTCTACCGCTTACAGTGGGTGTTGGAAACAAAACGCCTATTAGCATATCTGAATTCCAGCCCTTCCTCAGCTCTTGATCACAGTGATACGAACAGTAACAATGGCGTGAGTTTTACCGTAGCAATCTCATCAAAGTGGATTTGCTTTGTCAGCAGAAAACAGCGTCTTCTCGACATGAACAACACGATCCAAACTCTTCCAGTCTCAGATAAACTACAGTGTTTGAGGGCGGGGCTAAGAGACGCTGTTCAGCCAATCAAGACCACAGGTTGGCATTATGCAAATTAGTTACAAACCTACGCGCGCGTTCAGCAGGAAGTGAGACTGAATTACTGACGACTCGTTTTAGGCAGTTCAGAATCAAGTCTTTCGTTTAGATGAAAACTCCATTTATCTACACTTTGAAGTTTGCAGAGCTTTTACCTTCACAAACAGCTCTATTACACACTGCATGTAAGGCAATACTCGGTTACACTTTATTTTAAGGGGTCATTGTTACAGTGTAATTATATATTTAAGTAATTTAGTATTAAGCAACTACATGCACTTACTATAGGGTTAGGGTAGGATTAGGATTTGGTTGAGGGTTAGTTCTTCTTCTTCTTCTTTCTTTTATTTATTAAGCACTTTTACACAACTTGTCATTGAACAAAGTGCTGTACAAACACATAAACAATCATAACAACATACATCATTAACACCACATAAAAATCACAATAAGATAAAATAAACCCCTCAGTTTGATAAACCTACAAATGCAACTACTATGCCCCATTGAATGCTAGACCTAGGAGGTATTCTTTAAGCTTATGTTTAAAAACAGTAAATGTACGTTCCAATCTGATAGAAAGGGGTAGATCATTCCAGAGTTTTGGAGCTATCGCTACAAAAGCTCGATCTCCACTTCTCCGCTTTGTTCTTGGGGTCGTTAAAACCAGCTGGTCAGCTGACCTCAAGGACCGTTTTGGTTCGTATTTCTTAATAAGATTTACCAGGTACAATGGAGCCATACCATGCAGTGATTTATAAGCAAAAATTAAAATTTTAAGATTTATTCTGTAGTCAATTGGTAACCAATTTAAAGAGCTCAATACTGGGGTAATGTGGTCTCGCTTACGAGTACCCGTCAAAAGTCTCGCAGCGGCGTTTTGAACTAATTGTAAGCGATTAATCAGTGTTTTATTTATGCCGACATATAACGCATTGCAATAATCTAGTCTTGTAAATATAAATGCATGAATGAGCTTTTCAAGATCACGAGTGGACAAAAATGGTTTCACTTTCGCTATCAATTTCAGATGATAGAAACAAGACTTAACGACAGAATAAATCTGTCTCTCAAACCTGAGATCACTGTCGAAAAGAACACCTAAATTTTGGACTAATGGCTTACAAAAGTGGGCTAAATCACCCAAATCATCAAGATTATTTGGAACTCCAAACCACACAACTTCAGTTTTCTCTTCATTTAGTTTTAAAAAATTTAAAGATAACCATGACTTAATGTCATGTATACAATTTCGCAACAACTCTATTTGGTTCCTGCTGTTTTTTTTCAGAGGGAGATAAATTTGCATATCATCTGCATAAAAGTGAAAGGGTATTCCATGCTTGCTAAAAATTGACCCAAGGGGTAACAAATACAAGGAAAACAAGATTGGGCCAAGAATGGACCCCTGTGGAACCCCACTAAGCAGAGAGGCAGGTTGTGAACTATCTCGACCAATATTTACCGAAAAGGTTCTATTTAGAAGGAAAGACTTAAACCATGCAAGCGCTGTACCTTGAATTCCTACTACATTTTCTAAACGTGAGAGTAAAATATCGTGGTCAATAGTATCAAACGCAGCGCTAAGGTCTAATAAAATAAGAACTGCTGAAGACCCTGAGTCGACTGCAGTCAGTAAGTCATTTAAAACCCTAATCAAGGCAGACTCAGTACTGTGAAAAGCCCTAAAACCTGACTGAAAAACTTCAAAGACATCGTTCCGAATCAAAAAGCTATTTATTTGATTCAAAACGACCTTCTCCAAAACCTTGGACAAAAAAGGTAACTTCGAGATTGGCCGGTAGTTTGATACAACAGCAGGGTCCAAATGAGTTTTTTTCAAAAGGGGCTGGACAAGAGCGTATTTAAAATGTTTAGGAACAACTCCAGTTAAAAGACTATTATTTATAATGACTAAAATACTATGGCCAAGAACATCAAATGCTTCCTTTATCAATTTAGCTGGAATAATGTCTAATGAACAGTCAGTTATTTTTGACTGTTTGATTACCTCAGCTAGTGACTGCAAAGAGATCATTTCAAAATGGTCAAGTGTAACAAATGGTGGCCGAACAACCGAAGGATCAAACAAACTAGGTTTGATTGTGGTTTTAATGTCAGAGATCTTTCGGACAAAATAATCCAAAAAAGTCTCACAAGTAATGGGTGGCAGATGGAGTAGCACATCTGATTTTGGATTAAAAACAGAATTTACTATATTGAATAAAATTTGCGGCTTACTACTATTATTTGTAATTACTTTTGCAAAGTAATTCCTCTTAGCCATCTGTACGGTATTCTGATAGTTATCTTGAGACTCCCGTAGCATTTGAAAAGATACCTGTAACTTATCTTTTTTCCATTTTCGTTCAAATTTTCTACAGGTTATCCTCAACCCACGAGTCACATCATTCAGCCAGGGCTCTGATCTAAATTTGCACTTTTTGACATGAAGTGGGGCTACTGAGTCCAAGAGGGATAAACAAACAGAATATAGCACCTCAAGTGAGGAGTCCACATTAAGAGAGAAACTATCCATAAAATAAAAAGGGTTAATTTCAAAAAATGTTTCTTTAAATTGCTCTATTGCTCCAGCATTTAAAGCCCGTCGTAGTTGGCTTTGAGCTCTAGGTTTTTCAACTTTACGTGGTGTCAACATCTTAAAAATAATTGACTTATGGTCAGAGAAAGCTTGATCTGATATTTCAACATCAGCAATAGTTAAACCATAAGTCAAAACTAGGTCTAAAATATGACCTTGAGCATGAGTGGGTTTGTGCACGTGTTGTATAAGATTGAAAGAATCGATTACATTCAAAAAATCTCTTACCAGTGGCTTTGTAGGACAACACACATGTATGTTAAAATCACCCACTAGTAACAATTTATCATATTTCAGTGCAATTTCACTTAAAAAATCAGTAAACTCACAAATAAAATCCTTGTTGTATGCAGGCGGTCGATATATTACAGCACATGCAACTTGATTAGTCAGAAACAACTGCAGTTCAAAACTTAAAAAAGTGCCGGCAGATAATAGCTGACACGAGAAACTATTCTTAAAAATAGATGCCAGGCCTCCACCACGACTTGTGATACGTGGAGTATTAAGAAAGCCACAGTCCTGAGGTAACAGATCCGTGAATGGGCTTAAATCGTCAGGAATTAGCCACGTCTCAGACAATAATAAAAAATCTAAGTTGCGTTCAGTAAAAAAGTTATTTAAAATAAATGTCTTATTTGATAACGAACGCACATTCATCACTGCCAATGTTAATTCAGTAGATACCTCCTCTAGGGTTGATTCGCAGCGAACTTGTCGGAGATTCTGCAGGTTCGCCTTCCGTCTGCAAACCCGAGGGATCCGATAGCATGATGATATGGCTCCGTCGCATGGACGCACCGGTAAAATCCATTTATACGAAGATTCAGAAGGGCGCCCGGTGAGAGACCACCTTTCTTCCCGTTCAAATGGTAGTTTGAGGAAACGAGAGTGGGTCGCATTAGAGGAAGTAAAACTCGCCTTCAACTTCACCGCAAAGCCACCTCTCCGTCCGCGTCTCCTGCGACGTCTGTAAGCGCACAGCGGTCGGCACAGGTGGAACGGGAACGAGCGCTCAGGTGGCAAGTAATCAAAGCCAAATCCTTTCTGCGCACAAACGCTTGCTCCGTCCATTGATAATTTAATATTCAAAAGCATTTGCCGGTCATAGGTGATCAAAGCAGAGGAGTTTATCACATAGAAAAACATAATCACGAACAAAACGAGGACAGACTCGCAAAGCGAGAGACGGCGTGCCAAGTACACCGGCGCCATCTTGGTTCTGAATGCCAGAGGAGAACTGGCCCCCGGCCTAGTTGCATGTAATTATGATGTTATTACTATGGTAAGTACATGTAACATATGTAACAAGGACACTGTAAAATAAAGTGTTCCCCAATACTCTAAAAAACATAATAGGGGCACTTTAAATTTGTTTGTACATCATCTGGAACAAGTATTTAATTGCTTATCCTTGTTCAATAGACCACCCGAGTGACCAGTGAGGGATTTTTAATGGTCAATGTCTTTATCACTTAAGTCTTCCACAATGAATTTAACTTAGGATGAACTGCTGAAACTCTTAGCCATGGCTGCGTTTCCCAAAAGCATCGTAAGCCTATGTTGATCGTGGAACAAGGATTTATTAAAAGACTACTTACTACCTTCATCTTCGTGTTTGCGTTTACCAAACTCAGACCCTTTTTTTTTTTTTGGATCCATAAAATGATTCCATCTGTGACTCAAAAACCGCAATATGATTCGAACTTTGAGTTATATGATCCGTTGCATCACTATTAAGTGGTGAAAGTAAAATCTGGACTAGAAGTTGTTTAAAAAACAGCTAATTGATATATACACCTGGACGCAAATAAAATACAACACTATCTGCACTTAAATAACGTACATTACATATGTTGAGTGCAAACAGTTTACACTAATATTTATATTAGAATTCAAAATAAAATGCTTAATACATTAAAATGCAAGAATGTTACTATTTATTTTGCAGTTCAAATAGCATATATGTGCCTTATATATTTATAACACAACTCACCTCTGTTATGGTTTTGTTTTCTCTGTTTTTAAAAGCTTCTGATGATGAATTTGACAGGTCAGGTTCAAAATCTTCATTGCTGGAAAACCTAACTAGAACTGTAGAGGTTAAAGGAGTTGTGATCGTTGCTTCAGTTGTAGAAGTAAGTTGTGTTGTTGTTGCGGTTAGAGGGGAAGAAGTCGTAGCTGTAGTTTCAGTAGTTGTAGTGCCCGCTGATGTTTGAGTTGGCGGAGCTGTTGTGGTTTCAGTAGTTGTAGTGCCCGCTGATGTTTGAGTTGGCGGAGCTGTTGTGGTTTCAGTAGTTGTAGTGCCCGCTGATGTTTGAGTTGGATGAGCTGTTGTGGTTTCAGTAGTTGTAGTGCCCGCTGATGTTTGAGTTGGCGGAGCTGTTGTAGTTTCAGTAGTAGTAGTGCCCGCTGATGTTTGAGTTGGCGGAGCTGTTGTAGTTTCAGTAGTAGTAGTGCCCGCTGATGTTTGAGTTGTCTGAGCTGTTGTAGTTTCAGTAGTTGTAGTGCCCGCTGATGTTGGAGTTGGCGGAGCTGTTGTAGTTTCAGTAGTTGTAGTGCCCGCTGATGTTGGAGTTGGCGGAGCTGTTGTAGTTTCAGTATTTGTAGTACCCGCTGATGTTTGAGTTGGCGGAGCTGTAGTGGTTTCAGTAGTAGTAGTGCCCACTGATGTTGGAGTTGGCGGAGCTGTTGTAGTTTCAGTAGTAGTAGTGCCCGCTGATGTTGGAGTTGGCGGAGCTGTTGTAGTTTCAGTAGTAGTAGTGCCCGCTGATGTTGGAGTTGGTGGAGCTGTTGTAGTTTCAGTAGTTGTAGTGCCCGCTGATGTTTGAGTTGGCGGAGCTGTTGTAGTTTCAGTAGTTGAAGTGCCAGCTGATGTTTCAGTTGGCGGAGCTGTTGTAGTTTCAGTAGTTGTAGTGCCCGCTGATGTTTGAGTTGGCGGAGCTGTTGTAGTTTCAGTAGTTGTAGTGCCCGCTGATGTTTGAGTTGGCGGAGCTGTAGTGGTTTCAGTAGTTGTAGTGCCCGCTGATGTTGTAGTTGGCAGAACTGTTGTAGTTTCAGTAGTTGTAGTGCCCGCTGATGTTTGAGTTGGCGGAGCTGTTGTAGTTTCAGTAGTTGTAGTGCCCGCTGATGTTTGAGTTGGCGGAGCTGTTGTAGTTTCAGTAGTTGTAGTGCCCGCTGATGTTGTAGTTGGCAGAACTGTTGTAGTTTCAGTAATTGTAGTGCCCTCTGATGTTTGAGTTGGCGGAGCTGTTGTAGTTTCAGTAGTTGTTGTGCCCGCTGATGTTGGAGTTGGTGGAGCTGTTGTAGTTTCAGTAGTTGTTGTGCCCGCTGATGTTTGAGTTGGATGAGCTGTAGTGGTTTCAGTAGTTGTAGTGCCCGCTGATGTTTGAGTTGGTGGAGCTGTTGTAGTTTCAGTAGTTGTAGTGCCAGCTGATGTTGGAGTTGGCGGAGCTGTTGTAGTTTCAGTAGTTGTAGTGCCCGCTGATGTTTGAGTTGTCGGAGCTGTTGTAGTTTCAGTAGTTGTAGTGCCCGCTGATGTTGGAGTTGGCGGAGCTGTTGTAGTTTCAGTAGTTGTTGTGCCCGCTGATGTTGGAGTTGGCGGAGCTGTTGTAGTTTCAGTAGTTGTTGTGCCCGCTGATGTTGGAGTTGGCGGAGCTGTTGTAGTTTCAGTAGTTGTAGTGCCCGCTGATGTTTGAGTTGTCGGAGCTGTTGTAGTTTCAGTAGTTGTAGTGCCCGCTGATGTTGGAGTCGGCGGAGCTGTTGTAGTTTCAGTAGTTGTTGTACCCGCTGATGTTGGAGTTGGCAGAGCTGTTGTAGTTTCAGTAGTTGTTGTGCCCGCTGATGTTGTAGTTGGCGGAGCTGTTGTAGTTTCAGTAGTTGTAGCGCCAGTTGATGTTGGAGTTGGCTGAGCTGTTGTAGTTCCAGTAGTTGTAGTGCCAGTTGATGTTTGAGTTGGTGGAGCTGTTGTAGTTTCAGTAGTTGTAGCGTCAGTTGATGTTTGAGTTGTCTGAGCTGTTGTAGTTTCAGTAGTTGTAGCGTCAGTTGATGTTTGAGTTGTCTGAGCTGTTGTAGTTTCAGTAGTTGTAGCGCCAGTTGATGTTGGAGTTGGCAGAGCTGTTGTAGTTCCAGTAGTTGTAGTGCCAGTTGATGTTTGAGTTGGTGGAGCTGTTGTAGTTTCAGTAGTTGTAGCGTCAGTTGATGTTTGAGTTGTCTGAGCTGTTGTAGTTTCAGTAGTTGTAGCGTCAGTTGATGTTTGAGTTGTCTGAGCTGTTGTAGTTTCAGTAGTTGTAGCGTCAGTTGATGTTGGAGTTGTCTGAGATGTTGTAGTTTCAGTAGTTGTAGCGTCAGTTGATGTTTGAGTTGTCTGAGCTGTTGTAGTTTCAGTAGTTGTAGCGTCAGTTGATGTTTGAGTTGTCTGAGCTGTTGTAGTTTCAGTAGTTGTAGTTTCCGCTGAAGTTTGAGTTGGCTGAGCTGTAGGACTGGTTGTAGTGGCTTTGGTAGGACTTATTACTGTTGTGAGTTTGGATAATTTGTAGAATAAAGTTAAATAAAATAACAGTTGAGAAAACTATTAATCTTCAGCAAAATCCATAGAAAGTACTGTATAAACAACAACTACAAACAACTATAGTTTAATAACAATAAAGAGTAACACAGAAAGCATTCCAAACTGTTTTGAATGACATTGCATTGATGATATTGCTTGATTGACTTACCATCAACACTGGTGATGTTAAGAGTGGTGTTGCCATTTAAAATGGCATTGGATATATTTGTTTCATTGGTTACAGAACTAAATGTTACTTCCATATTAGTGATGATTGATCCAGCACTACAGAAGGGACGGGGGAGAGAAAGAGTCATTGCCATTTAAAAAAAAAAAAAATGTAAAGTGGTTTTATACAAATCTACCAAATGCTGTTAATAACAAGATATATCATTTGACGAACATTTGATTGAAAAAAAACAAACAAACAAAAAAACATTTGACAGTTGCTGATATCTTTTTCCCTAGTGTACCAGTAGAATTCTAGATTTACAAATTCCTTTTGCAAGTTTTGGAATAATCTTGACATGTTTTGTTTTATAAATAATTGAGTAATTGAGACTAAAGCCATCCATAGAACTGTGAAAGCCTTTCCAAGATGCTGGAACAACCTGCCAGCAAACTACTGCACTGTTTAAGAGTTAATGTCTATTAAGCAAATCAAGTCAGTGTTTAGTGTGACCACACTTTGCCTTCAAAACAACTCTTTCCAAGGAGTTTTTTAAGGTTGGTTTTTCCAAGCATCTAGGAGAAGTTGCCATAGTTCTTCTATGAATTTATGGTGTTTAGTCTCAGTTGTTTCTGTGTCTTCCATGTAATTCTCGATAATGGTGGGATCAGATCTCTGTGTGGTGCACATCTTCTGTTATAAAACTTCTTGTTCATACAAAAATATCACTGAATTATTACAGCATTCGTAATAGGAATGTTTGGAAATCTAAAATTGTTATTTGTAACTTGTCAACTAAAGCATGAAGCATATACTGTGTATATATATATATATATATATATAGAGAGAGAGAGAGAGAGAGAGAGAGATAGAGAGAGAGAGAGAGAGAGAGAGAGAGAGAGAGAGAGAGCTGTCTGACTGTATACATTTTTGTTTTCCAAAAATGAAATGTATTCTTATAATAAGGAAAGAAATACCCACCGGAACGAAATAACTTTCATTTCAACGAAGGAGCTACCGAATTCCCTTTGAAAGATTGGCTTAATCTGTGGAAACCAGATTCACAATGTCAGGTTCAACATTTAGTTAAGAATTTTAACCACAGTTAAAAACCTTCAACATGAAAGACATTTGGTGGTCATTCATTCTTTTTTACATGATCTGGCGTTATTATTTACAAATTTAAGTGCATATTAACATTTATTGTAATAGTCTACTCTTTAGTTCTTGTTTAACGGTGTACCTTTAAGTGCACCTGTTATTCTATTTTAAGGTCTATTTTAGGTTAAAAAACACACATTATTTTCACATAATATACATTGCACATCTCCTCATTTCTCAAAGAGTCGGAAAACGGTTTGTTTGAAAATTCAGTCTCTCTAAACCCCTCCTTTCTGCAAGCCTACCCTGCACTGATTGGTCAGATGGCCCAGTCTGCTGTGATTGGTCTACCGCTTACAGTGGGCGTTGGAAACAAAACGCCTATTAGCATATCTGAATTCCAGCCCTTCCTCAGCTCTTGATCACAGTGATACGAACAGTAACAATGGCGTGAGTTTTACCGTAGCAATCTCATCAAAGTGGATTTGCTTTGTCAGCAGAAAACAGCGTCTTCTCGACATGAACAACACGATCCAAACTCTTCCAGTCTCAGATAAACTACAGTGTTTGAGGGCGGGGCTAAGAGACGCTGTTCAGCCAATCAAGACCACAGGTTGGCATTATGCAAATTAGTTACAAACCTACGCGCGCGTTCAGCAGGAAGTGAGACTGAATTACTGACGACTCGTTTTAGGCAGTTCAGAATCAAGTCTTTCGTTTAGATGAAAACTCCATTTATCTACACTTTGAAGTTTGCAGAGCTTTTACCTTCACAAACAGCTCTATTACACACTGCATGTAAGGCAATACTCGGTTACACTTTATTTTAAGGGGTCATTGTTACAGTGTAATTATATATTTAAGTAATTTAGTATTAAGCAACTACATGCACTTACTATAGGGTTAGGGTAGGATTAGGATTTGGTTGAGGGTTAGTTGCATGTAATTATGATGTTATTACTATGGTAAGTACATGTAACATATGTAACAAGGACACTGTAAAATAAAGTGTTCCCCAATACTCTAAAAAACATAATAGGGGCACTTTAAATTTGTTTGTACATCATCTGGAACAAGTATTTAATTGCTTATCCTTGTTCAATAGACCACCCGAGTGACCAGTGAGGGATTTTTAATGGTCAATGTCTTTATCACTTAAGTCTTCCACAATGAATTTAACTTAGGATGAACTGCTGAAACTCTTAGCCATGGCTGCGTTTCCCAAAAGCATCGTAAGCCTATGTTGATCGTGGAACAAGGATTTATTAAAAGACTACTTACTACCTTCATCTTCGTGTTTGCGTTTACCAAACTCAGACCCTTTTTTTTTTTTTGGATCCATAAAATGATTCCATCTGTGACTCAAAAACCGCAATATGATTCGAACTTTGAGTTATATGATCCGTTGCATCACTATTAAGTGGTGAAAGTAAAATCTGGACTAGAAGTTGTTTAAAAAACAGCTAATTGATATATACACCTGGACGCAAATAAAATACAACACTATCTGCACTTAAATAACGTACATTACATATGTTGAGTGCAAACAGTTTACACTAATATTTATATTAGAATTCAAAATAAAATGCTTAATACATTAAAATGCAAGAATGTTACTATTTATTTTGCAGTTCAAATAGCATATATGTGCCTTATATATTTATAACACAACTCACCTCTGTTATGGTTTTGTTTTCTCTGTTTTTAAAAGCTTCTGATGATGAATTTGACAGGTCAGGTTCAAAATCTTCATTGCTGGAAAACCTAACTAGAACTGTAGAGGTTAAAGGAGTTGTGATCGTTGCTTCAGTTGTAGAAGTAAGTTGTGTTGTTGTTGCGGTTAGAGGGGAAGAAGTCGTAGCTGTAGTTTCAGTAGTTGTAGTGCCCGCTGATGTTTGAGTTGGCGGAGCTGTTGTGGTTTCAGTAGTTGTAGTGCCCGCTGATGTTTGAGTTGGCGGAGCTGTTGTGGTTTCAGTAGTTGTAGTGCCCGCTGATGTTTGAGTTGGATGAGCTGTTGTGGTTTCAGTAGTTGTAGTGCCCGCTGATGTTTGAGTTGGCGGAGCTGTTGTAGTTTCAGTAGTAGTAGTGCCCGCTGATGTTTGAGTTGGCGGAGCTGTTGTAGTTTCAGTAGTAGTAGTGCCCGCTGATGTTTGAGTTGTCTGAGCTGTTGTAGTTTCAGTAGTTGTAGTGCCCGCTGATGTTGGAGTTGGCGGAGCTGTTGTAGTTTCAGTAGTTGTAGTGCCCGCTGATGTTGGAGTTGGCGGAGCTGTTGTAGTTTCAGTATTTGTAGTACCCGCTGATGTTTGAGTTGGCGGAGCTGTAGTGGTTTCAGTAGTAGTAGTGCCCACTGATGTTGGAGTTGGCGGAGCTGTTGTAGTTTCAGTAGTAGTAGTGCCCGCTGATGTTGGAGTTGGCGGAGCTGTTGTAGTTTCAGTAGTAGTAGTGCCCGCTGATGTTGGAGTTGGTGGAGCTGTTGTAGTTTCAGTAGTTGTAGTGCCCGCTGATGTTTGAGTTGGCGGAGCTGTTGTAGTTTCAGTAGTTGAAGTGCCAGCTGATGTTTCAGTTGGCGGAGCTGTTGTAGTTTCAGTAGTTGTAGTGCCCGCTGATGTTTGAGTTGGCGGAGCTGTTGTAGTTTCAGTAGTTGTAGTGCCCGCTGATGTTTGAGTTGGCGGAGCTGTAGTGGTTTCAGTAGTTGTAGTGCCCGCTGATGTTGTAGTTGGCAGAACTGTTGTAGTTTCAGTAGTTGTAGTGCCCGCTGATGTTTGAGTTGGCGGAGCTGTTGTAGTTTCAGTAGTTGTAGTGCCCGCTGATGTTTGAGTTGGCGGAGCTGTTGTAGTTTCAGTAGTTGTAGTGCCCGCTGATGTTGTAGTTGGCAGAACTGTTGTAGTTTCAGTAATTGTAGTGCCCTCTGATGTTTGAGTTGGCGGAGCTGTTGTAGTTTCAGTAGTTGTTGTGCCCGCTGATGTTGGAGTTGGTGGAGCTGTTGTAGTTTCAGTAGTTGTTGTGCCCGCTGATGTTTGAGTTGGATGAGCTGTAGTGGTTTCAGTAGTTGTAGTGCCCGCTGATGTTTGAGTTGGTGGAGCTGTTGTAGTTTCAGTAGTTGTAGTGCCAGCTGATGTTGGAGTTGGCGGAGCTGTTGTAGTTTCAGTAGTTGTAGTGCCCGCTGATGTTTGAGTTGTCGGAGCTGTTGTAGTTTCAGTAGTTGTAGTGCCCGCTGATGTTGGAGTTGGCGGAGCTGTTGTAGTTTCAGTAGTTGTTGTGCCCGCTGATGTTGGAGTTGGCGGAGCTGTTGTAGTTTCAGTAGTTGTTGTGCCCGCTGATGTTGGAGTTGGCGGAGCTGTTGTAGTTTCAGTAGTTGTAGTGCCCGCTGATGTTTGAGTTGTCGGAGCTGTTGTAGTTTCAGTAGTTGTAGTGCCCGCTGATGTTGGAGTCGGCGGAGCTGTTGTAGTTTCAGTAGTTGTTGTACCCGCTGATGTTGGAGTTGGCAGAGCTGTTGTAGTTTCAGTAGTTGTTGTGCCCGCTGATGTTGTAGTTGGCGGAGCTGTTGTAGTTTCAGTAGTTGTAGCGCCAGTTGATGTTGGAGTTGGCTGAGCTGTTGTAGTTCCAGTAGTTGTAGTGCCAGTTGATGTTTGAGTTGGTGGAGCTGTTGTAGTTTCAGTAGTTGTAGCGTCAGTTGATGTTTGAGTTGTCTGAGCTGTTGTAGTTTCAGTAGTTGTAGCGTCAGTTGATGTTTGAGTTGTCTGAGCTGTTGTAGTTTCAGTAGTTGTAGCGCCAGTTGATGTTGGAGTTGGCAGAGCTGTTGTAGTTCCAGTAGTTGTAGTGCCAGTTGATGTTTGAGTTGGTGGAGCTGTTGTAGTTTCAGTAGTTGTAGCGTCAGTTGATGTTTGAGTTGTCTGAGCTGTTGTAGTTTCAGTAGTTGTAGCGTCAGTTGATGTTTGAGTTGTCTGAGCTGTTGTAGTTTCAGTAGTTGTAGCATCAGTTGATGTTGGAGTTGTCTGAGATGTTGTAGTTTCAGTAGTTGTAGCGTCAGTTGATGTTTGAGTTGTCTGAGCTGTTGTAGTTTCAGTAGTTGTAGCGTCAGTTGATGTTTGAGTTGTCTGAGCTGTTGTAGTTTCAGTAGTTGTAGTTTCCGCTGAAGTTTGAGTTGGCTGAGCTGTAGGACTGGTTGTAGTGGCTTTGGTAGGACTTATTACTGTTGTGAGTTTGGATAATTTGTAGAATAAAGTTAAATAAAATAACAGTTGAGAAAACTATTAATCTTCAGCAAAATCCATAGAAAGTACTGTATAAACAACAACTACAAACAACTATAGTTTAATAACAATAAAGAGTAACACAGAAAGCATTCCAAACTGTTTTGAATGACATTGCATTGATGATATTGCTTGATTGACTTACCATCAACACTGGTGATGTTAAGAGTGGTGTTGCCATTTAAAATGGCATTGGATATATTTGTTTCATTGGTTACAGAACTAAATGTTACTTCCATATTAGTGATGATTGATCCAGCACTACAGAAGGGACGGGGGAGAGAAAGAGTCATTGCCATTTAAAAAAAAAAAAAATGTAAAGTGGTTTTATACAAATCTACCAAATGCTGTTAATAACAAGATATATCATTTGACGAACATTTGATTGAAAAAAAACAAACAAACAAAAAAACATTTGACAGTTGCTGATATCTTTTTCCCTAGTGTACCAGTAGAATTCTAGATTTACAAATTCCTTTTGCAAGTTTTGGAATAATCTTGACATGTTTTGTTTTATAAATAATTGAGTAATTGAGACTAACGCCATCCATAGAACTGTGAAAGCCTTTCCAAGATGCTGGAACAACCTGCCAGCAAACTACTGCACTGTTTAAGAGTTAATGTCTATTAAGCAAATCAAGTCAGTGTTTAGTGTGACCACACTTTGCCTTCAAAACAACTCTTTCCAAGGAGTTTTTTAAGGTTGGTTTTTCCAAGCATCTAGGAGAAGTTGCCATAGTTCTTCTATGAATTTATGGTGTTTAGTCTCAGTTGTTTCTGTGTCTTCCATGTAATTCTCGATAATGGTGGGATCAGATCTCTGTGTGGTGCACATCTTCTGTTATAAAACTTCTTGTTCATACAAAAATATCACTGAATTATTACAGCATTCGTAATAGGAATGTTTGGAAATCTAAAATTGTTATTTGTAACTTGTCAACTAAAGCATGAAGCATATACTGTGTATATATATATATATATAGAGAGAGAGAGAGAGAGAGAGAGAGAGAGATAGAGAGAGAGAGAGAGAGAGAGAGAGAGAGAGAGAGAGAGAGAGAGCTGTCTGACTGTATAAATTTTTGTTTTCCAAAAATGAAATGTATTCTTATAATAAGGAAAGAAATACCCACCGGAACGAAATAACTTTCATTTCAACGAAGGAGCTACCGAATTCCCTTTGAAAGATTGGCTTAATCTGTGGAAACCAGATTCACAATGTCAGGTTCAACATTTAGTTAAGAATTTTAACCACAGTTAAAAACCTTCAACATGAAAGACATTTGGTGGTCATTCATTCTTTTTTACATGATCTGGCGTTATTATTTACAAATTTAAGTGCATATTAACATTTATTGTAATAGTCTACTCTTTAGTTCTTGTTTAACGGTGTACCTTTAAGTGCACCTGTTATTCTATTTTAAGGTCTATTTTAGGTTAAAAAACACACATTATTTTCACATAATATACATTGCACATCTCCTCATTTCTCAAAGAGTCGGAAAACGGTTTGTTTGAAAATTCAGTCTCTCTAAACCCCTCCTTTCTGCAAGCCTACCCTGCACTGATTGGTCAGATGGCCCAGTCTGCTGTGATTGGTCTACCGCTTACAGTGGGCGTTGGAAACAAAACGCCTATTAGCATATCTGAATTCCAGCCCTTCCTCAGCTCTTGATCACAGTGATACGAACAGTAACAATGGCGTGAGTTTTACCGTAGCAATCTCATCAAAGTGGATTTGCTTTGTCAGCAGAAAACAGCGTCTTCTCGACATGAACAACACGATCCAAACTCTTCCAGTCTCAGATAAACTACAGTGTTTGAGGGCGGGGCTAAGAGACGCTGTTCAGCCAATCAAGACCACAGGTTGGCATTATGCAAATTAGTTACAAACCTACGCGCGCGTTCAGCAGGAAGTGAGACTGAATTACTGACGACTCGTTTTAGGCAGTTCAGAATCAAGTCTTTCGTTTAGATGAAAACTCCATTTATCTACACTTTGAAGTTTGCAGAGCTTTTACCTTCACAAACAGCTCTATTACACACTGCATGTAAGGCAATACTCGGTTACACTTTATTTTAAGGGGTCATTGTTACAGTGTAATTATATATTTAAGTAATTTAGTATTAAGCAACTACATGCACTTACTATAGGGTTAGGGTAGGATTAGGATTTGGTTGAGGGTTAGTTGCATGTAATTATGATGTTATTACTATGGTAAGTACATGTAACATATGTAACAAGGACACTGTAAAATAAAGTGTTCCCCAATACTCTAAAAAACATAATAGGGGCACTTTAAATTTGTTTGTACATCATCTGGAACAAGTATTTAATTGCTTATCCTTGTTCAATAGACCACCCGAGTGACCAGTGAGGGATTTTTAATGGTCAATGTCTTTATCACTTAAGTCTTCCACAATGAATTTAACTTAGGATGAACTGCTGAAACTCTTAGCCATGGCTGCGTTTCCCAAAAGCATCGTAAGCCTATGTTGATCGTGGAACAAGGATTTATTAAAAGACTACTTACTACCTTCATCTTCGTGTTTGCGTTTACCAAACTCAGACCCTTTTTTTTTTTTTGGATCCATAAAATGATTCCATCTGTGACTCAAAAACCGCAATATGATTCGAACTTTGAGTTATATGATCCGTTGCATCACTATTAAGTGGTGAAAGTAAAATCTGGACTAGAAGTTGTTTAAAAAACAGCTAATTGATATATACACCTGGACGCAAATAAAATACAACACTATCTGCACTTAAATAACGTACATTACATATGTTGAGTGCAAACAGTTTACACTAATATTTATATTAGAATTCAAAATAAAATGCTTAATACATTAAAATGCAAGAATGTTACTATTTATTTTGCAGTTCAAATAGCATATATGTGCCTTATATATTTATAACACAACTCACCTCTGTTATGGTTTTGTTTTCTCTGTTTTTAAAAGCTTCTGATGATGAATTTGACAGGTCAGGTTCAAAATCTTCATTGCTGGAAAACCTAACTAGAACTGTAGAGGTTAAAGGAGTTGTGATCGTTGCTTCAGTTGTAGAAGTAAGTTGTGTTGTTGTTGCGGTTAGAGGGGAAGAAGTCGTAGCTGTAGTTTCAGTAGTTGTAGTGCCCGCTGATGTTTGAGTTGGCGGAGCTGTTGTGGTTTCAGTAGTTGTAGTGCCCGCTGATGTTTGAGTTGGCGGAGCTGTTGTGGTTTCAGTAGTTGTAGTGCCCGCTGATGTTTGAGTTGGATGAGCTGTTGTGGTTTCAGTAGTTGTAGTGCCCGCTGATGTTTGAGTTGGCGGAGCTGTTGTAGTTTCAGTAGTAGTAGTGCCCGCTGATGTTTGAGTTGGCGGAGCTGTTGTAGTTTCAGTAGTAGTAGTGCCCGCTGATGTTTGAGTTGTCTGAGCTGTTGTAGTTTCAGTAGTTGTAGTGCCCGCTGATGTTGGAGTTGGCGGAGCTGTTGTAGTTTCAGTAGTTGTAGTGCCCGCTGATGTTGGAGTTGGCGGAGCTGTTGTAGTTTCAGTATTTGTAGTACCCGCTGATGTTTGAGTTGGCGGAGCTGTAGTGGTTTCAGTAGTAGTAGTGCCCACTGATGTTGGAGTTGGCGGAGCTGTTGTAGTTTCAGTAGTAGTAGTGCCCGCTGATGTTGGAGTTGGCGGAGCTGTTGTAGTTTCAGTAGTAGTAGTGCCCGCTGATGTTGGAGTTGGTGGAGCTGTTGTAGTTTCAGTAGTTGTAGTGCCCGCTGATGTTTGAGTTGGCGGAGCTGTTGTAGTTTCAGTAGTTGAAGTGCCAGCTGATGTTTCAGTTGGCGGAGCTGTTGTAGTTTCAGTAGTTGTAGTGCCCGCTGATGTTTGAGTTGGCGGAGCTGTTGTAGTTTCAGTAGTTGTAGTGCCCGCTGATGTTTGAGTTGGCGGAGCTGTAGTGGTTTCAGTAGTTGTAGTGCCCGCTGATGTTGTAGTTGGCAGAACTGTTGTAGTTTCAGTAGTTGTAGTGCCCGCTGATGTTTGAGTTGGCGGAGCTGTTGTAGTTTCAGTAGTTGTAGTGCCCGCTGATGTTTGAGTTGGCGGAGCTGTTGTAGTTTCAGTAGTTGTAGTGCCCGCTGATGTTGTAGTTGGCAGAACTGTTGTAGTTTCAGTAATTGTAGTGCCCTCTGATGTTTGAGTTGGCGGAGCTGTTGTAGTTTCAGTAGTTGTTGTGCCCGCTGATGTTGGAGTTGGTGGAGCTGTTGTAGTTTCAGTAGTTGTTGTGCCCGCTGATGTTTGAGTTGGATGAGCTGTAGTGGTTTCAGTAGTTGTAGTGCCCGCTGATGTTTGAGTTGGTGGAGCTGTTGTAGTTTCAGTAGTTGTAGTGCCAGCTGATGTTGGAGTTGGCGGAGCTGTTGTAGTTTCAGTAGTTGTAGTGCCCGCTGATGTTTGAGTTGTCGGAGCTGTTGTAGTTTCAGTAGTTGTAGTGCCCGCTGATGTTGGAGTTGGCGGAGCTGTTGTAGTTTCAGTAGTTGTTGTGCCCGCTGATGTTGGAGTTGGCGGAGCTGTTGTAGTTTCAGTAGTTGTTGTGCCCGCTGATGTTGGAGTTGGCGGAGCTGTTGTAGTTTCAGTAGTTGTAGTGCCCGCTGATGTTTGAGTTGTCGGAGCTGTTGTAGTTTCAGTAGTTGTAGTGCCCGCTGATGTTGGAGTCGGCGGAGCTGTTGTAGTTTCAGTAGTTGTTGTACCCGCTGATGTTGGAGTTGGCAGAGCTGTTGTAGTTTCAGTAGTTGTTGTGCCCGCTGATGTTGTAGTTGGCGGAGCTGTTGTAGTTTCAGTAGTTGTAGCGCCAGTTGATGTTGGAGTTGGCTGAGCTGTTGTAGTTCCAGTAGTTGTAGTGCCAGTTGATGTTTGAGTTGGTGGAGCTGTTGTAGTTTCAGTAGTTGTAGCGTCAGTTGATGTTTGAGTTGTCTGAGCTGTTGTAGTTTCAGTAGTTGTAGCGTCAGTTGATGTTTGAGTTGTCTGAGCTGTTGTAGTTTCAGTAGTTGTAGCGCCAGTTGATGTTGGAGTTGGCAGAGCTGTTGTAGTTCCAGTAGTTGTAGTGCCAGTTGATGTTTGAGTTGGTGGAGCTGTTGTAGTTTCAGTAGTTGTAGCGTCAGTTGATGTTTGAGTTGTCTGAGCTGTTGTAGTTTCAGTAGTTGTAGCGTCAGTTGATGTTTGAGTTGTCTGAGCTGTTGTAGTTTCAGTAGTTGTAGCATCAGTTGATGTTGGAGTTGTCTGAGATGTTGTAGTTTCAGTAGTTGTAGCGTCAGTTGATGTTTGAGTTGTCTGAGCTGTTGTAGTTTCAGTAGTTGTAGCGTCAGTTGATGTTTGAGTTGTCTGAGCTGTTGTAGTTTCAGTAGTTGTAGTTTCCGCTGAAGTTTGAGTTGGCTGAGCTGTAGGACTGGTTGTAGTGGCTTTGGTAGGACTTATTACTGTTGTGAGTTTGGATAATTTGTAGAATAAAGTTAAATAAAATAACAGTTGAGAAAACTATTAATCTTCAGCAAAATCCATAGAAAGTACTGTATAAACAACAACTACAAACAACTATAGTTTAATAACAATAAAGAGTAACACAGAAAGCATTCCAAACTGTTTTGAATGACATTGCATTGATGATATTGCTTGATTGACTTACCATCAACACTGGTGATGTTAAGAGTGGTGTTGCCATTTAAAATGGCATTGGATATATTTGTTTCATTGGTTACAGAACTAAATGTTACTTCCATATTAGTGATGATTGATCCAGCACTACAGAAGGGACGGGGGAGAGAAAGAGTCATTGCCATTTAAAAAAAAAAAAAATGTAAAGTGGTTTTATACAAATCTACCAAATGCTGTTAATAACAAGATATATCATTTGACGAACATTTGATTGAAAAAAAACAAACAAACAAAAAAACATTTGACAGTTGCTGATATCTTTTTCCCTAGTGTACCAGTAGAATTCTAGATTTACAAATTCCTTTTGCAAGTTTTGGAATAATCTTGACATGTTTTGTTTTATAAATAATTGAGTAATTGAGACTAACGCCATCCATAGAACTGTGAAAGCCTTTCCAAGATGCTGGAACAACCTGCCAGCAAACTACTGCACTGTTTAAGAGTTAATGTCTATTAAGCAAATCAAGTCAGTGTTTAGTGTGACCACACTTTGCCTTCAAAACAACTCTTTCCAAGGAGTTTTTTAAGGTTGGTTTTTCCAAGCATCTAGGAGAAGTTGCCATAGTTCTTCTATGAATTTATGGTGTTTAGTCTCAGTTGTTTCTGTGTCTTCCATGTAATTCTCGATAATGGTGGGATCAGATCTCTGTGTGGTGCACATCTTCTGTTATAAAACTTCTTGTTCATACAAAAATATCACTGAATTATTACAGCATTCGTAATAGGAATGTTTGGAAATCTAAAATTGTTATTTGTAACTTGTCAACTAAAGCATGAAGCATATACTGTGTATATATATATATATATATAGAGAGAGAGAGAGAGAGAGAGAGAGAGATAGAGAGAGAGAGAGAGAGAGAGAGAGAGAGAGAGAGAGAGCTGTCTGACTGTATACATTTTTGTTTTCCAAAAATGAAATGTATTCTTATAATAAGGAAAGAAATACCCACCGGAACGAAATAACTTTCATTTCAACGAAGGAGCTACCGAATTCCCTTTGAAAGATTGGCTTAATCTGTGGAAACCAGATTCACAATGTCAGGTTCAACATTTAGTTAAGAATTTTAACCACAGTTAAAAACCTTCAACATGAAAGACATTTGGTGGTCATTCATTCTTTTTTACATGATCTGGCGTTATTATTTACAAATTTAAGTGCATATTAACATTTATTGTAATAGTCTACTCTTTAGTTCTTGTTTAACGGTGTACCTTTAAGTGCACCTGTTATTCTATTTTAAGGTCTATTTTAGGTTAAAAAACACACATTATTTTCACATAATATACATTGCACATCTCCTCATTTCTCAAAGAGTCGGAAAACGGTTTGTTTGAAAATTCAGTCTCTCTAAACCCCTCCTTTCTGCAAGCCTACCCTGCACTGATTGGTCAGATGGCCCAGTCTGCTGTGATTGGTCTACCGCTTACAGTGGGCGTTGGAAACAAAACGCCTATTAGCATATCTGAATTCCAGCCCTTCCTCAGCTCTTGATCACAGTGATACGAACAGTAACAATGGCGTGAGTTTTACCGTAGCAATCTCATCAAAGTGGATTTGCTTTGTCAGCAGAAAACAGCGTCTTCTCGACATGAACAACACGATCCAAACTCTTCCAGTCTCAGATAAACTACAGTGTTTGAGGGCGGGGCTAAGAGACGCTGTTCAGCCAATCAAGACCACAGGTTGGCATTATGCAAATTAGTTACAAACCTACGCGCGCGTTCAGCAGGAAGTGAGACTGAATTACTGACGACTCGTTTTAGGCAGTTCAGAATCAAGTCTTTCGTTTAGATGAAAACTCCATTTATCTACACTTTGAAGTTTGCAGAGCTTTTACCTTCACAAACAGCTCTATTACACACTGCATGTAAGGCAATACTCGGTTACACTTTATTTTAAGGGGTCATTGTTACAGTGTAATTATATATTTAAGTAATTTAGTATTAAGCAACTACATGCACTTACTATAGGGTTAGGGTAGGATTAGGATTTGGTTGAGGGTTAGTTGCATGTAATTATGATGTTATTACTATGGTAAGTACATGTAACATATGTAACAAGGACACTGTAAAATAAAGTGTTCCCCAATACTCTAAAAAACATAATAGGGGCACTTTAAATTTGTTTGTACATCATCTGGAACAAGTATTTAATTGCTTATCCTTGTTCAATAGACCACCCGAGTGACCAGTGAGGGATTTTTAATGGTCAATGTCTTTATCACTTAAGTCTTCCACAATGAATTTAACTTAGGATGAACTGCTGAAACTCTTAGCCATGGCTGCGTTTCCCAAAAGCATCGTAAGCCTATGTTGATCGTGGAACAAGGATTTATTAAAAGACTACTTACTACCTTCATCTTCGTGTTTGCGTTTACCAAACTCAGACCCTTTTTTTTTTTTTGGATCCATAAAATGATTCCATCTGTGACTCAAAAACCGCAATATGATTCGAACTTTGAGTTATATAATCCGTTGCATCACTATTAAGTGGTGAAAGTAAAATCTTGACTAGAAGTTGTTTAAAAAACAGCTAATTGATATATACACCTGGACGCAAATAAAATACAACACTATCTGCACTTAAATAACGTACATTACATATGTTGGGTGCAAACAGTTTACACTAATATTCATATTAGAATTCAAAATAAAATGCTTAATACATTAAAATGCAAGAATGTTACTATTTATTTTGCAGTTCAAATAGCATATATGTGCCTTATATATTTATAACACAACTCACCTCTGTTATGGTTTTGTTTTCTCTGTTTTTAAATGCTTCTGATGATGAATTTGACAGGTCAGGTTCAAAATCTTCATTGCTGGAAAACCTAACTAGAACTGTAGAGGTTAAAGGAGTTGTGATCGTTGCTTCAGTTGTAGAAGTAAGTTGTGTTGTTGTTGCGGTTAGAGGGGAAGAAGTCGTAGCTGTAGTTTCAGTAGTTGTAGTGCCCGCTGATGTTTGAGTTGGCGGAGCTGTTGTGGTTTCAGTAGTTGTAGTGCCCGCTGATGTTTGAGTTGGATGAGCTGTTGTGGTTTCAGTAGTTGTAGTGCCCGCTGATGTTTGAGTTGGATGAGCTGTTGTAGTTTCAGTAGTTGTAGTGCCCGCTGATGTTGGAGTTGGCGGAGCTGTAGTGGTTTCAGTAGTTGTAGTGCCCGCTGATGTTGGAGTTGTCTGAGCTGTTGTAGTTTCAGTAGTTGTAGTGCCCGCTGATGTTGGAGTTGGCGGAGCTGTTGTAGTTTCAGTAGTTGTAGTGCCCGCTGATGTTGGAGTAGGCGGAGCTGTTGTAGTTTCAGTAGTTGTAGTGCCCACTGATGTTTGAGTTGGATGAGCTGTTGTGGTTTCAGTAGTTGTAGTGCCCGCTGATGTTGGAGTTAGCGGAGCTGTTGTAGTTTCAGTATTTGTAGTGCCCGCTGATGTTGGAGTTGGCGGAGCTGTTGTAGTTTCAGTATTTGTAGTACCCGCTGATGTTTGAGTTGGCGGAGCTGTAGTGGTTTCAGTAGTAGTAGTGCCCACTGATGTTGGAGTTGGCGGAGCTGTTGTAGTTTCAGTAGTAGTAGTGCCCGCTGATGTTGGAGTTGGCGGAGCTGTTGTAGTTTCAGTAGTAGTAGTGCCCGCTGATGTTGGAGTTGGTGGAGCTGTTGTAGTTTCAGTAGTTGTAGTGCCCGCTGATGTTTGAGTTGGCGGAGCTGTTGTAGTTTCAGTAATAGTAGGGCCCGCTGATGTTGGAGTTGGCGGAGCTGTAGTGGTTTCAGTAGTAGTAGTGCCCGCTGATGTTGGAGTTGGCGGAGCTGTTGTAGTTTCAGTAGTTGTAGTGCCCGCTGATGTTTGAGTTGGCGGAGCTGTTGTAGTTTCAGTAGTTGAAGTGCCAGCTGATGTTTCAGTTGGCGGAGCTGTTGTAGTTTCAGTAGTTCTAGTGCCCGCTGATGTTTGAGTTGGCGGAGCTGTAGTGGTTTCAGTAGTTGTAGTGCCCACTGATGTTTGAGTTGGCGGAGCTGTTGTAGTTTCAGTAGTTGTAGTGCCCGCTGATGTTTGAGTTGGCGGAGCTGTAGTGGTTTCAGTAGTTGTAGTGCCCGCTGATGTTTGAGTTGGCGGAGCTGTTGTAGTTTCAGTAGTTGTAGTGCCCGCTGATGTTTGAGTTGGCGGAGCTGTAGTGGTTTCAGTAGTTGTAGTGCCCGCTGATGTTGTAGTTGGCAGAACTGTTGTAGTTTCAGTAGTTGTAGTGCCCGCTGATGTTTGAGTTGGCGGAGCTGTTGTAGTTTCAGTAGTTGTAGTGCCCGCTGATGTTGTAGTTGGCAGAACTGTTGTAGTTTCAGTAGTTGTAGTGCCCGCTGATGTTTGAGTTGGCGGAGCTGTTGTAGTTTCAGTAGTTGTAGTGCCCGCTGATGTTGGAGTTGGCGGAGCTGTTGTAGTTTCAGTAGTTGTAGTGCCCGCTGATGTTTGAGTTGTCGGAGCTGTTGTAGTTTCAGTAGTTGTAGTGCCCGCTGATGTTGGAGTTGGCGGAGCTGTTGTAGTTTCAGTAGTTGTTGTGCCCGCTAATGTTGGAGTTGGCGGAGCTGTTGTAGTTTCAGTAGTTGTTGTGCCCGCTGATGTTGGAGTTGGCGGAGCTGTTGTAGTTTCAGTAGTTGTAGTGCCCGCTGATGTTGGAGTTGGCGGAGCTGTTGTAGTTTCAGTAGTTGTAGTGCCCGCTGATGTTGGAGTCGGCGGAGCTGTTGTAGTTTCAGTAGTTGTTGTGCCCGCTGATGTTGTAGTTGGCGGAGCTGTTGTCGTTTCAGTAGTTGTTGTACCCGCTGATGTTGGAGTTGGCGGAGCTGTTGTAGTTTCAGTAGTTGTTGTGCCCGCTGATGTTGTAGTTGGCGGAGCTGTTGTAGTTTCAGTAGTTGTAGTGCCCGCTGATGTTTGAGTTGACAGAGCTGTTGTAGATTCAGTAGTTGTAGCGCCAGTTGATGTTGGAGTTGGCAGAGCTGTTGTAGTTTCAGTAGTTGTAGTGCCAGTTGATGTTTGAGTTGGTGGAGCTGTTGTAGTTTCAGTAGTTGTAGCGTCAGTTGATGTTTGAGTTGTCTGAGCTGTTGTAGTTTCATTAGTTGTAGCGTCAGTTGATGTTTGAGTTGTCTGAGCTTTTGTAGTTTCAGTAGTTGTAGCGTCAGTTGATGTTTGAGTTGTCTGAGCTGTTGTAGTTTCAGTAGTTGTAGTGCCCGCTGATGTTTGAGTTGGCGGAGCTGTTGTGGTTTCTGTAGTTGTAGTACCTGCTGATGTTGGAGTTGTCTGAGCTGTTGTAGTTTCAGTAGTTGTAGCGTCAGTTGATTTTTGAGTTGTCTGAGCTGTTGTGGTTTCAGTAGTTGTAGCGTCATTTGATGTTTGAGTTGTCTGAGCTGTTGTGGTTTCAGTAGTTGTAGCGTCAGCTGATGTTTGAGTTGTCTGAGCTGTTGTAGTTTCAGTAGTTGTAGCGTCAGTTGATGTTGGAGTTGTCTGAGCTGTTGTGGTTTCAGTAGTTGTAGCGTCAGTTGATGTTTGAGTTGTCTGAGCTGTTGTAGTTTCAGTAGTTGCAGAGTCCGTTGATGTCTCAGTTTGCAGAACTGTTGTAATTTCAGTAGTTGCAGAGTCCGTTGATGTCTCAGTTTGCAGAACTGTTGTAGTTTCAGAGTCCGTTGATGTCTCAGTTTGCAGAACTGTTGTGGTTTCAGTAGTTTCAGAGTCCGTTGATGTCTCAGTTTGCAGAACTGTTGTAATTTCAGTAGTTGCAGAGTCCGTTGATGTCTCAGTTTGCAGAACTGTTGTGGTTTCAGTAGTTGCAGAGTCTGTTGATGTCTCAGATGACTGAGTTGTTGTAATTTCAGTAGTTGCAGAGTCTGTTGATGTCTCAGTTGACTGAGTTGTTGTAATTTCAGTAGTTGCAGAGTCTGTTGATGTCTCAGTTGACTGAGTTGTTGTAATTTCAGTAGTTGCAGAGTCTGTTGATGTCTCAGTTGACTGAGTTGTTGTAATTTCAGTAGTTGCAGAGTCTGTTGATGTCTCAGTGGACTGAGTTGTTGTAATTTCAGTAGTTGCAGAGTCTGTTGATGTCTCAGTTGACTGAGTTGTTGTAATTTCAGTAGTTGCAGAGTCTGTTGATGTCTCAGTTGACTGAGTTGTTGTAATTTCAGTAGTTGCAGAGTCCGTTGATGTCTCAGTTGACTGAGTTGTTGTAGTTTCAGTAGCTGCAGAGTCTGTTGATGTCTCAGTTGACTGAGTTGTTGTAATTTCAGTAGCTGCAGAGTCTGTTGATGTCTCAGTTGACTGAGTTGTTGTAATTTCAGTAGTTGCAGAGGCCGATGATGTCTCAGTTGACTGAGTCATTGTAGTTTCAGTAGTTGCAGAGTCCGTCATTGTAATTTCAGTAGTTGCAGAGTCCGTTGATGTCTCAGTTGTAGTTTGAGCAGTGGTACTACAAAATACTGTTGTTAAAAAGATCAAAGTAAAAATCTAAATAACAGTCATCATGGAGCAACTGTCCCACTTAAATAAGTAATAAGTTAAATAAATAATTTTCATGATCAGTAACTTACGGACCTAAAGTCAACACTGTAATGATCAGTGCTTTCCTACTCATCTTGGTAGCTGTCAAATAGCTCACCTATAAACATATACATAAGGTCAGAAAATACATAAGGAAAGGCATCTTGAGATCATTTTGACATGTCATTTACAGTGAAAAAACAAACCAAAAAAACGTATGAATACAAACACCCTCTTTCCAGCACGGGAACCTGTGATGACTCCTTTTTTGTCTGTATATCAAAAATGATTTGTCATTTTGTACAGTGCACATTAGGATGAAAGTAGTTATCATAAATAACAAGACAACAAGGGAAGAATTGCAATTCTATTTAGAAGTTTGAAGTCAATAAGATTTTAAATGTTTTCGAAAAGAAGCCTCTTCTGCTCACCAAGGCTGCATTTTAGGGCTGCACCATATCATTTCAGCATCAACATTGCAATGTGCAATATCACCACAAGGTGGCAGTATCACAATATCACCACAAGGTGGCAGTATAACAATATCACCACAAGGTGATATTGCAATAGGGTTAAGTCCAGGTGTAGCGGTAAACCGTGAGTGACCATTAAAGGTTCGGACTTGGCTTTTTATCAGGAATTTGGGATACCACCATGGCCACATCAAAGAAGCAAAGTAGATAAGAAGGGCCGTCGATTTTATGAGCACTGGAAATCTGATCATTTTTTCACTGGGAGTCATAATAATTGCATTTGTATAAATTGCTAAGAGACTTAAACAGCTGTGCTAGTCTTTTCTTCCCTACTGAAATCCTAGTGAAGCGTCTTCTTGAACAAGAGAATCTGTTACATAATTGTTTAAAAAGCCTGATGGATTTATGCTAAGTGCCTGTCAGTGTAACTAAAGGAAAATAGTGCTTTTGTTTGGTAATAATTGCATATTTCATCAATATTTGATTATGATTATAATGATTATAATATAAATTGATAGTGCAGCTGAATATTGAATATGAAGAGTTCAGATGCAAAAGCCTCTAAGTGCCATCTGAAATTTTCTTCTAGAATGATCATTTTTATAAAGCTTGTATATTTAAGTTAAGTAATTTCACTTAAATGACAATTAATAGGTAATTTGCACTGCCATTTAAGTGAAATTATTTAACTTAAATATACGAGCTTGATAAAAATGATCATTCTAGAAGAAAATTTCAGATGGCACTTAGAGGCTTTTGCATCTGAACTCTTCATATATACAATTGTAATGTAGTTTCCCATATGAAAACTTCTCAAGTTAATTGAACATTGCTTTATTATTGGTTAATTTATACACTGAATGTATACAGTGAAGACTATGCCGTGTTATTTTACATTTGATTATTCATTTTATGCCCCTAAATACTGTTAGGCTTACCTGAAAAACATAAAGCACAAGTTTATTTCATTTGTATCTTATTCCATTGTATTTATCTACGCTTGCAATTTGTTTATTATTTTCTATGCAGATTAACTCCACTACAACATCAATAGACCTAATCTTTCTAGAATTATTAATTATTTTCAAATAGAGCTTTTCAAGTAATCCGGTGAAATTGTTTTCATATCGCAATATATGTCGCAGAAAAACAAAATATCGCAATATCAGGTTTTTTTCAATATCGTGCAGCCCTACTGCATTTCTTTAAAAATACAGTAGAAGAGACTGTAGACGGTTCGCACTCTGAAAAACTAGACAAAGTCTTTAACAAAAAGAATCAATTATTTTAATAGAGCAAGCATTGAGAATAGCTGGATGGCTGAAACGTCTGCTCTTGCTCTATTAAAATAATTGATTCTTTTTGTTAAAGACTTTGTCTAGTTTTTCAGAGTGCGAACCGTCTACAGTCTCTTCTACATCTTACTTATTGGTTTTCACGCACCTGGACATACAACTAGCTTTCATCTGAGCGCAACAATATTTCCTTGTCTTTTAAAAATACAGTAAAAACAATGTACATTCAGCGAAATTAGATAAGTACCTACATACATTTTAAGATGTGAAACATTATTGTACTTCCTCATGATATCATTATTGTTCATGGCTATTAATTCTGCATTTATTATAGTATCCTATTGCATTTGTATTGTTTTATCTTTAATGTCTGGAGAAATTTACGAAAATCACTCCAACTGATTTTAAAATATTTGTACTTAAATTAATCGCTTATTATAGTTGCTGTTGAAGTGTCAGCCATTTCTTACAATGTGCATGGAGTATAAAGTCTGATTCTGTTATTACTCTTATTTGATACACAACAACAGCAAAAAATTAAGAAATATTGTATGGTTAATTATGATTATGAGTATAAATAATTATGGTTATAGTATATTGAACTCAGTCAAACTCACCGAAACCATTGCTTATCTGAATGTAATATCCCACACACAGGTTAAGCTGTAAATCCCTTGGTAAACTTGTTCATGCTCTCCTCAAAGTCACTGTTTTTATTAGCTTCGAGTCACATGACACAAACCGCATAGATGTCACTGTGAGTGGTTTGTGCATTATTACATTCCATCTTTAACCAAACTAGAAATACCTACTTATACAATAATGCATTCCTCCCTAAGCATTCAGTTTTATGTAAATATCCCATTGAAAGGCAAGCGAAAAGGTGTGTGTTCGCTGTTGAGTTTGTTGCAGGTGTTTTAGTTCAAACGATTAAACCTATAAAACAGACAAAATGCTTCTATAGGCTGCTTTATCACTTGTAAAGAGCAGTGTATATTACGTTTGTTGAGCATTTGTTGCACATTTGTTTAATTTACGTGAGCATATAATGAAATACCTATTTCAAAAAGTCAAAAATGTCTTTCCAAACCTTTCTTCTGTAGAACACATTGGACCTCATTGGCTTTTATTGTATGGATGAATAAATATTGAAGGAGAACATGCACAATATGAGAGTTTGAAATTAGGGTGAGTAGATGATGGCAGTTATAAACTAATTTATGCTAATTATCCCTCATTAGGGCGGAATGAAAGGTTGTGATGAAGAAGAAGAAGAAGAAATACATTTTATTGTCCCCAGAGGGAAATTTGTTTTGAACTCAAGGTGTATTTACATTGACAATACATTGGAACATAAACAACAAATACAATAAAAACATAAATCTCTAACCTTAAAAAACTTTTACTCATAGATTAACATTTTAATTTAATAAACGATTATACCTAACAATTACAATTCATTCTCTGTGTGCACTGTGGATCAGCTAAAACTGCTCTTTGTTGTGCTTCCCTGAGAATGTGCTTATTCATTCAGTAAATTAGTGGATGCTTTTATCCAAAGCAACTTACAAATGAGGAAAATCACAAACAAATTACAGAAAAGTCTGTCTGTCTGTCTGTCTGTCTGTCTGTCTGTGTGTCTGTTATTCGCATATCTCTCGAACCGTTCGTCCGATGGATTTCAAACTTAACAGGTGTCTTGCTACGAGCACGAGTAAGTGCAGTGCCAAGTTTGACATTGTTTGGATGAGAAATGCAAAAGATATCGTTAAAAATACCAGTAAAAGAAGCACTTAGAAGGTTGTGGTTTAAAAATAAACATTCTGACATTGCCACTGTTGCCTTTGGCTTGCTCAGTTGGGGATATTTTGGGGATATTTAATTTAATTTTATCAATCAATAAATTCCTCTTGAAACAAACTTTGTTGTATTATTTTAATTTAATACTGTGAAGCTGCTTTGATACAATCTGTATTGTGAAAAGCGCTATACAAATAAACTTGACTTGACTTGACTTGACTTGACATTAGAGGGTTGTATCGGTCAAAGAAGCCCCAAGAAGGTTGTGGTTTAAAAATAAACATTCTGATCAGCTACACTGTTTACTTCTGAATATTATATTTTATTCACGGCCATCATTTGTAGTAACCTAGCCTGCTCCCTGAATTCAATGCGTTCACAGTCTCTTTCACGGGCACCAAACCAACAATTAGGCCACTAAAAACACACACAAAAACTGATTTTGCACGGACATTTTGCACTAGTTTAGTATAAATGCCCATAAGCTTAATCACAAACAATACTGCAATTATATTAAATTATTCCTTCAATACATGTCTACATTAATAATATAATACAATTCCATATTAATATCCATTGTAAATGATGGTGATTTGTTGACTGAAAAGCCTTCAGTCTGTATCGTTGCAAACAGTGTTTGTCAGAGCCGTTTCATCTGGCTTTAAACTGGTTTAAATCACCGAGACATTCGTCGTCTTCGCTGAATTCAAGCGCTTCTCACTGGAACTCACAGGAAACATTTATTGAGGGAAAAATGTATGTGATAATTATCGTTATTGTTTTATTGCCCAGCCCTAATACAAAGTGTGTTAAACCATTTTTGACCCTACATTATGTGGTATCTAAGTCACATTCAACCATTTTCATTTTCTTTACAGGGAACAGTTTCAAGACAAGCAGTGACACCTGATTCCTAGCCAATATCAATGGACATATCTGCAATTTTTCCAACCACCCAGGAAAGCAATGACTCAATCTCTTCTCCTGAACCTGTGACCTCCACATTAGCTTATGAACACCGAGATTCTCCTTTGGGTTTATCCATTCAAACAGGGCTAAACGTTCCCGAATCAGAAGCAACTACAATCACAGGCACCTTGTCAAACCACATGTCTTCAATACCAACAGATCTCACAAACTCACAAAACGACATCACCAGAGAAGGAAACGTTGATAACACACAGCAAGAACCCATGTTTAAAACTATTACCCTCTAGTAAATCAAGTCACAATCATGAAACACAGTGCCAAGACCATGAAACAGTCACACAAAACTACTTAAAGGTGAAGTGTGCAATTCAGAGAGCTTCTATTGTGCAGAAATTGTTTCTCTGCGAACTGTTGCCAGAAAGAGATTGACCATATAAGCGATGAACTATCTGAGATGTTTCAGTGGCAACTGAACGCACAGGAAGACTATTCCAGTTATTCCAGTTATTTCAATGTAACTATGTCAGATCATAATGACTAAGTGCTTATCACAACCCAACAAAGGTGTTTGGTGTTTTAAGCCCCCAACGGCGCCTTCCAGGCAGCGAGGGGATGGGTAGGTTTAAGGTTGAGGGTAGGGTTAGCTGCCTCTAAGGAGCCATTGGGGGCTTAAAACACCATCGAGCACCCAACAAACAAACAAACACACACACGTACGCAAAGACCGAAACAAAAACAAGTTATACACTGTAAATACCTTTTCAAAGTTGTGAATAAAACGGATAACTGGAGTGCGTTTTACAAGAAAATACTAATTCAGTCTTTCCCATTTAAGTTATTGAGTTATTTGCAGTTTCTTTGTAATTACAAGTTAAATTTACTTAATTTAGTACTTACTTTACTTAGTTTATTAGCTGTGAAATATTCAAGTAAATCCTACACCATTTTTTTCAGTGGAATCTTGTTAAGATTAGTATGAATATTGTTGACTCCTACGACAAACTGTTTGTGATTTTCCTCATTTGTAAGTTGCTTTGGATAAAAGCATCCACTAATTTAATGAATGAATAAGCACATTCTCAGGGAAGCACACACTGTACAGTTTTAGCTGATCCACAGTGCACACAGAGAATGAATTGTAATTGTTAGGTATGCCCGTGCAAAATCAGTTTTTGTGTGTGTTTTTAGTAGCCTAATTGTTGGTTTGGTGCCCGTGAAAGAGACTGTGAACGCATTGAATTCAGGGAGCAGGTTAGGTTATTACAAATGATGGCCGTGAATAAAATATAATATTCAGAAGTAAACAGTGTAGCTGATCAGAATGTTTATTTTTAAACCACAACCTTCTTGGGGCTTCTTTGACCGATACAACCCTCTAATGTCAGAATGTTTATTTTTAAACCACAACCTTCTAAGTGCTTCTTTTACTGGTATTTTTAACGATATCTTTTGCATTTCTCATCCAAACAATGTCAAACTTGGCACTGCACTTACTCATGCTCGTAGCAAGACACCTGTTAAGTTTGAAATCCATCGGACGAACGGTTCGAGAGATATGCGAATAAAAGACACACAGACAGACAGACAGGCATTTCTGTAATTTATAGATAGATATATCAAGGGTGTGTGGTCTATTGAGCTCTGCGTGTGTACAATAAAGCTTACATGATAAAATGTTGGTAATACGTATACATCAGTCATTTATTCATCTGCCAAACAACTGTAACTTTCTTTAAATCTGTGCGTTATGGAGGGTTTAGGGTAAGCGGATCCACAGCATGTTGATGTATCATCATCATCAGTGTCCCACGTTATCATTGTTTTGCTGGCTTATGGGGGATTTCATGCTCAGGGAAAGCTTTGTGCTCGCCCATGAGGAAAAATTTGTGAAATTTGTTTTTGGAAATATCACCAAGACCTACATTGTAATTTTAGTGTAAAATACTGGCAAATGAATGGCTTTAAGTAAAAGCGATGAATTACCATATAATTTACGGGGAAAATTATTTAAAGGACATTCCTAGATGTCCCTGCTGGATGCATCATGTGATTTATATTTTATTTGTATTTATTTATTTGCATTTTTTATCATTAGTATTGGACATTAGGATGTTTTTTTTTATTTACATTTTCTTGTGTTTAGTTAATGTTTATTGCATTATTTTAGTGTCATGTGTGTTACTGATGGTGTTTTGTCTTTGTGTGTGTTGTTGCCATGTAACTTTATATTTTACAACCTGTATTACAATTCCGAAAAAAGCTGATGCTCTGTCACACACCTCACACTTTAAAAGTACAGTAAGTGGTGTGCTTGTGCTGTAACAGTACCTGAGTTTGCAGATGGTTAGTAACCAGCACATGCATTGTTGATGTTCCCTGTAGAGTTGATGTTCTGAAACCAGTTACAGATGTTTGTGAGAGCTCTCGGATGCTGAGTTCAGTCGTAGGAGTAGTTGTTTGTTGGCTCAGTGTGGCCATTGATTCAGCTGTAGAT
Organism: Leuciscus idus; assembly: GCA_021554675.1. NCBI lineage: Eukaryota > Metazoa > Chordata > Actinopteri > Cypriniformes > Leuciscidae > Leuciscus > Leuciscus idus. Next base: position 1,182,725 of record CM038622.1, on the reverse strand, counting down.
GTATGTTGTGTTGTCGTTGCCGTAGTTGTAGCTTTATGTTCTGTTGTAGATGTTGAAGGAGTTGTGGCCATGTCTTCAGATGTAGATGTAAGTTGTGTTGTTGTTGCTTTGAGAGGGGCAGTAGTTGTAGATGTATGTTTTGTTGTAGATGTTGAAGGAGTTGTTGGAATTGTTTCCATTATAGATGTAAGTTGTGTTGTTGCTTTGAGAGGGGCAGTAGTTGTAGATGTATGTTCTGTTGTAGATGTTGAAGGAGTTGTGGCCATGTCTTCAGATGTAGATGTAAGTTGTGTTGTTGTTGTTGTTGCTGTAGTTGTAGCTGTATTAATCTCTATTTTTATAAGAAAGGGTTCATCTCTATTTCTCTTTGCTGCCCGTGATTTACATGTATATAACTTGAGTCTGCATGTGGTCATCTCTTTTGAAATCAAAATACTAGTGAGGGATAATGTACATCTAGCCAGATGTTATCTCAGAATAAACCCGACAGGGTGATCAGGATCAGGTCTTCATCAGCCTGAAGGGGTTTATTCTGAGATAAAACACACACACACACACACACACACCTGAAGGGGGTTTATTCTGAGATAACTCTCTCACACACACACACACACACACACTCCTGAGGCGCCGGACGGTTTGCCAGAATCTCTCCATGGCCTCACCGAACTCCTCCCTGGGCCGATTTTTTGCCTCCGCAACCACTCGGGCTGCAGTCTGCTTGGCCTGCCGGTACCCGTCAGCTGCCTCAGGAGTCCCACAAGCCAGCCAGGCCCGATAGGACTCCTCCTTCAGCTTGACGGCATCCCATACTTCCAGTGTCCACAACCGGGTTCGGGGATTGCCGCCTTGACTGGCACCGGAGACCTTACGGCCACAGCACAGAGCGGCCGCGTCAACAATGGAGGTGGAGAACATGGTCCACTCGGACTCAATATCTCCAGACTCGCTCGGGATCTGGTCAAAGCTCTGCCGGAGCTGGGAGTTGAAGATCTCTCTGACAGGAGACTCGGCCAAACGTTCCCAGCAGACCCTTAGAGTACGTTTGGGTCTGCCGAGTCTGTCCAGCTTCCTCCCCCGCCATCGGATCCAACTCAACACCAGGGGATGATTATTTGACAGCTCCGCCCCTCTCTTCACCCGAGTGTCAAAGACATATGGCCGGAGGTCGGATGAAACGACCACAAAGTCGATCATCGACCTCCGGCCTAGGGTGTCCTGGTGCCACGTGCACTGATGGACACCCTTATGCTTGAACATGGTGTTCGTTATGGACAAGCTGTAACTAGCACAGAAGTCCAATAACAGAACACCACTCGGGTTCAGATCAGGGGGGCCCTTCCTCCCAATCACTCCAGGTGTCACTGTCGCTGCCCACGTGGGCGTTGAAGTCCCCCAGTAGAACGACGAAGTCCCCAGTCGGAGCACTTTCCAGCACCCCTCCCAGAGACCCCAAGAAGGCCGGGTACTCTACACTGCTGTTTGGCCCATAGGCGCACACGACAGTGAGAGACCTATTCCCGACCTAAAGGCGCAGGGAAGCGATACTGGGTAAACTCCAACACATGGCAGCTGAGCTGGGGGGCTATGAGCAAACCCACACCAGCCTGCCCCCTCTCACCATGGGCAACTCCAGAGTGGTAGAGAGTCCAGCCTCTCTCAAGGAGTGTGGTTCCAGAGCCCAAGCCGTGTGTGGAGGTGAACCCGACTATCTCTAGTCGGTACCTCTCAACCTCACGCACAATCTCAGGCTCCTTCCCCGCCAGCGAGGTGACGTTCCACGTCCCTAGAGCTAGTTTTCGTGTCCAGGGATCGGGTTGTCGAGGCCCCCGCCTTCGACTGCCGCCCGATCCCTTAAGCACCGGCTCCTTACGGTCCCTCCAAAACAGAAATGTGCTTTATATTTACAGCTGTTCTGTAAAAGATACAGCCTAATACTGTATTATGGAAATACAGTACAATTCTGTAAGAAATTCGCTGTAAATTTACAGTAAAGGGTTAAAGTGTTTGATTTAGTTTTATTCAGTGCATTATACACAAAATATATGTTTGTTTGTTTTATTTACATATATATATATATATATATATATTTTTTTTTGTGTGTGTGTGTGTTACTCTGCACATAATTGTCTCTTCAAATACCTGAAGCATTCGTGTTAAAATAACTTCTTTTGTGTTTTAATTATAACCTTTTACTGTCAGTCCTTATGCAGTGAAGAGATGTCAATATATCAAGTAAATAATAACAGGGTGTGTGTGTCAAGGAAATCAACATTCACATGATTTCTGTCATTCTCCACAGAAAGCAAACAAACCTTTCCTCATAGTGATATGCTGAAAAACCTGAAGAGAACGATCGCCGTTTCAAGAGGAGCATTCACTGCGCGCGATTGTGCTGTCAGGAAAATTACATTATAAGATAATAACATATTTATAAGATTATTTTGATTTTGCAATAAACAGCTGTCCATGTGTCTTTTGTTGCCACTGCGGTCAGTGAGCTTTATAAGAGTGTTCAGCTAAACTCCTAAAGCCCAAGGGGAAGGAAACCGTTTCAAACTAAATAATAAACTTGATGTGATGCGTGTTTGTCAATCATACATAAAAGATTTGTGTAATAGCCCTTATAAACTGAATGTGTTTTGAAGAGCATCCTATTATCGTTTTTGGGATATTGCCTTTCGCAAGTTTGTAATAGAGATGTTTGTGTCTGCAAAGTTTCACGGATCAAAGTGCAGATAAATGGAGTTTTTGTCTCCTAAAAGAAGAAACTACGAGTCTTCAGTAATTCCAGTCTTTCAAAAACCCATATTTTTCGCAGTTTTATATTCATAAGACAAAAATAACTCAAAAGAAACCCTCATATATTACCTTTTATAACACCGATCTTAAAATATACCTAACATGTGATCACAAAACAAAAGCTAATAAAAACAATACAAAATGTAAAGCTTTTCAAGATCATGGAACTGCCCTAATATTATAGCATTTTTTATCCCAGTATTTTGTTTAATTTATTATTAGTGTCATTTTTTATTTTTACATACATGTACATACACATTTTAAATTTTAGTTGTTGTTGATATTCTTTATACACTCTGAACTGTATTACAACGCCTTGTATTTTTTGCATTGTACATTGTCTGTAATTGAACTACAAAACGAAACAAAAAATGTGATTCCAGTCAGATTTCCTGCTGAACCTGTAGGTTTATAACTAATTTGCATAACACCCACAGATAGTCTTCATTGGCTGCTGAGAAACAACATGTTAAAGTGTAAAGTAAAAACTGAAAGTGTATTTTGACCTCGGATGCTTGTAAACCTATTGCAGGAGACTCTAAAACAAAATGAAGAACCTCTAAAACAGCATTATACGGGCACTAACCAGCAATAACATTCTTATCATCATACATTTTAACTGATTTAATTTCCTCCCACATTGTTACACTTGTGGTTTTCTGGGTAAAAAAAAAAAAAAAAAGAAGACTGGCCTACAAAAAAAATAGGGTATACATTTCTCATTATGCTTTATTATCACTAAATATTGGATTCAATCATTTTGTCAACTTGTTTTCTTTCAGTTAACACAGGTTTGGTATTTATTGTTGAGGCATATTGATCGTAGGCCTATTACTAAATGCTATCTTTATGTAGGCCGGTCATTTTTGACACAAGAGTGACTGTGCAATTTTGTACAAAATGAAAGCATTTTAAAACAAACGTTCTTTCTTTCTTTCTTTCTTTCTTTCCTTTATTTATATAGCACAAGTAAACAACAGAAGTTGACCACTGTGCTTCACATAACATAAATCCAACAAGATTTAAGAATAAAAAATATCATTCAGACTGCAGAAAAAGACATAAATAAATTAAAATTTAGAGAAAAGCACACTCCAAAAGATACACCTTTAGTTTGAGTTTGAACTCATATAAAGAGGATAGCGATCTCAAGGAGACAGGGAGGCTATTCCACAGCCTAGGACCGACAACAGCGAAAGCACGGTCCCCTCTAGACTTTAAGCGTGAGTGTGGCTGGGACAGATTATAGTTACTCGTGGACCTTAGACACCTCCCAGGTACATTAACATTTACCAGTTCGGACAAATATGAAGGTGCAAGACCGTTTAAAGATTTAAAAACAAACAACAGTAATTTCATGTCAACTCTGTAACGCACCGGCAGCCAGTTAAGAGACAATAAAATCGGAGTGATATGTTCATGTTTGCGAGTCCCAGTCAGGAATCTGGCAGCTGCATTCTGGACCATTTGAAGCCTTGTAATTGAAAACTGGGGTAGTTCTACATATAAGGAATTACAATAATCCAGACGAGATACAACAAAAGCATGTATAACTTTTTCAAGCTCTATCGGTGATAGAAAATGCTTTACTCTAGATAATAGCTTAAAGTGAAAGAAACTTGATTTAACCACTGTGTTTATGTGTTTCTCTAGCTTTAAGGAAGAATCCAAAACCACTCCCAGACTCCTGACTGTAAGTTTAATATCACAGTACAGGTCTGCAGTATTAAAAGTATTTTTTCCATCTCCTAAAGAGGGGCCAAACACAATAGCCTCTGTTTTACTTGCGTTTAAATGTAAAAAGTTTAAGGACATCCAGGATTTTATGTCATTTAGGCACGCAGATAGGGTTTCAAGGGCCTTTGTGTCAGTGCGCTTAAAAGGCAGCAAACACAGAACGTTCCCCTAACGTTCCCGTATTGGTTATTTTTTTGGGAACCAAACAAGAATGTTCTAGGAATGTTCCCTGTAGGCTATTTTAAAAGGAACGTTCCCGGAACATTCCCCTAACCTTAAGGGAACCTCTGGGAACATTCTGGGAACGTTCTGGGAACATAAAATTGTTAGCTGGGAGGTAGATTTGAGTATCATCTGCATATAAGTGGAAAGACACTCCGTGTTTCCTAAAAATTTATCCCAACGGCAGCATATACAATGAAAACAAAGTAGGAGCCAGAATGGAGCCTTGTGGTACGCCATAGGTAAGAGGAGCTACGGACGAAACAGAATCTCCGATACCAACTGAAAAGGTTCTGTTTGTAAGGTAGGACTTAAACCAGCTAAGAGCATTTCCTCGGATACCCACAGACTGTTCAAGGCGTGATAGTAAAATTCTGTGGTCAGCAGTGTCAAATGCTGCCCTCAGATCCAAGAGAATTAAAATGACGGAGTCCCCAGAATCAAGAGACAACAAAATATAATTTAAAACTCTCAATAAAGCAGATTCAGTACTGTGATTAGTCCTAAAACCAGACTGAAATTTCTCTATGATACTATTCTCATCAAGGAAGCTCTGTAGTTGCAATAGCACAGTTTTCTCAAGGATCTTGGATATAAAAGATAAATTTGAGATAGGTCTAAAATTTGACAAATCAGTAATGTCCGCATTTGGCTTTTTTAATATGGGTTTCACCAAGGCATGTTTGCAAAGAGCAGGGACAAAACCTGAGAGAAGGCATCTGTTTATAATAGACAAAATCCAATGCCCCACATTATAAAAAATCTGTTTGAAGAACCATGTAGGAACAGTATCAAGAGATGAGACAGTAGGCTTCAACTTAGCGACTATATCTGTTAGACCAGCCATGGTAATTGGGTCAAAAGAGTTTAAAAACCTGATGGCCGAGGGAGTGTTTACAGGGTCAGTAGTCGAAGACATTATGGACTGTCTAATTATTGGCAATTTCTCAACAAAAAAAATTGCGAAAATTCTCACATGTAGAAGCAGTTTCAGTAAGATGGTTGTTACTTACAGGATTAAAAACAGAGTTTAGGACCTTAAACAGGATCTTTGGATTGTTTGAATTTTTTGTTAATATATTAGAAAAATATTGAGACTTAGCTGTTTTAACAGCTTTTTGGTACGCCTTTAAGGAATCCCGCAGAATTTCATAGGACACCTGCAGCCTGTCCTTTTTCCATCTACGCTCCGCTCTTCTGCAAAGTTGTCTTAATTGGCGAGTGTTGCTATTCAGCCAAGGTTCTGATTTATGTTTCTGACATTTAAGTCTCAGGGGTGCAACAGTGTCAAGAGCGTTGGTACAGAGAGAATTAAATAAACTTAATTGCTCATCGATATCTACTGTATTTAGATGTTCAATAGAGAACACCTGCTCAGCATCAGAAAAAACTGCAGAGAAAGCATCGGCAGATGATGGACAGGACAGGCCTACACGTGACCATTTACTAGGTCTAACAGATGCAGTGGTGTAACAGGAAATATCAATATTGAAAACAACAGGCCTGTGGTCAGAAAAGCTTAAGTCACCAATTTGAAGATCTGAAATGGAGAAGCCATGGGATAAAACTGCCATGTAGCTTTCCTGTAGCTCAGTGGTAAGAGCATTGCGTTAACAACACAAGGTTGTGGGTTCGATCCCAGGGGATTGTACATACCTATGTATAAATGTATAGGATAACGCAATGTAAGTCGCTTTGGATAAAAGCGTCTGCCAAATGCATAAATGTAAAACTAAATTGAGCGTATGGCCATGTACGTGGGTTGGCTGATTTACCCATTGTACAAAATCACATGCTTCAATAAGACTTAAAAAATCCTTTGGAAGTGCTGAGGAGTTCGAGCATACGTGAACATTAAAATCACCAACAAGTAAAAGTCTATCATATTTCGGAGTAATACCCCCTAAAAAGTCTGAGAACTCATTTAAAAAATCTTTATTTGTTTTCGGAGGACGGTAGACTACAGCAATTACCAGTGAGTTTGCCTGATCTAATGATAAGAGTTGTACCTCAAAAGACGAATACAAATCAGTTTTTAGTAACCTACAACAGAAACTGTTTTTATAGACAGTTGCCAGTCCTCCACCCCGCCCAGAGCGACGGGGGGTATTAAAAAAAAAAATTTCTGCTTAAACATTAAAGCACACAAGTGTGATAAACAGTGCAAATGTTTCACTGACTTTATTAAATATTGATGAATTTATCCACACATAATGTTTTTCACTCAAAAACTGAGGCACATGAGCTTAGGTCAATGAGGTGTAAGGACCATCCATTGGCCCAACGACGGAATCCAGCGGCCTGGCGAAGGTTTAATGCGTGTATGTCTTTTCAGCGCTCCAGTGAAGTTCACTTAATTGATTGGAATTTAGTTTTAGTATTACTTTAGCTCTATGCGTAATTTGACTCCAATTTCAAATGATAATCAAATTTAGATCATGTTTCTGATTAGAAAATAATCATAAATATTGATTATGAATTAATTTAGATCTTTGATTATTCTGCGCATCTCATAATTTCAAATATTCGTTCATTACGGACCTAGTGTCACTTTGAGACGTCACGTCGCGAATGTGCGCTCACGATCACAAACTAGCCAGTCCTGAAATAGTCAGAGGGTGCAGTGCAAGTATTTTACCACTACTGACTCATAGGTGTGATTTTTTATAATATTTGCAGCGTACAACATGCTAAGTCAGGGAATAGTCAAAAATCAGAAGGACTTCCTAAGATGTGCCCCATGGTCCATTCAAAGTGCCTTCAGTTTGATCTATCCTGGACAAAGATTTGCGGAAACACCAGACTACACTTTTAATCTACTAAAATGAATGATTTCTGAAACTTCAGAATAAATCAAGATGTAACATTTATTTGTCAGGTAAAAATGTATCATGCCAATTACAGAAGTAAATGATTAAAAGCCAATTCAGAAAAATACATGACATCATTTACTCAAGATGACTCTATAGTAAGTAATGTTTTCCTGACAAAGACACACAGTGGTGTGTCAGGGCTCTCCAACAGGAAAACACTGAAACAGCACTATATGGGGGATGATCCTGGTAAAGGGTCCCAAAGTCTGCTCTGTCACCTCGCCTTAAATACCAGACCAGAACAAAAGGGGTTATACAAATATTGTTTAGAGTTGTTTGGGCCAATCCATGTACCCCAGGGGGGTAGCACCTGGTTCCTTGAGATATCTTAAAGAGATATCACTCAGATAGGAGAAACAGGATCCTCCTAAGTTCTCAATCGGTCTCATTAAACCAATAACTGCAATGAAATTAAGACCATTTTACCAATCGCACTGAGATACTTAAAATGATACCAAACATGAGAAGGAAAAAACAACATATTCACAAGATACACCATATGTGATATATAGACATTCTTAATGAACTTTCAGTGACTTGAGGAGAGAGAGGGGGGATGAGTTGAAGTCAGACAAGGAGATAAGTTTGGGCAGGGTAAGGTTCTGTGCCCTGTCTTTGCTATCTGCTGTCCAGGGTGCATTTTATGGCCTTATTGCAGGGTGCGTTTTGTTTTAGCAGGAAAATCAGTCCTTACAGTTGTTTTAGCAGGAAAATCAGTCCTTACAGAGGCGTACGATCAATCAGATCCAATACCTAGATGTATTGTTTGAGTGAAAGTTAAAGTGGCAGTAGCTGCCGTTCATGATGACAAGTGTTGAACAATGACTGCACACTAGAAGCTTTGTTCTTCTAACTACACCCTCTGTAACACCTGTAAAGCACCAAAGCTTTCCTTTGAAAGAACTGTCCCTTTAAGACCTGTAGAGCCCTATCTTGCACCCAGCGCAATTGACTTTGTACACCGACGCATGTGTCATTCCTATTTTGCACCCGACACACAGCGGACTTTTCCCTCCACAGACGCACGTCGGTAAATTAGGGAATGAACTTGCGCTCCCGGGGGGCGGTTCAGCGAAAAGAGGAGGCGTGTTCCGGTGCAAACGTTCCCTGGTGCTATTATGCAGTTTCAGAAAACAAATTCGCCACTGATCAGGAAAAACCTAGTCTAAAGTCAGTGGCGCGTTCAGATGCTATTTTAAGGGCGCATGCTTGGCCATAATTTAGCGTGTGCACAACGCACATACACTTTGCTTCTCTCATCTACACAGACGCAGCAGTTCACATTTTTGCAAACCATACAAAAATATTCCACACCAGGGAAATCATTGTTGTGTCCATGAAGATGTGAAAAAATAGGCATAAATCTAGCTTACACATTTACCCAAATTATCATATGCCTGTTTAACCGAAGCTAATTTGGGTGTGTTTCTCCATCCCCAATGTCACGAGAACGTTGTTCTCCTTGGCTGTGAACCGCTCCTGGCGTGCGTCTGGCAAATCCGCCGTTATAATAGCAATCTGCCATGGAACAAGCGCGCCTGCTCTTAAAGGGAATGTGAGATGATGCTCTGATTGGTTTATTTCACGTTACGCCCAAACCACACCTATGAATAATGAAGCTACTTCAGACCAACCCATTTTAGATTTGCGTCGGGCGTATTACGTTCCCAATTAATTTTCTAGGGGCAAAAGGGAAAGTAACTTTAAAGCAAAAATTAACAGCGACGAAGAGAAGTTAACCTATCTGAGTCCCAGCACACAATACACAAAGGAATGAAGCGTGTTCTTCAGGAGCGGGTAAAGCCAAAACAACAAACAAAAGATCACTACCTGGTAGAAGGAAAATCGAATTAACCTACAACAATAAACACAAATAAACAACAGAACTCTTACCTTACTTCCTAGCTAACAAATAAACAGGAGAAAATGGGAATAAAAGAAAATGGCACCCGTCTCCCTACTGCTCCAATACTCAATAGCAGACAAACCACTCAAAACCGTACACTACAGCCACAACACATTTAAGTTTGAGCTTGTTTTTAAGCTTAACACATCAAGCTGCCACTACAGCCATAACACCACATTTAAGCTTAACACACCAACAAGAGCAACACTCTGGGACTGGCAACATCAACACTCTCAAGCTCTTGGGAGAAGAAATCTCTCCATCTCTCTCTCCAGCTCTGCTTAAATACTGGATCCTCTTGCCACTGATGAGGAGCAGCTGGTAGGACCCATCACCTAAATAAGGACAGGGAGGAGCAAAGGAAATTGGACAGAACATATAATAAAAAACTACAACTCCCAGCAGGCCATTGGGTCCACTGGCAGCACACACACAGTACATCAATAAATGACACTTACACATTATTGTAAAACACAAATACATACGTCCTGGGACGTAACACCCCCACCCATAAATTACAAATACCACTGTATTTTGTAAATGAGGCAAATACAGTAAAACTCACATTTCACCTCAGGCCTCACGGGTCAACTAGTTTAAATGATTGTGGAGGATAGCGGCATTGGAATTCGCCAAGGAAATGGGAGCAACCATCATACCAAGTTATTAGTTTGCACCCATGTACATGCACAAATCTTCAACAGAACCGCCTGAACAAACCATCTTTGTTGGCAGATGGCAGATCAATCTCAGAAAACTTCACAGCAGCCAATTGGTCCCTCCCAACCATTACGGGATTCTGTCCAATCTGAAGCACAGCAGGCATGATAGAAAACCAGCTTGGTTTGGTCAGGACTTTGCACTCAGAAGACTCAAAGGGATAACTGAGTCTGAAAAATCAAAAGAACAAAAGGGCAGGTTCAGAAGGAACTGTAGTGGAGAACTTGGTAACCAAAGCTGCTGGACCACACAGGTCAAGGTTACCCACCATGGTCAGAGAAGAGAACACCTGGCCACCTGAGGTCATTCCCTAAAATTACTCTGATACCCTTCACAGGCAGTTCAGAGCTTGACAGGACCTGAAACTAGGTCAGGAGTTAGCCATACGGAGTGTAAAGGTACATGCACACACAAATACATACGTCCTGGGACGTAACAGGCGCAAGAGTCATTTATCCCGCCGGTATAATAGCAACAGCGCCCGAGATCCGCCCACAAAGTTACTTGCGTTTCGCAATAGTTATGATACAGTAACGACAGCGTACACGTCAAAGACGTCAAACACGTCAGCTGAAGGAATGACGGAGTGAATGACACTGAGCACCTCTATGTCAAACGCTCAATGTCACTCTGGAAAATAAAGGACCCAAAGGGGTTTTCACAGCGATGCCATAGAAGAACCATTATCATTATTCTCTTAGTGTGAAGAGCTTTATTCCACTATAGAGCCTTGAGTTCACTGTAAGTGTTCTTGATGGAACTAGACGAACCACTTTCCCAATAGTGTGATGTTAAGTGCTTGTGTTGTGTGTGTCGTGTGTCGTGTGTGTAGGAGGAGAGGAATGTTGGTGTGGCTCATGTCTATGTACTTTATTTCTGATGCACTTAAAATTCTAGATAACTTTCATTCTTTGAGGCTTGACGTTTGGCGTCATTGCCGCTTTCACAGCAGTAAATGTGTTTTCAACGACGTATTATACCAAAGATTACACTAACAAAAGATGTGGAAGTAGAAGCGAGACTTTCGTCTGGTTCTAGTTGACATGTTGTGTTAATGAGTTTTTGTCCACAGATTACTGTGTGTGTTTGTGTGTCAGTACGCTTCAGAAAGTGTTGTTTTCAAAGTCGAAGGCTTGCTGAATAAATGACACTTTAAGCACGTCTGATTGAGCAAACATGACAGAAAGTGAGCAGATCCTTCTACAGTTAAATCAGCTTTCATGGCAAATATAATATTGTCTTTGACAATGAAGGAAGCGGACCGCTCACCGGACACTAGAATGGGGACAGGCACTCGCGGATGACGCGGTCACTTCCTGATTGAATCACGTGGTGCTCAGCAACGCCACTGATTGGTCTGACCACTCTGCCCTCTGGCCACGTTGTGAATCTTAACTTAAAATATTAAACCATTCATGAAATTAACGCATGGATAGTATTTTAAATTAAGTTACATTTAATATGTATGCAGAAAATTGTGGGTCAGTCAATATAACTTTTTTTTTTAAAGCTCATGTATGATTATTTCTTACCATTCTAGGAAAAACGCTTAAATATGCAATTTTGGTGATCAAAGATGAGTTTTAAAGGTGAACTAAGTAACTTTTTTACCTTAACTGAACAGCTTCGGAGTCATTGGAATGGTTATATTACTTATTTCGGGTTGAATGGTGGTCGTTTCGCACCCCCCTGGTGCCCGTGAGCGTAAAATCTGCACTTGCAACTTTGAGCCGGCAGGCCGCCGGCCGCCGCATCAGGAAGTATCGCGTGATATCAGGTCTCGCGATGTAAACAATTGCTTTACGGCCAAAAGAAATTTGCTAAAATGCTGTCATTATTGCGCTCCCTCACGCTGTTTGAACCCGAATGAAGAAGACGTTTTAAAGAATGTCCCATCTGCTTTGATGTCGTTGATCTATAGCCTCTGGTGTCTGAGAATCGCCAAAGAGTTTTTACAACAGTGTTGTCAAATATCTATTCCGAAGCTGTGGGGGGAGCTCTAGAGAGAAACCTGCGAGCAAAAAGCGAGAATACAGCGAAGAAATCCCGAAACTACTGAGCCCTGCTTTAAGGGATCAAATAATTGACTACAGGTGGACTTTAAAGCTTCATCCGTTGTGCTGTGCGCAGTTGACCAACAGAGGGCGCTGCTCGACACACATCCTCAAGTCACGTGATCGTTCGTTTCCCGCAGCGCAAACGGTGCAGTTCGCACTCATTTATTTTCCCATCGAAAACTGGATTACAATGAACAACCGCAAAGTCAACATCATCATCATCATCATCATCAACAACTTTAAAGTAAGACACTTCTAATGCATCTTATGCACGCAAATAATGTTTTATACTGCGGTTGAAGTTTCAGTGAGGAGAGAAAGCACGTAATGACTTTCTAGGTGTCGTTGTTTCCTTTAAAGTCGTGATTTTAAACTAATTTCCGCCACATAAGAAAAAAACATCATGCTTTTGTAAATCATATTTAAAAAGTCATAATTATGGCATACTAAATCATTTGAGATAAAAAAAACAAAAAACGATCACTCTGTTATGAAGCATCAGAGTCTGGGGGATCCATTCGCAGCGTGATTTATTAATAAGAGTAGTCAAACAGGCAAAGGTCAGAACCAGCAGATACAGCAGTGAAGACAAGGCTTAATCGTAGTACAAAACCAGGCATAAGATCAGGGCAGGCAGCAAACAATCAAAGTCAGAGATCCAAGCAGAGGTAACGTAGGCAGGCAGCAGACAGGGAGAAATCCAGAAACGGGCAAGGTCAAAAAAAGAAACGGGCAAGGTCAAAAATACAAACAGGCAGTCACAGGAATAAACGCTCAGTAGAGTTCACAACAGTAAAACAAAACTTCGCAATGATTGAATGAATGAACAAGGAATAAATAGGCTGAAACTAACAAGGTGATGAGATACAGGTGAATGAGATACAGGTGAATACAATCAGTGATGATGAGTCCGGGCAGTGAGTTATGGGAAATGTAGTCTGAATGAACAAGATAGTCTGGTGTGGATTGCCCTCTGGCGGCTCTCATGGGCACCCCAGCTTGTGACCGTTACACACATAGGCTACCGAATATGAAGTACTAAACAGAAAATTATTAATTATAATTTTTGAATTTCTAAATATAAATATAAAAATAAATATAACAATTTTCAATTATGTCATACTAAGTCTGAGACAAAAATCATAATTGTTTTGAAAAAGTGAATGACATAAAAGTCAAAATAATTACTTTCTGTTCCATAATTATGATTATTTATTTATTTTGCCATAATTTCAACATTTTGTTATAATTTTGACTTAGTATGTCATAATTTCTACTTTTAAAATCAATTTCTATTTGGTAATTCATAATTTCGACATGATGTCAATTATGATAATTTAGACTATCCCCTGGTTTCACACACGAGGCTTGAGTCTAGTCTCAGACTAAAATGCATGTTTGAGCTGTTTTACCTGAAAGCATATCTTAAAGGTGCAGTATGTAAGGATGACAACTAGTGGTGGAAATAGTCCAAATTCAGAATATCGTAGATCGTGGTTTCCCCCTCCCAGCCTCCACAGACTCACACGGGTCACCAGTTTCAGCACATACAACAGGAGCGAGTGCAATGGAGATCGTGGTTCCTCCCGCCCCGCCTCCACAAACTCACACGGGTCACCAGTTTCAGCTCACGCAACAGGAGCGAGCGCAATGGAGATCGTGGTTCCTCCCGCCCCGCCTCCACAGACTTACACGGGTCACCAGTTTCAGCACATACAACAGGAGTGAGCGCAATGGAGATCGTGGTTTCTCCCACCCCGCCTCCACAGACTCACACGGGTCGCCAGTTTCAGCTCACGCAACAGGAGCGAGCGCAATGGAGATCGTGGTTCCTCCCACCCCGCCTCCACAAACTCACACGGGTCACCAATTTCAGCTCACGCAACAGGAGCGAGCGCAATGGAGATCGTGGTTCCTCCCACCCCGCCTCCACAAACTCACACGGGTCACCAGTTTCAGCTCACGCAACAGGAGCGAGCGCAATGGAGATCGTGGTTTCTCCCGCCCCGCCTCCACAGACTCACACAGGTCACCAGTTTCAGCACATACAACAGGAGCGAGCGCAATGGAGATCGTGGTTTCTCCCACCCCGCCTCCACAGACTCACACGGGTCGCCAGTTTCAGCACACACAACAGGAGCGAGCGCAATGGAAATCGTGGTTTCACCCACCCCGCCTCCACAGACTCACACGGGTCGCCAGTTTCAGCACATACAACAGGAGCGAGCGCAATGGAGATCGTGGTTTCTCCCACCCCGCCTCCACAGACTCACACGGGTCACCAGTTTCAGCTCACGCAACAGGAGCGAGTGCAATGGAGATCGTGGTTCTTCCCATCCCGCCTCCACAGACTCACATGGGTCACCAGTTTCAGCACATACAACAGGAGCGAGTGCAATGGAGATCGTGGTTTCTCCCACCCCGCCTCCACAGACTCACACGGGTCACCAGTTTCAGCACATACAACAGGAGCGAGTGCAATGGAGATCGTGGTTTCTCCCACCCCGCCTCCACAGACTCACACGGGTCGCCAGTTTCAGCTCACGCAACAGGAGCGAGCGCAATGGAGATCGTGGTTCCTCCCACCCCGCCTCCACAGACTCACACGGGCCGCCAGTTTCAGCACATACAACAGGAGCGAGTGCAATGGAGATCGTGGTTTCTCCCACCCCGCCCCCACAGACTCCCACGGGTCGCCAGTTTCAGCACATACAACAGGAGCGAGTGCAATGGAGATCGTGGTTTCTCCCACCCCGCCTCCACAGACTCACACGGGTCACCAGTTTCAGCACATACAACAGGAGCGAGCGCAATGGAGATCGTGGTTTCTCCCACCCTGCCTCCACAGACTCACACGGGTCGCCAGTTTCAGCTCACGCAACAGGAGCGAGCGCAATGGAGATCGTGGTTCCTCCCGCCCCGCCTCCACAGACTCACACGGGTCGCCAGTTTCAGCACATACAACAGGAGCGAGCGCAATGGAGATCGTGGTTTCTCCCACCCTGCCTCCACAGACTCACACGGGTCGCCAGTTTCAGCTCACGCAACAGGAGCGAGCGCAATGGAGATCGTGGTTTCTCCCACCCCGCCTCCACAGACTCACACGGGTCGCCAGTTTGAACTCACGCATCGGGAGTGAGTGCAATAGACAATGAAATCTGGCAACATGCAGTATCACAGACCAAAACAATAACACACGGTCCAGCCTGGAAACGCACAGTTCAAAGTAAAATAACTGGCTAGAAGTGTTTTTCAGAGAAACGAGTATGTGAACTTCGCATGTTTCCTCCAAATATGCAAACATAATGTGGTATTTTTATGCTTTAGTAGAGTGAAAAAGTCTCATACAGCACCTTTAAAATATGACAGTGTCATAATTTAAGATGCACAGAAGTAATTTTAGTCTCTAAGGCACAAAGCTTCTTAAATGCCCTAATTCAGGGTCTTTCATTTGAGAGCTACTTTTTAAAAATGAAAGTGGCTGAGAGCTACTCGTATTATATAATACTTAAATATCTTAAATCTCTCAAATGAGCAAAAATTCTACCTGAAATACACCTCAGAGTTTCTGTGTAGCTGCTCATTTCAGAGAAGTTGTCTACACACAACTATTGGTTCATTTGCATTAATAAAAGTCAAGTTCAAAGTGAATTAAACTGGCAGACAAACAGCAGTAAAAGTTCAAAGTTGGTCTTCATTCTGAACTAATATGCTATGTTAATGAGAGTGTACATGAAATAACAAAGGTTCATGTTGGGACACAAATATGATTTCACATTTAATGAGCGGACTGACTGCACTGTTTCCACAAGAGAGGAGTCTTTCATGCAGTCTCATGCACTCACGCAGTCTTTCACATGTTCATCCGTCAGTCTGGTTCTGAATTTACATTTGATCACATTCATATCAGAAAATGCCACACTTTCCCAGAGTCTAAAACTCTACAAAACCAGTTGAAACAACTGGATTGAACACTTCAATTGAAAACCTTTAAATACAGTAAATACAACTACAATATGTATAATTTATTAAGATATAGGGCCTACATTTGGACACATCAAGAGATTTATCCTGAAGAGATGTGTTGCCTTTGCCTGCTCATGTTGTCATGAACTAAATGTTCAACTCAATATTAAATTCCACAGGGATCTTTGGATCCTTACAACCAGGGTGCGATTTGTGAATAAAGCGTTTTTGTATTATTTGTATTATTCAAATAAATCTCAAACCACAGTGCTTCGCGGTGCTGCTGTTAAACTAAATAACATTTATAGAATAATTATGGGTAACACTTTGGAATAATGTTCCTTCGTTAACCCCCTGGGGTCGACTATCGCGCCGGCTCGCTTTTCTTCTTATCAGTGCAGGTCAGTTCTATATTTACTTTGTTCTAATGGCAATAGTGTCTGTACACGCAAAAATACTGTTTAAATATGAATCACGTTTCTGTGTGTGAATGATTGAACAGCTTTTACCAAACTCTATTGCAATACGGAGATGAGTAAAAATCGACTACAAAAATCGGATAGATTATAAAGTTTTTACTGTAAAATATTGCCACATTAAATAAGCTTATAATGTTGCCAATTTCTGCTCATATGTTAAATATATATATTATGTTTTGTCAAAAATAAAGTCATCAACTAAGATGTTATTATAGTGTTTGTTCCATTGTAGGCTATATTCAAACTAATGAATCCTTAACTTTAAAATACGTATGATAAAATGTATACTTTAGTTTTTACAAAGAAAGATTACACTGGAAATATTGTTAAAATTTTAATTGTTGTTGTAATTGTATATCCTTTTTAATAAAATAGCAAATATATATATATATATATAGATAGATACAAGGATAGATGTAAACAAAATCTTAAAAGGTCAATATAAGCCTTCTCTTTAAATTATATTATATATTGTCCTTGCATTCTTTCCTGTGGCTCAGTGACACACCTGAATGAAAGGCTAATTATGGGTGTGAACTTCTCAGGTGTGAACCACTCAATATTCATGATGGTGTTGGATCGTTTACGCCCACCCGCATATTGCCTTTCCAAACAAAAAGTGTCTTACAAAATTTAAATCAGTGTATTGTTTTATGTGAATGATTAGGCAGGATGATTTTCACATCATTTTGAGGAAAAAACTCTAGACGACAAAATGCATTATTCAGAAGTCTTGTGGACACATATTTAGTATGTGTTTTGTGGCCTTATTTCAGAAACTTTAATTTTTAGTTTTTTCAATAACCATGCATAAACATTATTCTCTCAAAAATACAAACATCTACATACATGTTGCTCACATATTATGGTAGCCCTGTTTGTGCTAAATAGAGTGTAATTATACCTTTGCCATTAATATGTTTATAAGCAACTGAAAAAAGCACAAATGTCAGGGCATGTCAGAACATCTCAAGGATCCCAAAAACACCTTAGACCCCAGAGGGTTAGTGAATAACTACACAGGACCAAATGAGTAACACAATATTAACAATCTAGTAACTACTATTAACTAACAAGAAACTCTGATTAACGATGAAAGTGGTAGTTCACTATTAACTAATCAATAACTACTATTTTTTTAATGCTTCCCAGAGAACTACTGAAAAAGTTTCATAATTCATGCAAAACTAATCAATAACTAATGCAGGACAAATGTCTAGCACTACATTAACATTTTAACTGATATTGTAAACAAATACACAAGGTTATTTACATTATCAATATGTAATAGCATAGCAGACTTGTGATTTGAGAAAGCTGTCAATAATTAGCCTATGCTATCATATAGCAATAATTAGCTAGCTCATATATATATATATATATGTGTGTGTGTGTGTGTGTGTGTGTGTGTGTGTGTGTGTGTGTGTGTGTGTGTGTGTGTGTGTGTGTGTGTGTGTGTGTGTGTGTCACGGAATGGTAAATGGTGAAGCGAGGATTCAGGAAAATAAGGATCTTTATTAAGTAATAAAAATAAACAAACCAAAACTACAAACAAAAACTCCCCGTGGGGGAAAACAAGACAGGCATCTGGCAAAACTGGAAACACGAGGGAACATAGACAACAAAAAAGCACAAGACTGCAAACACAGGGAGACTAAATGAAGCAAACAAAAGAGGGTAACGAGGAAAGCAGGGGGGGCAAATTAATCAATAATCAGGTAACGAGATGGGAGGGGCTAGACAATCGACAGGAGAGCACATGGCACAAGGAAATACAAGACAAGCCATGTGCTCACAACAAACCAGACTATACACAAACACATGACAAACCGGGAATGCCAGAGCTCTGTCACCAACCCAAGATGTAACCCAAACAGAAGTGACAGAACTCTGACAGTGTGTGTGTGAATATCTTGTGAATGATTAGAAGATTCTACACTTTAGGATTGGCTTTTCATTAGTAACTACTGTAAGAATCACGGAAACTAACTAGTAATGACTCAAGTGTTGCTGCATACTTCTATGGGAATTACTATTTATTTGGATCCGTATTATAAAGTGAAGATCATGGTAACTAACTAGTTACTGAAGTCATTTTAAGCTTTTGAGGTTTTTGGTGAAGTTTTAGATTGTAATTCTGATGTAGTAACACTTGAGTCATTACTAGTTAGATCTACCATGAAAAAGGTTTATTTTTGCAGCGGCTGTAATAGGCATTCTGGTTGACCACCTACTGTACATATCGTTTCAAAGCAGCTTTACAGAAAGTACGTGTCTACATCACGTTTCTGTTGAACTAATATGTTATAATATGCCACACGTTTTGAAGTTGAGCTTTATGTGTGAATATCAGCCTCATTGAGTCTGTGGACGTTTTCTTCAATTAATTTAATAAGTGTTCATTTAATTATCCATAAATACTTATTCAGGATTCAATATTTTATTTGCCAGCTGATGATCAATGTCTTTCCTTTCAGTTATTAGGCCTAATATGGTGAATGTCACATCAAATAATTAATATTTGTGAAAATAAAGTCTTAAGTAGAACATGTAAACGACAGCAAGCGGGTTACTATTTTAGATGCACTAAGTTCAAGCATAAATGTGACAAGTGAGCAATAAATAATATTATTTCCTTTTTATTTCCTTATCTTATTTCTTTTTTCTTTCTAAAGGTTTCCGTGGAAGGTCGGACAAATCATACAAATACTCATTGTCTTGCAGCATTGCATTGTGGATCTCAAAACATTCCTAGACAAACGTCACTGGAAACCAGAATAACAAACACTCACACACAGCCCACGCAATGAGCAATAAATAGACAAGTAAATAAACAGGGTTTGACCAGAAAAAAGTTCAGTTCCTGAAATGTAGTTTTACCAGTCTCTCTTCTTTCTGATTTATTTTACCTCAGTACAGGTTTGTAGGCTTGAGACGCTCATATACATTTGTAATCGAAATTATTCAACCCCCATTCCAAATCAGGTTTATTGGCAAAATGTACAGACTTTCAGCTGTTTGCAATGAACAAATCAAACAAAAGTAATAGCTCAACACAACAGATCGCAAGTACAAACACGAGTGGCTTACTGCGCTCGAACGGTCAAATACACACACAATGATGTCTGAATCGGCCAAGAAAAACTGGAAAGTCAGCCAGATATGTATCATCATATCAATTATTGTGTCTTTTACCCCAGATACCATACTTTTACTTATTCTTCTGTTATTATTATTATTTTGCTGTAATTAGCTTGAACAAAACTGAAAATCATTAACAAAACCCTAAAAATATATTTAAACTATTTATTATCAATCTATAATCAAGCTATCTATATATAGAAATTCTAATTTTCTTCTTAAATCGACAACATTTTAAAAAAAAACATCAAATATTAGATCAGATTAGCGCAGAATCAACTTTGCGTTGCTGTCCACGATCAATAATCTCAATAAAGACAGATGAGATTACCCTCAGATAAAGACAGGATTCATCCTTTGAGCGAAATGTCAAACTCCTGAAGGTTTAAAGCTTTTAAATTCTTGTTGGCATGAAATATTCACGTCCTGATTTTTGCTTTTACTTTTAAACGTAGCTCCATGTTTTCTGACGCAAACTAAAACATTCTGGCAGACGTTTCTGTTGAGCTCCATGTATTTGGCAATCACCATCTTGTGATTTTTAGATAATCTATTTCCTTCTTACTTAAAAGGTTTCTATGGAATGTTGCCAGACAAATCACTCAGATCATTCAGATGTCTTGCAACATTGCACTGATTGTGAGGCACATTTATACGAACTGGAAACACGTCATGATCATGGGATCAGCACCAAATTAAACAAAAACTCCCAGAAATAGAGATGCCATAACGTTGCATTTAATTCATAATTAATAAATAATCAGTCCAGTGTCGTTTTCTTGATTCCTCTTCTTTTTGATGTGTTTTTGTCTCAGTAAAGGTCAGACTGGAGACGCTCTTATATTTGTATATAAGTAGTGTTGTAACTATTAGACTAGTCGCTCATCGGCAGGTTATACTCCGTTCTGTGTCGACAATTAAGTTAATAATAGTTCTCAATGGCACCGTTCCCATAGTCAGAATCATTCACTAGGGATGAACCGATTTTAAAAATGTTGTCCGATACCGATAATTCTTTATATTTGAAAGCCGATAATCTGTATATTAGCCAATAAATATAAATCCAAACTTTTATATAATTTCTGAGAGCCTGATTACAAAAACAAAAGTCTCACCATTAAAACCTGTGTCCTAAGCACACAATTATATACTATATCTCATTATAATTTTATGTAGCCGATATGACAGCACATGTTGCTCTTTACTAGAGTTGAGCCGGATACTCGGCTGAAACGAGCATCCGGTACGGATAAAGCACTTTTGCCGAGTACGAGTATTATACGAGTAATACGAGTCAATATCTGTGCTCGGATTGAATACAAATCCTCATTGGGTAGCTGACTGTGTCTGCGTTCTGTGATAGGCTAGTCATAGCGCCCCTCCCCTACACACATACAGATTTATTGTGTTGCTGTGTCCCGCTCTGCTGTATTCATTGTTGCAAAACTTGTTCTGTATATAGTTTGTTTGTTATCGTGATCAAACATTGATCTGAAGCTCAATGCTGATGCTGTCATGTAAATAGTTTTCTAATCAGCAATAAATATAACAATTTCTGATCAACCCATAGCAATTGCATGCTTAAAATAACATACCGGTTAAAGCCCCGCCCATTTCAAGACAACCCGACCCACTTCCGGGTTAGGCCCCGCCCAGTCCGAGTACAGATACAGATACAGTTAATTCATATTGTTAACAGATACAGATAATGCTGTACTCGCTCATCCCTACTCTTTACTGTATTTTCCTTTTTTGAAGTGATTTCAATCATATTTCAAGCAGTTCAACCCCATCATGATGAACAGTCGCATCTGAAGAGTCTCAGCTGAAGGAAGTAATACATTATTTATTGGCTGTAATATATCAGCCAAATTTTCTTATTGAGCCGATAATGATAACATTAAAACTGAACAGATATCGGCCGATACCGATATGGTGGCCGATATATCGTACATCTCTATCATTTACATTTATTTGTAATTGTATTTACGCTCCTTGCCGTAAGTCTGAAGGTGATTCTCATGTATATTCACTCGTTTAACCAAAGCATTATCAGCATTCAGTGTGTTAAACCCAATCTAGTTCACCACTTTATGACTTTTATTGAATTGAAGTTACTTGTCCTCTTTCTCTTTCTGCAATTGATCTCCGGCTTATGAATATTGTTGGCTGTCTTGCTCGTGATGTTTGTAAGTCACTTTATAGTTCATCTTGACCCTCAATCCTCTCCACATAAAGTTCCAGTGTCAACATGTGGAAAAAGGGCAACACTGACTCATGAGATTTATTTGCTTAATAAATTTTTTTTAATACCATTAATTATCCGATTTATTACCGAGACTGATGGTAGTCACTGATAGGATAGAAAATACAATGTATTATGAACTATGTACAATGTACCAGTGGTCGACCGATATATATCTCAAGGCCGATATTTGGCATTTTTAAAATATGGGCATCGGCCGATACGTTTTTCTGATTGGCCAATGTTTTGGAAGCGGGACTTTTATTTTGACGGGCGGCGCTGAGAACACCAGCACCTGAGAAGAGAACGCCTGATCACACAAGACACCCCTCGCTGCAGCCTGTAGCACGATGACGTAGCTGGATGATCCAGTACGTACTGGATGGAGGTGTGTTTGGGTTATAATTCGCATGCGCTGGTCTTAAGTGACATGTGCTCAATATTGTATTGAGATGATGTTCTAACCTGTGTAGTAGTAGTAGCCTAATGATAAATAGTAATAAGTACCTAATGATAATAATAACCTAATTATTGATGAATAAGTAATTATTTACATAAATGTGATGCTTTCCTAGTTTCTCTCTATATACATGCAAAATAGTTCATTTTACAACATTTTAAATCACATGATTTTAAACCTAAATGTGATGGATTTAATGCGTGTATACAGAACATTTTAAAATAAAGCCATTTTATTTTATTCAGGTCATATTTGCTGTTGAGTGGAAGCAAAAATGAGTCAAGTAATTGTCTCTGTAATTTTAATCCTAGAGGTAGGCCTACAATACAATACGGTCTGTACACAACTTAAAATACCAGTACACATTCAAGGGAAAATGCAAAAATAATAACAGCATCAAGAAACTAAATCTTGTCAGAAAAAAAAAAAAAGTGCTTAATGATATTTGGCCTAGTAAGAGTTCTTTAATGGCTATACTAATTTTTCCACAGTGATCTGTACATAAGGTTCCTCTTGCCACCCGTCCCTTAAAATACGGAATCGTCTTCATTACTTTACGATCTCTGTCAGTCACATCTAATACTCTGTTAGACAGAGCTGGTAAACAAACAAAGAAAGTAAATGGTATGCGAAAAAGTAAAGCGTTGCTTTTATATTATTTGTAACAGAAAAGGCAAACAATCAGGCTAGGCTTAAAATACTACATTTACCGTCAACATTAAGCAAATGCGCAACTACATCATTTAAACAAATCTCCGAATATCTAATAAACATTTAATTTCACAAACCTTGCAGATTTAATGGAATCCAGCTGTGATATCTCGTGAAGTGTGTGTCTGTAGCCTGATAAACGTGTGACTGCGAGTGACGGTCGTGTGAAGTGAGTGAGTGTGAACAGAACATCAGCTTCACAAAAAACTTTAAATCCTTCATTTTAAAATATGCTGTGCTATATCCAGTTGCCCACTGTGTCATATTCATATCGTTTTCACTGTGTGCTGTATGTAATATTAGCGTTACCTTGTCTTTATTTGAAAAAATATGATTACCAGTGCGCACAATATTACCGGATTACTGAGTGCCCTGTTATATTTACTTCCTTTTTATTCACATATTCATATATTTTTAAACAATTACTTTATTTGGGAAAAAATACTGTAATAGGTTTGCAGATTCAAGAAGTTGCCATCTAAAGTATAAGCATGTTTATTTTAAGGATTTGTTTTCTAACTTATTTATAATTGATTAAATATTGATTAAAATAAATATAAAGTATATCGGCTTTATATCCGCCATCGGCCACCCTGCTCTCTAAGATATCGGCCATCAAAAAAACAAGATTGGTCGACCACTAGTATTTACTTCTAAAAGCATTTCTGAAATTATTTGCATGCTAGATGTTTTCATAGTGCGATTATAATGAGATTTAGCGATTAAAATTACCCTCACATATACACAATACTTCAATCAAATTGACTTGAACTGATGTTTGAATGTTATGGCTAGATGCTTAGCAACCGTCGGCCAATCACACTCCTCGTAGGGAGAGTGGGGTAAAGTGAGACATTTTTTTACATTTGTTCCCCTCTAAGCGAGCTAAAATGATATATCAGTCAAATTTACACATTTCCCATTAATTCAGGATGTTTCCTAGCAATGGAAATTATTAGAATGTATTCAGGACGAAGGGCAGTGAAAATATGATTGTTTTTAAAAAAGTGGTCTTGTGTCTCACTTTACCCCAGCTTAGGGGTAAACTGAGACAGACCAGAGAAATCAAGGGGGTAAAGTGAACCAGCTGGGGGTAAACTGATGCACTTACTTTTTCCACTCTGAAACTTCCATAACAACACATGTTGTAACAGTAAGAATCTTGACAGCTAGCTTGACAACCACACATTCCAGAACTAATGTCGGACTAGTAACAGAATCATGGAGATTGGTAAATTAAGCAAATTTTTTTGATGACCCACCGGTGCGCATCCAAGTAAAGGTGCAACGCCCTTGGCGTGCTAAGGGTGAATGGCACACTGGAGGAAATTCCTCCTAAAAAAAAAAAGAACTATGTCCAAATTATTGTGATACATTTGGAAAACTCAATGTAGTCAGACCTCCCCTGGCCAGCCCAGGGAGGGTGGCCCGTCCTGAGCCAGATTCGTATTTGTCCGCCACTGCTGGAGCTCCGTCTGGAGCAAAGTCGGTCCTAAAACGGACCTTTGGGTCTTTGTGGAGGAGGGACAATGCTCTGCTCAGACAAGGAACATGGACCAGAGAACCGTGGTGGTCAGACCGGGTGGGGAAACAGCCTCTTTCGGAGGTTGACCCAGCCCAGGGAAAGTGCACTTTGTGCGGGCGAGACTTCCAGTAAATAGGGTCTGGTTTGGACACCCAGTCCCTTGGTGCCAGGGCGTGCACACCGGTGAACGTGCACCGTCCTGGGTGAGCTAGGGGTGAAAGACACACTGGAGGATATTCCTCCTTGTAAAAATGTCCAAAAATATCTTGTATTTGAAGAAGAGCTCCATGCTCGCAGACCTCCCGGGCCAGCCCCAGGGAGGGTGGGTCATCTCCGGTCAAAGTCAGATCCGTACACCTGCTGGCGCTCCTGCTGGAGCAACCACGGACGCTCGGGGTGTTGTAGAGGAGGGAGACGACACTCTTATCGGACTAGGTAATGGAAAACAGGCGCCTCCGGGTTGCCTGGGGCCCAGAGGAGCGCACCCTCTCCTTCGGGCCGTCAAGTCGGGGTGCCCGGTCGATTGGAGCTTCGGACGCGCCTGGGGATGGAGCAGCTTGCTCCTCCCCGATTTGCGTGTTGACCTCGGGAGACTCAGATGGCCCGTCTGAAACAGATGTCCGCAAAGGTGGCCGCGGGCGCGTCGGGAGGCTTGGATTAGTTGGGGCCCCCCTGGCATGTCTTAAGAGCCAAACTTTGCCCTACGCCTCCCCCCGCTTTGAAAGCACCCTTCCCGGTTACGGCCTCGATCCAGATGCCTCCTGCCCCTGCCCCCGGTGGATGGTTCCTCATGCGCCCTATGAGTGGCCGTGTTGTCTCGAGCCTAGGCCCGAGTGGAGCGAGACCTGTGTGTAGGGAGCCTGCGCATCGCGGTTCACCGTCCGGAGCTTCTCGGTAGATCCCAAAGGTAAAACGTATGCATGTCGAACAGTCGGTCTGGGTAAACGGCGAAGCGACTCCAGGGGCTTGAGACACCCCTGGAGAAAAAGCGGTGGAGGAAGGTAAAACGGACCTTGGGGGTTTTGTCGAGGAGGGGACAAACGCTCCATTCGGACAAGGTGAGACGGAGCAGGTGCTCCACCTCTTTGCCTAAGCTACTGCACCCCAGGCTACTGATTTTACTTCCCCCT
Source organism: Leuciscus idus (assembly GCA_021554675.1). Taxonomy (NCBI): domain Eukaryota; kingdom Metazoa; phylum Chordata; class Actinopteri; order Cypriniformes; family Leuciscidae; genus Leuciscus; species Leuciscus idus. The sequence goes on along the minus strand of CM038622.1, from coordinate 1,156,751 downwards.
TCTTTTTTTTTCTTTATGAATCTTAGGAGGCTTGACTTGTCAATATTTCTCTCCCTTGCAGCTGCTCTTATAGACTTCTTTCCTTCCTTGACCTCAGCGGCTGCACTCTCCATCTCCTCGAGGGGTGTTTTGCCCCAGGTTTTCTTCCTGGTGTATTGCCTTGGCATGATGGCTTTTTTACTATGTTTATGACATTAAAAATAAAACATATGTCATGTAATATTACATTAAAATATGTTTAAGACTAAACTTAACTTGTGCCTCATGTCTCACTTTACCCCACAGCATTTGTCTCACTTTACCCCACCACCACATTTTAGAAAAAAACGATCTCTCTTAGCAATTCAGGCTTATCTTCAGCTAGCATCATCACATGGTTTTATATGTTGGTAGTTCATCAACATGTATGATATAAGTTTTTTTTACCTGAATCAGTTTGCTTTGGCACAACAGTTGATTAAGTTGACAGCAAGAAAATTTACTTTTACATGCAAAAAAAATATTTTTGTGAAAAAAACATGCTTACGACAGCACCATGTAGGTCCTCTCCTTCATGGCCAAGGGGAAATGGAAGGGGCTTGAAAACATAATGGTCATATGACCACAATTGTGTTCCATTGCCTAGATATAGGGGGTGTCTCACATTACCCGATGTCTCACATTACCCCGTTCTCCCCTATTAATGTGTTTGGACCGTCAGAAATGGCACGCATTATACAATCAATAGCCTGCATTTCAACATTTATGAGGAAATGTCGATTGCTGGACAGACGTTTCATTCTTACCTTTATAATCTGAAAAGTCCATTCAGGATAAACTTGATGGTACAGCTGGCAGTGTAAAATATGTGAAGCGTGAGGCAAGATAGCCCAGAATTCTGTTTACACCGGGGTTTAGACAATATCGACTGTGAAAAGCCCTTGTGTTATTAATTTGGCTGAGTTTTTGAATTGCTTGATAGCCTGACTTACATTAGAATAGTATAAAGAATATCATGAGGAATCTGTTGACCTTGGGGATTCCTTTATGCTAATAAGGAAGTTTTTACTCCTGTTTGTCATTACAAACATTCTTATGTTAACATTGACTACGTTTACAAGCAGCCAATAACCCGTTCAAAACCGGAATATTAGCAATAACCCGGTCGCGCACGGCCATGTAAACACCGGCAAAAACCCGAATATGCTCATATTCGGGTTTTTAAAAACTATACCTGGGTTACCCCTTTTCTAACCCGAATACTTGGTCATGTAAACGCGTATCGGCATATCCCCATCAAAAGGAACATTGATTTGTGTTCTGCGCATGTTCTATTCGCAAGGAATCTTGGTCTTTTGAGTAGAGGAACTTCTTGTATGCGCCGTCTGGTCTAGACGCAATCCTTTAACTGATTTGAATAATAGAAATGTTGTCACGGTTCATCGATCCGTGTGTTCATCTTGTGTATCTGTTGGTTGTTATGCTGGTCTGACTGCTTTAGAGATGCGCGGATGAGCTCCAACACCGAATCCGCAGCCAAAAACAAATCATCCACCCGCCCCAATAATTTTCTCTGAATTAAGTATCCGCACCCGATGGTCAAATTACAATTATTCTCTGTTGTTACGCGTGATTATAAATGGATGATCGTCACCTTCAACAGCGGACTCAGCGACGGTTGATGCGCGCATCTGTAATGGTAACATAATACACTGATTAATGAGCGCTGCTTTTAAATGAACATTTCTTTAAAACAAAATTTATTTGACATTTTCCTTTTGGGGAAACGAGAGGCGATTAACCTCTCCCGACCGGCAATCGGATGGTCGGATGAATTTCTGGCATGTTAGAAATTTTGGTCGCTCCTCTATATCGCACAGTTGAAGCAGAGCTACGAACCGATTGCCCTTAACTCAGTGTTGTTCCCTCACTGCGCCTGCGCCAAAACAGAAGTTTAACCATTTCATCTGCAGAAAAAAAAAGAAAAAGAAAAGAAAAGAGGGAGATCTTTAAGTTCTGTAGTTCAAACTAGCTACAAATTACTGTTGCTTACCTTTAGTTCGTGTTGCAAAATGGATTAACCAATACCCACGTCTTCCAAGCCACCTGTGAAGTATCTACACCGTGCCTCTTTTATTCATTTGTTAAACAATGTTTTTTAAATAAAGCTGTTTTTAATTTTCATTGATGACTAATTATTGCAGTGTTCGGACATATTATAGACTGTTAGTAATTAATTATATGCCTATAATTCATTGTAATCGACCTAAATGTTTTAGACAATTTTCAATGAGGAGGAGTAAGCTTCTATGTAATATTTTATTATCCTCACAACGTGTTGGTTTTGCGGTGATGCGCTATGAAATTATTGCGTGGCAAATTAATTATAATAGCCTATAAATTTTATAATAAAAGTAGCCTAGGCCTTCCCTAATAATAATAATACAATAATACTACTAATAATTTAATACATAAATTGGAAATGCTAAATCATCTTGATATTGATAGCTGATGCTTGTTTTGACAATATCTCTGGTAACATGATATCGTCTATAGGCGTAACCCGGCACGAGGATTTATCGCGCTGATTCGCGCATATTTCACACGTATAGTGTGAGCAGTGAAGTCGCAGCTCGACGTTCGGACCGTACAGTGTGAGCACATAAATCCTGAGCTTTGGCTTTACATCGCATGCGATCTACTCGTTCAGTGTGAGTAGGTACCTTGCTGAAATCGCACAGACATCGCACAGTGTATGCCCGCCTTTAGTGAGATGTTGTAACCCCTGCCATACTCGTCTCAGATCATTATCTGAGACATAGTTCTCAATTTTCTCTTTGTTGGCCGTTAGCGGTTCTAATTCCCCTCTTCAGATCAGTCCTAGCAGTGGAATAAAGCGCTATGTCCCCTAACCTGAAGGCCCGGTCCCGTGCTTTGAGAAGTTTGTGTACTTCAGAAGTCATCCATGGCTTCTGGTTAGGAAATACCCTCATGCGTTTATTTACAGTTTAAAACTAGTTTAAAACTAGATTAAAGACGCATCTCTTCAGCCAGGCATTCATATAATACTTTTAATCTTACAGTTAAATCCGACCTCTAGTTCATAAACGCCAGAGGAGAACTGGCCTCCGACTGAGCCTGGGTTCTCCCAAGGTTTTTTTTCTCCATTAGGTCACCTGATGGAGTTTTAGGACACCATTAGGTCACTTGATGGAGTTTTTCGGTTCCTTGCCACTGTTGCCTTTGGCTTGCTCAGTTGGGGATATTTGGGGATATTTAATTTAATTAATCAATCAACAACACTATTGATCAGCATTACCAAACGTGGACGTTTTCTACTAGAAACAAACATTGATGTATTATTTCAATTTAATACTGTGAAGCTGCTTTGATACAATCTGTATTGTGAAAAGCGCTATACAAATAAACTTGACTTGACAGTCTAATAATTTACTTTAATTTACTTTAACTAGTAAGAAATCAATTCTTGATATCAACAATTGACTTTGAATGGCAGCCTATGGTTACATTTAACTAGTAAAAATACAATTACAGAAATCAAAAATTATAGCTAGTTTATACTAGTTGAAATGTAATTCCTGATATCAAAAATATCCATTGTTACTTGTATAAATCCAATTCTTGATATCAATTATCAACATTTTAACTAGTGAAAATATAATTGTTGATATGAAGAATTCATATCCTGGGAATGAATTAAAGTCGAAACAGCTCGCCATAGAGTTTGTTGTGTTCAGAATGACATGAAATTCTGGTTGTTTCAGTCATTTTGTTTATGATGCCCAGTTTTTCTTTGTAACCATTTACAAAGTCGTAAAGTGTAAGATGGCGAGGGATTTGAAATATGTTTAGATTGTATAATCATGTATTCCAGGCTATATCTTTATAGTTTTGTATTCCATAAGTTTGTGTCATCAGGGGCTGTAACAAAATTGCCCAGTAAATGTTTACTAATACATACTGCAAATGCTTCGAAATTGAATTGTCACATTTAAAGGGTTAGTTCACCCAAAAATGAAAATTCTGTCAGTAATTACTCACCCTCATGTTGTTCCAACCGCGTAAGACCTTCGTTCATCTTCGGAACACAAATTAAGATATTTTTGATGAAATCTGAGAGCTGATCACTCCTCCATAGGCTGCTAGGTGGCCCAAACTTGCTGGCCCAGAAAAGTTATTAAAGAGATCGTTAATATAGTCCAAGTGACTACAGTGGCTCAATCTTAAGTATATCAAGCGACGAGAATACTTTTTGTGTGCAAAAACAAACAAAAATAACGACTTTATTCCACTATTCATTTCCTTCTCTCTGGGCCTCGTAGTGTTTTTGCGCTGCGCGTCTGTGTTATACGTCATTACGCATCACACACATGACCAGCGTCGGCCAATAGTGAGCCTACGTGGTGACGTGTAACACAGACGCGCTGCGCAAAAACACTACGCGAACCAACTAGAGGTCCAGAGAGAAGGCAATGAATAGTGGAATAAAGTCGTTATTTTTGTTTGTTTTTGCACACAAAAAGTATTCTCGTCGCTTGATATACTTAAGATTGAACCACTGTAGTCACTTGGACTATATTAACGATCTCTTTAATAACTTTTCTGGGCCAGCAAGTTTGGGCCACCTAGCAGCCTATGGAGGAGTGATCAGCTCTCAGATTTCATCAAAAATATCTTAATTTGTGTTCCGAAGATGAACGAAGGTCTTACGCGGTTGGAACAACATGAGGATGAGTAATTACTGACAGAATTTTCATTTTTGGGTGAACTAACCCTTTAAGATTTTCTCAGCTTAGGTCACATGACACATGTTGATAAAATCGGCATTCCCACTGACAGAACACTAATGACCAAATACTCCAAAATCACACTACCAGCTTTTCAATTATTAAATTCACTTCAATTCACATTTATTTGTATAGCGCTTTTCACAATACACATCATTTCAAACCAGCTTTACAGAAAATGCATGAGTCCACATTACAATTTACAGTGATCTGTTATCAGAGGTAAATGTCTAAGTTATGTATTTCAAAAAATTTACATATACAAAATCACAGTTAGCAAAAAAAATATTAATTAAAAAATTTAATAATTTAACTCACGACTTGAATTCTTATGTAATATTAATTGAGAGACAAATTCATTTCTTATGTAATATTAATTGAGAGACAAATACATTTATTTAATGGTATCACGCATTGGGCCGTCTCTCAATTTACATAAGTGTTTTGTATTTTAGGCCTAAGACTTTGAACAATTTGCTTTCCATCACTTAAGTATATTTTTATTGTGTACTGAACGTGTAGTGTTTGGGCTCAAATTAGTGATGTCTGATTTACTGTATGTGCATTGCTTTGCTGTTGTTTTTGGGCTCTACTACTGTTGACACCCAGCAGATGGCGCTATTTAATTGTTGGTGTGATATAAAACATTTTTGTGAAACAAATGGCCAAATAGAAATCCTGAAATAACTCTGACTTTCAACAAACCCGCTCCTCACTCCAATCAAACCATGTGTGAGAGAAATGTTTTGATGCAGACTGAACATCTCAACCTTACTTGTAGTTGCTGTTACTGGTACTGTATTTGAGGTCTCAGTGTTTAATGTTGAACTGGCTGATTTTCATGAATTGTAGTGACCTGTAGTTTCTCTGGCATTGTATAAATGAGATTAAGCCTAGATGAAGTGAGCTCTTTATTAGGCCACTGATATGAAAGTTGTCATATTTGTTAATAATTTGTTATTTCTGTTGAAGTAAATGATCAGGAAGGTACTGGGATCACCTTTAAGCTGGGATAAAGTATTTTCTGTGTTATATTGAATCAAAAATAAAAATATTTTAACATTAAAAAATAAAAATATTTTAGGCAGAGAGGTACTGACTAGAGATAGTCGGGCTCACCGCCACACACAGCTTGGGCTCTGGAACCATACTCCTTGAGAGAGGCTGGACTCTCTACCACTCTGGAATTGCTCATGGTGAGAGGCGGCGGGTTGGTGTGGGTTTGCTTATAGCCCCCCAGCTCAGCCGCCAAGAGTTGGAGTTTCATACCATTGAACGAGAGGGTTGCTTCCCTGTGCCTTCGGGTCGGGGATAGGTCTCTCACTGTCGTGTGTGCATACGGACCGAACGGCAGTACAGAGTACCCGGCCCTCTTGGGGTCCCTGGGAGGGGTGCTGGAAAGTGCTTCGACTGGGGACTCCGTCGTTCTATTGGGGGACTTCAACGCCCATGTGGGCAGCGACAGTGATACCTGGAGGGGCGCGACTGGGAGGAACGGGCCCCCTGATCTGAACCCGAGCGGTGTTCTGTTATTGGACTTATGTGCTAGCCACGGCTTGTCTATAACGAACACCATGTTCAAGCATAAGGGTGTCCATCAGTGCACGTGGCACCAGGATACCCTAGGCCGGAGGTTGTTGATCGACTTTGTGGTCGTTTCATCCGACTTCCGGCCATATGTCTTGGACACTCAGGTAAAGAGAGGGGCGGAGCTGTCAACTGATCACCACCTGGTGGTGAGTTGGATCCGATGGCGGGGGAGGAAGCTGGACAGACTCGGCAGACCCAAACGTTCTGTGAGGGTCTGTTGGGAACGTTTGGCCAAGTCCCCTGTCAGAGAGAACTTCAACTCCCACCTCCGGCAGAGCTTCGACCAGATCCTGAGGGAGTCTGGAGATATTGAGTCCGAGTGGACCATGTTCTCCACCTCCATTGTCGACCCGGCCGTTCTGAGCTGTGGCCGTAAGGTCTCCGATGCCTGTCGATGCGGCAATCCCCGAACCCGGTGGTGGACACCGGAAGTAAGGGATGCTGTCAAGCTGAAGAAGGATTCCTATCGGGCCTGGCCGGCTTGTGGGACTCATGAGGCAGCTGACAGGTACTGGCAAGCCCAGCGGACTGCAGCCCGGGTAGTCGTGGAGGCAAAAAATCGGGCCTGGGAGGAGTTCGGTGAGGCCATGGAGAAGGACTATCGTTTGGCTTCTAAGAGATTCTGGCAAACCGTCCGGCGCCGTAGGAGGGGGAAGCAGTGCCCTACCAACACCATTTACAGTGGAGGTGGGCAGCTGTTGATCTCAACTGGGGATGTCGTCGGACGGTGGAAGGAATACTTCGAGGATCTCCTCAATCCCACCAACTCGCCTTCCATTGAGGAAGCAGAGGCCGAGGGCTCGGAGGTGGACTCGTCCATCACCCGGGCTGAAGTCACCGAGGTAGTTAAAAAGCTCCTCGGTGGCAAGGCACCGGGGGTGGATGAGATCCGCCCGAGTACCTCAAGTCTCTGGATGTTGTGGGGCTGTCTTGGCTGACAAGACAGGGGGTGGTGGTCCCTATTTTCAAGAAGGGGGACCGGAGGGTGTGTTCCAACTACAGGGGGATCACACTCCTCAGCCTCCGCAGTAAAGTCTATGCCAGGGTACTGGAGAGGATAATATGGCCGATAGTAGAACCTCGGATTCAGGAGGAACAGTGTGGTTTTTGTCCCGGCCGTGGAACACTGGACCAGCTCTATACCCTCTCCAGGGTGTTGGAGGGTTCATGGGAGTTTGCCCAACCAATCCACATGTGTTTTGTGGATTTGGAGAAGGCATTCGACCGTGTCCCTCGTGGCGTCCTGTGGAGGGTGCTCTGGGATAATCCAGCGAGACCTGGTCAAGATAGCGGCACATAGAGTTTCACACAAAATAATAACAATAAGACAACACCACAATTTACAACAATCAAAAGTTAGGTTAAAGCAAATCAATTAAAACAATTACAAGTATCCTGTAAAACATTTTGCAAAAGACTTTTAAAATTGCTTAAGGTTTATATATATATATTCATGGGTTTCATCAGGTCCCTTTCCACAGGTGTATAAAATCAAGAACCTAGATTATGAATGCAGACTGCATTGTGCTTGATTAATACACCTGTGGAAAGGGACCTGATGAAACCCATGAATATATATATATATATATATATGTATATATATATATATATTAGGGCTGGGGGAATTAACGCGTTAATCTTTGCGATTAATTTGAGATGTTTGACGCGTAAAAATAAATAATGCAATTAACGCGGCACTTTTTTTTTTTTTTTGCCTCGTTTGAATGATTTCCTGTTGCGGCTGCTATTGAAAAGGCTGAAAATATGCCGTCCCACCGCTCCGTGTTCGGCGATCAGGCTTCATTCTCGCGCAGCTTTCATGAGCAGGTCTCTTCCGCTCCGTGTGTGCGCTGCGCTCTCCGTTTTGTGTCTGTGTGTGTGTCGGCGCGCTGCTGCGCTCTCTGCTCAATGTTCCGCTCTGTGTTTGCGCTACGCGTTCTGCTCTGTCCTTAACGGCCCAAACGCTCCAATCATGTACCGATCACGCACTGGAAAAGCAAAGTCCGCTCATGAAATTTCTCAGTAGTAGACTTCTGTTCGCAATAGCCTTACAGAGCTGGTATAGTCATGCTGGGCAACAATGGTAAAATTACCTGCTCTGATCACATGCTCTGGTAATAATAGCTTTGTAGGACTATATATTATTTTGATAATTAGTAAAAAAAAAAAAATTATATATATATATATATATACATACACAGTGGGGAGAACAAGTATTTGATACACTGCCGATTTAGCAGTTTTTCCCACTTACAAAGCATGTAGAGGTCTGTAATTTTTTATCATAGGTACTCTTCAACTGTGAGTGACGGAATCTACAAACAAAAATCCAGAAAATCACATTGTATGATTTTTAAGTAATTAATTTGCATTTTATTGCATGACATAAGTATTTGATATATCAGAAAAGCAGAACTTAATATTTGGTACAGAAACCTTTGTTTGCAATTACAGAGATCATACGTTTCCTGTAGTTCTTGACCAGGTTTGCACACACTGCAGCAGGGCTTCTGGACCACTCCTCCATACAGACCTTCTCCAGATCCTTCAGGTTTCGGGGCTGTCGCTGGGAAATACAGACTTTCAGCTCCCTCCAAAGATTTTCTATTGTCATGCTGGAAGACCCAGCCACGACCCATCTTCAATGCTCTTACTGAGGGAAGAAGGTTGTTGGCCAAGATCTCGCGATACGAGTATATCTCGATATGTTTGCATTTATTTTAAATAATAAAAAAACAGAATTTTCTTTTGCCCCCATTAAAAAACAACAAAAACAATTTAGATAGAACAGCTATTGTTACAAAGTAAATACATTTAAGCCTTTTTATTAAATGAACAGATCGGCATGGGTGACTTGCATTTGTGTGATGGTATCGCTGATGTGGAGACGTGTGTGTGGATCATATACTGCAACATTAGTAACTTCAGTTCAGAAATGAACTGTGAGACAGTGGGAAACATGCAACGTTGCAGCCATCAAAATCAAAAATACAATAAAGCTGGTCAGTGAAAACACTGGAAATCTTTTCTCTGTACTTTTGACAGGTAAATAAAGGTTCAAGAGAAAAACATTTCATTGCGTTTTCACATTTCTTTCTTTCTTTCTTTCTTTCTTTCTTTCTTTCTTTCTTTCTTTCTTTCTTTCTTTCTCTTTCTTTTGTTTATGTGGAACAATAAATGGTGTGTTTGGACATTCATCCCCATGACTTTCATTGTATGGAACAAAATATATTTTGTGTGTGTGTGTGTGTGTGTGGAAATTTGATCGCTGAGAGAAAGGAAGAAGAGAGAAGAAATAATAATACAATGACTAAAACTGAGAATAATCTTTTTTTATTATTATTATCATAGTTTATCGCCATTATAATACATGTCACCAGAGTTTATTTAACAAGTGATAAATATAACTACGTAGCCTACATAATAACTGTTATTACCACATCCAGTGTGAACAATACAGCAATACAATTCACAGAAAAGACCTTTGAGTTTAGCATTAAATTAACATCAGAAATATAGATTTTTTTTTTCTAGAATAAATAATTTAGAAAAACTAGTATTATACAGATAATGTTGCATAAAACATGTCAGATGAGGAGTTTAGTTTTGAACAGGTTTATGTGTTATGTAATATTATCAGACTTCTTATCCGTGTGTTTTTCCACCAGACGTTTCTGAGTTCATATCCTGCAAATATTTATCATTCTTCCAAGCGGTTTTACAGGTTTCATAATCTTTGAAATACTTCATCCTTTTGCTTACCAAAACCTGTCTCAGACTCTTCAAAGTCAGCCAGCATAAAAGAGATTTTCCACGACGCGGCTTGTGTTCGGTTTCAGTGGAGCGGTCCTGTAGCTTTCAAAACAGATGCGAGTAGGTGTGTACATGAGATAAAGGTTTGGCTGTGAAACCTTATGAAGATATAAATCATTTTTAAGTGAACCTTTTCCATCTGTCAGGACATGCATGGTAGCTCCTTCAATTTTAATATGTAGAGTATTTTAATCTATATAGAGTAGTTCTGATCATTTTGACAAAACTGGGAATCGAATGAAATAGTTTGACTGATCACTTCAAAAAATTTAAAAACATGCCATTTTAAAAAGTAATCGCAGGTATTTGTTGAACTTGTGTTAGCATACACACTTTACAACTTTTTATGTTTTACAAACCAGTGTCGTGAATTTAAGTATTTATCAAATAAAAACTGTACATAAGTGCACAATGCTGGGTTCTGACTTAAATCTATAAAAACACAGGAATATACAGATCCAGATCTGATATGTTAAGTCTAGTGTGAAGTTTTCAGAATATATAAAATAGTACATTCATTGCTACTCATTAAGTAGCATCAGTAGCTCTATGTAAGAGTCCTTCATTTGAGCAGATGTTGAAGGCAACGTTCAGACCCGTCTGAATCAGTTACACTGGTTAATAGTTATGTTCACTCAAACCACGAAACCAGAAGCGACACAGCGACCAGGAGTAATGCGGTCAACACACTGATCTTGCTGCTGACTTCTGCTGATGAAAATGCTGCGTTGAAAAGAGAACAGACAGACGTTATCATTCAGTGAACATTAGGAATTTTGCCTGAAGCTCATCTAGTACAGTAGACAGAGTACAGTTGCAACACTTCAAGTTTGAAGCACTTTCAAGCTTACAGTCCGCATTCCTTCAAAGATACAGAGTCCTTTTCTTCTGCTCATTTTTATTGGGAATACAATAGTGGCCAAAAGTGTTGTAGGGGGGGATATCTGTTTTTAAAGGATTAGTTCACCCCAAAATGAAAATTTCCTAATAATTTACTCACCCCAATGCCATCCAAGATATCCATGTCTTTCTTTCCTCAGTGGGAGAGAAATTATGTTTTTTGAGGAAAAAAAATCTGGATTTTTCTTCTAACAATGGACTTCATTGGTTACCATCGTTTTTAAGTCCAAATCAATGCAGTTTCAAAAGTCTCTGAAGTGTTTAAACGGGCTGTACGCGATCACAGCTGAAGAAGAGGTTGTTATCTAGAGAAACGATAGGTCATTTAAAAAAATTAAAATAATTTATAGACTTTTTACCTTCAATAGTTTGGATTGAGCTGATCAACAAACGGACAGGGAACTACGTCATCACGTTGAAAGGTCACGACGGCGCCGGCAGAAGAACCGCCCCACTGTTTACAATGCGACCGTACGTAGGAGGATAGTTCAAATAGTATTGTTTGCTATTATATATATAGTAATAGTATTCAGTGAATATGAATAGTATATGAATAACATTCTGATGAATATGAATAGTAGTTCAAATAGTATTGCCGGCGCCGGCGCGACCTTTCAACGTGATGATGTAGTTCCCTGTCCGTTTGTTGATCAGCTCAATCCAAACTATTGAAGGTAAAAAGTCTATAAATTATTATTTTTTAAATTAAATGACCTATCGTTTCGCTAGATAACAACCTCTTCTTCAGCTGTGATCGCGTACAGCCCGTTTAAACACTTCAAAGACTTTTGAAACTGCATTGATTTGGACTTAAAAATGATGGTAACCAATGAAGTCCATCGTTAGAAGAAAAATCCAGAAATGTTTTCCTCAAAAAAACATAATTTCTCTCCCACTGAGGAAAGAAAGACATGGACATCTTGGATGGCATTGGGGTGAGTAAATTATTAGGAAATTTTCATTTTGGGGTGAACTAATCCTGGATTAAGCCATCAAAATATGAGGAAAACGTTTTATTTTTTCAATATGAGGAAAGAACAAAATGCAAAAACTTGGTGAAGGTATTTATCTGTGTTATTTGGAGAGAAAAAAAAGGCAAACTACTGCTAAAGTTTTTATTTTACTATACGAAAAAAGAAAGAGCTGACAGGAACAAGCATACTGTCACAGTTCTGTTCTGTCTGAGTGTTTTTGTCACTGGTCACATGTTTTCCTTTGTTCTGTTTTCCCGCCACTCCTTGGTTTCCATGGTTACCCTCATTAGTTAATTTGTATCACCTGGTTTCTCGTTAGTCTTGTCAGCTGTGTCTTGTTTCCCTGATCTGTTCTCCCTTGTATTTAAGCCCTGAGTGTTTCAGTCTTCACTTGTCGGTCAATGTTTAATGTTAGGTTCCTGTTCTGAGCACATGCTCCCTGTTTTTGTGTATCTGTTATATTTGAGAATTAAAACCTTGGAATACTTCATCTGCGAGTTTGCCTCCTACTTCATCCACCCTGCAGCCTGACAGATTGACCGACCATAAAAAAAAGAAAAAGATGGAGACATGGAGGCAGGCCTTTGTGGGAACCTGCCAAGCTGTGTTCTGGGGTATCCGTGGAGGTCACAGGGGAGGATATGGGTGATATATCTGCACAATCGAACCTATCTCCAGGGATGACTTCTCTGATCTCCCTCCTCTCATCAGTCCAGCCGAGCCTGCACTTCACGCCAGTCCAGCCGAGCCTGCACTTCACGCCAGTCCAGTCGAGCCTGCACTTCACGCCAGTCCGGTGGTCCCGAGTCCGGTGGTCCCGAGTCCAGTTCCGATCGCCTGCCCGCCAGAGACTGAGCACGCCGCACTTGAGTCTGCTCTGGAAGACACAATGCTCATAGTGGGGTCCATGGCTGTTTTGTGTGTGTGGGCAGCACACACATCGACTACGGCCCATGAGTCCAGCTCAGAGCCCTCTTCGCCGCTGGTCCCGTCCAGCTCAGAGCCCTCTTCGCCGCTGGTCCCGTCCAGCTCAGAGCCCTCTTCGCCGCTGGTCCCGTCCAGCTCAGAGCCCTCTTCGCCGCTGGTCCCGTCCAGCTCAGAGCCCTCTTCGCCGCTGGTCCCGTCCAGCTCAGAGCCCTCTTCGCCGCTGGTCCCGTCCAGCTCAGAGCCCTCTTCGCCGCTGGTTCCGTCCAGCTCAGAGCCCTCTTCGCCGCTGGTTCCGTCCAGCTCAGAGCCCTCTTCGCCGCTGGTTCCGTCCAGCTCAGAGTCTTCCTCACCGCTGGATCTGCCCAGCACAGAGCCCTCACCGCTGGATCTGCCCAGCACAGAGCCCTCACCGCTGGATCTGCCCAGCACAGAGCCCTCACCGCTGGATCTGCCCAGCACAGAGCCCTCACCGCTGGATCTGCCCAGCACAGAGCCCTCACCGCTGGATCTGCCCAGCACAGAGCCCTCACCGCTGGATCTGCCCAGCACAGAGCCCTCACCGCTGGATCTGCCCAGCACAGAGCCCTCACCGCTGGATCTGCCCAGCACAGAGCCCTCACCGCTGGATCTGCCCAGCACAGAGCCCTCACCGCTGGATCTGCCCAGCACCGAGCCCTCATCGCTGCCCAGCACCGATCCCTCATTACTGCCCTGCACGAGTCCTCATCGCTGTCCAGCACCGAGCCCTTTCTGGTACCCGGGACTTTCCCCAAGTATTTTTTGGGGGGGGGCCAAAGGGATCCGTCCTGGCCACTCGAGGGGCCACGGTCACCCGAAGGGTCTTCTCCGCCGTGGCCACCCGAAGGGTCCTCTCCGCCGTGGCCGCCCGAAGGGTCCTCTCCGCCGTGGCCGCCCGAAGGGTCCTCTCCGCCGTGGCCGCCCGAGGGGTCCGCACCGCCGTGGCCGCCCGAGGGGTCCGCACCGCCGTGGCCGCCCGAGGGGTCCGCACCGCCGTGGCCGCCCGAGGGGTCCGCACCGCCGTGGCCGCCCGAGGGGTCCGCACCGCCGTGGCCGCCCGAGGGGTCCGCACCGCCGTGGCCGCCCGAGGGGTCCGCACCGCCGTGGCCGCCAGAGGGGTCCGCACCGCCGTGGCCGCCAGAGGGGTCCGCACCGCCGTGGCCGCCAGAGGGGTCCGCACCGCCGTGGCCGCCAGAGGGGTCTCCGCCGTGTCCACGCCCTCAGTCTGCTCCGCCCTGGAGGCTTCCTGCCATGTCTCCCCCGTCAGCCTCCAGGGCGCCCACCCTCCCACCCCTTTGGTCTTTCTACGGCGTGAGGACGCGCCTACCGGGAGGGGGGAGTTATGTCACAGTTCTGTTCTGTCTGAGTGTTTTTGTCACTGGTCACATGTTTTCCTTTGTTCTGTTTTCCCGCCACTCCTTGGTTTCCATGGTTACCCTCATTAGTTAATTTGTATCACCTGGTTTCTCGTTAGTCTTGTCAGCTGTGTCTTGTTTCCCTGATCTGTTCTCCCTTGTATTTAAGCCCTGAGAGTCTTCACTTGTCGGCCAATGTTTAATGTTAGGTTCCTGTTCTGAGCACATGCTCCCTGTTTTTGTGTATCTGTTATATTTGAGAATTAAAACCTTGGAATACTTCATCTGCGAGTTTGCCTCCTACTTCATCCACCCTGCAGCCTGACAGATACATTGACCACAACATAATCAGTTATTAATATTTTGTTGGTTCTCTCATAATTTCTTCGTATGGCAACCTGGCCGAAAATCATTTCCACTATATTTGTCATATTTCATTGCGTTATTATCACAAATAAAACCATCGACTCCAAGCACAACTACGCAATATGATACAAAATCTTTAACACATTTAATATTTGAACTAAGGGTGAAGATGTGAATTCACTGAAATCACTTTTGGCCATAATAAAAACAAACTGTGCCTATTATTGATGATTAATACATTTTCTTCTTCGAAACAAAGCCTGAAATTTAGAGAATTTGCTATTAATAAACACGTAAAAGCGCACTTGGATGCTAGATTGTGCTATTGTGCAGTTTAAGTTAAAATGTTTTAATTAAGTTGAATTTAAACGAAAAACTGGTATAAATTTTCAAAATTAAGCGATTGGTTTGATCTTCTCACCTGTGGATAATTTACTCATTCAACCTGTTTGTTATAGTGAATAACTTTCCCGCATTCCCAAATTATGTGTAATATCTGCGCCAATATCTAAATAATAATATAACATTTAAAAAAACGAACAAAATGTTACAACTGTACACTATCCAACATTGATATGAGTGCAGTTATCAAATTATAAATACTCATCTGAGCAAAAAGATTAAAGTGCAACGCTTACCTGTGCCATTTATCACAATTTCATTTGTGAAGATCTGGAAGGGTAACGAGTTGTTTCTGGCTGCTCGAACTATAGTGTTCACTATCTGGGTGCTGTTGGGGAGAGCGGTGTTCGCTGCAAATGAAAGATCCATGGCGTTTCGGATCGTGGGTACACTCCTCGTTTTTACACTGGCATCACTAGAGAGAGTTTCAAATCAAAATTCATTGATTAAAACTATGCAGTATTATGTTAAATCAAAAGCTATGTTCAAGAACACAGCAGCATTTGCATACCTGAAGCTGTTTACGGTTAAGATGCTGAATGATGCAGGGTAATCGGCAAAGAAAAACGGTTCAAGCTGCAAAACAAGAGCGTTGTTTAGATTAAATTGGCACAAGCATTGTTTGCCGAATTAACCAAAAAATGTAGACGCGTCACACCTACCCCTGTTTTTATCATTGTTGCCCTGTTATTAAATTCAGTTGAAGTTGTAATTGAAAGAGCAGCCGCAAAGGTCCCATTAGTCAGGATTGTCAGTGGAATTATCTGCAGTGATTCTGCAAAAACGATTTGAAAAGGTATCACATATTGCACAGAATTTTCTAGGCAAGTCAACATGGTACATTTCATAGCAATCTGGCATATCAGATAACTGTACATCGACTGCGATGACTTACTGATGACACTAATAGTGGTGGCATCAACGGTGAGGTTGAAGCCGGAGTTTGGATTCGTGGCTGCTTCTTTCAGAGTCTCCACAATGGCAGTGCTGCTGGGAATGGGTTCGGTTGACTTTTCATTAAACACTAACTCAACCTCTGCCTGGACATTTTGCTCTGCTCGGGTTTTGGCAACACCTCTGAAATGAAAAACAAGAGATTATAACTGCTTCCAGATATACTGTGTGCAACTAACCATAAATGCAACTAAACCACACAACCATAAATGCTTAGGAAAGCTAAATAAACCAAATTAAATATTCAAAAAGGAGATGAAATCTTCTCATGTTTTGAGCTGTGTTGACAGTAATGAGTATGGTAATCATGATAAATTACAATGAAAGTACAAAATTAGTTTTTCTTGTCAGGGGGATTTAAGTATAGGCGTTCCCATTGCTCAAAAAGTAGAGCATCACGCTCGCTGATGGAATATATTGCATTAAATGCAAGTTCTAATGCATCTAATCTAATGCATAAATTATCTAATTAGTTAATATGAAAGCATGATGGAGGGCATATTTTAGGGATGCACCGATATGAACATTTTGGCCGATACCGATAACCGATAATTCTTTATATTTGAAAGCCGATAACCGATATATTGGCCGATATGACAGATTTGTGCTGCGCATGTTGCAGTGAACTGTATGTTCCTTTTTGAACTGTTTCCAATCATATCTCAAGCCATTCAAAACCATCATGTTGAACAGTGCGAATCTGAAGTGTCTCAGCTGAGGGAAATAACACATTATTTAATTGCCGATACCAATTTAGCCGCTACCAATATGGTGGCCGATATGTTGCGCATCCCAAGCAAATTTAATAAAGAAATCATTTAAGTAATGAAGCAAACTTTTAACTTACATGAAACGAAGCACGATGGTCCTGATGAAACGTTCCCCATACTTTTTTTTGTAGACATCATCAAACTGTAAAAACAGTGAGTCAGTTTTAGGAATATTTCAAAATATTCTATTAAAATATGCTAATAAAGATTTAGATTTGAAACCAAGTTTAGATTTTCCTTAAGAATTGAACTATTATAAAAAAATTAATAAAAATAAGCATTTAAAATCATGAAACATTTTAAAATACTTTTATATATATATATATTGTTCTGCAGTTCCCTCGACCCTACAGAAGATAAGCAGTTTTGAAGAATGGATGAATGTTCTGCAGTTTGAAACTTACCTGACTCTCTACTTGTGTGGCTAGCTCCTTAAATTCTGGACTTTGTGGGTTTTCAAGTTGTGGAACAAATATCACAATAATGACAATCTGTATGGCTACTGATGGCGGAGGACGTGGTGGTAGTGTGGTTGTTGTGGTGGTGGTGGTGGTGGGTGTTGTTGTTGTTTGTGTGGTGGTTGGTTTGGTTGTAGTTGTAGTAGGACGGGTTGTAGTTGTAGTTGTAGTAGGACGGGTTGTAGTTGTAGTAGAACTGGTTGTGGTTGTAGTTGTAGTAGGACTGATTGTGGTTGTAGTTGTAGTAGGACGGGTTGTAGTTGTATTTGTAGTAGGACTGGTTGTGGTTGTAGTTGTAGTAGGACTGGCTGTGGTTGTAGTTGTAGTAGGACTGGTTGTAGTTGTATTTGTAGTAGGACTGGTTGTGGTTGTAGTTGTAGTAGGACTGGTTGTAGTTGTATTTGTAGTAGGACTGGTTGTGGTTGTAGTAGGACTGGTTGTAGTTGTAGTTGGAGGGGTTGTGGTAGTTGCATTTGTAGTAGGACTGGTTGTGGTTGTAGTTGTAGGAGGACTGGTTGTAGTTGTATTTGTAGTAGGAGGGGTTGTGGTAGTTGTATTTGTAGTAGGACTGGTTGTGGTTGTAGTTGTAGGAGGACTGGTTGTAGTTGTATTTGTAGTAGGAGGGGTTGTGGTAGTTCCATTTGTAGTAGGACCGGTTGTGGTTGTAGTTGTAGGAGGACTGGTTGTAGTTGTATTTGTAGTAGGAGGGGTTGTGGTAGTTGTATTTGTAGTAGGACTGGTTGTGGTTGTAGTTGTAGTAGGACTGGTTGTAGTTGTATTTGTAGTAGGAGGGGTTGTTGTAGTTGTATTTGGAGTAGGACTGGTTGTAGTTGTGTTTGTAGTAGGAGGGGTTGTGGTAGTTGTATTTGTAGTAGGACTGGTTGTGGTTGTAGTTGTAGGAGGACTGGTTGTAGTTGTATTTGTAGTAGGAGGGGTTGTGGTAGTTCCATTTGTAGTAGGACTGGTTGTGGTTGTAGTTGTAGTAGGACTGGTTGTAGTTGTACTGAGTGGATTTACTGTTGTGTGTTTGGATAATTTGTAGAATAAAGTTATATAAAAATAACAGTTGAGAAAACTGTTTATTGTATAAACAACAACTACACACAACTATAGTTTAATAACAATAAAGAGTAACACAGAAAGCATTCCAAACCGTTTTGAATGACATTGCATTGATGATATTGCTTGATTGACTTACCATCAACACTGGTGATGTTAAGAGTGGTGTTGCCATTTAAAATGGCATTGGTTATATTCGTTTCACTGGGTACGGTTGTAAATATTACATTCATATCAGTGATGATTGATCCATTTCTACAGAAGGGACGGGGAGAGAAAGAGTCATTGTCATTGTCATTGTTTTATACAAATCTGTCAGATGCTGTTATTAACAAAATATAGATGATTCAAAAAACATTTGACAGTTGCTGATATCTTTTGCCCTAGTCTACCAGTAGAATTCTAGATGTACAAATTCCTTTTGCAAGTTTTGGAATAATCTTGACATGTTTTGGTTTATAAATAAGGAGCCCAACAACCGATGGTACAGCCCACACTGAGATCTCATCTCACCATCATTGAATCCATCTGGGATTACATGAAAAAACACAAGCAATTGAGACTAACGCCATCCATAGAACTGTGAAAGCCTTTCCAAGATGCTGGAACAACCTGCCAGCAAACTACTGCACTGTTTAAGAGTTAATGTCTATTAAGCAAATCAAGTCAGTGTTTGGTGTGACCACACTTTGCCTTCAAAACAACTCTTTCCAAGGAGTTTTTTTAAGGTTGGTTGTTCCAAACATCTAGGAGAAGTTGCCATAGTTCTTCTATGAATTTATGGTGTTTAGCCTCAGTTGTTTCTGTGTCTTCCATGTAATTCTCGATAATGGTGGGATCAGATCTCTGTGTGGTGCACATCTTCTGTTATAAAACTTCTTGTTCATACAAAAATATTTCTGAATTATTACAGCATTCGTAATAGGAATGTTTGGAAATCTAAAATTGTTTTTTGTAACTTGTCCACTAAAGCATGAAGCATATATATATATATATATATATATATATATATATATATATATATATATATATATATATATATATATATATTGAAGAGTTCAGATGCAAAAGCCTCTAAGTGCCATCTAAAATTTTCTTCTAGAATGATCATTTTTATCAAGCTCGTATATTTAAGTTCAGTAATTTCACTTAAATGGCAATGAAAATTACCTATGAATTGTCATTTAAGTGAAATTACTGAACTTAAATATACGAGCTTGATAAAAATGATCATTCTAGAAGAACATTTCAGATGGCACTTAGATATACACTTAGATAGGCACTTAAATGGCACTTTTTTTTTTTTGCATCTGAACTCTTCATGTATATATATATATATATATATATATATATAGAGAGAGAGAGAGAGAGAGAGAGAGAGAGAGAGAGAGAGAGAGAGAGAGAGAGCTGTCTGACTGTATACATTTTTGTTTTCCAAAAATGAAATGTATTCTTATAATAAGGAAAGAAATACCCACCGGAACGAAATAACTTTCATTTCAACGAAGGAGCTACCGAATTCCCTTTGAAAGATTGGCTTAATCTGTGGAAAACAGATTCACAATGTCAGGTTCAACATTTAGTTAAGAATTTTAACCACAGTTAAAAACCTTCAACATGAAAGACATTTGGTGGTCATTCATTCTTTTTTACATGATCTGGCGTTATTATTTACAAATTTAAGTGCATATTAACATTTATTGTAATAGTCTACTCTTTAGTTCTTGTTTAACGGTGTACCTTTAAGTGCACCTGTTATTCTATTTTAAGGTCTATTTTAGGTTAAAAAACAAACATTATTTTCACATAATATACATTGCACATCTCCTCATTTCTCAAAGAGTCGGAAAACTGTTTGTTGAAAATTCAGTCTCTCTAAACCCCTCCTTTCTGCAAGCCTACCCTGCACTGATTGGTCAGATGGCCCAGTCTGCTGTGATTGGTCTACCGCTTACAGTGGGCGTTGGAAACAAAACGCCTATTAGCATATCTGAATTCCAGCCCTTCCTCAGCTCTTGATCACAGTGATACGAACAGTAATCTCATCAAAGTGGATTTGCTTTGTCAACAAAAACAGCGTCTTCCTGACATGAACAACATGAACCAAACTCTTCCAGTCTCAGATAAACTACAGTGTTTGAGGGCGGGGCTAAGAGACGCTGTTCAGCCAATCAAGACCACAGGTTGGCATTATGCAAATTAGTTACAAACCTACGCGCGCGTTCAGCAGGAAGTGAGACTAAATTACTGACGACTTGTTTTAGGCAGTTCAGAATCAAGTCTTTCGTTTAGATGAAAACTCCATTTATCTGCACTTTGAAGTTTGCAGAGCTTTTACCTTCACAAACAGCTCTATTACACACTGCATGTAAGGCAATACTCGGTTACACTTTATTTTAAGGGGTCATTGTTACAGTGTAATTATATATTTAAGTACTTAGTAATATTAAGCAACTACATGCACTTACTATAGGGTTAGGGTAGGATTAGGATTTGGTTGAGGGTTAGTTGCATGTAATTATGCTGTTATTACTATGGTAAGTACATGTAACATATGTCACTGTAAGGACACTGTAAAATAAAGTGTTCCCCAATACTCTAAAAAGCATAATAGGGGCACTTTAAATTTTTTGTACATCATCTGTAACAAGTATTTAATTGCTTATCCTTGTTCAATAGACCACCCGAGTGACCAGTGAGGGATTTTTAATGGTCAATGTCTTTATCACTTAAGTCTTCCACAATGAATTTAACTTAGGATGCACTGCTTAAACTCTTAGCCATGGCTGCGTTTCCCAAAAGCATTGTAAGCCTACGTTGATCGTGGAACAAGGATTTATTAAAAGACTACTTACTACCTTCATCTTCGTGTTTGCGTTTACCAAACTCAGACCCCTTTTTTTTTTTCTGATCCATAAAATGATTCCATCTGTGACTCAAAAACCGCAATATGATTCGAACTTTGAGTTATATGATCCATTGCATCACTATTAAGTGGTGAAAGTAAAAGCTGGACTAGAAGTTGTTTAAAAAACAGCTAATTGATATCTACACCTGGACGCAAATAAAATACAACACTATCTGCACTTAAATAACGTACATTACATATGTTGGGTGCAAACAGTTTACACTAATATTCATATTAGAATTCAAAATAAAATGCTTAATACATTAAAATGCAAGAATGTTACTATTTATTTTGCAGTTCAAATAGCATATATGTGCCTTAAACATTTATAACACAACTCACCTCTGTTATGGTTTTGTTTTCTCTGTTTTTAAATGCTTCTGATGATGAATTTGACAGGTCAGGTTCAAAATCTTCATTGCTGGAAAACCTAACTAGAACTGTAGAGGTTAAAGGAGTTGTGATCGTTGCTTCAGTTGTAGAAGTAAGTTGTGTTGTTGTTGCGGTTAGAGGGGAAGAAGTCGAAGCTGTAGTTTCAGTAGTTGTAGTGCCCGCTGATGTTTGAGTTGTCTGAGCTGTTGTGGTTTCTGTAGTTGTAGCGTCAGTTGATGTTTGAGTTGTCTGAGCTGTTGTGGTTTCTGTAGTTGTAGCGACAGTTGATGTTTGAGTTGTCTGAGCTGTTGTAGTTTCAGTAGTTGTGGCGTCAGTTGATGTTTGAGTTGTCTGAGCTGTTGTGGTTTCTGTAGTTGTAGCGACAGTTGATGTTTGAGTTGGCTGAGCTGTTGTAGTTTCAGTAGTTGTGGCGTCAGTTGATGTTGGAGTTGTCTGAGCTGTTGTAGTTCCAGTAGTTGTAGCGTCAGTTGATGTTTGAGTTGGCTGAGCTGTTGTAGTTTCAGTAGTTGTTGTGCCCGCTGATGTTGGAGTTGTCTGAGCTGTTGTAGTTTCAGTAGTTGTAGCGTCAGTTGATGTTTGAGTTGGCTGAGCTGTTGTAGTTTCAGTAGTTGTAGCGTCAGTTGATGTTTGAGTTGTCTGAGCTGTTGTAGTTTCAGTAGTTGTAGCGTCAGTTGATGTTGGAGTTGTCTGAGCTGTTGTAGTTTCAGTAGTTGTAGCGTCAGTTGATGTTGGAGTTGTCTGAGCTGTTGTGGTTTCTGTAGTTGTAGTACCTGCTGATGTTTGAGTTGTCTGAGCTGTTGTAGTTTCAGTAGTTGTAGCATCAGTTGACGTCTGAGTTGTCTGAGCTGTTGTGGTTTCAGTAGTTGTAGCGTCAGTTGATGTTGGAGTTGTCTGAGCTGTTGTAGTTTCAGTAGTTGTAGCGTCAGTTGATGTTTGAGTTGTCTGAGCTGTTGTGGTTTCAGTAGTTGTGGCGTCAGTTGATGTTTGAGTTGGTGGAGCTGTTGTAGTTTCAGTAGTTGTAGCGTCAGTTGATGTTGGAGTTGTCTGAGCTGTTGTAGTTTCAGTAGTTGTAGCGTCAGTTGATGTTTGAGTTGTCTGAGCTGTTGTGGTTTCAGTAGTTGTGGCGTCAGTTGATGTTTGAGTTGTCTGAGCTGTTGTGGTTTCAGTAGTTGTAGCGTCAGTTGATGTTTGAGTTGGCTGAACTGTTGTGGTTTCAGTAGTTGTAGCGTCAGTTGATGTTTGAGTTGTCTGAGCTGTTGTAGTTTCAGTAGTTGTAGCGTCAGTTGATGTTGGAGTTGTCTGAGCTGTTGTAGTTTCAGTAGTTGTAGCGTCAGTTGATGTTTGAGTTGTCTGAGCTGTTGTGGTTTCAGTAGTTGTTGCGTCAGTTGATATTTGAGTTGTCTGAGCTGTTGTAGTTTCAGTAGTTGTAGCGTCAGTTGATGTTGGAGTTGTCTGAGCTGTTGTAGTTTCAGTAGTTGTAGCGTCAGTTGATGTTTGAGTTGTCTGAGCTGTTGTAGTTTCAGTAGTTGTAGCGTCAGTTGATGTTGGAGTTGTCTGAGCTGTTGTAGCCTCAGTTGATGTTTGAGTTGTCTGAGCTGTTGTAGTTTCAGTAGTTGTAGCGTCAGTTGATGTTGGAGTTGTCTGAGCTGTTGTAGTTTCAGTAGTTGTAGTGTCAGTTGATGTTTGAGTTGGCTGAGCTGTTGTAGTTTCAGTAGTTGTAGCGTCAGTTGATGTTGGAGTTGTCTGAGCTGTTGTAGTTTCGGTAGTTGTAGCGTCAGTTGATGTTTGAGTTGTCTGAGCTGTTGTAGTTTCAGTAGTTGTAGCGTCAGTTGATGTTTGAGTTGTCTGAGCTGTTGTAGTTTCAGTAGTTGTAGTGCCCGCTGATGTTGGAGTTGTCTGAGCTGTTGTAGTTTCAGTAGTTGTAGCGTCAGTTGATGTTGGCTGAACTGTTGTGGTTTTAGTAGTTGTGGTGTCAGTTGATGTTGGAGTTGTCTGAGCTGTTGTAGTTTCAGTAGTTGTAGCGTCAGTTGATGTTGGAGTTGTCTGAGCTGTTGTAGTTTCAGTAGTTGTTGCGTCAGTTGATGTTGGCTGAACTGTTGTGGTTTTAGTAGTTGTGGTGTCAGTTGATGTTTGAGTTGGCTGAACTGTTGTGGTTTCAGTAGTTGTAGCGTCACTTGATGTTTGAGTTGGCTGAGCTGTTGTAGTTTCAGTAGTTGTAGCGTCAGTTGATGTTTGAGTTGGCTGAGCTGTTGTAGTTTCAGTAGTTGTAGCGTCAGTTGATGTTTGAGTTGTCTGAGCTGTTGTAGTTTCAGTAGTTGTAGCGTCAGTTGATGTTTGAGTTGGCTGAGCTGTTGTAGTTTCAGTAGTTGGGGCGTCAGTTGATGTTTGAGTTGTCTGAGCTGTTGTAGTTTCAGTAGTTGTAGCGTCAGTTGATGTTGGAGTTGTCTGAGCTGTTGTAGTTTCAGTGGTTGTAGAGCCCGGTGATGTTGGAGTTGTCTGAGCTGTTGTAGTTTCAGTAGTTGTAGCGTCAGTTGATGTTTGAGTTGGCTGAGCTGTTGTAGTTTCAGTAGTTGTAGTGCCTGCTGATGTTGGAGTTGTCTGAGCTGTTGTAGTTTCAGTAGTTGTAGCGTCAGTTGATGTTGGAGTTGTCTGAGCTGTTGTAGTTTCAGTGGTTGTAGAGCCCGCTGATGTTGGAGTAGTCTGAGCTGTTGTAGTTTCAGTAGTTGTAGCGTCAGTTGATGTTTGAGTTGGCTGAGCTGTTGTAGTTTCAGTAGTTGTAGCGTTAGTTGATGTTTGAGTTTGCTGAGATGTTGTAGTTTCAGTAGTTGTAGCGTCAGTTGATGTTTGAGTTGTCTGAGCTGTTGTAGTTTCAGTAGTTGTAGCGTCAGTTGATGTTTGAGTTGTCTGAGCTGTTGTAGTTTCACTAGTTGTAGCGTCAGTTGATGTTTGAGTTGACTGAGCTGTTGTAGTTTCAGTAGTTGTAGTTTCCGCTGAAGTTTGAGTTGGCTGAGCTGTAGGAGTGGTTGTAGTGGCTTTGGTAGGACTTGATACTGTTGTGTGTTTGGATAATTTGTAGAATAAAGTCAAATAAAATAACAGTTGAGAAAACTATTAATCTTCAGCAAAAACATTGTATAAACAACAACTACACAAAACTATAGTTTAATAGCAATAAAGAGTAACACAGAAAGCATTCCAAACCGTTTTGAATGACATTGCATTGATGATATTGCTTGATTGACTTACCCTCAACACTGGTGATGTTAAGAGTGGTGTTGCCATTTAAAATGGCATTGGATATATTTGTTTCACTGGTTACAGAACTAAATGTTACTTCCATATCAGTGATGATTGATCCAGCACTACAGAAGGGACGGGGGAGAGAAAGAGTCATTGCCATTAAAAAAAAAAAAAATTGTTTTCCAAAAATGAAATGTATTCTTATAATAAGGAAAGAAATACCCACCGGAATGAAATAACTTTCATTTTAACGAAGGAGCTACCGAATTCCCTTTTAAAGATTGGCTCAATCTGTGGAAAACAGATTCACAATGTCAGGTTCAATATTTAGTAAAAAAATTTAACGTCAGTCAAAAACTAACAACATGAAAGACATTTGGTGGTCATTCATTCATTTTTATATGATCTGCAGCACAAAGCTTTGTTTACAAAAGAAATAATAGGTTAGCAATTAAATGTTACATCGCAGCCATGGAAATATTGGGGGAGAATTGGGATTCATGACGAATGAGAGAGTTGTGCATGAGCCCATCAATTTAAGCTTTGTCGGCTTTGAATTCTGTTTTGCGATCTGGTCACCCGATTATCAGCGAATTTAACAATATTCCATTAGTTATTCCATATAGAAAGCTTGAATTGTCTACTTTTAAACAAAATAATTCAAAAAGAAAATAAACCGACTAGCTATGCTCTCTCTGCTTATATAGGCTAATCCGTATGAAGTGTGCATCTCTCTATAGGCGTGTTTGCAAGATGACGAGTCAGCATCGTCAACTTCATCTTTGCAGCCGACACTGACGCAGAAAACACTAGTTTATTAAAAACAATTAAAATGTCTCCTTGCTATATTTGACACATTCATAATCATTACTTTTGCCGTTTTTTTGTGACAGCTGTTATGTGCGCTATTGGCAGCGTCACCCTCCGGTTACATGAACGCGTCACCACCGCATCAGCAACAGAACATGGAGATTTTATTTTAGGGAATAATCGCACAACCTATTAGATATTCTATAATTAAATCAACTAATCGAATATTCAAAAATCGTGACTCATCCCTGCATGGAATCTCTTGTTTCTTTTCCCAAATCTTCACTCACGTCTCACCATTTTCTAAGGGGATTATAAACGTTTCTTCATTGGTTCGCTTTTAATTAGGCCTATTGTATTCGTATCCTTTACTGTGGTAAAGTAGAAAAACGCTCTAGGACAGATAGCCTACATTTTTACTTGCATGTCAAATTCTTTTTAACACAGTTTGTGCTTGTTATTAGACATGGTAAGGCGCGTCAAGTTTATTTGTAAACCGCGTTTCACACGCGCAGGTGATTTTAGTTTCGCAAAGGTAGTGTTGAGAAGAGGAAGAGTTGTTGTGGTCGAGCACATTTGTGAGTCTGCTCAAGCTGTCGCATCCGTCTTTTCACATGCAATACAGGACGTAACACAAATGCAATAGCATGTCACTCTTTAGGCATCTTACAACAGTTTCTGACATTTTAGTGCGTGTCTGCATGAGGTAATTGGAGCTGCTAACTCTTGAAGCTCCGCCCTCTGTGCTGGGAGCAGCAGCTCATTTGCATTTAAAGGGACAAACACGAAACAACGCATTTTTACTGACCCTCAAAAAGGGACAATTTTAACATGCTGTATAAATATATCTGTGGGGTATTTTTAGCTAAAACTTCACATACACACTCTGGGGACATCAAAGACTTATTTTACACATTGTTAAAAGTGGCATTATACCACCCCTTTAACTTAGGATGGACTGCTTTAACTCTTAGCCATGGCTGCATTTCCCAAAAGCATCGTAAGCCTAAGCTGATCGTAGAACAATTGCATGGATCTCCTTGTATGGATGTACCTGTGTATTTATTAGAAGACTACGTACTACCTTCAGAGTGTTTGTATGCGTTTACCTAACTCAAACTCTTTTTTTTTCGTGACTCAAAAAACGCAATTTTCATCCGTGACTCAAAAACCGCAATATTATCCGAACTGTGAGTTTTGTAATTTTGTAATTTCCAGATTTTGCTTTCACTATTTAATAGTGGTGCAGCGGATCACATCACTATTAAGTAGTGAAAGCAAAATCTGGACTAGAAATTATGAAAATAACAGCAAATTGATATTTACCCCTGGATGCAAATAAAATAGAACACTATTAAAAAAGAACACAACTTACCAATCTCTTCCGTGAGCACTTAACCTCATAAAAATAAAAATAAATTCCTTTCCCTTTGAAACAACACTTATCAGGCTTATGCTACTCTGAATAATACCTGAACTTCGTATTTTGAGCACTTCTTGCGTTGTTGTTGTTTTTTGCCTCTTCATGATGACTCGCTTAATTTAGTCCTAATTTGTAAGTCGCTTTGGATAAAAGCGTCTGCTAAATGACTAAATGTAAATATAAATGTAAATGTATTTGCACTTAAATAACATACATTACATATGTTGGGTGCAAATAGTTTACACTAATATTTATATTAGGGTTCAAAAATAAAATGATTAATACATTAAAATGAAGAATGTTACTATTTAGTTTGGAATGCAAATCGCATGTGCCTTAAACATTGATCACACAACTTACCTCTGTTATGGTTTTGTTTTCTCTGTCTTTAAATGCTGCTGATGATGAATTTGACAGTTCAGGTTCAAATTTTTCATTGCTGGAAAACCTAACTTGAACTGTAGAGGTTAAAGGAGATGTGACCGTTGCTTCAGTTGTAGAAGTAAGTTGTGTTGTTGTTGCGGTTAGAGGGGAAGTCGTAGCTGCAGTTTCAGTAGTTGTTGATGCAGTTGATGTTTGAGATGTCTGAACTGTTGTGGTTCCAGTAGTTGTAGCGACAGTTGATGTTTGAGTTGTCTGAGCTGTTGTAGTTTCAGTAGTTGTAGCGACAGTTGATGTTTGAGTTGGCTGAACTGTTGTGGTTTCAGTAGTTGTAGCGTCAGTTGATGTTTGAGTTGGCTGAGCTGTTGTAGTTTCAGTAGTTGTAGCGTCAGTTGATGTTGGAGTTGGCTGAGCTGTTGTAGTTTCAGTAGTTGTAGCGTTAGTTGATGTTGGAGTTGTCTGAGCTGTTGTAGTTTCAGTAGTTGTAGTGACAGTTGATGTTTGAGTTGGCTGAGCTGTTGAAGTTTCAGTAGTTGTAGCGTCAGTTGATGTTGGAGTTGTCTGAGCTGTTGTAGTTTCAGTAGTTGTAGCGACAGGTGATGTTTGAGTTGTCTGAGCTGTTGTAGTTTCAGTAGTTGTAGCGTCAGTTGATGTTTGAGTTGTCTGAGCTGTTGTAGTTTCAGTAGTTGTAGCGACAGTTGATGTTTGAGTTGTCTGAGCTGTTGTAGTTTCAGTAGTTGTAGCGTCAGTTGATGTTGGAGTTGTCTGAGCTGTTGTAGTTTCAGTAGTTGTAGTGCCCGCTGATGTTGGAGTTGTCTGAGCTGTTGTAGTTTCAGTAGTTGTTGCGTCAGTTGATGTTGGCTGAACTGTTGTGGTTTTAGTAGTTGTGGTGTCAGTTGATGTTTGAGTTGGCTGAACTGTTGTGGTTTCAGTAGTTGTAGCGTCAGTTGATGTTTGAGTTGGCTGAGCTGTTGTAGTTTCAGTAGTTGTAGCGTCAGTTGATGTTTGAGTTGGCTGAGCTGTTGTAGTTTCAGTAGTTGTAGCGTCAGTTGATGGTTGAGTTGTCTGAGCTGTTGTAGTTTCAGTAGTTGTAGCGTCAGTTGATGTTTGAGTTGGCTGAGCTGTTGTAGTTTCAGTAGTTGTAGCGTCAGTTGATGTTGGAGTTGGCTGAGCTGTTGTAGTTTCAGTAGTTGTAGCGTCAGTTGATGTTTGAGTTGTCTGAGCTGTTGTAGTTTCAGTAGTTGTAGCGTCAGTTGATGTTTGAGTTGGCTGAGCTGTTGTACTTTCAGTAGTTGTAGCGTCAGTTGATGTTTGAGTTGTCTGAGCTGTTGTAGTTTCAGTAGTTGTAGCGTCAGTTGATGTTTGAGTTGGCTGAGCTGTTGTAGTTTCAGTAGTTGTGGCGTCAGTTGATGTTGGAGTTGTCTGAGCTGTTGTAGTTTCAGTAGTTGTAGCGTCAGTTGATGTTGGAGTTGTCTGAGCTGTTGTAGTTTTAGTAGTTGTAGTGCCCGCTGATGTTGGAGTTGTCTGAGCTGTTGTAGTTTCAGTAGTTGTAGCGTCAGTTGATGTTTGAGTTTGCTGAGATGTTGTAGTTTCAGTAGTTGTAGCGTCAGTTGATGTTTGAGTTTGCTGAGATGTTGTAGTTTCAGTAGTTGTAGCGTCAGTTGATGTTTGAGTTTGCTGAGATGTTGTAGTTTCAGTAGTTGTAGCGTCAGTTGATGTTTGAGTTGTCTGAGCTGTTGTAGTTTCAGTAGTTGTAGCGTCAGTTGATGTTTGAGTTGTCTGAGCTGTTGTAGTTTCAGTAGTTGTAGCGTCAGTTGATGTTTGAGTTGACTGAGCTGTTGTAGTTTCAGTAGTTGTAGTTTCCGCTGAAGTTTGAGTTGGCTGAGCTGTAGGACTGGTTGTAGTGGCTTTGGTAGGACTTGATACTGTTGTGTGTTTGGATAATTTGTAGAATAAAGTCAAATAAAATAACAGTTGAGAAAACTATTAATCTTCAGCAAAAACATTGTATAAACAACAACTACACACAACTATAGTTTAATAGCAAAAAAGAGTAACACAGAAAGCATTCCAAACCGTTTTGAATGACATTGCATTGATGATATTGCTTGATTGACTTACCCTCAACACTGGTGATGTTAAGAGTGGTGTTGCCATTTAAAATGGCATTGGATATATTTGTTTCACTGGTTACAGAACTAAATGTTACTTCTATATCAGTGATGATTGATCCAGCACTACAGAAGGGACGGGGGAGAGAAAGAGTCATTGCCATTTAAAAAAAATAAAAATTTGTTTTCCAAAAATGAAATGTATTCTTATAATAAGGAAAGAAATACCCACCGGAATGAAATAACTTTCATTTTAACGAAGGAGCTACCGAATTCCTTTTTAAAGATTGGCTCAATCTGTGGAAAACAGATTCACAATGTCAGGTTCAATATTTAGAAACAAATTTTAACGTCAGTCAAAAACTAACAACATGAAAGACATTTGGTGGTCATTCATTCATTTTTATATGATCTGCAGCACAAAGCTTTGTTTACAGAAGAAATAATAGGTTAGCAATTAAATGTTACATCGCAGCCATGGAAATATTGGTGGAGAATTGGGATTCATGACGAATGAGAGAGTTGTGCGTGAGCCCATCAATTTAAGCTTTGTCGGCTTTGAATTCTGTTTTGCGATCTGGTCACCCGATTATCAGCGAATTTAACAATATTCCATTAGTTATTCCATATAGAAAGCGCCTCGGTTACGACTGTAACCTCGGTTCCCTGAAGAGGGAACGAGCGTTGCATCGAGTTTGACGCTAGGGGAACGCTTCGCGGGATGATGTCTTGAAGCATATGTAAAATCAGCCCAATGGCGTGGCGGAACGTCAGATGCGGGTGACGTCACGTACCAGGAAACTATAAAGCCTGCTTGAAAACCAGAGAACAACAGCTTCGTAAAAGTCTGAAGTAGCCGCTGACAGGCATGAAGGAGATATGGCAAGGTGACGCAACGCTCGTTCCCTATTCAGGGAACCGAGGTTACAGTCGTAACCGAGGCGTTCCCTTTCAAGGGAACTCGCGTTGCGTCGAGTTTGACGCTAGGGGAACGTCTATACCAACGCCACCATAGCTACAAATGTCTGTCCTGTGTGAAATCATGAAGAGCAGCACTAGGAAGACAGAACATGAGACCCTGGTGTAGAGTCCAGGTCCAGAGAGTAAAATCCGACGAAAGTGTGCGGTGAGGACCAGCCCGCCGCATCACAAACGTCCTGAAGTGATACTCCTGAAAGAAGGGCCTTAGAGGCCGCCATACTCCTAGTAGAATGGGACCGGACAGCCATAGGAGAAGGCTGTCCGGCTGCTTCATAAGCAAGTGAGATGGCCTCAACCACCCACTTGCTCATCCTTTGCTTAGACACTGGAGATCCCTTGTTAGGGGACCCAAAGCACACAAATAATTGATCACTTTTACGCCACAGGGCAGCTCTGTGGACATAAGCATCTAATGCCTGGACTGGGCAAAGCAAATTATTAGTCTCCTGGTCCGCATTCTGAAAGGGAGGAGGACAGAAGGCCTGCAGTATAATAGGTCTGGCCACATTAGTGGGGACCTTGGGGATATAGCCCGGTCTTGGATGCAGAAAAGCTTTCACCATGCCCGGAGCAAACTCCAAGCATGACGGGGCAACCGACAGTGCTTGGAGATCCCCTATCCTCTTAAGAGAGGAAATGGCTAGGAGGAACAGAGCTTTCAAAGTTAAGAACTTCTCGGGAACCTCCTCAATAGGCTCAAAGGGGGCCAGGGAAAGGCCTTGCAGCGCAATGGACAAATCCCATGGTGGCACCCTAGAGCGAACTGCAGGCCTCAGCCTCCAGGTGCCACGAAGGAAACGAGATACCAGAGGGTCCTTCCCCACGGACATTCCACCCAAAGGAATGTGGTAAGCACCTATGGCCGCCACATAAACCTTTAAAGTGGACGGGGTCAGACCTGCAGTGAACCGGTCCTGCAGGAACTCCAGCACTGTACCAACTGGGCAGTTAACTGGGTCCAACCGACGGTCACTACACCAAGAAGTGAATACTCTCCACTTCAGGGCATAAAGTTTCCTCGTGGAGGGAGCTCTGGACTGTAGAATGGTCTCAACAACCTCAGTTGAGAGACCTGACTCTATGAGCTGGGCCCCCTCAGAGGCCAAGCCCACAGGTTCCACAGTTCTGGCCGAGGGTGAAATATCGAGCCCTCTGCCTGGGACAGAAGGTCCCTCCTGACGGGTAGCTCCAGAGGAGGCCCGTCGAGGAGCGACACAAGATCGGGAAACCATACTCTGCCCGGCCAGCGCGGGGCTATAAGAAGCAGGCAAACCCGGTCCCTGCGAACTCTCTCCAGAACTCCCGGGAGCAGAGCAACTGGGGGAAAAGCGTACAGACGTAGCCTCAGCCACGTCTGCACCATAGCATCCAGTCCCAGAGGAGCTGGATGCGTGAGGGAGAACCAAAGTGTGTCCACTTTGGTTCTCCCTCACGCATCCTCTCTCGAGACTGTTTGCGTCTCGAGAGAGACGTCTCTCGAGACGCAAACAGATCCACTTGCGCTTGGCCAAACTCCCTCCATATCAGCTCCACCACCTCGGGGTGGAGCCTCCATTCCCCGGGCCTCAGCCCCTGTCTCGACAGAGTGTCTGCTCCTATATTCTGGACCCCGGGGATGTAAGCTGCCCTGAGAGACAGCAACTTCCCCTGGGACCACAAGAGGATATGGCGTGCCAGATAGCATAATGGGCGCGAGCGCAAACCCCCTTGGTGATTTATATAGGCGACTACCGAAGTGTTGTCCGTATGTACTAGCACATGGTGTCCCCTGAGATCTGTGATAAAGCTCCTCAGAGCCTGGAAGACAGCTAACATCTCTAGGCGATTGATATGCCAGGAACGATGATGGTCTTCCCACAGACCTTGAGATGAGCGACCCTCCAGGATCGCTCCCCAACCCGTGAGGGAAGCATCCGTCGTTAGCAGTTTGCGACGACAAGGAGCTCCCAACACTGGGCCCTAGGACAGGAACCAAGGTTTCTTCCACATAACCAAGGCACGTAGGCATCGCCGCGTGACCTTGATTGTGCGAAATGGGTTGCCCCTCGGGGAAAACCCCCTGGTCCTGAGCCACCACTGCAGGGGCCTCATGTGCAGTAGTCCAAAAGGTATCACGTTGGAAGCTGCTGCCATGAGACCCAACAGTCTCTGGAACTGTTTGACAGTGAGTAGCTGGCCTAGCTTTACACTTTTCACAGCTGCAAGGATGGAATCTATCCGTGGCGGTGACAGGCGCGCCTGCATCGACACTGAATCCCAAACCACGCCTAAGAAAGTGGTCCTCTGAAGTGGAGAAAGCACACTCTTCTTGGCGTTCAGCCGTAACCCCAGCTCTTTCATATGGGCGAGAACAACATCTCGATGTTGAACCGCTATCTGATGCGACTGAGCTAAAATCAACCAATCGTCGATGTAGTTCATGATGCGAATACCCTGGAGGCGCAGTGGCGCCAGAGCTGCATCCACGCATTTGGTGAAAGTGCGGGGTGATAAAGCCAGGCCGAATGGAAGAACTCGATATTGGTATGCTTTGCCCCCGAAAGCAAACCTCAGGAACTTCCAATGACACGGACGGATGGAAATATGGAAATATGCGTCCTTGAGGTCTATCGTGACAAACCAGTCCTCGGACCTGATCTGTGGCACGATTTGTCTCAATGTTAACATTTTGAACTTGAGCTGCATGACTGACTCGTTCAGAACTCGAAGATCTAAAATGGGACGCAATCCCCCGTCCTTCTTCGGAACTATGAAGTACCGGCTGTAAAACCCGGTTTCCCTGTTGGAGGGAAGTACATATTCTATAGCCCCTTTCTCTAACAGAGTGTTTACTTCCTGTTCCATAACCAGAACCTGCTCGGGGCCCACCACTGTGGGCAGGACCCCCATAAACCGAGGTGGGCGTTTCTTGAATTGTATCTGATACCCTTTTTCCACGGTCTGCAGGACCCAACGAGAAACATTTGACAGTAGCTTCCACGCTGTCAAAGATTCTACTAGAGGTACCAGTCTCTCGAGACTGACTTCTGGGTTCTGTTGTTGTTGAGTAGTCGGTTCGTCGCCCTGTAACGGCGCACCGGCAGGGAACGACTGAACGGACTGCTCTAACACCCTCCTCAGAGGGGGCGGGCATCCCGAGGCCACTACGTTTCCGGGTGGTCCTTGAGATATGTGCTCGCCGGAGACCGCTGCGCCCTGAAACACCGGAGGTGGCAGGGTTGGCAGAACGGTCCCCTGAGGGTACCGAAGGGAGACGGGCACCGTAAAAAGAGGTGTTGACCGCTGCACTTCGGGGGGGACTACCCTCATCTGTCCTGAGCCCTCGGACGTCAGGACTTTTTCCCAGCAGCCTTCTTGGCGGTAATAATGGTCCGCAGATCCGTTCTACCCCTCGAAGGCTGTTGGGTTTGAGAGCGTCCTCCGTGTCCCTGTGATTTATGTGGGGGAGCACGGGAGGACACGCTCTGTTTTTGAGTTGCACGATGTTCAGTGCTCTTTTTAGATGAGTGAGGCTGCTCCCGCTCAGCAGCCTCGTGAAAAGATCGGCGGGGGAGAAGTTTTTGCAAAGCAGCTGCCTGCTTAGATGCTTCCTGAAGCTTATCAACAGCAACAGTAACAGCGTTGCCAAAGAGACCAAGCGTGGAAACTGGAGAATCTAGAAGAATATTCTTCTCTTTGTCTTTAATATCACTGAGGTTGAGCCACAGGTGCCTCTCAGTGGCCACCAGGGCTGCCATAGACCGCCCGATTGATTTAGCGGTCTCCTTGGTGGCCCTGAGAGACAAATCTGTGGCTCTGCGTAGTTCAGCAACAACCTCAGGACCAATAACCCCGCCCTCATCCAAATCACTCAATAATTCAGCCTGATAAGCCTGCAGCAGTGACATAGTATGAAGACACGCTGCAGCCTGACCAGAAGCTGAATAAGCCTTGCCCACCAGAGAAGAAGTCACTCTGAGGGGCTTATTAGGCAACGCCGGAGCTTTCAGGGAAGATGCCGTCGCTGGAGAGAGATAGCTCGCAAGCGTCTCTTCCACCTTCGGCATCTCCCCATAACCATGCTCTTTATACCCAGATATAGTGGAATAATTCATGGTTTGTGAATTAAAAACTCTATAAGAAACTGGTCTCTCCCACGATCTCGACACCTCAGTGTGGAGATCGGGAAAAAACGGCAGATTTCGGCGTTGTGGTTGTGCACGTGAGGTCAGGAAGCGTTCGTCAAGTTTACTTTTTGAACGAACGTCCTGTTTATCAGATGGTCACTCAATACATAATCTATCAACTGCTCTTGTCACTACATCCAGCAATTCTTCAAATGCATGAGACTGAGGTGGGGCTTCCTCAGACTCAGCATCAACACTAACAACATCCAGTTCCTCAGAACTGGACAATTGCAGTGTTTGTTCTATCATCGGGGTGGAAGAAACCGCCATGCGTGCTTCCGAACCCTGATGACAGACATCGGGTCTATCAGGTAAGGGCTGAGATAGGGCAGAGCCCGTCTCAGACCCCGCTGATAGATCCATTTGCGAACCCCAGGACTGAGATCGCCGCTGTGCCTCGGCAGCAGCGGGACCCGAGCCCTGGGGAACGCGAGCTTCCCGGAAGAAACTCAGCCGGGATCGGAGCGAGCGCATGGACTGCGCCTCGCAATGCACACAGCCAGCACCCTCGAGTGCTGACTGGGCATGCTCCTCTCCCAAACAAACAATGCACAGAACGTGAGTGTCCCTACCCGTAATAAAACGCGGGCAGGGATGCACACACATTCTGAACTGTTCGCTGGACATAATTGCTTTCAGTGACAAGACAACAATAAATAGACAGAGACAGATTTCACATAGAGCGCTACTGAAGACACAGAAGCTGTTGTTCTCTGGTTTTCAAGCAGGCTTTATAGTTTCCTGGTACGTGACGTCACCCGCATCTGACGTTCCGCCACGCCATTGGGCTGATTTTACATGTGCTTCAAGACATCATCACGCGAAGCGTTGCCCTAGCGTCAAACTCGACGCAACGCGAATTCCCTTGAAAGGGAACTTGAATTGTCTACTTTTAAACAAAATAATTCAAAAAGAAAATAAACCGACTAGCTATGCTCTCTCTGCTTATATAGGCTAATCCGTATGAAGTGTGCATCTCTCTATAGGCGTGTTTGCACGATGACGAGTCAGCATCGTCAACTTCATCTTTGCAGCCGACACTGACGCAGAAAACACTAGTTTATTAAAAAACAATTAAAATGTCTCCTTGCTATATTTGACACATTCATAATCATTACTTTTGCTGTTTTTTTGTGACAGCTGTTATGTGCGCTATTGGCAGCGTCACCCTCCGGTTACATGAACGCGTCACCACCGCATCAGCAACAGAACATGGAGATTTTATTTTAGGGAATAATCGCACAACCTATTCGATATTCTATAATTAAATCAACTAATCGAATATTAAAAAATCGTGACTCATCCCTGCATGGAATCTCTTGTTTCTTTTCCCAAATCTTCACTCACGTCTCACCATTTTCTAAGGGGATTATAAACGTTTCTTCATTGGTTCGCTTTTAATTAGGCCTATTGTATTCGTATCCTTTACTGTGGTAAAGTAGAAAAACGCTCTAGGACAGATAGCCTACATTTTTACTTGCATGTCAAATTCTTTCTAACACAGTTTGTGCTTGTTATTAGACATGGTAAGGCGCGTCAAGTTTATTTGTAAACCGCGTTTCACACGCACAGGTGATTTTAGTTTCGCAAAGGTAGTGTTGAGAAGAGGAAGAGTTGTTGTGGTCGAGCACATTTGTGAGTCTGCTCAAGCTGTCGCATCCGTCTTTTCACATGCAATACAGGACGTAACACAAATGCAATAGCATGTCACTCTTTAGGCATCTTACAACAGTTTCTGACATTTTAGTGCGTGTCTGCATGAGGTAATTGGAGCTGCTAACTCTTGAAGCTCCGCCCTCTGTGCTGGGAGCAGCAGCTCATTTGCATTTAAAGGGACAAACACGAAACAACGCTTTTTTACCTACCCTCAAAAAGGGACAATTTTAACATGCTGTATAAATATATCTGTGGGGTATTTTTAGCTAAAACTTCACATACACACTCTGGGGACATCAAAGACTTATTTTACACATTGTTAAAAGTGGCATTATACCACCCCTTTAACTTAGGATGGACTGCTTTAACTCTTAGCCATGGCTGCATTTCCCAAAAGCATCGTAAGCCTAAGCTGATTGTAGAACAATTGCATGGATCTCCTTGTATGGATGTACCTGTGTATTTATTAGAAGACTACGTACTACCTTCAGAGTGTTTGTATGCGTTTACCTAACTCAAACTCTTTTTTTTCGTGACTCAAAAAACGCAATTTTCATCCGTGACTCAAAAACCGCAATATTATCCGAACTTTGAGTTTTGTAATTTTGTAATTTCCAGACTTTGCTTTCACTATTTAATAGTGGTGCAGCGGATCACATCACTATTAAGTAGTGAAAGCAAAATCTGGACTAGAAATTATTAAAATAACAGCAAATTGATCTTTACACCTGGATGCAAATAAAATAGAACACTATTTGCACTTAAATAACATACATTACATATGTTGGGTGCAAATAGTTTACACTAATATTTATATTAGGGTTCAAAAATAAAATGATTAATACATTAAAATGAACAATGTTACTATTTAGTTTGGAATGCAAATCACATGTGCCTTAAACATTGATCACACAACTTACCTCTGTTATGATTTTGTTTTCTCTGTCTTTAAATGCTGCTGATGATGAATTTGACAGTTCAGGTTCAAATTTTTCATTGCTGGAAAACCTAACTTGAACTGTAGAGGTTAAAGGAGATGTGACCGTTGCTTCAGTTGTAGAAGTAAGTTGTGTTGTTGTTGCGGTTAGAGGGGAAGTCGTAGCTGCAGTTTCAGTAGTTGTAGCGTCAGTTGATGTTTGAGATGTCTGAACCGTTGTGGTTCCAGTAGTTGTAGCGACAGTTGATGTTTGAGTTGTCTGAGCTGTTGTAGTTTCAGTAGTTGTAGCGACAGTTGATGTTTGAGTTGGCTGAACTGTTGTGGTTTCAGTAGTTGTAGCGTCAGTTGATGTTTGAGTTGGCTGAGCTGTTGTAGTTTCAGTAGTTGTAGCGTCAGTTGATGTTGGAGTTGGCTGAGCTGTTGTAGTTTCAGTAGTTGTAGCGTCAGTTGATGTTGGAGTTGTCTGAGCTGTTGTAGTTTCAGTAGTTGTAGCGACAGTTGATGTTTGAGTTGGCTGAGCTGTTGTAGTTTCAGTAGTTGTAGCGTCAGTTGATGTTGGAGTTGTCTGAGCTGTTGTAGTTTCAGTAGTTGTAGCGACACTTGATGTTTGAGTTGTCTGAGCTGTTGTAGTTTCAGTAGTTGTAGTGCCCGCTGATGTTGGAGTTGTCTGAGCTGTTGTAGTTTCAGTAGTTGTAGCATCAGTTGATGTTGGCTGAACTGTTGTGGTTTCAGTAGTTGTAGCGTCAGTTGATGTTTGAGTTGGCTGAGCTGTTGTAGTTTCAGTAGTTGTAGCGTCAGTTGATGTTTGAGTTGGCTGAGATGTTGTAGTTTCAGTAGTT
Organism: Leuciscus idus; assembly: GCA_021554675.1. Lineage (NCBI taxonomy): Eukaryota > Metazoa > Chordata > Actinopteri > Cypriniformes > Leuciscidae > Leuciscus > Leuciscus idus. The sequence continues at coordinate 1,118,533 of CM038622.1, read as the reverse complement.
GTAGTGTCAGTTGATGTTTGAGTTGGCTGAGCTGTTGTAGTTTCAGTAGTTGTAGCGTCAGTTGATGTTTGAGTTGTCTGAGCTGTTGTAGTTTCAGTAGTTGTAGCGTCAGTTGATGTTTGAGTTGTCTGAGCTGTTGTAGTTTCAGTAGTTGTGGCGTCAGTTGATGTTGGAGTTGTCTGAGCTGTTGTAGTTTCAGTAGTTGTAGCGTCAGTTGATGTTTGAGTTGTCTGAGATGTTGTAGTTTCAGTAGTTTTAGCATCAGTTGATGTTTGAGTTGGCTGAGCTGTTGTAGTTTCAGTAGTTGTAGCGTCAGTTGATGTTGGAGTTGTCTGAGCTGTTGTAGTTTCAGTAGTTGTAGCGTCAGTTGATGTTGGAGTTGTCTGAGCTGTTGTAGTTTCAGTAGTTGTAGCATCAGTTGATGTTTGAGTTGTCTGAGATGTTGTAGTTTCAGTAGTTGTAGCATCAGTTGATGTTTGAGTTGGCTGAGCTGTTGTAGTTTCAGTAGTTGTAGCGTCAGTTGATGTTGGAGTTGTCTGAGCTGTTGTAGTTTCAGTAGTTGTAGTGCCCGCTGATGTTGGAGTTGTCTGAGCTGTTGTAGTTTCAGTAGTCTTAGCGTCAGTTGATGTTGGAGTTGTCTGAGCTGTTGTAGTTTCAGTAGTTTTAGCGTCAGTTGATGTTGGAGTTGTCTGAGCTGTTGGAGTTTCAGTAGTTGTAGCGTCAGTTGATGTTTGAGTTGGCTGAGCTGTTGTAGTTTCAGTAGTTGTAGCGTCAGTTGATGTTGGAGTTGTCTGAGCTGTTGTAGTTTCAGTAGTTGTAGCGTCAGTTGATGTTTGAGTTGTCTGAGCTGTTGTAGTTTCAGTAGTTGTAGCGTCAGTTGATGTTTGAGTTTGCTGAGATGTTGTAGTTTCAGTAGTTGTAGCGTCAGTTGATGTTTGAGTTGTCTGAGCTGTTGTAGTTTCAGTAGTTGTAGTTTCCGCTGAAGTTTGAGTTGGCTGAGCTGTAGGACTGGTTGTAGTGGCTTTGGTAGGACTTGATACTGTTGTGTGTTTGGATAATTTGTAGAATAAAGTCAAATAAAATAACAGTTGAGAAAACTATTAATCTTCAGCAAAAACATTGTATAAACAACAACTATACACAACTATAGTTTAATAGCAATAAAGAGTAACACAGAAAGCATTCCAAACCGTTTTGAATGACATTGCATTGATGATATTGCTTGATTGACTTACCCTCAACACTGGTGATGTTAAGAGTGGTGTTGCCATTTAAAATGGCATTGGATATATTTGTTTCACTGGTTACAGAACTAAATGTTACTTCTATATCAGTGATGATTGATCCAGCACTACAGAAGGGACGGGGGAGAGAAAGAGTCATTGCCATTTAAAAAAAATAAAAATTTGTTTTCCAAAAATGAAATGTATTCTTATAATAAGGAAAGAAATACCCACCGGAATGAAATAACTTTCATTTTAACGAAGGAGCTACCGAATTCCCTTTTAAAGATTGGCTCAATCTGTGGAAAACAGATTCACAATGTCAGGTTCAATATTTAGAAACAAATTTTAACATCAGTCAAAAACTAACAACATGAAAGACATTTGGTGGTCATTCATTCATTTTTATATGATCTGCAGCACAAAGCTTTGTTTACAGAAGAAATAATAGGTTAGCAATTAAATGTTACATCGCAGCCATGGAAATATTGGGGGAGAATTGGGATTCATGACGAATGAGAGAGTTGTGCGTGAGCCCATCAATTTAAGCTTTGTCGGCTTTGAATTCTGTTTTGCGATCTGGTCACCCGATTATCAGCGAATTTAACAATATTCCATTAGTTATTCCATATAGAAAGCTTGAATTGTCTACTTTTAAACAAAATAATTCAAAAAGAAAATAAACCAACTAGCTATGCTCTCTCTGCTTATATAGGCTAATCCGTATGAAGTGTGCATCTCTCTATAGGCGTGTTTGCAAGATGACGAGTCAGCATCGTCAACTTCATCTTTGCAGCCGACACTGACGCAGAAAACACTAGTTTATTAAAAAACAATTAAAATGTCTCCTTGCTATATTTGACACATTCATAATCATTACTTTTGCCGTTTTTTTGTGACAGCTGTTATGTGCGCTATTGGCAGCATCACCCTCCGGTTACATGAACGCGTCACCACCGCATCAGCAACAGAACATGGAGATTTTATTTTAGGGAATAATCGCACAACCTATTCGATATTCTATAATTAAATCAACTAATCGAATATTCAAAAATCGTGACTCATCCCTGCATGGAATCTCTTGTTTCTTTTCCCAAATCTTCACTCACGTCTCACCATTTTCTAAGGGGATTATAAAAGTTTCTTCATTGTTTCGCTTTTAATTAGGCCTATTGTATTCGTATCCTTTACTGTGGTAAAGTAGAAAAACGCTCTAGGACAGATAGCCTACATTTTTACTTGCATGTCAAATTCTTTTTAACACAGTTTGTGCTTGTTATTAGACATGGTAAGGCGCGTCAAGTTTATTTGTAAACCGCGTTTCACACGCGCAGGTGATTTTAGTTTCGCAAAGGTAGTGTTGAGAAGAGGAAGAGTTGTTGTGGTCGAGCACATTTGTGAGTCTGCTCAAGCTGTCGCATCCGTCTTTTCACATGCAATACAGGACGTAACACAAATGCAATAGCATGTCACTCTTTAGGCATCTTACAACAGTTCCCGCACGAGCGATTTTATAGTTTTTCATTGCAGAATATGCTAATTGAAGATCGTTAACTCCACATCAGCAACATAAATTCATCAACTAACCATTCAGAAACATTCTGTTGCATTCTACATGTTGTCACTTCTTCTTGAGTCTCTCCACCATTGTCCGACTCCAGTTTAAACATAAAAGGCTGAACAGTTTCTGACATTTTAGTGCGTGTCTGCATGAGGTAATTGGAGCTGCTAACTCTTGAAGCTCCGCCCTCTGTGCTGGGAGCAGCAGCTCATTTGCATTTAAAGGGACAAACACGAAACAACGCATTTTTACTGACCCTCAAAAAGGGACAATTTTAACATGCTGTATAAATATATCTGTGGGGTATTTTTAGCTAAAACTTCACATACACACTCTGGGGACATCAAAGACTTATTTTATACATTGTTAAAAGTGGCATTATACCACCCCTTTAACTTAGGATGGACTGCTTTAACTCTTAGCCATGGCTGCATTTCCCAAAAGCATCGTAAGCCTAAGCTGATCGTAGAACAATTGCATGGATCTCCTTGTATGGATGTACCTGTGTCACGGTGTGGGTTTTGTGTCTTGTTCCTTGTTCTTGTCTGTCATGTGATTCCCTGCTTGTCATGTGATCCTGCCATGTGTCTTGTCCCATGTTCAGCTGTTCCCCGTTATGTTGATTAGTCTTCCCAGGTGTTTCAGTTTACCACGCCCCTTGTTATCTTGTTTAGCTTGTGTTCCCTTGTATTTAAGCCCTCATGTTTGCCCTGTGTCTTTGTCTAGTATTGTATGTTTCTAGTTGTGTTTATGCCATGTCCAGGTTCTTGTTTTGAGTTACTAGTTTACAGTCTTTATGTTTATTATAATTAAAGTTGCATTTGGGTCCGCTCCATCTTGCCTCCAGAGGATTCATTCGTTACAACCTGTGTATTTATTAGAAGACTACGTACTACCTTCAGAGTGTTTGTATGCGTTTACCTAACTCAAACTCTTTTTTTTTCGTGACTCAAAAAACGCAATTTTCATCCGTGACTCAAAAACCGCAATATTATCCGAACTGTGAGTTTTGTAATTTTGTAATTTCCAGATTTTGCTTTCACTATTTAATAGTGGTGCAGCGGATCACATCACTAATAAGTAGTGAAAGCAAAATCTGGACTAGAAATTATTAAAATAACAGCAAATTGATATTTACACCTGGATGCAAATAAAATAGAACACTATTTGCACTTAAATAACATACATTACATATGTTGGGTGCAAATAGTTTACACTAATATTTATATTAGGGTTCAAAAATAAAATGATTAATACATTAAAATGAAGAATGTTACTATTTAGTTTGGAATGCAAATCACATGTGCCTTAAACATTGATCACACAACTTACCTCTGTTATGATTTTGTTTTCTCTGTCTTTAAATGCTGCTGATGATGAATTTGACAGTTCAGGTTCAAATTTTTCATTGCTGGAAAACCTAACTTGAACTGTAGAGGTTAAAGGAGATGTGACCGTTGCTTCAGTTGTAGAAGTAAGTTGTGTTGTTGTTGCGGTTAGAGGGGAAGTCGTAGCTGCAGTTTCAGTAGTTGTAGCGTCAGTTGATGTTTGAGATGTCTGAACTGTTGTGGTTCCAGTAGTTGTAGCGACAGTTGATGTTTGAGTTGGCTGAACTGTAGTGGTTTCAGTAGTTGTAGCGTCAGTTGATGTTTGAGTTGTCTGAGCTGTTGTAGTTTCAGTAGTTGTAGCGTCAGTTGATGTTTGAGTTGGCTGAACTGTAGTGGTTTCAGTAGTTGTAGCGTCAGTTGATGTTTGAGTTGTCTGAGCTGTTGTAGTTCCAGTAGTTGTAGCGTCAGTTGATGTTTGAGTTGGCTGAACTGTAGTGGTTTCAGTAGTTGTAGCGTCAGTTGATGTTTGAGTTGTCTGAGCTGTTGTAGTTTCAGTAGTTGTAGCGTCAGTTGATGTTGGAGTTGGCTGAGCTGTTGTAGTTTCAGTAGTTGTAGCGTCAGAGTATGTTGGAGTTGTCTGAGCTGTTGTAGTTTCAGTAGTTGTAGCGACAGTTGATGTTGGAGTTGGCTGAGCTGTTGTGGTTTCAGTAGTTGTAGCGTCAGTTGATGTTGGAGTTGGCTGAGCTGTTGTAGTTTCAGTAGTTGTAGTGTCAGTTGATGTTGGAGTTGTCTGAGCTGTTGTGGTTTCAGTAGTTGTAGTGTCAGTTGATGTTGGCAGAACTGTTGTTGTTTTAGTAGTTGTAACGTCAGTTGATGTTGGCTGAACTGTTGTAGTTTCAGTAGTTGTAGCGTCAGTTGATGTTTGAGTTGTCTGAGCTGTTGTGGTTTCAGTAGTTGTAGCGTCAGTTGATGTTGGCAGAACTGTTGTGGTTTTGGTAGTTGTAACGTCAGTTGATGTTGGCAGAACTGTTGTGGTTTTGGTAGTTGTAACGTCAGTTGATGTTGGCTGAACTGTTGTAGTTTCAGTAGTTGTAGCGTCAGTTGATGTTTGAGTTGGCTGAACTGTTGTAGTTTCAGTAGTTGTAGCGTCAGTTGATGTTTGAGTTGGCTGAGCTGTTGTGGTTTCAGTAGTTGTAGCGTCAGTTGATGTTGGCAGAACTGTTGTGGTTTCAGTAGTTGTAACGTCAGTTGATGTTTGAGTTGACTGAACTGTTGTGGTTTCAGTAGTTGTAGCATCAGTTGATGTTGGCAGAACTGTTGTGGTTTCAGTAGTTGTAACGTCAGTTGATGTTTGAGTTGGCTGAGCTGTTGTGGTTTCAGTAGTTGTAGCGTCAGTTGATGTCTCAGTTGGCTGAGTTGTTGTAGTTTCAGTAGTTACAGAATCCGTTGATGTCTCAGTTGACTGAGTTGTTGTAATTTCAGTAGTTGCAGAGTCCGATGATGTCTCAGTTGACTGAGATGTTGTAGTTTCAGTAGTTGCAGAGTCCGTTGATATCTCATTTGGCTGAGCTGTTGTAGTTTCAGTAGTTGCAGAGTCCGTTGATGTTTGAGTTGGCGGAGCTGTTGTAATTTCAGTAGTTGCAGAGTCCGTTGATGTCTCAGTTTGCAGAACTGTTGTAGTTTCAGTAGTTGCAGAGTCCGTTGATGTCTCAGTTGACTGAGTTGTTGTAATTTCAGTAGTTGCAGAGTCCGTTGATGTCTCAGTTGGCAGAGTTGTTGTAGTTTCAGTAGTTGCAGAATCCGTTGATATCTCAGTTGGCTGAGCTGTAGTAGTTTCAGTAGTTGCAGAGTCCGTTGATGTCTCAGTTGGCAGAGTTGTTGTAGTTTCAGTAGTTGCAGAATCCGTTGATATCTCAGTTGACTGAGTTGTTGTAGTTTCAGTAGTTGCAGAGTCCGTTGATGTCTCAGTTGGCAGAGTTGTTGTAGTTTCAGTAGTTGCAGAATCCGTTGATATCTCAGTTGGCTGAGCTGTAGTAGTTTCAGTAGTTGCAGAGTCCGTTGATGTCTCAGTTGACTGAGTTGTTGTAGTTTCAGAAGTTGCAGAGTCTGCTGATATCTCAGTTGACTGAGTTGTTGTAATTTCAGTAGTTGCAGAGTCCGTTGATGTCTCAGTTGGCAGAGTTGTTGTAGTTTCAGTAGTTGCAGAATCCGTTGATATCTCAGTTGGCTGAGCTGTAGTAGTTTCAGTAGTTGCAGAGTCCGTTGATGTCTCAGTTGGCTGAGCTGTAGTAGTTTCAGTAGTTGCAGAGTCCGTTGATGTCTCAGTTGGCTGAGCTGTAGTAGTTTCAGTAGTTGCAGAATCCGTTGATATCTCAGTTGGCTGAGCTGTAGTAGTTTCAGTAGTTGCAGAGTCCGTTGATGTCTCAGTTGACTGAGTTGTTGTAATTTCAGTAGTTGCAGAGTCCGTTGATGTCTCAGTTGGCAGAGTTGTTGTAGTTTCAGTAGTTGCAGAATCCGTTGATATCTCAGTTGGCTGAGCTGTAGTAGTTTCAGTAGTTGCAGAGTCCGTTGATGTCTCAGTTGGCAGAGTTGTTGTAGTTTCAGTAGTTGCAGAATCCGTTGATATCTCAGTTGACTGAGTTGTTGTAGTTTCAGTAGTTGCAGAGTCCGTTGATGTCTCAGTTGGCAGAGTTGTTGTAGTTTCAGTAGTTGCAGAATCCGTTGATATCTCAGTTGGCTGAGCTGTAGTAGTTTCAGTAGTTGCAGAGTCCGTTGATGTCTCAGTTGACTGAGTTGTTGTAGTTTCAGAAGTTGCAGAGTCTGCTGATATCTCAGTTGACTGAGTTGTTGTAATTTCAGTAGTTGCAGAGTCCGTTGATGTCTCAGTTGGCAGAGTTGTTGTAGTTTCAGTAGTTGCAGAATCCGTTGATATCTCAGTTGGCTGAGCTGTAGTAGTTTCAGTAGTTGCAGAGTCCGTTGATGTCTCAGTTGACTGAGTTGTTGTAGTTTCAGTAGTTGCAGAGTCTGCTGATATCTCAGTTGACTGAGTTGTTGTAGTTTCAGTAGTTGCAGAATCTGTTGATATCTCAGTTGACTGAGCTGTTGTGGTTTCAGTAGTTGCAGAGTCCGTTGATGTCTCAGTTGACTGAGTTGTTGTAGTTTCAGTAGTTGCAGAATCCGTTGATATCTCAGCTGGCTGAGCTGTTGTGGTTTCAGTAGTTGCAGAGTCCGTTGATATCTCAGTTGACTGAGTTGTTGTAGTTTCAGTAGTTGCAGAGTCTGCTGATATCTCAGTTGACTGAGTTGTTGTAATTTCAGTAGTTGCAGAGTCCGTTGATGTCTCAATTTGCAGAACTGTTGTGGTTTCAGTAGTTCCAGAGTCCGTTGATGTCTCAGTTGACTGAGTTGTTGCAATTTCAGTAGTTGCAGAGGCCGATGATGTCTCAGTTGATTGAGTCATTGTAGTTTCAGTAGTTGCAGAGTCTGTTGATGTCTCAGTTGGCTGAGTCATTGTAGTTCCAGTAGTTGCAGAGTCCGTTGATGTCTCAGTTGTATTTTGAGCAGTGGTACTACAAAATACTGTTGTCAAAAAGATCAAAGTAAAAATCAAAATAACAGTCATCATGGAGCAACTGTCACACTTAAATAAGTAATAAGTTAAATAAATAATTTTCATGATCAGTAACTTACGGACCTAAACTCAACACTGTAATGATCAGTGCTTTCCTACTCATCTTGGTAGCTGTCAAATAGCTCACCTATAAACATACATAAGATCAGAAAATACATACGGAAAGGCATCTTGAGATCATTTTGACATGTCATTTACAGTGAAAAAACAAACATGAATGAACATGAAACGTATGAATACAAACACCCTCTTTCCAGCACGGGAACCTGTGATGACTCCTTTTTTGTCTGTATATCAAAAATGATTTGTCATGTTGTACAGTGCACATTAAGATGAAAGTAGAATAACAAGACAACAAGGGAAGAAGTGCAGTTCTATTTAGAAGTTTGAAGTCAATAAGATTTTAAATGTTTTCGAAAAGAAGCCTCTTCTGCTCACCAAGGCTGCATTTTAGAGCTGCATCATATCATTTCTAGCCTAGAAATCTAGACGCACCCTAGCGGCAGCAAAATGTATTTTGCAGCCAGGGCAGTCTAGCAACTCTCCATAGACTTTGGAGCTGCAAAAACCTAAATTGGGTCAGGCCAATCACGTTGTGTATAGAGTAGGCGGGGCGGGCTTAACATAATGACGACAGAGTTGCGACGGTTACCTGGCTGTGACTTGAAAACAAAGAATGACGGCTGCTGGCGAACATCTTTCGAATCGGCTTTGTCCGCGATTCTGGAGGACTTGGAGTTAAGCTTTTCTTTGAGAAAAGAGCAAAGAACGGCACTGAAGTCATTCTTAAAAAACGGAAGATGTGTTCGTCGTTTTGCCGGCCAGATATGTCAAAAGTTGAATCTATCAACAAACGTTAACTCCGCTGTTGGGAAAACGCTCTGGTTGGTTGAAGCGCTGTCCTATTGTGTGCAGAGGGAATTTGAAAGACAGCCGTTTATCCCGCCCCTCGGATTAAGCCGTGTCTATGGTGAGTTGCCAGACTAAACATCTTGATGTAGGTCTGGCTTGCCAGGCTATATCATTTCAGCATCAACATTGCAATGTGCAATATCACCACAAGGTGGCAGTATCACAATATCACCACAAGGTGGCAGTATCACAATATTACCACAAGGTGGCAGCAATAGGGTTAAGTCCAGGTGTAGAGGTAAACCGTGAGTGAGTGACCATTAAAGGTGCGGACTTGGCTTTTTATCAGGAATTTGGGATACCACCATGGCCACATCAAAGAATTTTGCCATCGATTTTATGAGCACTGAAAATCTGATCATTTTTTCACTGGGAGTCATAATAATTGCATTTGTATAAATTGCTAAGAGACTTAAACAGCTGTGCTAGTCTTTTCTTCCCTACTGAAATCCTAGTGAAGCGTCTTCTTGAACAAGAGAATCTGTTACATAATTGTTTAAAAAGCCTGATGGATTTATGCTAAGTGCCTGTCAGTGTAACTAAAGGAAAATAGTGCTTTTGTTTGGTAATAATTGCATATTTCATCAATATTTGATTATGATTGTAATGATTATAATATAAATTGATAGTGCAGCTGAATATTGAATATGAAGAGTTCAGATGCAAAAGCCTCTAAGTGCCATCTGAAATTTTCTTCTAGAATGATCATTTTTATAAAGCTTGTATATTTAAGTTAAGTAATTTCACTTAAATGACAATTAATAGGTAATTTGCATTGCCATTTGAGCTTGATAAAAATGATCATTCTAGAAGAAAATTTCAGATGGCACTTAGAGGCTTTTGCATCTGAACTCTTCATATATACAATTGTAATGTAGTTTCCCATATGAAAACTTCTCAAGTTAATTGAACATTGCTTTATTATTGGTTAATTTATACACTGAATGTATACAGTGAAGACTATGCCGTGTTATTTTACATTTGATTATTCATTTTCTGTCCCTAAATACTGTTAGGCTTACCTGAAAAAACATAAAGCACAAGTTTATTTCATTTGTATCTTTGTTCCATTGTATTTATCTACGCTTGCAATTTGTTTATTATTTTCTATGCAGATTTACTCCACTACAACATCAATAGACCTAATTTCTCTAGAATTATTTATCATTTTCAAATAGAGCTTTTCAAGTAATCCGGTGAAAATGTTTTCATATCGCAATATATGTCGCAGAAAAACAAAATATCGCAATATCACTTTTTTTTTTTTTTATCGTGCAGCCATACTGCATTTCTTTAAAAATACAATAAACACAGTCAAATATTATTACAGTTTTAAATGGCTGTTGTCTATGTGAATATATAGTAAAGTGTAATTTATTCCTGTGATCAAAGCTGAATTTTTCGCATCACTACTCCAGTCTTCAGTGTCACATGATCCTTCACAAATCAGTATAATATGAGGATTTGATGCTCAAGAAACATTTATGATTATTATCAGTGTTGAAAAAAGTATTATTTCTGTAAAAACTGTCACATAATAGAATCCTTTAAAATTGCACAATTGCCTTTCTTAAAATTATTTTTTTTTAAATCATACCGATCCCAAACTTTTGAACTGTAATGTAGATTAAGAACAAAATTATGAAATTAAACTTTTTTCCAACATCAAGGGTTTTTATATGCTATCCTAAAACCTACATTCAAGTACCTACACACATTTTAAGATGTAAAACATTATTGTACTTCCTCATGATATCATTATTGTTCATGGCTATTAATTTAGCATTTATTATAGTGTCCTATTGCATTTGTATTGTTTTATCTTTAATGTCTGGAGAAATTTATGAAAATCACTCCAACTGCATCTTCAAATTTAGACAATTTTAAAATATTTGTACTTAAATGAATCGCTTATTATAGTTGCTGTTGAAGTGTCAGACATTTATTACAATATGCATGGAGTATAAAGTCTGATTCTGTTATAACTCTTATATCATACACAACAACAACAACAACAACAACAACAAAAAGGCTCAATTGAGAAAATTAAGAAATATTGTATGGTTAATTATGATTATGAGTATAAATAATTCTGGTTATAGTAATATTGAACTCAGTCAAACTCACCGAAACCATTGCTTATCTGAATGTAATATCCCACACACAGGTTAAGCTGTAAGTCCCTTGGTAAACTTGTTCATGCTCTCCTCAAAGTCACTGTTTTTATTAGCTTCGAGTCACATGACACAAACCGCATAGTTGTCACTGTGAGTGGTTTGTTCGTTATTACATTCCATCTTTAACCAAACTAGAAATACCTACTTATACAACAATGCATTCCTCCCTAAGCATTCAGTTTTATGTAAATATCCCATTGAAAGGCAAGCGAAAAGGTGTGTGTTCGCTGTTGAGTTTGTTGCAGGTGTTTTAGTTCAAACGATTAAACCTATAAAACAGACAAAATGCTTCTATAGGCTGCTTTATCACTTGTAAAGAGCAGTGTATATTACGTTTGTTGAGCATTTGTTGCACATTTGTTTAATTTACGTGAGCATATAATGAAATACCTATTTCAAAAAGTCAAAAATGTCTTTCCAAACCTTTCTTCTGTAGAACACATTGGACCTCATTGGCTTTTATTGTATGGATGAAAAAATATTGAAGGAGAACATGCACAATATGAGAGTTTGAAATTAGGGTGAGTAGATGATGGCAGAAATAAACTAATTTATGCTAATTATCCCTCATTAGGGCGGAATGAAATGTTGTGCTGAAGAAGAAGAAGAAGAAGAAGAAATACATTTTATTGTCCCCAGAGGGAAATTTGTTTTGAACTCAAGGTGTATTTACATTGACAATACATTGGAACATAAACAACAAATACAATAAAAACATAAATCTCTAACCTTAAAAAACTTTTACTCATAGATTAACATTTTAATTTAATAAAGATTTTCTCATAAAAAAAAAAAAAAAGATTTCATAGTGCATTTATTCATTCATTAAATTAGTGGATGCTTTTATCCAAAGCAACTTACAAATGAGGAAAATCACAAACAGTTTGTCGTAGGAGTCAACAATATTCATACTAATCTTTAAAGCATAAACAAGATTGCACTGAAAAAAAATGTTTTGTACATTTCACAGCTAATAAACTAAGTAAAGTAAGTACTAAATTAAGTAAATTTAACTGATAATTACAAAGAAACTGCAAATAACTCAATAACTTAAATGGGAAAGACTGAATTAGTATTTTCTTGTAAAACGCACTCCAGTTATCTGTTTTATTCACAACTTTGAAAAGGTATATTGAAATGTAGAAAAGAGAAATGTTTTGTGTTGCATGACAGGTTTTAACATAAAACGGGATCACTATAACCCTAAGACAGTGCTGTAGATAATTATATTAAACGTATTTCTACATATGATACATATTATATTTGATATTTTGTTGAAATGGAAGTTAGTCTTCATGCACCATTAAAATGATTCTTCAAAATATGCTTCCTGTTTCACTTGTTTTTTGTTTCGGTCTTTGCGTACGTGTGTTTGTTTGTTTGTTGGGTTGTGATAAGCACTTAGCCATATGATCTGACATAGATACATTGAAATAACTGGAATAACTGGAATAGTCTTCCTGTGCGTTCAGTTGCCACTGAAACATCTCAGATAATTCATCGCTTATATGGTCAATCTCTTTCTGGCAACAGTTCGCAGAGAAACAATTTCTGCACAATAGAAGCTCTCTGAATTACACACTTCACCTTTAAGTAGTTTTGTGTGACTGTTTCATGATTGTGACTTGATTTACTAGAGGGTAATTAAAGGTAATAGTTTTAAACATGGGTTCTTGGTGTGTGTTATCAACGTTTCCTTCTCTGGTGACGTCGTTTTGTGAGTTTGTGAGATCTGTTGGTATTGAAGACATGTGGTTTGACAAGGTCCCTGTGATTGTAGTTGCTTCTGATTCGGGAACATTTAGCCCTGGTTGAATGGATAAACCCAAAGGAGAATCTCGGTGTTCATAAGCTAATGTGGAGGTCACAGGTTCAGGAGAAGAGATTGAGTCATTGCTTTCCATGTCCATTGATATTGGCGTGGAACCAGGTGTCACTGCTTGTCTTGAAACTGTTCCCTGTAAAGAAAATGGTTGAATGTGACAAACTTACCACATATTGTAGGGTAAAAAAGGTTCAACACGCATTGTATTAGGGCTGGGCAATAAAACAATAACGATAATTATCACATACATTTTTCCCTCAATAAATTTTTCCAGTGAGAAGCGCTTGAATTCAGCGAAGACGACGAATGTTTCGGTGATTTAAACTAGTTTAAAGCCAGATGAAACGGCTCTGACAAACACTATTTGCAACGATACAGACTGAAGGCTTTTCAATCAACAAATCACCATCATTTACAATGGATATTGATATGGAATTGTATTATATTATTAATGTAGACATACGTATTAAATGTATTAAAGGACTCGTAATTGAATATAATTGCAGTATTGTTTGTGATTAAGCTATGGGCATTTATACTAAATATATCAAGGGTGTGTGGTCTATTGAGCTCTGTGTGGACTAACATTAACACACAGGGCCCCATTTTAATGATCTGAAACGCAAGTATCAAGCGCGAAACACAAGTGACTTTGTGGGCGAATCTCGGCGCTGTTGCTATTATACCGGCGGGATAAATGACTCTTGCGCCCGACGCAAATCTAAAATGTGTTGGTCTGAAGTAGCTTCATTACTCATAGGTGTGGTTTGGGCGTAACGTGAAATAAACCAATCAGAGCGTCATCTCACATTCCCTTTAAGAGCAGGCGCGCTTGTTCCATGGCGGTTTGCTATTACAACGGCGGATTTGCTAGACGCACGCCAGGATCGGTTCACAGCCGAGGAGACCGACGTTCTCATCAGGGCCGTAAAACACAGAGAAGTGACATTGGGGATGGAGAAACACACACAAATTAGCTTCGGTTAAACAGGCGTATGATAATTTGGGTAAATGTGTAAGCTAGATTTATGCCTATTTATGCCTGGACACAACAATGATTTCCCTCGTGTGGAATATTTTTCCTTGTAATAATGTATGGTTTTCAAAAATGAAAACTGCTGCTTCTGTGTAGATGAGAGAAGCAAAGTGTATGAGCGTTGTGCACACGCTACATTGATTATGGCCAAGCATTCGCCCTCAAAATAGTATCTGAATAACATGCGCAACGCGCCACTGACTTTACACTAGGTTTTTCCTGGTCAATTGTTTTCTGAAACTGCATAATAGCACCAGGGAATGTTTGTGCCAGAACACGCCTCCTCTTTTCACTGAACCGCCCCCGGGAGCGCAAGTTCATTCCCTAATTTACCGACGTGCGTCTGTGGAGGGAAAAGTCCGCTGTGCGAGGGTGTAAAATAGGAATGATACATGCGTCGCTGTACAAAGTCAATTGCACTGGGTGCAAGATAGGGCCCTTATCCCAAATTCCCTCGTTTGATGTGTACAATAAAGCTTACATGATAAAATGTTGGTAATACGTATACGTCAGTCATTTATTTAACTGCCAAACAACTGTAACTTTCTTTAAATCTGTGCGTTATGGAGGGTTTAGGGTAAGCGGATCCACAGCATGTTGATGTATCATCATCATCAGTGTCCCACGTTATCATTGTTTTGCTGGCTTATGGGGGATTTCATGCTCAGGGAAAGCTTTATGCTCGCCCATGAGGAAAAATGTGTGAAATTTGTTTTTTGGAAATATCACCAAGACCTACATTGTAATTTTTGTGTAAAATACTGGCAAATGAATGGCTTTAAGTAAAAGCGATGAATTACCATGTAATTTACGGGGGAAATTATTAAAAGGACATTCCTAGATGTCCCTGCTGGATGCATCATGTGATTTATATTTTATTTGTATTTATTTATTTGCATTTTATATCATTATTATTGCAAATTAGGATGTTTTTATTTATTTACATTTTCTTGTGTTTAGTTAATGTTTATTGCATTATTTTAGTGTCATGTGTGTTACTGATGGTGTTTTGTCTTTGTATGTGTTGTTGCCATGTAACTTTATATTTTACAACCTGTATTACAATTCCGAAAAAAGCTGATGCTCTGTCACACACCTCACACTTTAAAAGTACAGTAAGTGGTGTGCTTGTGCTGTAACAGTACCTGAGTTTGCAGATGGTTAGTAACCAGCACATGCATTGTTGATGTTCCCTGTAGAGTTGATGTTCTGAAACCAGTTACAGATGTTTGTGAGAGCTCTCGAATGCTGAGTTCAGTCGTAGGAGTAGTTGTGTTTGTTGGCTCAGTTGTAGATGTATGTTCTGTTGTAGATGTTGAAGGAGTTGTGGTCATGTCTTCAGATGTAGATGTAAGTTGTGTTGTTGTTGCTTTGAGAGGGACAGTAGTTGTAGATTTATTTTCTGTTGTAGATGTTGAAGGAGTTGTGGTCATATCTTCAGATGTAGATGTAAGTTGTGGTGTTGTCGTTGCTGTAAGAGGGTCAGTAGTTGTAGCTTTATGTTCTGTTGTAGATGTTGAAGGAGTTGTGGTCATGTCTTCAGATGTAGATGTAAGTTGTGGTGTTGTCGTTGTTGTAAGAGGGTCAGTAGTCGTAGATGTATGTTCTGTTGTAGATGTTGAAGTTGGCTGAGCTGTTGTAGTTTCACTAGTTGTAGCGTCAGTTGATGTTTGAGTTGTCTGAGCTGTTGTAGTTTCAGTAGTTGTAGCGTCAGTTGATGTTGGAGTTGTCTGAGCTGTTGTAGTTTCAGTAGTTGTAGCGTCATTTGATGTTTGAGTTGTCTGAGCTGTTGTAGTTTCAGTAGTTGTAGCGTCAGTTGATGTTTGAGTTGTCTGAGATGTTGTAGTTTCAATAGTTGTAGCGTCAGGTGATGTTTGAGTTGTCTGAGATGTTGTAGTTTCAATAGTTGTAGCGTCAGTTGATGTTGGAGTTGTCTGAGCTGTTGTAGTTTCAGTAGTTGTAGCGTCAGTTGATGTTTGAGTTGTCTGAGATGTTGTAGTTTCAATAGTTGTAGCATCAGTTGATGTTTGAGTTGTCTGAGGTGTTGTAGTTTCAGTAGTTGTAGCATCATTTGATGTTTGAGTTGGCTGAGCTGTTGTAGTTTCAGTAGTTGTAGCGTCAGTTGATGTTTGAGTTGGCTGAGCTGTTGTAGTTTCAGTAATTGTAGCGTCAGTTGATGTTGGAATTGGCTGAGATGTTGGAGTTTCAGTAGTTGTAGAGTCAGTTGATGTTTGAGTTGTCTGAGCTGTTGTAGTTTCAGTAGTTGTAGCGTCATTTGACATTTGAGTTGGCTGAGCTGTTGCAGTTTCAGTAGTTGTAGCGTCATTTGACATTTGAGTTGGCTGAGCTGTTGTAGTTTCAGTAGTTGTAGCGTCATTTGATGTTTCAGTTGGCTGAGCTATTGTAGTTTCAGTAGTTGTAGCGTCATTTGATGTTTGAGTTGGCTGAACTGTTGTAGTTTCAGTAGTTATAGCGTCAGTTGATGTTTGAGTTGGCTGAGCTATTGTAGTTTCAGTAGTTGTAGCGTCATTTGATGTTGGAGTTGGCTGAGCTGTTGTAGTTTCAGTAGTTGTAGCGTCATTTGACGTTTGAGTTGGCTGAGCTGTTGTAGTTTCAGTAGTTGTAGCGTCATTTGATGTTTCAGTTGGCTGAGCTATTGTAGTTTCAGTAGTTGTAGCGTCATTTGATGTTTGAGTTGGCTGAACTGTTGTAGTTTCAGTAGTTGTAGCGTCAGTTGATGTTTGAGTTGGCTGAGCTGTTGTAGTTTCAGTAGTTGTAGCGTCAGATGATGTTTGAGTTGGCTGAGATGTTGTAGTTTCAGTAGTTGTAGTGCCCGCTGATGTTGGAGTTGTCTGAGCTGTTGTAGTTTCAGTAGTTGTAGCGTCAGTTGATGTTTGAGTTGGCTGAGATGTTGTAGTTTCAGTAGTTGTAGTGCCCGCTGATGTTGGAGTTGTCTGAGCTGTTGTAGTTTCAGTAATTGTAGCGTCAGTTGATGTTGGAGTTGTCTGAGCTGTTGTGGTTTCAGTAGTTGTAGCGTCAGTTGATGTTGGAGTTGTCTGAGCTGTTGTAGTTTCAGTAGTTGTAGTTTCAGTAGTTGTAGCGTCAGTTGATGTTGGAGTTGTCTGAGCTGTTGTAGTTTCAGTAGTTGTAGCGTCAGTTGATGTTTGAGTTGTCTGCGCTGTTGTAGTTTCAGTAGTTGTAGCGTCAGTTGATGTTGGAGTTGGCTGAACTGTTGTAGTTTCAGTAGTTGTAGCGTCAGTTGATGTTTGAGTTGGCTGAGCTGTTGTAGTTTCAGTAGTTGTAGCGTCAGATGATGTTTGAGTTGGCTGAGATGTTGTAGTTTCAGTAGTTGTAGTGCCCGCTGATGTTGGAGTTGTCTGAGCTGTTGTAGTTTCAGTAGTTGTAGCGTCAGTTGATGTTTGAGTTGGCTGAGCTGTTGTAGTTTCAGTAATTGTAGCGTCAGTTGATGTTGGAGTTGTCTGAGCTGTTGTGGTTTCAGTAGTTGTAGCGTCAGTTGATGTTGGAGTTGTCTGAGCTGTTGTAGTTTCAGTAGTTGTAGTTTCAGTAGTTGTAGCGTCAGTTGATGTTGGAGTTGTCTGAGCTGTTGTAGTTTCAGTCGTTGTAGCGTCAGTTGATGTTTGAGTTGTCTGCGCTGTTGTAGTTTCAGTAGTTGTAGCGTCAGTTGATGTTGGAGTTGTCTGAGCTGTTGTAGTTTCAGTAATTGTAGCGTCAGTTGATGTTGGAGTTGTCTGCGCTGTTGTAGTTTCAGTAGTTGTAGCGTCAGTTGATGTTGGAGTTGTCTGAGCTGTTGTAGTTTCAGTAGTTGTAGCGTCAGTTGATGTTGGAGTTGTCTGAGCTGTTGTAGTTTCAGTAGTTGTAGCGTCAGTTGATGTTTGAGTTGGCTGAGCTGTTGTAGTTTCAGTAATTGTAGCGTCAGTTGATGTTGGAGTTGTCTGAGCTGTTGTAGTTTCAGTAGTTGTAGCGTCAGTTGATGTTGGAGTTGTCTGAGCTGTTGTAGTTTCAGTAGTTGTAGCGTCAGTTGATGTTGGAGTTGTCTGAGCTGTTGTAGTTTCAGTAGTTGTAGCGTCAGTTGATGTTTGAGTTGTCTGCGCTGTTGTAGTTTCAGTAGTTGTAGCGTCAGTTGATGTTGGAGTTGTCTGAGCTGTTGTGGTTTCAGTAGTTGTAGCGTCAGTTGATGTTGGAGTTGGCTGAGCTGTTTTAGTTTCAGTAGTTGTAGCGTCAGTTGATGTTTGAGTTGGCTGAGCTGTTTTAGTTTCAGTAGTTGTAGCGTCAGTTGATGTTGGAGTTGTCTGAGCTGTTGTAGTTTCAGTAGTTGTAGCGTCAGTTGATGTTTGAGTTGTCTGAGCTGTTGTAGTTTCAGTAGTTGTAGCGTCAGATGATGTTGGAGTTGTCTGAGCTGTTGTAGTTTCAGTAGTTGTAGCGTCAGTTGATGTTTGAGTTGTCTGAACTGTTGTGGTTTCAGTAGTTGTGGCGTCAGTTAATGTTTGAGTTGGCTGAACTGTTGTAGTTCCAGTAGTTTTAGGAGTTGTTGGTGTTGTTTCAATTATAGATGTAAGTTGTGTTGTTGTTGCTGTAAGAGGGTCAGTAGTTGTAGTTTTATGTTCTGTTGTAGATGTTGAAGGAGTTGTGGTCATGTCTTCAGATGTAGATGTAAGTTGTGTCGTTGTCATTGCTGTAAGAGACTCAGTAGTTGTAGATGTATGTTCTGTTGTAGATGTTAAAGGAGTTGTGGTCATGTCTTCAGATGTAGATGTAAGTTGTGTTGTTGTTGTTGTTGTAAGAGGGTCAGTAGTTGTAGATGTATGTTCTGTTGTAGATGTTGAAGGAGTTGTGGTCATGTCTTCAGATGTAGATGTAAGTTGTGTTGTTGTTGCTGTAAGAGGGTCAGTAGTTGTAGATGTATGTTCTGTTGTAGATGTTGAAGGAGTTGTGGTCATGTCTTCAGATGTAGATGTAAGTTGTGTTGTTGTTGCTTTGAGAGGGTCAGTAGTTGTAGATGTATGTTCTGTTGTCGATGTTGAAGGAGTTGTGGTCATGTCTTCAGATGTAGATGTAAGTTGTGTTGTTGTTGCTTTGAGAGGGTCAGTAGTTGTAGATGTATGTTCTGTTGTAGATGTTGAAGGAGTTGTTGGCGTTGTTTCCATTATAGATGTAAGTTGTGTAGTTGTTGCTTTGAGAGGGTCAGTAGTTGTAGATGTATGTTCTGTTGTCGATGTTGAAGGAGTTGTGGTCATGTCTTCAGATGTAGATGTAAGTTGTGTTGTTGTTGCTTTGAGAGGGTCAGTAGTTGTAGATGTATGTTCTGTTGTAGATGTTGAAGGAGTTGTTGGCGTTGTTTCCATTATAGATGTAAGTTGTGTAGTTGTTGCTTTGAGAGGGTCAGTAGTTGTAGATGTATGTTCTGTTGTAGATGTTGAAAGAGTTGTGGTCATGTCTTCAGATGTAGATGTAAGTTGTGTTGTTGTTGCTGTAAGAGGGGCAGTAGTTGTAGATGTATGTTCTGTTGTAGATGTTGAAGGAGTTGTTGGCGTTGTTTCCATTATAGATCTAAGTTGTGTTGTTGTTGCTTTGAGAGGGTCAGTAGTTGTAGATGTATGTTCTGTTGTAGATGTTGAAAGAGTTGTGGTCATGTCTTCAGATGTAGATGTAAGTTGTGTTGTTGTTGCTTTCAGAGGGTCAGTAGTTGTAGATGTATGTTCTGTTGTAGATGTTGAAGGAGTTGTTGGCATTGTTTCCATTATAAATGTAAGTTGTGTTGTTGCTGTAAGAGGGTCAGTAGTTGTAGCTTTATGTTCTGTTGTAGATGTTGAAGGAGTTGTGGTCATGTCTTCAGATGTAGATGTAAGATGTGTTGTTGTTGCTGTAAGAGGGTCAGTAGTTGTAGATGTATGTTCTGTTGTAGATGTTGAAGGAGTTGTTGGCATTGTTTCCATTATAAATGTAAGTTGTGTTGTTGCTGTAAGAGGGTCAGTAGTTGTAGCTTTATGTTCTGTTGTAGATGTTGAAGGAGTTGTTGGCATTGTTTCCATTATAAATGTAAGTTGTGTTGTTGCTGTAAGAGGGTCAGTAGTTGTAGCTTTATGTTCTGTTGTAGATGTTAAAGGAGTTGTGGTCATGTCTTCAGATGTAGATGTAAGTTGTGTTGTTGTTGCTGTAAGAGGGTCAGTAGTTGTAGATGTATGTTCTGTTGTAGATGTTGAAGGAGTTGTTGGCATTGTTTCCATTATAAATGTAAGTTGTGTTGTTGCTGTAAGAGGGTCAGTAGTTGTAGCTTTATGTTCTGTTGTAGATGTTGAAGGAGTTGTTGGCATTGTTTCCATTATAAATGTAAGTTGTGTTGTTGCTGTAAGAGGGTCAGTAGTTGTAGCTTTATGTTCTGTTGTAGATGTTAAAGGAGTTGTGGTCATGTCTTCAGATGTAGATGTAAGTTGTGTTGTTGTTGCTGTAAGAGGGTCAGTAGTTGTAGATGTATGTTCTGTTGTAGATGTTGAAGGAGTTGTTGGCATTGTTTCCATTATAAATGTAAGTTGTGTTGTTGCTGTAAGAGGGTCAGTAGTTGTAGCTTTATGTTCTGTTGTAGATGTTGAAGGAGTTGTGGTCATGTCTTCAGATGTAGATGTAAGTTCTGTTGTTGTTGCTGTAAGAGGGTCAGTACTTGTAGATGTATGTTCTGTTGTAGATGTTAACGGAGTTGTGGTCATGTTTTCAGATGTAGATGTAAGTTGTGTTGTTGTTGCTGTAAGAGGGGCAGTAGTTTTAGATGTATGTTCTGTTGTAGATGTTGAAGGAGTTGTTGGCGTTGTTTCCATTATAGATGTAAGTTGTGTTGTTGTTGCTTTGAGAGGGTCAGAAGTTGTAGATGTATGTTCTGTTGTAGATGTTGAAGGAGTTGTTGGCGTTGTTTCCATTATAGATGTAAGTTTTGTTTTTGTTGCTTTGAGAGGGTCAGTAGTTGTAGATGTATGTTCTGTTGTAGATGTTGAAGAAGTTGTTGGCGTTGTTTCCATTATAGATGTAAGTTGTGTTGTTGTTGTAAGAGGGTCAGTAGTTGTAGCTTTATGTTCTGTTGTAGATGTTGAAGGAGTTGTGGTCATGTCTTCAGATGTATATGTAAGTTGTGTTGTTGTTGCTGTAAGAGGGTCAGTAGTTGTAGATGTATGTTCTGTTGTAGATGTTAAAGGAGTTGTGGTCATGTCTTCAGATGTAGATGTAAGTTGTGTTGTTGGTGCTGTAAGAGGGGCAGTAGTTTTAGATGTATGTTCTGTTGTAGATGTTGAAGGAGTTGTTGGCGTTGTTTCCATTATAGATGTAAGTTGTGTTGTTGTTGCTGTAAGAGGGGCAGTAGTTGTAGATGTATGTTCTGTTGTAGATGTTGAAGGAGTTGTTGGCGTTGTTTCCATTATAGATGTAAGTTGTGTTGTTGTTGCTTTGAGAGGGTCAGTAGTTGTAGATGTATGTTCTGTTGTAGATGTTGAAGGAGTTGTTGGCATTGTTTCCATTATAAATGTAAGTTGTGTTGTTGCTGTAAGAGGGTCAGTAGTTGTAGCTTTATGTTCTGTTGTAGATGTTGAAGGAGTTGTGGTCATGTCTTCAGATGTAGATGTAAGTTGTGTTGTTGTTGCTGTAAGAGGGTCAGTAGTTGTAGATGTATGTTCTGTTGTAGATGTTAAAGGAGTTGTGGTCATGTTTTCAGATGTAGATGTAAGTTGTGTTGTTGTTGCTGTAAGAGGGTCAGCAGTTGTAGATGTATGTTTTGTTGTAGATGTTAAAGGAGTTGTGGTCATGTTTTCAGATGTAGATGTAAGTTGTGTTGTTGTTGCTGTAAGAGGGGCAGTAGTTGTAGCTTTATGTTCTGTTGTAGATGTTGAAGGAGTTGTTGGCGTTGTTTCCATTATTGATGTAAGTTTTGTTGTTGTTGCTTTGAGAGGGGCAGTAGTTGTAGATGTATGTTCTGTTGTAGATGTTGAAGGAGTTGTTGGCGTTGTTTCCATTATAGATGTAAGTTGTGTTGTTGCTGTAAAAGGGTCAGTAGTTGTAGCTTTATGTTCTGTTGTAGATGTTGAAGGAGTTGTGGTCATGTCTTCAGATGTAGATGTAAGTTCTGTTGTTGTTGCTGTAAGAGGGTCAGTACTTGTAGATGTATGTTCTGTTGTAGATGTTAACGGAGTTGTGGTCATGTTTTCAGATGTAGATGTAAGTTGTGTTGTTGTTGCTGTAAGAGGGGCAGTAGTTTTAGATGTATGTTCTGTTGTAGATGTTGAAGGAGTTGTTGGCGTTGTTTCCATTATAGATGTAAGTTGTGTTGTTGTTGCTTTGAGAGGGTCAGAAGTTGTAGATGTATGTTCTGTTGTAGATGTTGAAGGAGTTGTTGGCGTTGTTTCCATTATAGATGTAAGTTTTGTTTTTGTTGCTTTGAGAGGGTCAGTAGTTGTAGATGTATGTTCTGTTGTAGATGTTGAAGAAGTTGTTGGCGTTGTTTCCATTATAGATGTAAGTTGTGTTGTTGTTGTAAGAGGGTCAGTAGTTGTAGCTTTATGTTCTGTTGTAGATGTTGAAGGAGTTGTGGTCATGTCTTCAGATGTATATGTAAGTTGTGTTGTTGTTGCTGTAAGAGGGTCAGTAGTTGTAGATGTATGTTCTGTTGTAGATGTTAAAGGAGTTGTGGTCATGTCTTCAGATGTAGATGTAAGTTGTGTTGTTGGTGCTGTAAGAGGGGCAGTAGTTTTAGATGTATGTTCTGTTGTAGATGTTGAAGGAGTTGTTGGCGTTGTTTCCATTATAGATGTAAGTTGTGTTGTTGTTGCTGTAAGAGGGGCAGTAGTTGTAGATGTATGTTCTGTTGTAGATGTTGAAGGAGTTGTTGGCGTTGTTTCCATTATAGATGTAAGTTGTGTTGTTGTTGCTTTGAGAGGGTCAGTAGTTGTAGATGTATGTTCTGTTGTAGATGTTGAAGGAGTTGTTGGCATTGTTTCCATTATAAATGTAAGTTGTGTTGTTGCTGTAAGAGGGTCAGTAGTTGTAGCTTTATGTTCTGTTGTAGATGTTGAAGGAGTTGTGGTCATGTCTTCAGATGTAGATGTAAGTTGTGTTGTTGTTGCTGTAAGAGGGTCAGTAGTTGTAGATGTATGTTCTGTTGTAGATGTTAAAGGAGTTGTGGTCATGTTTTCAGATGTAGATGTAAGTTGTGTTGTTGTTGCTGTAAGAGGGTCAGCAGTTGTAGATGTATGTTTTGTTGTAGATGTTAAAGGAGTTGTGGTCATGTTTTCAGATGTAGATGTAAGTTGTGTTGTTGTTGCTGTAAGAGGGGCAGTAGTTGTAGATGTATGTTCTGTTGTAGATGTTGAAGGAGTTGTTGGCATTGTTTCCATTATAAATGTAAGTTGTGTTGTTGCTGTAAGAGGGTCAGTAGTTGTAGCTTTATGTTCTGTTGTAGATGTTGAAGGATTTGTTGGCGTTGTTTCCATTATTGATGTAAGTTTTGTTGTTGTTGCTTTGAGAGGGGCAGTAGTTGTAGATGTATGTTCTGTTGTAGATGTTGAAGGAGTTGTTGGCGTTGTTTCCATTATAGATGTAAGTTGTGTTGTTGCTGTAAAAGGGTCAGTAGTTGTAGCTTTATGTTCTGTTGTAGATGTTGAAGGAGTTGTGGTCATGTCTTCAGATGTATATGTAAGTTGTGTTGTTGTTGCTGTAAGAGGGTCAGTAGTTGTAGATGTATGTTCTGTTGTAGATGTTAAAGGAGTTGTGGTCATGTCTTCAGATGTAGATGTAAGTTGTGTTGTTGTTGCTGTAAGAGGGGCAGTAGTTGTAGATGTATGTTCTGTTGTAGATGTTGAAGGAGTTGTTGCCGTTGTTTCCATTATAGATGTAAGTTGTGTTGTTGTTGCTTTGAGAGGGTCAGTAGTTGTAGATGTATGTGTTGTTGTAGATGTTGAAGGAGTTGTTGGCGTTGTTTCCATTTTTGATGTAAGTTGTGTTGTTGTTGCTTTGAGAGGGGCAGTAGTTGTAGATGTATGTTCTGTTGTAGATGTTGAAGGAGTTGTTGGCATTGTTTCCATTATAAATGTAAGTTGTGTTGTTGCTGTAAGAGGGTCAGTAGTTGTAGCTTTATGTTCTGTTGTAGATGTTGAAGGAGTTGTTGGCGTTGTTTCCATTATAGATGTAAGTTGTGTTGTTGTTGCTTTAAGAGGGTCAGTAGTTGTAGATGTATGTTCTGTTGTAGATGTTGAAGGAGTTGTTGGCGTTGTTTCCATTATTGATGTAAGTTTTGTTGTTGTTGCTTTGAGAGGGGCAGTAGTTGTAGATGTATGTTCTGTTGTAGATGTTGAAGGAGTTGTTGGCGTTGTTTCCATTATAGATGTAAGTTGTGTTGTTGCTGTAAGAGGGTCAGTAGTTGTAGCTTTATGTTCTGTTGTAGATGTTGAAGGAGTTGTGGTCATGTCTTCAGATGTATATGTAAGTTGTGTTGTTGTTGCTGTAAGAGGGGCAGTAGTTGTAGATGTATGTTCTTTTGTAGATGTTAAAGGAGTTGTGGTCATGTCTTCAGATGTAGATGTAAGTTGTGTTGTTGTTGCTGTAAGAGGGGCAGTAGTTGTAGATGTATGTTCTGTTGTAGATGTTGAAGGAGTTGTTGCCGTTGTTTCCATTATAGATGTAAGTTGTGTTGTTGTTGCTTTGAGAGGGTCAGTAGTTGTAGATGTATGTGTTGTTGTAGATGTTGAAGGAGTTGTTGGCGTTGTTTCCATTTTTGATGTAAGTTGTGTTGTTGTTGCTTTGAGAGGGGCAGTAGTTTTAGATGTATGTTCTGTTGTAGATGTTGAAGGAGTTGTTGGCGTTGTTTCCATTATTGATGTAAGTTGTGTTGTTGTTGTTTTGAGAGGGGCAGTAGTTGTAGATGAATGTTCTGTTGTAGATGTTGAAGGAGTTGTTGGCGTTGTTTCCATTATAGATGTAAGTTGTGTTGTTGTTGCTGTAAGAGGGTCAGTAGTTGTAGATGAATGTTCTGTTGTAGATGTTGAAGGAGTTGTTGGCGTTGTTTCCATTATAGATGTAAGTTGTGTTGTTGTTGCTGTAAGAGGGGCAGTAGTTGTAGATGTATGTTCTGTTGTAGATGTTGAAGGAGTTGTTGCCGTTGTTTCCATTATAGATGTAAGTTGTGTTGTTGTTGCTTTGAGAGGGTCAGTAGTTGTAGATGTATGTGTTGTTGTAGATGTTGAAGGAGTTGTTGGCGTTGTTTCCATTTTTGATGTAAGTTGTGTTGTTGTTGCTTTGAGAGGGGCAGTAGTTTTAGATGTATGTTCTGTTGTAGATGTTGAAGGAGTTGTTGGCGTTGTTTCCATTATAGATGTAAGTTGTGTTGTTGTTGCTGTAAGAGGGTCAGTAGTTGTAGATGAATGTTCTGTTGTAGATGTTGAAGGAGTTGTTGGCGTTGTTTCCATTATAGATGTAAGTTGTGTTGTTGTTGCTGTAAGAGGGGCAGTAGTTGTAGATGTATGTTCTGTTGTAGATGTTGAAGGAGTTGTTGCCGTTGTTTCCATTATAGATGTAAGTTGTGTTGTTGTTGCTTTGAGAGGGTCAGTAGTTGTAGATGTATGTGTTGTTGTAGATGTTGAAGGAGTTGTTGGCGTTGTTTCCATTTTTGATGTAAGTTGTGTTGTTGTTGCTTTGAGAGGGGCAGTAGTTTTAGATGTATGTTCTGTTGTAGATGTTGAAGGAGTTGTTGGCGTTGTTTCCATTATTGATGTAAGTTGTGTTGTTGTTGTTTTGAGAGGGGCAGTAGTTGTAGATGAATGTTCTGTTGTAGATGTTGAAGGAGTTGTTGGCGTTGTTTCCATTATAGATGTAAGTTGTGTTGTTGTTGCTGTAAGAGGGTCAGTAGTTGTAGATGAATGTTCTGTTGTAGATGTTGAAGGAGTTGTTGGCGTTGTTTCCATTATAGATGTAAGTTGTGTTGTTGTTGCTGTAAGAGGGGCAGTAGTTGTAGATGTATGTTCTGTTGTAGATGTTGAAGGAGTTGTTGGCGTTGTTTCCATTATTGATGTAAGTTGTGTTGTTGTTGCTTTGAGAGGGGCAGTAGTTTTAGATGTATGTTCTGTTGTAGATGTTGAAGGAGTTGTTGGCGTTGTTTCCATTATTGATGTAAGTTGTGTTGTTGTTGCTTTGAGAGGGGCAGTAGTTGTAGATGTATGTTCTGTTGTAGATGTTGAAGGAGTTGTTGGCGTTGTTTCCATTATAGATGTAAGTTGTGTTGTTGTTGCTGTAAGAGGGTCAGTAGTTATAGATGTATGTTCTGTTGTAGATGTTGAAGGAGTTGTGGTCATGTCTTCAGATGTAGATGTAAGTTGTGTTGTTGTTGCTGTAAGAGGGTCAGTAGTTTTAGATGTATGTTCTGTTGTAGATGTTGAAGGAGTTGTGGTCATGTCTTCAGATGTAGATGTAAGTTGTGTTGTTGTTGCTGTAAGAGGGTCAGTAGTTGTAGATGTATGTTCTGTTGTAGATGTTGAAGGAGTTGTGGTCATGTCTTCAGATGTAGATGTAAGTTGTGTTGTTGTTGCTGTAAGAGGGTCAGTAGTTTTAGATGTATGTTCTGTTGTAGATGTTGAAGGAGTTGTTGGCGTTGTTTTCATTATAGATGTAAGTTGTGTTGTTGTTGTTGCTGTAAGAGGGGCCGTAGTTGTAGATGTATGTTCTGTTGTAGATGTTGAAGGAGTTGTTGGCGTTGTTTTCATTATAGATATAAGTTGTGTTGTTGTTGCTGTAAGAGGGGCAGTAGTTGTAGATGTATGTTCTGTTGTACATGTTGAAGGAGTTGTTGGCGTTGTTTCCATTATAGATGTAAGTTGTGTTGTTGTTGCTGTAAGAGGGGCAGTAGTTGTAGATGTATGTTCTGTTGTAGATGTTGAAGAAGTAGTGGTCATGTCTTCAGGTGTAGATGTAAGTTGTGTTGTTGTTGCTGTAAGAGGGTCAGTAGTTATAGATGTATGTTCTGTTGTAGATGTTGAAGGAGTTGTGGTCATGTCTTCAGATGTAGATGTAAGTTGTGTTGTTGTTGCTGTAAGAGGGTCAGTAGTTTTAGATGTATGTTCTGTTGTAGATGTTGAAGGAGTTGTTGGCGTTGTTTCCATTATAGATGTAAGTTGTGTTGTTGTTGCTGTAAGATGATCAGTAGTTGTAGATGTATGTTCTGTTGTAGATGTTGAAGGAGTTGTGGTCATGTCTTCAGATGTAGATGTAAGTTGTGTTGTTGTTGCTGTAAGAGGGTCAGTAGTTATAGATGTATGTTCTGTTGTAGATGTTGAAGGAGTTGTGGTCATGTCTTCAGATGTAGATGTAAGTTGTGTTGTTGTTGCTTTGAGAGGGGCAGTAGTTTTAGATGTATGTTCTGTTGTAGATGTTGAAGGAGTTGTTGGCGTTGTTTCCATTATTGATGTAAGTTGTGTTGTTGTTGCTTTGAGAGGGGCAGTAGTTGTAGATGTATGTTCTGTTGTAGATGTTGAAGGAGTTGTTGGCGTTGTTTCCATTATAGATGTAAGTTGTGTTGTTGTTGCTTTGAGAGGGGCAGTAGTTGTAGATGTATGTTCTGTTGTAGATGTTGAAGAAGTTGTTGGCGTTGTTTCCATTATAGATGTAAGTTGTGTTGTTGTTGTAAGAGGGTCAGTAGTTGTAGCTTTATGTTCTGTTGTAGATGTTGAAGGAGTTGTGGTCATGTCTTCAGATGTATATGTAAGTTGTGTTGTTGTTGCTGTAAGAGGGTCAGTAGTTGTAGATGTATGTTCTGTTGTAGATGTTAAAGGAGTTGTGGTCATGTCTTCAGATGTAGATGTAAGTTGTGTTGTTGGTGCTGTAAGAGGGGCAGTAGTTTTAGATGTATGTTCTGTTGTAGATGTTGAAGGAGTTGTTGGCGTTGTTTCCATTATAGATGTAAGTTGTGTTGTTGTTGCTGTAAGAGGGGCAGTAGTTGTAGATGTATGTTCTGTTGTAGATGTTGAAGGAGTTGTTGGCGTTGTTTCCATTATAGATGTAAGTTGTGTTGTTGTTGCTTTGAGAGGGTCAGTAGTTGTAGATGTATGTTCTGTTGTAGATGTTGAAGGAGTTGTTGGCATTGTTTCCATTATAAATGTAAGTTGTGTTGTTGCTGTAAGAGGGTCAGTAGTTGTAGCTTTATGTTCTGTTGTAGATGTTGAAGGAGTTGTGGTCATGTCTTCAGATGTAGATGTAAGTTGTGTTGTTGTTGCTGTAAGAGGGTCAGTAGTTGTAGATGTATGTTCTGTTGTAGATGTTAAAGGAGTTGTGGTCATGTTTTCAGATGTAGATGTAAGTTGTGTTGTTGTTGCTGTAAGAGGGTCAGCAGTTGTAGATGTATGTTTTGTTGTAGATGTTAAAGGAGTTGTGGTCATGTTTTCAGATGTAGATGTAAGTTGTGTTGTTGTTGCTGTAAGAGGGGCAGTAGTTGTAGATGTATGTTCTGTTGTAGATGTTGAAGGAGTTGTTGCCGTTGTTTCCATTATAGATGTAAGTTGTGTTGTTGTTGCTTTGAGAGGGTCAGTAGTTGTAGATGTATGTGTTGTTGTAGATGTTGAAGGAGTTGTTGGCGTTGTTTCCATTTTTGATGTAAGTTGTGTTGTTGTTGCTTTGAGAGGGGCAGTAGTTGTAGATGTATGTTCTGTTGTAGATGTTGAAGGAGTTGTTGGCATTGTTTCCATTATAAATGTAAGTTGTGTTGTTGCTGTAAGAGGGTCAGTAGTTGTAGCTTTATGTTCTGTTGTAGATGTTGAAGGAGTTGTTGGCGTTGTTTCCATTATAGATGTAAGTTGTGTTGTTGTTGCTTTAAGAGGGTCAGTAGTTGTAGATGTATGTTCTGTTGTAGATGTTGAAGGAGTTGTTGGCGTTGTTTCCATTATTGATGTAAGTTTTGTTGTTGTTGCTTTGAGAGGGGCAGTAGTTGTAGATGTATGTTCTGTTGTAGATGTTGAAGGAGTTGTTGGCGTTGTTTCCATTATAGATGTAAGTTGTGTTGTTGCTGTAAGAGGGTCAGTAGTTGTAGCTTTATGTTCTGTTGTAGATGTTGAAGGAGTTGTGGTCATGTCTTCAGATGTATATGTAAGTTGTGTTGTTGTTGCTGTAAGAGGGGCAGTAGTTGTAGATGTATGTTCTTTTGTAGATGTTAAAGGAGTTGTGGTCATGTCTTCAGATGTAGATGTAAGTTGTGTTGTTGTTGCTGTAAGAGGGGCAGTAGTTGTAGATGTATGTTCTGTTGTAGATGTTGAAGGAGTTGTTGCCGTTGTTTCCATTATAGATGTAAGTTGTGTTGTTGTTGCTTTGAGAGGGTCAGTAGTTGTAGATGTATGTGTTGTTGTAGATGTTGAAGGAGTTGTTGGCGTTGTTTCCATTTTTGATGTAAGTTGTGTTGTTGTTGCTTTGAGAGGGGCAGTAGTTTTAGATGTATGTTCTGTTGTAGATGTTGAAGGAGTTGTTGGCGTTGTTTCCATTATTGATGTAAGTTGTGTTGTTGTTGTTTTGAGAGGGGCAGTAGTTGTAGATGAATGTTCTGTTGTAGATGTTGAAGGAGTTGTTGGCGTTGTTTCCATTATAGATGTAAGTTGTGTTGTTGTTGCTGTAAGAGGGTCAGTAGTTGTAGATGAATGTTCTGTTGTAGATGTTGAAGGAGTTGTTGGCGTTGTTTCCATTATAGATGTAAGTTGTGTTGTTGTTGCTGTAAGAGGGGCAGTAGTTGTAGATGTATGTTCTGTTGTAGATGTTGAAGGAGTTGTTGCCGTTGTTTCCATTATAGATGTAAGTTGTGTTGTTGATGCTTTGAGAGGGTCAGTAGTTGTAGATGTATGTGTTGTTGTAGATGTTGAAGGAGTTGTTGGCGTTGTTTCCATTTTTGATGTAAGTTGTGTTGTTGTTGCTTTGAGAGGGGCAGTAGTTTTAGATTCTGTTGTAGATGTTGAAGGAGTTGTTGGCGTTGTTTCCATTATTGATGTAAGTTGTGTTGTTGTTGTTTTGAGAGGGGCAGTAGTTGTAGATGAATGTTCTGTTGTAGATGTTGAAGGAGTTGTTGGCGTTGTTTCCATTATAGATGTAAGTTGTGTTGTTGTTGCTGTAAGAGGGTCAGTAGTTGTAGATGAATGTTCTGTTGTAGATGTTGAAGGAGTTGTTGGCGTTGTTTCCATTATAGATGTAAGTTGTGTTGTTGTTGCTGTAAGAGGGGCAGTAGTTGTAGATGTATGTTCTGTTGTAGATGTTGAAGGAGTTGTTGGCGTTGTTTCCATTATTGATGTAAGTTGTGTTGTTGTTGCTTTGAGAGGGGCAGTAGTTTTAGATGTATGTTCTGTTGTAGATGTTGAAGGAGTTGTTGGCGTTGTTTCCATTATTGATGTAAGTTGTGTTGTTGTTGCTTTGAGAGGGGCAGTAGTTGTAGATGTATGTTCTGTTGTAGATGTTGAAGGAGTTGTTGGCGTTGTTTCCATTATAGATGTAAGTTGTGTTGTTGTTGCTGTAAGAGGGTCAGTAGTTATAGATGTATGTTCTGTTGTAGATGTTGAAGGAGTTGTGGTCATGTCTTCAGATGTAGATGTAAGTTGTGTTGTTGTTGCTGTAAGAGGGTCAGTAGTTTTAGATGTATGTTCTGTTGTAGATGTTGAAGGAGTTGTGGTCATGTCTTCAGATGTAGATGTAAGTTGTGTTGTTGTTGCTGTAAGAGGGTCAGTAGTTGTAGATGTATGTTCTGTTGTAGATGTTGAAGGAGTTGTGGTCATGTCTTCAGATGTAGATGTAAGTTGTGTTGTTGTTGCTGTAAGAGGGTCAGTAGTTTTAGATGTATGTTCTGTTGTAGATGTTGAAGGAGTTGTTGGCGTTGTTTTCATTATAGATGTAAGTTGTGTTGTTGTTGTTGCTGTAAGAGGGGCCGTAGTTGTAGATGTATGTTCTGTTGTAGATGTTGAAGGAGTTGTTGGCGTTGTTTTCATTATAGATATAAGTTGTGTTGTTGTTGCTGTAAGAGGGGCAGTAGTTGTAGATGTATGTTCTGTTGTACATGTTGAAGGAGTTGTTGGCGTTGTTTCCATTATAGATGTAAGTTGTGTTGTTGTTGCTGTAAGAGGGGCAGTAGTTGTAGATGTATGTTCTGTTGTAGATGTTGAAGAAGTAGTGGTCATGTCTTCAGGTGTAGATGTAAGTTGTGTTGTTGTTGCTGTAAGAGGGTCAGTAGTTATAGATGTATGTTCTGTTGTAGATGTTGAAGGAGTTGTGGTCATGTCTTCAGATGTAGATGTAAGTTGTGTTGTTGTTGCTGTAAGAGGGTCAGTAGTTTTAGATGTATGTTCTGTTGTAGATGTTGAAGGAGTTGTTGGCGTTGTTTCCATTATAGATGTAAGTTGTGTTGTTGTTGCTGTAAGATGATCAGTAGTTGTAGATGTATGTTCTGTTGTAGATGTTGAAGGAGTTGTGGTCATGTCTTCAGATGTAGATGTAAGTTGTGTTGTTGTTGCTGTAAGAGGGTCAGTAGTTATAGATGTATGTTCTGTTGTAGATGTTGAAGGAGTTGTGGTCATGTCTTCAGATGTAGATGTAAGTTGTGTTGTTGTTGCTTTGAGAGGGGCAGTAGTTTTAGATGTATGTTCTGTTGTAGATGTTGAAGGAGTTGTTGGCGTTGTTTCCATTATTGATGTAAGTTGTGTTGTTGTTGCTTTGAGAGGGGCAGTAGTTGTAGATGTATGTTCTGTTGTAGATGTTGAAGGAGTTGTTGGCGTTGTTTCCATTATAGATGTAAGTTGTGTTGTTGTTGCTTTGAGAGGGGCAGTAGTTGTAGCTGTATGTTTTGTTGTTGTTGCTGTAAGAGGGTCAGTAATTGTAGATGTAAGTTGTGTTGTTGTTGCTGTAAGAGGGTCAGTAGTTGTAGATGTAAGTTGTGTTGTTGTTGCTGTAAGAGGGTCAGTAGTTGTAGATGTATGTTTTGTTGTAGATCTTGAAGGAGTTGTTGGCGTTGTTTCCATTATAGATGTAAGTTGTGTTGTTGTTGCTTTGAGAGGGGCAGTATATGTATATGTATGTTCTTTTGTAGATGTTGAAGGAGTTGTTGGTGTTGTTTCCATTATTGATGTAAGTTGTGTTGTTGTTGCTTTGAGAGGGGCAGTAGTTGTAGATGTATGTTCTGTTGAAGATGTTGAAGGAGTTGTTGGCGTTGTTTTCATTATAGATATAAGTTGTGTTGTTGTTGCTTTGAGAGGGGCAGTAGTTGTAGATGTATGTTCTGTTGTAGAAGTTGAAGGAGTTGTTGGCGTTGTTTCCATTATAGATGTAAGTTGTGTTGTTGTTGCTTTGAGTGGGGCAGTAGTTGTAGATGTATGTTCTGTTGTAGATTTTGAAGGAGTTGTTGGCGTTGTTTCCATTATTGATGTACGTTGTGTTGTTGTTGCTTTGAGAGGGGCAGTAGTTGTAGATGTATGTTCTGTTGTAGATGTTGAAGGAGTTGTGGTCATGACTTCAGATGTAGATGTAAGTTGTGTTGTTGTTGCTTTGAGAGGGGCAGTATTTGTATATGTATGTTCTGTTGTAGATGTTGAAGGAGTTGTTGGCGTTGTTTCCATTATAGATGTAAGTTGTGTTGTTGTTGCTTTGAGAGGGGCAGTAGTTGTAGATGTATGTTCTGTTGTAGAAGTTGAAGGAGTTGTTGGCGTTGTTTCCATTATAGATGTAAGTTGTGTTGTTGTTGCTTTGAGTGGGGCAGTAGTTGTAGATGTATGTTCTGTTGTAGATGTTGAAGGAGTTGTTGGCGTTGTTTCCATTATTGATGTAAGTTGTGTTGTTGTTGCTTTGAGAGGGGCAGTAGTTGTAGATGTATGTTCTGTTGTAGAAGTTGAAGGAGTTGTTGGCGTTGTTTCCATTATTGATGTAAGTTGTGTTGTTGTTGCTTTGAGAGGGGCAGTAGTTGTAGATGTATGTTTTGTTGTAGATATTGAAGGAGTTCTTGGCGTTGTTTCCATTATAGATGTAAGTTGTGTTGTTGTTGCTTTGAGAGGGGCAGTAGTTGTAGATGTATGTTCTGTTGTAGAAGTTGAAGGAGTTGTTGGCGTTGTTTCCATTATAGATGTAAGTTGTGTTGTTGTTGCTTTGAGTGGGGCAGTAGTTGTAGATGTATGTTCTGTTGTAGATGTTGAAGGAGTTGTTGGCGTTGTTTCCATTATTGATGTAAGTTGTGTTGTTGTTGCTTTGAGAGGGGCAGTAGTTGTAGATGTATGTTCTGTTGTAGATGTTAAAGGAGTTCTTGGCGTTGTTTCCATTATTGATGTAAGTTGTGTTGTTGTTGCTTTGAGAGGGGCAGTAGTTGTAGATGTATGTTCTGTTGTAGATGTTGAAGGAGTTGTTGGCGTTGTTTCTATTATAGATGTAAGTTGTGTTGTTGCTTTGAGAGGGGCAGTAGTTGTAGATGTATGTTCTGTTGTAGATGTTGAAGGAATTGTGGTCATGTCTTCAGATGTAGATGTAAGTTGTGTTGTTGTTGCTTTGAGAGGGGCAGTAGTTGTAGATATATGTTCTGTTGTAGATGTTGAAGGAGTTGTGGTCATGTCTTCAGATGTAGATGTAAGTTGTGTTGTTGTTGTTGCTGAAAGAGGGGCAGTAGTTGTAGATGTATGTTCTGTTGTAGATGTTGAAGGAGTTGTTGGCGTTGTTTCCATTATTGATGTAAGTTGTGTTGTTGTTGCTTTGAGAGGGGCAGTAGTTGTAGATGTATGTTCTGTTGTAGATGTTGAAGGAGTTGTTGGCGTTGTTTCTATTATAGATGTAAGTTGTGTTGTTGCTTTGAGAGGGGCAGTAGTTGTAGATGTATGTTCTGTTGTAGATGTTGAAGGAATTGTGGTCATGTCTTCAGATGTAGATGTAAGTTGTGTTGTTGTTGCTTTGAGAGGGGCAGTAGTTGTAGATATATGTTCTGTTGTAGATGTTGAAGGAGTTGTGGTCATGTCTTCAGATGTAGATGTAAGTTGTGTTGTTGTTGCTGAAAGAGGGGCAGTAGTTGTAGATGTATGTTCTGTTGTAGATGTTGAAGGAGTTGTTGGCGTTGTTTCCATTATAGATCTAAGTTGTGTTGTTGTTGCTTTGAGAGGGTCAGTAGTTGTAGATGTATGTTCTGTTGTAGATGTTGAAAGAGTTGTGGTCATGTCTTCAGATGTAGATGTAAGTTGTGTTGTTGTTGCTTTCAGAGGGTCAGTAGTTGTAGATGTATGTTCTGTTGTAGATGTTGAAGGAGTTGTTGGCATTGTTTCCATTATAAATGTAAGTTGTGTTGTTGCTGTAAGAGGGTCAGTAGTTGTAGCTTTATGTTCTGTTGTAGATGTTGAAGGAGTTGTGGTCATGTCTTCAGATGTAGATGTAAGATGTGTTGTTGTTGCTGTAAGAGGGTCAGTAGTTGTAGATGTATGTTCTGTTGTAGATGTTGAAGGAGTTGTTGGCATTGTTTCCATTATAAATGTAAGTTGTGTTGTTGCTGTAAGAGGGTCAGTAGTTGTAGCTTTATGTTCTGTTGTAGATGTTGAAGGAGTTGTTGGCATTGTTTCCATTATAAATGTAAGTTGTGTTGTTGCTGTAAGAGGGTCAGTAGTTGTAGCTTTATGTTCTGTTGTAGATGTTAAAGGAGTTGTGGTCATGTCTTCAGATGTAGATGTAAGTTGTGTTGTTGTTGCTGTAAGAGGGTCAGTAGTTGTAGATGTATGTTCTGTTGTAGATGTTAAAGGAGTTGTGGTCATGTCTTCAGATGTAGATGTAAGTTGTGTTGTTGGTGCTGTAAGAGGGGCAGTAGTTTTAGATGTATGTTCTGTTGTAGATGTTGAAGGAGTTGTTGCCGTTGTTTCCATTATAGATGTAAGTTGTGTTGTTGTTGCTTTGAGAGGGTCAGTAGTTGTAGATGTATGTGTTGTTGTAGATGTTGAAGGAGTTGTTGGCGTTGTTTCCATTTTTGATGTAAGTTGTGTTGTTGTTGCTTTGAGAGGGGCAGTAGTTGTAGATGTATGTTCTGTTGTAGATGTTGAAGGAGTTGTTGGCATTGTTTCCATTATAAATGTAAGTTGTGTTGTTGCTGTAAGAGGGTCAGTAGTTGTAGCTTTATGTTCTGTTGTAGATGTTGAAGGAGTTGTTGGCGTTGTTTCCATTATAGATGTAAGTTGTGTTGTTGTTGCTTTAAGAGGGTCAGTAGTTGTAGATGTATGTTCTGTTGTAGATGTTGAAGGAGTTGTTGGCGTTGTTTCCATTATTGATGTAAGTTTTGTTGTTGTTGCTTTGAGAGGGGCAGTAGTTGTAGATGTATGTTCTGTTGTAGATGTTGAAGGAGTTGTTGGCGTTGTTTCCATTATAGATGTAAGTTGTGTTGTTGCTGTAAGAGGGTCAGTAGTTGTAGCTTTATGTTCTGTTGTAGATGTTGAAGGAGTTGTGGTCATGTCTTCAGATGTATATGTAAGTTGTGTTGTTGTTGCTGTAAGAGGGGCAGTAGTTGTAGATGTATGTTCTTTTGTAGATGTTAAAGGAGTTGTGGTCATGTCTTCAGATGTAGATGTAAGTTGTGTTGTTGTTGCTGTAAGAGGGGCAGTAGTTGTAGATGTATGTTCTGTTGTAGATGTTGAAGGAGTTGTTGCCGTTGTTTCCATTATAGATGTAAGTTGTGTTGTTGTTGCTTTGAGAGGGTCAGTAGTTGTAGATGTATGTGTTGTTGTAGATGTTGAAGGAGTTGTTGGCGTTGTTTCCATTTTTGATGTAAGTTGTGTTGTTGTTGCTTTGAGAGGGGCAGTAGTTTTAGATGTATGTTCTGTTGTAGATGTTGAAGGAGTTGTTGGCGTTGTTTCCATTATTGATGTAAGTTGTGTTGTTGTTGTTTTGAGAGGGGCAGTAGTTGTAGATGAATGTTCTGTTGTAGATGTTGAAGGAGTTGTTGGCGTTGTTTCCATTATAGATGTAAGTTGTGTTGTTGTTGCTGTAAGAGGGTCAGTAGTTGTAGATGAATGTTCTGTTGTAGATGTTGAAGGAGTTGTTGGCGTTGTTTCCATTATAGATGTAAGTTGTGTTGTTGTTGCTGTAAGAGGGGCAGTAGTTGTAGATGTATGTTCTGTTGTAGATGTTGAAGGAGTTGTTGCCGTTGTTTCCATTATAGATGTAAGTTGTGTTGTTGTTGCTTTGAGAGGGTCAGTAGTTGTAGATGTATGTGTTGTTGTAGATGTTGAAGGAGTTGTTGGCGTTGTTTCCATTTTTGATGTAAGTTGTGTTGTTGTTGCTTTGAGAGGGGCAGTAGTTTTAGATGTATGTTCTGTTGTAGATGTTGAAGGAGTTGTTGGCGTTGTTTCCATTATTGATGTAAGTTGTGTTGTTGTTGTTTTGAGAGGGGCAGTAGTTGTAGATGAATGTTCTGTTGTAGATGTTGAAGGAGTTGTTGGCGTTGTTTCCATTATAGATGTAAGTTGTGTTGTTGTTGCTGTAAGAGGGTCAGTAGTTGTAGATGAATGTTCTGTTGTAGATGTTGAAGGAGTTGTTGGCGTTGTTTCCATTATAGATGTAAGTTGTGTTGTTGTTGCTGTAAGAGGGGCAGTAGTTGTAGATGTATGTTCTGTTGTAGATGTTGAAGGAGTTGTTGGCGTTGTTTCCATTATTGATGTAAGTTGTGTTGTTGTTGCTTTGAGAGGGGCAGTAGTTTTAGATGTATGTTCTGTTGTAGATGTTGAAGGAGTTGTTGGCGTTGTTTCCATTATTGATGTAAGTTGTGTTGTTGTTGCTTTGAGAGGGGCAGTAGTTGTAGATGTATGTTCTGTTGTAGATGTTGAAGGAGTTGTTGGCGTTGTTTCCATTATAGATGTAAGTTGTGTTGTTGTTGCTGTAAGAGGGTCAGTAGTTATAGATGTATGTTCTGTTGTAGATGTTGAAGGAGTTGTGGTCATGTCTTCAGATGTAGATGTAAGTTGTGTTGTTGTTGCTATAAGAGGGTCAGTAGTTTTAGATGTATGTTCTGTTGTAGATGTTGAAGGAGTTGTGGTCATGTCTTCAGATGTAGATGTAAGTTGTGTTGTTGTTGCTGTAAGAGGGTCAGTAGTTGTAGATGTATGTTCTGTTGTAGATGTTGAAGGAGTTGTGGTCATGTCTTCAGATGTAGATGTAAGTTGTGTTGTTGTTGCTGTAAGAGGGTCAGTAGTTTTAGATGTATGTTCTGTTGTAGATGTTGAAGGAGTTGTTGGCGTTGTTTTCATTATAGATGTAAGTTGTGTTGTTGTTGTTGCTGTAAGAGGGGCCGTAGTTGTAGATGTATGTTCTGTTGTAGATGTTGAAGGAGTTGTTGGCGTTGTTTTCATTATAGATATAAGTTGTGTTGTTGTTGCTGTAAGAGGGGCAGTAGTTGTAGATGTATGTTCTGTTGTACATGTTGAAGGAGTTGTTGGCGTTGTTTCCATTATAGATGTAAGTTGTGTTGTTGTTGCTGTAAGAGGGGCAGTAGTTGTAGATGTATGTTCTGTTGTAGATGTTGAAGAAGTAGTGGTCATGTCTTCAGGTGTAGATGTAAGTTGTGTTGTTGTTGCTGTAAGAGGGTCAGTAGTTATAGATGTATGTTCTGTTGTAGATGTTGAAGGAGTTGTGGTCATGTCTTCAGATGTAGATGTAAGTTGTGTTGTTGTTGCTGTAAGAGGGTCAGTAGTTTTAGATGTATGTTCTGTTGTAGATGTTGAAGGAGTTGTTGGCGTTGTTTCCATTATAGATGTAAGTTGTGTTGTTGTTGCTGTAAGATGATCAGTAGTTGTAGATGTATGTTCTGTTGTAGATGTTGAAGGAGTTGTGGTCATGTCTTCAGATGTAGATGTAAGTTGTGTTGTTGTTGCTGTAAGAGGGTCAGTAGTTATAGATGTATGTTCTGTTGTAGATGTTGAAGGAGTTGTGGTCATGTCTTCAGATGTAGATGTAAGTTGTGTTGTTGTTGCTTTGAGAGGGGCAGTAGTTTTAGATGTATGTTCTGTTGTAGATGTTGAAGGAGTTGTTGGCGTTGTTTCCATTATTGATGTAAGTTGTGTTGTTGTTGCTTTGAGAGGGGCAGTAGTTGTAGATGTATGTTCTGTTGTAGATGTTGAAGGAGTTGTTGGCGTTGTTTCCATTATAGATGTAAGTTGTGTTGTTGTTGCTTTGAGAGGGGCAGTAGTTGTAGATGTATGTTCTGTTGTAGATGTTGAAGAAGTTGTTGGCGTTGTTTCCATTATAGATGTAAGTTGTGTTGTTGTTGTAAGAGGGTCAGTAGTTGTAGCTTTATGTTCTGTTGTAGATGTTGAAGGAGTTGTGGTCATGTCTTCAGATGTATATGTAAGTTGTGTTGTTGTTGCTGTAAGAGGGTCAGTAGTTGTAGATGTATGTTCTGTTGTAGATGTTAAAGGAGTTGTGGTCATGTCTTCAGATGTAGATGTAAGTTGTGTTGTTGGTGCTGTAAGTGGGGCAGTAGTTTTAGATGTATGTTCTGTTGTAGATGTTGAAGGAGTTGTTGGCGTTGTTTCCATTATAGATGTAAGTTGTGTTGTTGTTGCTGTAAGAGGGGCAGTAGTTGTAGATGTATGTTCTGTTGTAGATGTTGAAGGAGTTGTTGGCGTTGTTTCCATTATAGATGTAAGTTGTGTTGTTGTTGCTTTGAGAGGGTCAGTAGTTGTAGATGTATGTTCTGTTGTAGATGTTGAAGGAGTTGTTGGCATTGTTTCCATTATAAATGTAAGTTGTGTTGTTGCTGTAAGAGGGTCAGTAGTTGTAGCTTTATGTTCTGTTGTAGATGTTGAAGGAGTTGTGGTCATGTCTTCAGATGTAGATGTAAGTTGTGTTGTTGTTGCTGTAAGAGGGTCAGTAGTTGTAGATGTATGTTCTGTTGTAGATGTTAAAGGAGTTGTGGTCATGTTTTCAGATGTAGATGTAAGTTGTGTTGTTGTTGCTGTAAGAGGGTCAGCAGTTGTAGATGTATGTTTTGTTGTAGATGTTAAAGGAGTTGTGGTCATGTTTTCAGATGTAGATGTAAGTTGTGTTGTTGTTGCTGTAAGAGGGGCAGTAGTTGTAGATGTATGTTCTGTTGTAGATGTTGAAGGAGTTGTTGCCGTTGTTTCCATTATAGATGTAAGTTGTGTTGTTGTTGCTTTGAGAGGGTCAGTAGTTGTAGATGTATGTGTTGTTGTAGATGTTGAAGGAGTTGTTGGCGTTGTTTCCATTTTTGATGTAAGTTGTGTTGTTGTTGCTTTGAGAGGGGCAGTAGTTGTAGATGTATGTTCTGTTGTAGATGTTGAAGGAGTTGTTGGCATTGTTTCCATTATAAATGTAAGTTGTGTTGTTGCTGTAAGAGGGTCAGTAGTTGTAGCTTTATGTTCTGTTGTAGATGTTGAAGGAGTTGTTGGCGTTGTTTCCATTATAGATGTAAGTTGTGTTGTTGTTGCTTTAAGAGGGTCAGTAGTTGTAGATGTATGTTCTGTTGTAGATGTTGAAGGAGTTGTTGGCGTTGTTTCCATTATTGATGTAAGTTTTGTTGTTGTTGCTTTGAGAGGGGCAGTAGTTGTAGA
This sequence comes from Leuciscus idus, assembly GCA_021554675.1. Classification (NCBI taxonomy): domain Eukaryota; kingdom Metazoa; phylum Chordata; class Actinopteri; order Cypriniformes; family Leuciscidae; genus Leuciscus; species Leuciscus idus. The sequence continues at coordinate 1,079,275 of CM038622.1, read as the reverse complement.
TGTATGTTCTGTTGTAGATGTTGAAGGAGTTGTTGGCGTTGTTTCCATTATAGATGTAAGTTGTGTTGTTGCTGTAAGAGGGTCAGTAGTTGTAGCTTTATGTTCTGTTGTAGATGTTGAAGGAGTTGTGGTCATGTCTTCAGATGTATATGTAAGTTGTGTTGTTGTTGCTGTAAGAGGGGCAGTAGTTGTAGATGTATGTTCTTTTGTAGATGTTAAAGGAGTTGTGGTCATGTCTTCAGATGTAGATGTAAGTTGTGTTGTTGTTGCTGTAAGAGGGGCAGTAGTTGTAGATGTATGTTCTGTTGTAGATGTTGAAGGAGTTGTTGCCGTTGTTTCCATTATAGATGTAAGTTGTGTTGTTGTTGCTTTGAGAGGGTCAGTAGTTGTAGATGTATGTGTTGTTGTAGATGTTGAAGGAGTTGTTGGCGTTGTTTCCATTTTTGATGTAAGTTGTGTTGTTGTTGCTTTGAGAGGGGCAGTAGTTTTAGATGTATGTTCTGTTGTAGATGTTGAAGGAGTTGTTGGCGTTGTTTCCATTATTGATGTAAGTTGTGTTGTTGTTGTTTTGAGAGGGGCAGTAGTTGTAGATGAATGTTCTGTTGTAGATGTTGAAGGAGTTGTTGGCGTTGTTTCCATTATAGATGTAAGTTGTGTTGTTGTTGCTGTAAGAGGGTCAGTAGTTGTAGATGAATGTTCTGTTGTAGATGTTGAAGGAGTTGTTGGCGTTGTTTCCATTATAGATGTAAGTTGTGTTGTTGTTGCTGTAAGAGGGGCAGTAGTTGTAGATGTATGTTCTGTTGTAGATGTTGAAGGAGTTGTTGCCGTTGTTTCCATTATAGATGTAAGTTGTGTTGTTGATGCTTTGAGAGGGTCAGTAGTTGTAGATGTATGTGTTGTTGTAGATGTTGAAGGAGTTGTTGGCGTTGTTTCCATTTTTGATGTAAGTTGTGTTGTTGTTGCTTTGAGAGGGGCAGTAGTTTTAGATGTATGTTCTGTTGTAGATGTTGAAGGAGTTGTTGGCGTTGTTTCCATTATTGATGTAAGTTGTGTTGTTGTTGTTTTGAGAGGGGCAGTAGTTGTAGATGAATGTTCTGTTGTAGATGTTGAAGGAGTTGTTGGCGTTGTTTCCATTATAGATGTAAGTTGTGTTGTTGTTGCTGTAAGAGGGTCAGTAGTTGTAGATGAATGTTCTGTTGTAGATGTTGAAGGAGTTGTTGGCGTTGTTTCCATTATAGATGTAAGTTGTGTTGTTGTTGCTGTAAGAGGGGCAGTAGTTGTAGATGTATGTTCTGTTGTAGATGTTGAAGGAGTTGTTGGCGTTGTTTCCATTATTGATGTAAGTTGTGTTGTTGTTGCTTTGAGAGGGGCAGTAGTTTTAGATGTATGTTCTGTTGTAGATGTTGAAGGAGTTGTTGGCGTTGTTTCCATTATTGATGTAAGTTGTGTTGTTGTTGCTTTGAGAGGGGCAGTAGTTGTAGATGTATGTTCTGTTGTAGATGTTGAAGGAGTTGTTGGCGTTGTTTCCATTATAGATGTAAGTTGTGTTGTTGTTGCTGTAAGAGGGTCAGTAGTTATAGATGTATGTTCTGTTGTAGATGTTGAAGGAGTTGTGGTCATGTCTTCAGATGTAGATGTAAGTTGTGTTGTTGTTGCTGTAAGAGGGTCAGTAGTTTTAGATGTATGTTCTGTTGTAGATGTTGAAGGAGTTGTGGTCATGTCTTCAGATGTAGATGTAAGTTGTGTTGTTGTTGCTGTAAGAGGGTCAGTAGTTGTAGATGTATGTTCTGTTGTAGATGTTGAAGGAGTTGTGGTCATGTCTTCAGATGTAGATGTAAGTTGTGTTGTTGTTGCTGTAAGAGGGTCAGTAGTTTTAGATGTATGTTCTGTTGTAGATGTTGAAGGAGTTGTTGGCGTTGTTTTCATTATAGATGTAAGTTGTGTTGTTGTTGTTGCTGTAAGAGGGGCCGTAGTTGTAGATGTATGTTCTGTTGTAGATGTTGAAGGAGTTGTTGGCGTTGTTTTCATTATAGATATAAGTTGTGTTGTTGTTGCTGTAAGAGGGGCAGTAGTTGTAGATGTATGTTCTGTTGTACATGTTGAAGGAGTTGTTGGCGTTGTTTCCATTATAGATGTAAGTTGTGTTGTTGTTGCTGTAAGAGGGGCAGTAGTTGTAGATGTATGTTCTGTTGTAGATGTTGAAGAAGTAGTGGTCATGTCTTCAGGTGTAGATGTAAGTTGTGTTGTTGTTGCTGTAAGAGGGTCAGTAGTTATAGATGTATGTTCTGTTGTAGATGTTGAAGGAGTTGTGGTCATGTCTTCAGATGTAGATGTAAGTTGTGTTGTTGTTGCTGTAAGAGGGTCAGTAGTTTTAGATGTATGTTCTGTTGTAGATGTTGAAGGAGTTGTTGGCGTTGTTTCCATTATAGATGTAAGTTGTGTTGTTGTTGCTGTAAGATGATCAGTAGTTGTAGATGTATGTTCTGTTGTAGATGTTGAAGGAGTTGTGGTCATGTCTTCAGATGTAGATGTAAGTTGTGTTGTTGTTGCTGTAAGAGGGTCAGTAGTTATAGATGTATGTTCTGTTGTAGATGTTGAAGGAGTTGTGGTCATGTCTTCAGATGTAGATGTAAGTTGTGTTGTTGTTGCTTTGAGAGGGGCAGTAGTTTTAGATGTATGTTCTGTTGTAGATGTTGAAGGAGTTGTTGGCGTTGTTTCCATTATTGATGTAAGTTGTGTTGTTGTTGCTTTGAGAGGGGCAGTAGTTGTAGATGTATGTTCTGTTGTAGATGTTGAAGGAGTTGTTGGCGTTGTTTCCATTATAGATGTAAGTTGTGTTGTTGTTGCTTTGAGAGGGGCAGTAGTTGTAGCTGTATGTTTTGTTGTTGTTGCTGTAAGAGGGTCAGTAATTGTAGATGTAAGTTGTGTTGTTGTTGCTGTAAGAGGGTCAGTAGTTGTAGATGTAAGTTGTGTTGTTGTTGCTGTAAGAGGGTCAGTAGTTGTAGATGTATGTTTTGTTGTAGATCTTGAAGGAGTTGTTGGCGTTGTTTCCATTATAGATGTAAGTTGTGTTGTTGTTGCTTTGAGAGGGGCAGTATATGTATATGTATGTTCTTTTGTAGATGTTGAAGGAGTTGTTGGTGTTGTTTCCATTATTGATGTAAGTTGTGTTGTTGTTGCTTTGAGAGGGGCAGTAGTTGTAGATGTATGTTCTGTTGAAGATGTTGAAGGAGTTGTTGGCGTTGTTTTCATTATAGATATAAGTTGTGTTGTTGTTGCTTTGAGAGGGGCAGTAGTTGTAGATGTATGTTCTGTTGTAGAAGTTGAAGGAGTTGTTGGCGTTGTTTCCATTATAGATGTAAGTTGTGTTGTTGTTGCTTTGAGTGGGGCAGTAGTTGTAGATGTATGTTCTGTTGTAGATTTTGAAGGAGTTGTTGGCGTTGTTTCCATTATTGATGTACGTTGTGTTGTTGTTGCTTTGAGAGGGGCAGTAGTTGTAGATGTATGTTCTGTTGTAGATGTTGAAGGAGTTGTGGTCATGACTTCAGATGTAGATGTAAGTTGTGTTGTTGTTGCTTTGAGAGGGGCAGTATTTGTATATGTATGTTCTGTTGTAGATGTTGAAGGAGTTGTTGGCGTTGTTTCCATTATAGATGTAAGTTGTGTTGTTGTTGCTTTGAGAGGGGCAGTAGTTGTAGATGTATGTTCTGTTGTAGAAGTTGAAGGAGTTGTTGGCGTTGTTTCCATTATAGATGTAAGTTGTGTTGTTGTTGCTTTGAGTGGGGCAGTAGTTGTAGATGTATGTTCTGTTGTAGATGTTGAAGGAGTTGTTGGCGTTGTTTCCATTATTGATGTAAGTTGTGTTGTTGTTGCTTTGAGAGGGGCAGTAGTTGTAGATGTATGTTCTGTTGTAGAAGTTGAAGGAGTTGTTGGCGTTGTTTCCATTATTGATGTAAGTTGTGTTGTTGTTGCTTTGAGAGGGGCAGTAGTTGTAGATGTATGTTTTGTTGTAGATATTGAAGGAGTTCTTGGCGTTGTTTCCATTATAGATGTAAGTTGTGTTGTTGTTGCTTTGAGAGGGGCAGTAGTTGTAGATGTATGTTCTGTTGTAGAAGTTGAAGGAGTTGTTGGCGTTGTTTCCATTATAGATGTAAGTTGTGTTGTTGTTGCTTTGAGTGGGGCAGTAGTTGTAGATGTATGTTCTGTTGTAGATGTTGAAGGAGTTGTTGGCGTTGTTTCCATTATTGATGTAAGTTGTGTTGTTGTTGCTTTGAGAGGGGCAGTAGTTGTAGATGTATGTTCTGTTGTAGATGTTAAAGGAGTTCTTGGCGTTGTTTCCATTATTGATGTAAGTTGTGTTGTTGTTGCTTTGAGAGGGGCAGTAGTTGTAGATGTATGTTCTGTTGTAGATGTTGAAGGAGTTGTTGGCGTTGTTTCTATTATAGATGTAAGTTGTGTTGTTGCTTTGAGAGGGGCAGTAGTTGTAGATGTATGTTCTGTTGTAGATGTTGAAGGAATTGTGGTCATGTCTTCAGATGTAGATGTAAGTTGTGTTGTTGTTGCTTTGAGAGGGGCAGTAGTTGTAGATATATGTTCTGTTGTAGATGTTGAAGGAGTTGTGGTCATGTCTTCAGATGTAGATGTAAGTTGTGTTGTTGTTGTTGCTGAAAGAGGGGCAGTAGTTGTAGATGTATGTTCTGTTGTAGATGTTGAAGGAGTTGTTGGCGTTGTTTCCATTATTGATGTAAGTTGTGTTGTTGTTGCTTTGAGAGGGGCAGTAGTTGTAGATGTATGTTCTGTTGTAGATGTTGAAGGAGTTGTTGGCGTTGTTTCTATTATAGATGTAAGTTGTGTTGTTGCTTTGAGAGGGGCAGTAGTTGTAGATGTATGTTCTGTTGTAGATGTTGAAGGAATTGTGGTCATGTCTTCAGATGTAGATGTAAGTTGTGTTGTTGTTGCTTTGAGAGGGGCAGTAGTTGTAGATATATGTTCTGTTGTAGATGTTGAAGGAGTTGTGGTCATGTCTTCAGATGTAGATGTAAGTTGTGTTGTTGTTGCTGAAAGAGGGGCAGTAGTTGTAGATGTATGTTCTGTTGTAGATGTTGAAGGAGTTGTTGGCGTTGTTTCCATTATAGATCTAAGTTGTGTTGTTGTTGCTTTGAGAGGGTCAGTAGTTGTAGATGTATGTTCTGTTGTAGATGTTGAAAGAGTTGTGGTCATGTCTTCAGATGTAGATGTAAGTTGTGTTGTTGTTGCTTTCAGAGGGTCAGTAGTTGTAGATGTATGTTCTGTTGTAGATGTTGAAGGAGTTGTTGGCATTGTTTCCATTATAAATGTAAGTTGTGTTGTTGCTGTAAGAGGGTCAGTAGTTGTAGCTTTATGTTCTGTTGTAGATGTTGAAGGAGTTGTGGTCATGTCTTCAGATGTAGATGTAAGATGTGTTGTTGTTGCTGTAAGAGGGTCAGTAGTTGTAGATGTATGTTCTGTTGTAGATGTTGAAGGAGTTGTTGGCATTGTTTCCATTATAAATGTAAGTTGTGTTGTTGCTGTAAGAGGGTCAGTAGTTGTAGCTTTATGTTCTGTTGTAGATGTTGAAGGAGTTGTTGGCATTGTTTCCATTATAAATGTAAGTTGTGTTGTTGCTGTAAGAGGGTCAGTAGTTGTAGCTTTATGTTCTGTTGTAGATGTTAAAGGAGTTGTGGTCATGTCTTCAGATGTAGATGTAAGTTGTGTTGTTGTTGCTGTAAGAGGGTCAGTAGTTGTAGATGTATGTTCTGTTGTAGATGTTAAAGGAGTTGTGGTCATGTCTTCAGATGTAGATGTAAGTTGTGTTGTTGGTGCTGTAAGAGGGGCAGTAGTTTTAGATGTATGTTCTGTTGTAGATGTTGAAGGAGTTGTTGCCATTGTTTCCATTATAGATGTAAGTTGTGTATTTGTTGCTTTGAGAGGGTCAGTAGTTGTAGATGTATGTTCTGTTGTAGATGTTGAAGGAGTTGTGGTCATGTCTTCAGATGTATATGTAAGTTGTGTTGTTGCTTTGAGAGGGTCAGTAGTTGTAGATGTATGTTCTGTTGTAGATGTTGAAGGAGTTGTTGGCGTTGTTTCCATTATAGATGTAAGTTGTGTTGTTGTTGCTTTGAGAGGGTCAGTAGTTGTAGATGTATGTTCTGTTGTAGATGTTGAAGGAGTTGTTGGCGTTGTTTCCATTATAGATGTAAGTTGTGTTGTTGTTGCTTTGAGAGGGGCAGTAGTTGTAGATGTATGTTCTGTTGTAGATGTTGAAAGAGTTGTGGTCATGTCTTCAGCTGTAGATGTAAGTTGTGTTGTTGTTGCTGTAAGAGGGGCAGTAGTTGTAGATGTATGTTCTGTTGTAGATGTTGAAGGAGTTGTTGGCATTGTTTCCATTATAAATGTAAGTTGTGTTGTTGCTGTAAGAGGGTCAGTAGTTGTAGATGTATGTTCTGTTGTAGATGTTGAAGGAGTTGTGGTCATGTCTTCAGATGTAGATGTAAGTTGTGTTGTTGTTGCTGTAAGAGGGTCAGTAGTTTTAGATGTATGTTCTGTTGTAGATGTTGAAGGAGTTGTTGGCGTTGTTTTCATTATAGATGTAAGTTGTGTTGTTGTTGTTGCTGTAAGAGGGGCAGTAGTTGTAGATGTATGTTTTGTTGTAGATGTTGAAGGAGTTGTTGGCGTTGTTTTCATTATAGATATAAGTTGTGTTGTTGTTGCTGTAAGAGGGGCAGTAGTTGTAGATGTATGTTTTGTTGTAGATGTTGAAGGAGTTGTTGGCGTTGTTTCCATTATAGATGTAAGTTGTGTTGTTGTTGCTGTAAGAGGGGAAGTAGTTGTAGATGTATGTTCTGTTGTAGATGTTGAAGGAGTTGTGGTCATGTCTTCAGATGTAGATGTAAGTTGTGTTGTTGCTTTGAGAGGGTCAGCAGTTGTGGATGTATGTTTTGTTGTAGATGTTGAAGGAGTTTTTGGCGTTGTTTCCATTATTGATGTAAGTTGTGTTGTTGTTGTTGCTTTGAGAGGGGCAGTAGTTGTAGATGTATGTTTTGTTGTAGATGTTGGAGTTGTTGGCGTTGTTTCCATTATAGATGTAAGTTGTGTTGTTGTTGCTTTGAGAGGGGCAGTAGTTGTAGATGTATGTTCTGTTGTAGATGTTGAAGGAGTTGTTGGCGTTGTTTCCATTATAGATGTAAGTTGTGTTGTTGTTGCTGCTGTAAGAGGGGCAGTAGTTGTAGATGTATGTTCTGTTGTAGATGTTGAAGGAGTTGTGGTCATGTCTTCAGATGTAAATGTAAGTTGTGTTGTTGCTTTGAGTGGGGCAGTAGTTGTAGATGTATGTTCTGTTGTAGATGTTGAAGGAGTTGTTGGAGTTGTTTCCATTATAGATATAAGTTGTGTTGTTGTTGCTGTAAGAGGGGCAGTAGTTGTAGATGTATGTTTTGTTGTAGATGTTGAAGGAGTTGTTGGCGTTGTTTCCATTATAGATGTAAGTTGTGTTGTTGTTGCTGTAAGAGGGGCAGTTGTTGTAGATGTATGTTCTGTTGTAGATGTTGAAGGAGTTGTTGGCGTTGTTTCCATTATAGATGTAAGTTGTGTTGTTGTTGTTGCTGTAAGAGGGTCAGTAGTTGTAGATGTATGTTCTGTTGTAGATGTTGAAGAAGTAGTGGTCATGTCTTCAGGTGTAGATGTAAGTTGTGTTGTTGTTGCTGTAAGAGGATCAGTAGTTGTAGATGTATGTTCTGTTGTAGATGTTGAAGGAGTTGTTGGCGTTGTTTCTATTATAGATGTAAGTTGTGTTGTTGCTTTGAGAGGGGCAGTAGTTGTAGATGTATGTTCTGTTGTAGATGTTGAAGGAGTTGTGGTCATGTCTTCAGATGTAGATGTAAGTTGTGTTGTTGTTGCTGTAAGAGGGTCAGTAGTTGTAGATGTATGTTCTGTTGTAGATGTTGAAGGAGTTGTTGGCGTTGTTTCTATTATAGATGTAAGTTGTGTTGTTGCTTTGAGAGGGGCAGTAGTTGTAGATGTATGTTCTGTTGTAGATGTTGAAGGAGTTGTGGTCATGTCTTCAGATGTAGATGTAAGTTGTGTTGTTGTTGCTGTAAGAGGGTCAGTAGTTGTAGATGTATGTTCTGTTGTAGATGTTGAAGGAGTTGTTGGCGTTGTTTCTATTATAGATGTAAGTTGTGTTGTTGTTGCTGTAAGAGGGTCAGTAGTTGTAGATGTATGTTCTGTTGTAGATGTTGAAGGAGTTGTTGGAGTTGTTTCCATTATAAATGTAAGTGTTGTTGCTGTAAGACAGGCAGTAGTTGTAGGTGTATTAATCTCTATTTTTATAAGAAAGGGTTCATCTCCATTTCTCTTTGCTGCCCGTGATTTACATGCATATAACTTGAGTTTGCATGTGGTCATTTTGAAATCAAAATGCTAGTGAGGGATAATGTACATCTAGCCGGCTGTTATCTCAGAATAAACCCCCTTCAGGTGTGTGTGTGTGTGTGTGTGTGTGTGTGTGTGTGTGTGTGTGTGTGTGTGTGTGTGTGTGTGTGTCTGTGTGTGAGTGAGTGAGTGAGTGAGAGAGAGAGTGTGTGAGGGATAATGTACATCTAGCCGGTTGTGATCTCAGAATAAACTCGACAGGGTGATAAGGATCAAATCTTCATCAGCGTGAAGGGGTTTACACACACACACACACACACACACACACACACACCTGAAGGGTTTTTTTCTGAGATAACCGGCTGTACATTATCCGCTTATTACACGGATACTTGCCACATAAGTAAATAATTAGACACGAAATATTGATCTGAGTTGAAATATGTTATTAGCTCTTTAAACGCAGAGCTTCGCAGAGAGCAGTTTCAGCGGCGAGATCACACTAGACGGACATTTCAGAGATACGGTATACAGTCATACACTTATTACACAGCATTTCAACATATAAGTAATTATGGAGATCAGAGATATTGATATTTCAGATTAAACTGTTTTAAAATCGTGCCTGTTTGTATCTTATAATCCAACAGTGAACAAAACAATAGACACAAAATGGCCGCCACTGCGTTTGTGTGAAACGAGAGAGAGCGAGTCCACCATACTGGATGGCATAATTAAATAACTGTACACAAAATATTGATTCGACTGAGTTTTAATATTTTATTAGTTCACCAAATGCAAAACTTCCACCGTTCCCAGCGAGCGTAGCGTTGCTAACTTCAGTGACCCGGATGAGCCTGTGTTTCTGTGCTCAGCGGTTGTTATCTGGGAATAATATATCGCTGTATGGTGTGATTGACCAATCAGAATCAAGTATTCCACAGAACCGTGTAATAAGTGTAATTGATGCACTTCATTTTGGCACTAAATCGTTATACTGGAACATTTTGTTCCTTTACTGTAAGTTGCTTTGGATGAAAGCGTCTGCTTAATTCATATTTGTAAAATTGTTGTTCATGTTTTTATTTTAATGGATGGAGCAGATGAAAGAGATATTATACATATATACATATACAGTACAGGTCAAAAGTTTGGACACATTACTATTTTTAATGTTTTTGAAGGAAGTTTCTTCTGCTCATCAAGCCTGCATTTATTTGATCAAAAATACAGAAAAAAAATTTAATATTGTGATATATTATTACAATTTAATATAATTGGTTTTCAATTTATTATACTTTAAAATTATCATTTATTTCTGTGATGCAAAGCTGAATTTTCAGGATCATTACTCCAGTCTATCACATGATCCTTTAGAAATCATTCTAATATGATGATTCATTATCAAAGTTGGAAACAGTTCTGCTGATTAATATTTTTTCATAACCTGTGATACTTTTTTAGGATACTTTGATGAATAAAAAAATAAATAAATAAATTTAAAAAAAGCAGCAAATGTTTTAAAAATAGAAATCTTTTGTAACAACAATATGCACTACTGGTCAGTCATTTGGGGTCAGTCATTTTTTTCTTTCTTTTTTTGAAATAAATCAATACTTTTATTCAGCAAGGACGTGTTAAATTGATAAAAAGTGATAGTAAAGAAGATTTATATTATTAGAAAATATTTTTTTTATTTTGAATAAATGCAGTTCTTTTTAACCTTTTATTCATCAAATATATTAGGCAGCAGAACTGTGTCCAACACTCATAATAAATCAGAATATTAGAATGATTTCTAAAGGATCATGTGATAGACTGGAGTAATGATCCTGAAAATTCAGCTTTGCATCACAGAAATAAATGATAATTTAAAGTATAATAAATTGAAAACCAATTATATTAAATTGTAATAATATATCATAATATTACATTTTTTTTTCTGTATTTTTGATCAAATAAATGCAGGCTTGATGAGCAGAAGAAACTTCTTTCAAAAACATTAAAAATAGTAATGTGTCCAAACTTTTGGCCTGTACTGTATATATATAAAAGTTTGTTCGAACCTTTCAGTGCTCATGTACATAAAATAGATCAATTGAAATATTAAAGATACTGAACTCCTAACATGTCTTTAAGAGGGACGTCATTCTGTGTCATCACGTCTCGTAGTTTAGCAGAAGTGCCTTGATCATTACTCACCGCAGAAGAGCAGGAATGCTGCATTACAGCCCATGGGAATCCGCATGCTCTCCACATCTGGAACAGCAAGTGTCACTGTATCAGCGTGGATTATTCCCACATTTTGATTACAATCACATTTTCCCATTGGTTCATGTGCTGGGATCTCTGGGAACGCACTAACACAAGAACTGGCTCTCTGAGAGCATCATTCATTTGCACACTCACTCTGTGATGTTTTAGCAACGGATTCACTGGAATTATTCAAATCAGATTCATCATTTGATTACATAACTGCAAGGAAATGTTCAACAAATATATCCTTGTGTGAAAAAGAATGACAATGACTTTAACTCGTGTTCGGCTGTATAGTGAACTCAGCTCTGGGACTATAAGACTGTAATCGACCCCTCATTCATCACGATATTGAACCGTCTGATGATTATTAAAGATTACTGTTTCAAGTCAACAAATGTAGGATATGATTCTGATTCAAGATTACGAGGAACATGAATTTATGATGTAATCATTCATAATAAACACATTTTCAGTGTTGACTTCATGACTGTTAAACATTTGTTTTCTTGAAGAAATGATGACAGAAATATGTTATTATTAAGTAGAATGTACTTTTCTTTTCTTTTCTTTTCTATTTCACACAATATCACACACATTTCTGTCTATGTTTTAATCACAGCACTTTGTTTACCAAAAACAGAAAAGGAATTTATATATTTTTTTGTTCGATTACATTTTAAAAAGCTAAATTAAATGTAGTTTTATGCATTCATTTCAGTACAACCTTTTTTATACATATATATATATATATATATATAATACATTTCTATTCAATCATAAAACACAGAATCCAGACAAATTTAAATGGACAACAACAACAGTTCTGAAAAGGTAAAACATTTCATCCACAGATCACAGTGTGTACACCGTCATTAAGGTGAATATCTATACAATTATGAGTTATTATAGTTATTAAACACCTTTGTTTCCTCGCACGTTTGATGGTGTAATAATACACCAGAGATCATATACTGTACAGGAGACTCGAGGTAAACACTAGTAATGCAGTGACAGGGTTTTAACAGTATATCAGTGTGAATGAAAGCATATTTTCAGCTGTAGAAGTCAGCCATCAGGAAGAGGAAACGCAGCAGACAGAAATCACATTCTTAAGATTCTTCTTTACTCACCAGATGCAGAGCAAAACTATACAAAAGAAGTGTAATAAGTATTATTCAGCCGTGCCAGGGGGAGATCTGGCTGTGAAGATATCATGAATATCATATATCATATCATAGATCCCCTCTTCAAAAACCACACAATATTTAACGCAGTCTTTAATGTTTGCAAACCTTTTGGATTTCTAAACAGGAACAGAGAGAGAAACGGGAACCTGCTGGATGAGGATTTTCCCGTTTAGAAAGCCGTCATGTAAATAACTCTCACAATCTTTGCATATTTTAACAAAAGTGTCTTTGTTCTGCAGCGCCACAGATGAAGCGCGTGCACATCAACTCTCCCACGCCTCGAGCTTCGCTGTTGTTGATTTACTCCTCGCAAATATATAAAGATGGAGCATTTGATTCAGTGCATTATACACACAATATATTATATGTATTACATGGCTTGGTCTGTAATTTCTTGATAATTCTGCGAAGTATAACACACCGTTGCCATGAACAACAGAGCGTTGCTATGGACGCGCAGGATTCTAACCGTAGAGACGGAACGGACTATTTTCTTTAGCGGAAGCAATACAATCGTTTTTAAATCAATAAACTCCTTTCTAAATCAATATTGTGTGTCAAATTATTGATTTATTTGGTAGGTAGCCATGTAATAAGCGGGATAATGTAGAACATTACATTATAAAGGGGTTGTTATAGCGAATACAACCCCTTCAGGCTGACTCAAGACCCTTGTATTCGCTATAACACCCCTCTCGCGCTACATTATATATGTTGCTTGTGTTACTCAGCACATAATTGTCTCTTCAAATACCTGAAGCATGCGTGTTAAAATAACTTCTTTTGTTTTTTAATTAGAACCTTTTACTGTCAGTCCTTTATGCAGGGAAGAGTCGATATATCAGGTAAATAATAACAGGGTGTGTGTGTCACGGAAATCAACATTCACATGATTTCTGTCATTCTCCACAGAACGCAAACAAACCTTTCCTCAGTTATATGCTGAAAAACCTGACGAGAAAGATCGCCGTTTCGAGAAGAGCATTCACTGCGCACTGCAGGATTTGATCAGGAAGATTACATTATAAGATAATAACATATTTATATGATAATGATATGATTTTTATTTGCAATAAATAGCTGTCCGTACATGTGTCTTTTGTTGCCACTGCGGTTCACGATCATGTGATGAGTGAGCTTTATAAGAGTGTTTGTTCGGCTAAACTCCTAAAGCCCGAGGGGAAGGAAACAGGTTCAAACACACTAATAAACTTCATGTGATTGTGTGTGTGTTTGTCAGTCATACATTAATGAACCCGGTCAGATTTGTGTAATAGCCCTTATAAACTGAATGTGTTTTGAAGAGCATCCTATAATGGTTTTTGGGATATTGCCTTTCGCAAGTGTGTAATAGAGATGTTTGTGTCTGCAAAGTTTCACGGATCAAAAGTGCAGATAAATGGAGTTTTTGAGTCCCATCTTTCAAAACCCATATTTTTCGCAAAGTTTTATATTCATAAGAAAAAAATAACTCAAAAGAAACCCTCATATATTACCTTTTATAACACCGATCTTACAATATACTTTGAAACAATAAAAAATGTAAAGCTTTTCAAGATCGTGTAACTGCTCTAATATTATATAGCACTTTTTATCCCAGTAGTTTGTTTAATTTATTATTCGTGTCATTTTAAATTTTTACACATTTTATATTGTATTTGTGTTATTATTTATTATTGTGTAAAAAACGAAACAAAAAAAGTGATTCCAGTCTCATTTCTTTGAACCTGTATGTTTATAACTCATTTGCATAACGCCCACAGATCTGCTACTGGGAAACAACATGTTAAAGTGTAAAGTAAAAACTGAAAGTGTATTTTGACCTCAGATGCTTGTAAACCTATTGCAGGAGACTCCAAAACAAAGTGAAGAGCCTCTAAAACAGCATTATACGGGCACTAACCAGCAATAACATCCTTATCATCATACATTTTAACTAACCCAGCTTATAACAACTTCCTCAAAACCTTTTTGAGAATTTTTGTAAATATTTGTGTGGTTTTTCCTCCCACATTGTTACACTTGTGGTTTTCCGGGTCAAAAAAATGACTGGCCTAGTTAACACAGGTTTGGTATTTATTGTTGAGGCGTATTGATCGTAGGCCAATTACTAAATGCTATCTTTATGTAGGCCGCTCATTTTTGACACGAGTGACTGTGCAATTTTGTACAAAATGAAAGCATTTTAAAACAAACGTTCAGCTGAAACATTAAAGCACACAAGTGTGATAAACTGCAGATATTTCACTGATTTTGTCCACACATAATGTTTTTCACTCAAAAACTGAGGCTTGACATGAGCTTAGGTCAATGAGGCGTACGATCTGTCAGATCCAGTAACTAGATGTAGTGTTTAAGTGAAAGTTAAAGTGTCAGTTAGCTGACGTTCATGTTGACAAGTGTTGAACAATGACTGCACACTAGAAGCTTTGTTCTTCTAGCTACACCCTCTGTAACACCTGTAAAGCACCAGTGCTCTCCCTGAAATCCCAGTGAATCCGAGAAACATTTCCAGATCACATTAACTGCAAAAATGTGAAACTTTCTTTCTCCTGTAGAACACAGAATATGATGTTTCACAGTTTTGGTTACCTTTGACTTCCATTGAATGGACAAAAAAAAAAATATATATATATATTTTTTAAATATTCCTCTTTTATCCACAGAAAAAAAGAAGGTCATGCAGGGTTGGAAAGGCGGTGTATAAATGATGACAGAATGATCAGTTTTGGGGTGAACTGTCCCTTTAAGACCTGTAGAGCCCTGTCTTACACCCAGCGTAATTGACTTTGTACAGTGACGCATGTGTCATTCCTATTTTGCACCCGACGCACAGCGGACTTTTCCCTCCACAGACGCACGTCGGTAAACTAGGGAATGAACTTGCGCTCCCGGGGGCGGTTCAGCGAAAAGAGGAGGCGTGTTCCGGTGCAAACGTTCCCTGGTGCTATTATGCAGTTTCAGAAAACAATTCTGCGTTATTCAGTGGCGCGTTCATATGCTATTTTAAGGGCGCATGCTTGGCCATAATGTAGCGTGTGCACAACACACATACACTTTGATTCTCTCATCTACACAGAGACGCAGCAGTTCACATTTTTGCAAACCATACATTATTACCAGGAAAAATATTACCACATGAGGGAAATCATTGTTGTGTCCATGAAGATGTGAAAAAATAGGCATAAATCTAGTTTACACATTTACCCAAATTATCATACACCTGTTTAACCGAAGCTAATTTGGGTGTGTTTCTCCATCCCCAATGTCACTTCTCTGTGTTTTACGGCCCTGACGAGAACGTCGGTCTCCTCGGCTGTGAACCGCTCCTGGCGTGCGTCTGGCAAATCTGCCGTTATAATAGCAATCCGCCATGGAACAAGCGTGCCTGCTCTTAAAGGGAATGTGAGATGACGCTCTGATTGGTTTATTTCACGTTACGCCCAAACCACACCTATGAGTAATGAAGTGACTTCAGACCAACACATTTTAGATTTGCGTCGGGCGCAAGAGTAATTTATCCCGCCGGTATAATAGCAACAGCCGAGATCCGCCCACAAAGTTACTTGTGTTTCGCGCTTGATACTTGCGTTTCAGATCATTAAAATAGGGCCTTGTGTGTTTATATGCGTACATACAGAATTGAGTCGGATTTACTTTGAAACAACTTTCACTTAGAATTTAATAAGTAGTTACAAAGAAACGGCGGTAAAAGGTTTAATTAAACATGAAGTGGAACGACTGTGTTGTTAAACACAAATATTTGACTACAACTTGATGAAAAGTGATTTTTAACAGTGTCTACTTGTAAAGCCCTGAAGACATTTCTTTACATACATGACATTCTTTATGATACAGTAACGACAGCATACATGTCAAACACGTCAAACACGTCACCTGAAGGAATGACACTGAGCACATGTCACAAGTCAAACGCTCAATGTCACCCTGGAAACTAAAGGACCCAAAGGGGTTTTCACAGCGATGCCATAGAAGAACCATTATCATTATTCTCTTAGTGTGAAGAGCTTTATTCCACTATAGAGCCTTGAGTTCACTGTAAGTGTTCTTGATGGAACTAGACGAACCACTTTCCCAATAGTGTGATGTTAAGTGCTTGTGTTGTGTGTTGTGTGTGTCGTGTGTGTAGGAGGAGAGGAATGTTGGTGTGGCTCATGTCTATGTACTTTATTTCTGATGCACTTAAAATTCTAGATAACTTTCATTCTTTGAGGCTTGACGTTTGGCGTCATTGCCGCTTTCACAGCAGTAAATGTGTTTTCAGCGACGTATTATACCAAAGATTACACTAACAAAAGATGTGGAAGTAGAAGCGAGACTTTCATCTGGTTCTAGTCTAGCTTTCCTGTAGCTCAGTGGTAAGAGCATTGTGTTAAAAACGCAAGGTTGTGGGTTCGATCCCAGGGGATTGCACATACCTATGTATAAATGTATAGGATAATGCAATGTAAGTTGCTTTGGATAAAAGCGTCTGCCAAATGCATAAATGTAAATGTAGTTGACATGTTGTGTTAATGAGTTTTTGTCCACAGATTACTGTGTGTGTTTGTGTATGTTTGCTTCAGAAAGTGTTGTTTTCAAAGTCGAAGGCTTGCTGAATAAATGACACTTTAAGCACGTCTGATTGAGCTAACATGACAGAAAGTGAGCAGATCCTTCTACAGTTAAATCAGCTTTCATGGCAGATATAAAAGGGCCGTTTGCGTGTGAAAAAGAGGAAGCAATGTTAAAATGTACCTGTATTTCTAGCAGCTGTTCTTAGATCTATGCAGAAGTATTGAAAGGGACATTTTAATATACATTTTAACATTTAATATTATTGTCTTATGATGCACGATCATCGACACATTGAATTATTAATATAATTAATAAAGCAATAAATGAAACTAAATCAGTAATTTCCACCAAATGAAAACAAGCTTCATCATGATGTGTTTAATGCTGCTCATCAATGCGATACAATGGCTTAAATAATGCGATGAGATAATGCTTTACATCAAAATTTCAATAGAGAAATATGAAATGATGGTAAAACAAAGTGATACTTTTAAACTAAAATCGAAATTAGGTGGAAGCAAGTCTCACTGTCTTCTGAGTCATTCATTCGTTCGTTCGTTCGTTTATTTATTTGTTCGTTCGTTCGTTCGTTCGTTCATTCGTTCATTCATTTGTTCATTCATTCATTTGTTCGTTCGTTCGTTCGTTCGTTCGTTCGTTTGTTCATTCATTCGTTCATTCATTCGTTCGTTCAGTAAGGAAAGCACATGGCTGTATTTATGAATGAGTCATTGAATCATTGACTCCTGATTCATTCATTGTTCATTCATTCATTTGTTTGTTTGTTGAACTGTCGTATTACTGTAAATCACTGTCGCATTTAAAATCGTGTTGATATTTCATGCTCGTATAATAATATATTCTCATCATTAAAAACAAGAGTACTGAAGAGAGTTTGAGTCTTAAATCCATCTATACACAGTCTGTGTCTATGTTTGTTCCTAGCAAACGTTAAATCCACAGCTTTACGAAGGTTTATTGTCTTGATCCGTCAGATTTGACCGTAAAACACGAGGTCATGTGATTGGATGTACATGTATTTGACGTTTTATGACACTGCCATTTTACACTGTTAGAAATGCTCCGTTTTAATGTTATTTTAAAATTACATGAATGGCAAAAATCAGCATTTCATTCACGAAAAAATAACTTTATTCCAGTATAAAGCCTTGAGTTCACTGTAAGTGTTCTTGATGAACTGCTTTCCCAATGCTTTGATGTTAAGTGCTTGTGTGTTGTGTGTGTTGTGTGTGTGTAGGAGGAGGAGAATGTTGGTGTGGCTCATGTTTATGTCCTTTATAGCTGATGCACTTCAAACTAAAGTTAGTTCTGTATTGCACTTCAGTTCTAGAGAGGTTTGACGTCATGAGGTTTCACAGCAGTAAATGTGTCTTCAGCGACTGTATTATAAAGATTACGCCAACAAAAGATAAGAAGAAGGCGTTCTGCTGTGGTATTCTGTTGTGTAATGCATTTAGCTAATTTTAACCAGTAAAGCCTTATTGTGGAGTGTATCAGATTCTCGAAGCCTTTTATGATATTATATGTGTATCGGATCTCACTGAGGAAATCATCGGATAAAATGCTCCGGATTCCTCCTGATGTTCATGTGATCAGTGCATGCCGTGTGTGTGTGTGTGTGTGTGTGTGTGTGTGTGTGTGTGTGTGTGTGTGTGTGTGAACACATGTTCAGGTGTGGCTGTGTTCTTTTCTCAGGTCTGAGGCTTAAAATAAGGTGTATCTGATCATCATGTCACGCCCGAGGCTTGTGAATAACTTCCTCCTCAGAGTTTCTTCACAGTAGATTTACTGATAACCTTCTGCACACTTGACTCACTTCATCATGTCTCCTTTATTTTGCTCACTTCACCCTTAAATAATAACGCGTCTTCACTCAGCTTTACACACTCCCATCGCACTGAAGACTCTTCAGATTATACACATGTTCTTTACACTAATAAGAAACACGGCTCTTCTTACAACTGGTCGCCGAATTGAACCAAAATGGTTGTTCTTTGGATCCTTTATTTTTTTATTTTAATTATTAATTAAAATATAAATTTTTTAGTGACATCACTGTATGATGGAAAGTCACACGTGTTGGTTTTGGATATTCAGCGGCTTTATTAAAAGAGAAAACAGTGTTGACATTATCATACTGCCAAAAATAAATACAAAATACAAAAATAAATAAATACAAAATATGAGTCCGGCATAAATAAATAAAAAGTCTTGGAAATGAAGAAATGTAAATGTAAAACAAGAGAAAGATCATAATATGAAATGAAAAATAAATGTTAATAAATGTTAATACTGTAGTTCTGCGACTAATCAAATGTACAAAATGTCACTTTTGTATCACTGAGATACTATTATATCGCACAAATTCTACATTTTTCTAAATGTCATAATCATTTGTTAACAAACAAGGATTCGTTACTTCTATGAGCTCATGGTTTCTGCATTAAATTAATAAATTTTTAGCTAACTGTGACTTTATGTGCATTTCTGAGATACATAACTTAGACAGCTGTGGACTCTGTAAAGCTGTAATTTTGTAATTTTGTTGTGAGTTTTTGTCATAGTTTTTGCTCTTTTTTTAAATGTCTATTTTTATTTCAGTTTCAGTTTTATTTTAGTGCGTCAAGTCAAACTACATAAAAATGAGGCATGTTGCCTTGGCAGCTATCTGATATCAGATAGCTGCCAAGGCAACATGCCTCATTTTTATCTTTTATTTTATTTCAGTTCAAGTTTTATTTGATTTGTAATTTGTTAATGGTTTTAGTTTATTTTCTTCTTCCATTGAAGCTCAAGATGCTTTCTGTAGACAAACTGAACACTCCCAGAGTCGCTTTTCTGATCACTTTGTTTGCATTGAAAAGCATTTGTTACGAGTTCCCATGATGCACTACCAATGCCTGAGCTCTTTAGATGTTCAGTGATCTGTGTGATGCTGTAGAAATGAGCTGAATTCATCAGCAGCTGAAGTCTGTCGCTCGTGACGTATAGCCAAGGCGCTCTGCAAAGAAATCCCCAAATGCATATTTCTGCTGAGATTTTCCTGGTGAACAGCATTCCTGTAGAGAAGTGAAGTGAATGTGTTTGACGTCACAGATAAAGAAGTGCTGGGGTTGTGAATTGATGTATCACACTATGCTGTTAACACCCCTGTGATAATCTTGTCTTCATTGATCTGGCTGGTTTTTGTCTTTAAAAGGTCATTCATTTCTTGAATAAAAGAGTGAACTCTGTGTTTCCAGAACAGAGCGTACAGAAATCCTTTAAATGTAAGAATTCTGGGTCATTAGAAGTCAAAATAAAGTTCAGTAACGAATCGCGCACGCATTTCCACCTCGGACTGGAGAAACTATTAAAGCATTTCTGTTAATAATGCTGAAAGAAAATGAAAAACTTAGACTAGAGCTACAATTACAACTTCCTGAAATAAAAGCACAGGAAATAAATAAAAACTAAAACTGAAGTAAAAAATGACAAAAGCACATAAAATTACAAAAAAGTAACAAAATGAAATGAAAATGTAAAAACAATTCAAAATAGTAATAAAAACTATAATACATATTGTAGTCAACTTGAATGATTTACTTGAACCAGGTTTATTATCGTTAACTAAAACTATTACTTTTTTTTAATTGCAATATATCTAAAATAAAGTGAAATATCAGAATTTGAAACGTTACCTTGATAATTTACATAAGGAACAGCACTAAAATTACACACAGGAAATACATAACTACATGTGAGCTAGAAAAACCGAAATTAACTTAAATGACCCTTAATAGTTATATTAAAACAAAAACAACAAAACCTAAAAAAAGACTCAAATTTAACCACAATGAAACATATCTGAGAATATAGACACGAATGCTACTTCTAAATATTAATAAAATCTATATAAACAATCCTAAAATCGTGAGGTATATTGTTGCTTGTTGGGCGTTTCTCAGTTGTTTTGTCTGATTTTGAGAAGTATCATTTTCAGAATGACGTGATGTTGTTGATGATCTGTGGATGACGTCACGGTCACGTGTTCAGATCGAGCCTGCAGGGTCAGTGCAGTGGCGCCCTCTAGTGGCATAACACGGACACACAGCTTTTCGTTTCAGATTCATAACTGAAGATAAATCCTCCTAACTTCAGGGCTTTTCTTGAAGATTTTTGTAATTGTTTATTTACTTTGAAACTATTTTCACGCAGAAATTGCTGGTAAATTCCAAAAACAGTTACAAAGAAACGGCAAGTAACACATCAAATCAAACTGCTGGATGTAGAAGGACTGAAAGTATTTTCTTGCAAAACCATTTAGATTGTACTATGCAATAAAGATGCAATAAATATTTCTTCAGCATGTTTCCCACACACACTTTCTGATGTCTCAGTGTAAACTATGATTGGTGTGAAACAGCTTGTGTTTGCTGGCTGGAATGTGAGCTGGTTAGTCGTCAGTACGTGTGTGTGGGTGTAAAGTAATGCTGTCTGTCTGCCGAAGAGAAACACACACTCTGACAAAGTGGAAATTCCTGCCTCTTGTTCCTCTTGACAGAAGTGGATGATGGCTCTCGGCAGACGTTTGTCTTGTCACAGTGAGACACTGCAGAAACAACAGCGTCTGGAGAAACATGTTCTCTGTGACAGGACACGTTCCACATCTCACTCACTCATCTGTCTCTAAGACAAGAGGAATAGGTAAGAGTGTAGTGTAGTAGATCTTCCTTTATTATGCATTGGCCTTTCTTTACTCTCCATGACAAGTCACCTTTATTTCTACAGCACTTTATATAATGCATATTGTTTCAAAGCAGCTTTACAGTGAAAACAATAATTCAATGATGCAAGTTCACTTCAGCTGTTCAGAAGCTCTAATAGAAAGTCAGTTCAGTGTTGAGATCATCAATTATTGAATCAGTTCATTTCATCTATAAAACAGCTGATTAGAAAACAGCGATGTCATCGTCCAGCTCAGTTCAGTTCTCATACAGGCAGATCAATATATTGTTGAATATTAAATGTCCCCAACTAAGTACAACAAAAGGCGACAGTGGCAAGACCCCGAACTCCATCAGTGACAGAATAGAGAAAACCTTGGGAGAAACCAGAGTCGCTCAGTTCTCCTCTGGCCAACGAGCGAACAGTGTGTGATTATGATTCAGGCAGCATTACAGGTCAGAGGTCAGATTGGATCAGAACATTCAGAATATTATCCAGTTCAATCTGGTTGAAGATCGGAGTCACGCCGGTATGGAGACGGGTTTGAGGATCAGTGCTGATGCTGTCGTGTCGATGAGGGGAGAGTCTAGTCGACACAATCTCTGCTGACACTTCAAGGATGTGTTGTGGTCGTGTCTAGGCGCAGATCCTCCATCTGATCTGGATCCGGCCCGGATCCGGCTGACTACATCATGTGTTGTGGTCGTGTCTAGGCGCAGGTCCTCCATCTGATCTGGATATGGCCCGGATCCGGCTGACTACATCATGTGTTGTGGTCGTGTCTAGGCGCAGGTCCTCCATCTGATCTGGATACGGCCCGGATCCGGCTGACTACATCATGGGTTGTGGTCGTGTCTAGGCTCAGGTCCTCCATCTGATCTGGATACGGCCCGGATCCGGCTGACTACATCATGCGCTGTGGTCGTGTCTAGGCGCAGGTCCTCCATCTGATCTGGATATGGCCCGGATCCGGCTGACTACATCATGTGTTGTGGTCGTGTATAGGCGCAGGTCCTCCATCTGATCTGGATACGGCCCGGATCCGGCTGACTACATCATGCGTTGTGACCGTGTCTAGGCGCAGGTCCTCCATCTGATCTGGATACGGCCCGGATCCGGCTGACTACATCATGTGCTGTGGTCGTGTCTAGGCGCAGGTCCTCCATCTGATCTGGATACGGCCCGGATCCGGCTGACTACATCATGCGTTGTGGTCGTGTCTAGGCGCAGGTCCTCCATCTGATCTGGATGCGGCCCGGATCCGGCTGACTACATCATGCGTTGTGGTCGTGTCTAGGCACAGGTCCTCCACCTGATCTGGATGCGGCCCGGATCTGGCTGACTACATCATGCGTTGTGGTCGTGTCTAGGCCCAGGTCCTCCACCTGATCTGGATGCGGCCCGGATCTGGCTGACTACATCATGCGTTGTGGTCGTGTCTAGGCCCAGGTCCTCCATCTGATCTGGATGCGGCCCAGATCTGGCTGACTACATCATGCGTTGTGGTCGTGTCTAGGCCCAGGTCCTCCATCTGATCTGGATGCGGCCCAGATCCGGCTGACTACATCATGCGTTGTGGTCGTGTCTAGGCACAGGTCCTCCACCTGATCTGGATGCGGCCCGGATCCGGCTGACTACATCATGCGTTGTGGTCGTGTCTAGGCGCAGGTCCTCCATCTGATCTGGATGCGGCCCGGATCTGGCTGACTACATCATGCGTTGTGGTCGTGTCTAGGCGCAGGTCCTCCATCTGATCTGGATGCGGCCCGGATCTGGCTGACTACATCATGCGTTGTGACCGTGTCTAGGCCCAGGTCCTCCATCTGATCTGGATACGGCCCGGATCCGGCTGACTACATCATGGGTTGTGGTCGTGTCTAGGCCCAGGTCCTCCATCTGATCTGGATACGGCCCGGATCCGGCTGACTACATCATGCGTTGTGGTCGTGTCTAGGTTCAGGCTCTCCATCTGATCTGGATACGGCCCGGATCCGGCTGACTACATCATGGGTTGTGGTCGTGTCTAGGCGCAGGTCCTCCATCTGATCTGGATACGGCCCGGATCCGGCTGACTACATCATGGGTTGTGGTCGTGTCTAGGCGCAGGTCCTCCATCTGATCTGGATATGGCCCGGATCTGGCTGATTACATCATGGGTTGTGGTCGTGTCTAGGCGCAGGTCCTCCATCTGATCTGGATACGGCCCGGATCCGGCTGACTACATCATGCGTTGTGGTCGTGTCTAGGCCCAGGTCCTCCATCTGATCTGGATATGGCCCGGATCTGGCTGATTACATCATGGGTTGTGGTCGTGTCTAGGCGCAGGTCCTCAATCTGATCTTGATGCGGCCCGGATCTGGCTGACTACATCATGCGTTGTGGTCGTGTCTAGGCTCAGGTCCTCCATCTGATCTGGATACGGCCTGGATCCGGCTGACTACATCATGTGTTGTGGTCGTGTCTAGGCGCAGGTCCTCCATCTGATCTGGATGCGGCCCAGATCTGGCTGACTACATCATGCGTTGTGACCGTGTCTAGGCCCAGGTCCTCCATCTGATCTGGATACGGCCCGGATCCGGCTGACTACTTCATGGGTTGTGGTCGTGTCTAGGCACAGATCGTCCATCTGATCTGGATACGGCCCGGATCCGGCTGACTACATCATGGGTTGTGGTCGTGTCTAGGCACAGGTCCTCCATCTGATCTGGATACGGCCCGGATCCGGCTGACTACATCATGGGTTGTGGTCGTGTCTAGGCGCAGGTCCTCCATCTGATCTGGATACGGCCCGGATCCGGCTGACTACATCATGGGTTGTGGTCGTGTCTAGGCGCAGGTCCTCCATCTGATCTGGATACGGCCCGGATCCGGCTGACTACATCATGGGTTGTGGTCGTGTCTAGGCGCAGGTCCTCCATCTGATCTGGATACGGCCCGGATCCGGCTGACTACATCATGGGTTGTGGTCGTGTCTAGGCGCAGGTCCTCCATCTGATCTGGATACGGCCCGGATCCGGCTGACTACATCATGGGTTGTGGTCGTGTCTAGGCGCAGGTCCTCCATCTGATCTGGATACGGCCTGGATCCGGCTGACTACATCATGGGTTGTGGTCGTGTCTAGGCACAGGTCCTCTATCTGGTCTGGATACGGCCCTGATCCGGCTGACTACATCATGGGTTGTGGTCGTGTCTAGGCGCAGGTCCTCCATCTGATCTGGATACGGCCCGGATCCGGCTGACTACATCATGGGTTGTGGTCGTGTCTAGGCGCAGGTCCTCCATCTGATCTGGATACGGCCCTGATCCGGCTGACTACATCATACGTTGTGCTCGTGCCCAGTTCCAGAGTTTTGGTGCCAGCAGTCGATTTTGATATTCTAGGTATTATCAACTGGCCGGAATTTTGAGATCGCAATAGACGTGAAGGACTATAATGCGTTAAGAGCTCGCTCAAGTACTGGGGAGCTAAACCATTTAGTGCTTTGTAAGTAATCAGCAATATTTTAAAATTAATATGATGTTTAATAGGGAGCCAGTGCAGTGTTGACAGAACCAGGATAATATGGTAATACTAGTGTGTTTTATGCCTCGCAAACTTAAATATTTGGATTTGAGTGATGTATTAAATGTTGTATTTTGTTTAATTAATGCAAGCAATAATAATTAAAAATTATTAGAATTATCTTTTAATATCAAATTCCCTACTTAGTTTTTTTTTTAAATGCAAATTTTTTTGTATGATTTTTTTTTTTTTTTTTAATGAAACACTCATAAAATATGTTAATGTTGTTTTTGGTGGGCCAGTTAAAATGCTGCAGATATTGCAAATAATAATAAATAACTAGATAAAAAAATAAAAATAAATAAAAAAAAAGTCAAGACTTTGATGTTGCTTGAGAAATTTGAGACCAGAAGGCTTTAAGTAGTCGTGCAGGTGCAGGTTTCAACGTGTAACAGAAATATTAAACTGGTAGATGATTATTTATAGATAATTAGTAGATAAGTTCAAATTAGAATAACGAGCCAACATAATAATAATAATAACAACAGCAGCAGCAGCAGCTTGTGTCAGGTGTGTCATATACTGTGGTAAACCGCTCACCCTGAATTATGACGCGCTTCTTGCGGTTTGTAATTATGCCTCATTTTAAGTGAAGCTGGCGCGCGTCCCGGAGCTTTTAATTTCTCGGAACCGGAGCGGGTGACGTCATCACGCCCTCCGGTGTCCTACAGACGCACGCGAGCCCTCCGATCGGTGCGTGCGTGATATTTAAAAGGCTCGAGGCACGCGCGTCGGCATCAGCTCGATAACGGAGCCGCGGACGCGATGGAGGGCTCAGCGGACTCAGACGCGCCCGGCACCGGGAGATCCGCGACGGACAGCGCCGCGAGGCTCGCACGCCTCCTGCACCGCGACTGCACGCGTCTGCTCGAGCTCTACGTGAGTATACGGGTCCCGCTATTCACGCGAGCATGACGACACTCACTCGCGCTGTCAATCACGGCGCGCCTCGCGCTGCAGTAACGCGGATAAAAATAATAATGATGATGCTTCAGTGTTTTTCCGCTTTTTATTGTTATGATATTATTATAATAATGCCTTAATTTGGTGCACAGAAATGCTGTCTAGCTAGGTTTTTTAGGGTTTAAAATGATAATTTTCTTGCTCTTTGCTAAACCAACCTAACCAGTTGAAAATTGCCCCAAACCCCTGACAACTCTGAGGAAGACCAGGAAACCAGTTTAGGGTTTTGTTCTGAAATGCTGTCTAGATAGGGTGCTCACTGGGGTTTTTAGTGTTTAAAATTAAAATTTGCTTAATTTACTTGTAACTAACCTAACCCTGACCATTCTGAAGAAGACCAAACCAATCAAGGGTTGTTGAAGCTGGTTTTGTTCTGAAGTGCTGTCTAGATAGGGTGCTCACTAGGGTTTAAGACACAGACATGTCCTGCATTTATTCAATTAACAGCCAGTATCTCTTCATAATGTTATTTACTGCAGTGACTCTCAACCAATCCAGACCCAGCATCTATAAACTGATTAACTGCAGGCCAGAGGAATCATACACACACACACACACACACACACACACACACACACACACACACACACACACACACACACACACACACACACACACACACACACACACTAGTGCGGACTGACCTAGGCCAAACAGGACTAATGACAGCTGTGTAAAAGCACTAGTTTACAGTCTCTATAGTCCGAGTGTGTATTAGATACCTGGTTCCAGCATGTTAATCGTGTGAGTGTGGGTTTAGAGGATGAAAGCATGACCTGGACGGCTGTCTGATTTGGCTTTGACAGTGTTAGATGTGTGTGTGCTGAAACACTGGAGTAGAGTTGGACTGGACATGTGATCTTTGACATCAGCAGCAGAAGTTATGGGGAACCTTTTCTCCTGTTACTGTACAAAATGTTGAAGATGTAAACAAAACTATGTGGTGAAGATAATAGTAATTTTAGCAGTGAAAGACTCTAAAAGTGCTTCAGTAACTGATTAAATTCCTTATATACGGAGAAAAAACAAATACTGTTAAATTCACACTTTTTTTGAAGTAAAAAACATTTAATTCTAGTGAAATTGTTTAATTTACAGTGAAATACCTTAAATTGACACGTGACGGCTCACATTTGATGCTTTTTCATTTATATCGGTTATGCACATTAGGATTATATGTTGTTAAATGAATGTTCGTTGCATTATTTTAGTGTCGTGTGTGTGTGTGTGTGTGTGTGTGTTACCATGATGGTGTTTTGTAACTGTATGTATGACACTGCATCTTATGTGCATATATTTTCTGTTTTTCTTTTACATGAAATGATATTGTTGAGCACTATGGTCAACCTCCGTTGTTTCTATTGTGCTTTATAAATAAATTGAGAATTAATATTTCTGTGCATATATTAATATTTTCCTCAGCTTGTGATGGACTTTGATTCATTATGTTTTTGTTCCTTTATCCACCTGTGTTTTGTGGTTTTCAGTGTATCATATAGATATCAGTACTTCAGTATATTCAACTCCAGTCACATTCTTTCACAACACACATAGTTTCTAACGTTACATGAGTCCACGTTACAGTCTAGAGTTTCGCTGCCCGTTGTGAAGTGTGTCTGCAGAGGTGGTGTAACGCAGGGCATAATTGATATCAAATGCATTGTGCATGTGACTCAGAGAGGGATGTTCAGGTAATTACAGGTGTTGCGATGCATGTGGGAATAAAAACAGATCTCGCTGCATTAACGGTAGCCATCATGTGGGCAGAGCCAGTGACTAACGTTTCCTGTAATAACTAATTACAAGTCAAGGCACATTTATTTATATAGCGCTTTTTACATTGTTTCAAAGCAGCTTCACAGAGATAACAGGAAAATAATGCAACAAAGTTTGTTTCCAGAAGTAAATAGTGTCACAGTCCAGTTTCAGTAAGTTCAGTGATGATTCATTTCTGTTGTGAATGAGTTATTAATTTAGTTCATTTATACAGCCGTTCTGGAGAAAACAGTGATGTCATCGTGCCATCGTCGCTTCAGTTCTCATATAATGATGTCAATGCATGAGATCAATAATACTGTTGAATATTAAATGAATTGATCATTACACCCTCCTCCTCCTCCTCCTCCTCAGAGAGAGAGAGAGAGAGAGAGAGAGCTTCAGAGGCTTAAGCTACTGTAACAATGCAACAATGATAAAACAATGCATTGACATTTACTTTTTACTTTTGATACTTTAGTACTTTTAAAAGTGAGTACTTCTGCACTTTTACTTAAGTAAAACTCGGTCTTTACAAATTTTACTTGTAACGGAGTAAAATTTGACCTGTAGTATCTGTACTTTCACTCAAGTAAGGAAGTTGTGTACTTTGTCCACCTCTGGTCCTCAGAGCGAACGTCCCAGGCAGGGATCGTACAAAGTAACGCAATTAGTTACTTTTTAAAGGACAAGTTCGGTATTTTACACTTAAAGCCCTGTTTATAGATCGTATCTGATGAAATAGAACGGTTAAGATTAAAATTTGGACACATGCTCCTGTCCCGAGAATTTTAGGTTTATTTCGCTCCCCCCCCCCCCCCCCCACCCCCACAATGGTTGTCTATATGCACTGGAAGATTCTGTCCTAAAAACACATTAAACTTTCGTTTACAAAGACGTGAAACTCACCGAGTGGTCAGGGGTGTTCACTGATATGTTCACTCAAAAATCGCTGAAAAAGATGCATTCCAACAGGTTTTATCGTAGTTTTTGTCCAACTCCATTGACTTAATAGGACGTGCTGTGAGACCGCAGCACCTTTACGGTATTACTCCGCCGCTTCTTCTTCTGCTTCTTCTGTGTATTCAATGAAATGCCCGTGGTTTGCTTGCAATTGGCAAAGGTGCATTATCGCCACCAACTGGGCTGGAGTGTCTATTATTCAAGCTCTCAACGGAAGAATCACGGGTGTGACGCGTTTGGAAAAATAGGTCCACAAAAGCGAAATAAACCTAAAATTCTCGGGACAGGAGCATGTGTCCAAATTTTAATCTTAACCGTTCTATTTCATCAGATACGATCTGTAAACAGGGCTTTAAGTGTAAAATACCGAACTTGTCCTTTAAGGGAGTAACACAATATTGTGATGCACTACTTTTCTAAAACAGTAACTAAGTAACGCAATTAGTTACTTTTTAAGGGAGTAACGCAATATTGTAA
Organism: Leuciscus idus; assembly: GCA_021554675.1. NCBI lineage: Eukaryota > Metazoa > Chordata > Actinopteri > Cypriniformes > Leuciscidae > Leuciscus > Leuciscus idus. Next base: position 1,050,414 of record CM038622.1, on the reverse strand, counting down.
CGCATTACTTTTCAAAGTACCTTTCCCCAACACTGATCATTACACCCTCCTCCTCCTCCTCCTCAGAACGAGCGTGAGAGTTTCCCGTCGCCTCACGTCCCGGGCGGGGATCGCCTGGTGTCCCTCGGGCCCTGTCCCGAGGCCCTGACCCCCGGGGAGCAGGTGGGCCACGTGCGCTCGGCCCTGCGCCGCTGCATGGAGCTCCTGGAGTGCCTGATCCAGCGCGAGGTGGAGGAGATGGGAGAGGAGCTGGCCGGAGAGTACGAGAGCCTGAGGAAGGCCGTGAGGGATCGGCTCGGGCATCTGGTCCACAGCACCGGAGCCCTGCTGGGGGACGGGGAAGGAGGATGCCCACCGTCTCCTCAGATTCAGTGCCATGAGGTACACGCTCAAAACAATATTGTGATTTTAACGGTAAAAATGCTATGGTGAAAAACTGTTTATTGGAAAGAAAGAAAGGTTCTGTTCTATATACGGTGAAGATAGATCTAACTCTACATTTAATATAATTTTACAGTACAATACCATTGAATTTACAGTTTTTGGAAGTGAAAAGCACAGGTCATTGTGTAATTTACAGTGAAAAAGTGTAAACTGACATTCCCAGAATTGAAATGAATTGTCATTCCCATTCCCAGAAAGCTGCCCGTCGTCTCCTCAGATTATACATCATTTATAGATTTTTCCCTCTTTTACATTTCTCTTTACATTGATATGCAGGTAAACAAATACAATATATCTTATTTTAGGAAGTGCATTCTTATGATTTAATGAAGTCAAGTTTGCTTTATTTCTACAGTGTTTTATCCAATACAGATTGTTTCAAAGCAGCTTCACTGTAATAAACAGGAAAATAACGATGATGCAAACTTCGTCAAATATAAGATCATAAAATATATTTAAGTATAAGCTTAACGAACCACGGTTTGGGAAACCCTGACGTAATGTCTAATGCATATTATTCACTTAGTAAATTATTTATATTTATTGATTTTTCTCTCTTTTACATTCCTCTTTACATTGACATGCAGGTAAACAAATAAATGATCTCTAAAATTCCAAGAACGCTTATTTTCACAGTATTTAAGGCGAGATGCTTCAAGCACACGTACATTTTTTAGATTTTGGTCTAATTTCCTTCCATAGCAGACTAGAGGAAAGAAAACATCCAAAATACATATTTCAGTGTTTATTTATTGATCTTTATCACATGCATCTGTATATTTCAATTACAATATATATCAATAAATTAGTTTCTTTCTCCACTTTAGTAACACTTACGTACACCAAAACTTACAGTTTTATTCCTATCTATATTCTGAAGGTTTTTACTGAGGGGTTTAATCATATATCATTCAAAACCTCATTTTCATAACATTTTATTTCTAAAAACATGGAGAAAATGTGTTTTTTCTGTCTGTTGACAGTATTTTCTGATTTATGGAAATCCAAAAACCTTTCTATAAAAACCTTTAACAACAAAATCAAACAAGAATTTTAAACCTGGCTTTACCCAGAGTTCAGATTTATATTCTGGAAATGAATGCAATGATATGATGAATGAATAATAAAATTGTCTTAATCTTTCAAACATCTGAGAAGATAATGAACAAACTACATTTTCTAAAAATAACCAGTCAAGTTTATAATATAATATATATTACGTCAGCATCTTTGAAGGAAAGTGTTTGGTCTGCCGCACATCCTGATGTAGGAGATCCGGTGGAGCTAAAAGTAGAAACACAACGAACTCACACACACACACACACACACACACACACACACACACACACTCACTCATTTAACAGGTCCTCTATTGCCAAAATCATGAATATAGTTCATGCATAAAAATGTCTTATTTTATGGAATAAAGTTTATTTTTTGACATAAATTACATGTTACTCAGAGACTGACATGTTTGGCTTGTCAAAAATGTTACATTCAGCTTTCGCAAATTCATTGACTTTAAAAAAAAATCAAGTTCATTTTGATGCACTCTTTTCAAAACGCATCAAAGTTATTTTTATTGTCTCTTATAATGCAAACCTCTTATTTAAACCCATGAAAAAGCAGATTGTGTTGTAAATAATAGTAGAACTGTTGAAATCAAACAGATTTTGACTTGATTTTCACCTGTAGTGTCTTTCTTGCTGAATCCAAATTCAGTAAAACACATGAACTTCAGTAAAACACACAAGCAAAATAGCAGTTCTGTTACTCTGCCAGAGGGAGTTATCATCTGATGGTGATGACCCAAAATAAAACCAGTCTATATCAGCTACGCTCAGTTTCAGAAAACTCCACAAAGCTGCTGAATCGTTCTCATTGTCTGCGTTGACATGATGCTTGAAAGGAATGTGTTATAAATGTGCTCTGGATCACGTGAGCCGTTGTTCTGGTGCGCTGAAGTTGACAGAAGCAGCGATAAGCATTTGGACTCGCATCAAACCCTTCCCAAGCTGCACTGCTATAAACCCTAAAGCTCTTTTCCCTCGGGATCCGGTAATCTTGCTGGGAAAGATCTTTTAAAACACAATGCAGTTTAAAAACAGACTAAATTAAATGAACAATTGTGCAGGGAAACTTTACACTGTAAACCTTTTTTTTATTTTATTTTTTTTTATTTATTTTTTTTTTATACATAAAGTGACTTAAAACTTAAAGTGACTTAACTTAAAGTTAAAGTGACTTAAAAACGTAAAACTTAAAGTGAATTAACTTAAAGTGACTTAACTTAAACTTAAATTAAGTGACTCATCTTAAACTTAAAGTGATTATTTTTAACTTAAAGTGACTTCAAAACGTAAAACTTAAAGTGACTTAACTTAAAATTGTAAGTTTCTTATTTCTTTTTTTTGTGTGAAACTTTACACTGTAAACTTTTTTTTTTTTACTTTGACTTAAAAACGTAAAACTTAAAATGACTTAAAGGTATAGCGGAGGATCTTTCCAAATTTTAGATAAGACCCGCCCTCTCCACTTTTTGAAAAGTTTGATTGATTCACCAGAATGATTGACAATTAGGAGGACCAATAGTTTAGACTACCCACCAGGAAGTAAAACATCCTCCGCTATACCTTTAACTTAAAACTTTGTGACTTAAAAAGTAAAGTTGTAAGTTTCTTATTTTTTTCGTGAAACATGAAATAGGACGTGAGATGCGTCTTAAAATGAAAACCCCCCTTGAGAAAAAAATTGTAGCAGACAATATAAAACAAACCAATATTTCACAAAATAATTGAATACATAATGAAATGTTGCGACCCGAAAATATAAGCCTAATAAAAAGAGTATTTCATAAATAAATGTATTACATGGCTTGGTTGAATTCCAATGTAGAATGCGGTGTTTTATTTCTTGATATCAGACCGCTGCGAAGTATAACACACCGTTGCCATGAACAACAGAGCGTTGCTATGGACGCGGAACGGACTATTTTATTTAGCGGAAGCAATACAATCGTTTTTAAATCAATAATTTGTGTCAAATTATTTATTTATTTTGTAGGTAGCCATGTAATAAGCGGGATAATGTATCGCGAGGCGGTTGTTATAGCGAATACACCCCCTTTAGGCTGATTTAAGCCTGTTCAGCCTGTCGGGGGTGTTATTCGCTATAATAACCGCCTCGCTATACATTATCCCGTACATATTTCATGTCCAACATATTTATGTCACCTGTCCAAGTCTTGATGATAGTGGGTCTGCAGAATTGCTGTATTTTTGAGGAATGTTTGTATTGGGTGGTTAATAAAACCTTAACATTTACCCTAAGATGCACTGAGATGGTATTTCACATCGGTTTTATGTTGCATGAAAGAAAAGAAAGTTCCTTAAATGATTAATGCTTAAATTTCATTGTACTTGAATTCATTTATTGCAACATCCCATCATGCATTTACAATTTCCTTATATTTTTATTTAATTTACTCTGTAAAAAAAAAAAAAAAAAAAAAAAAAGTATGCTAAATCAATCCATAAAACCCATTACTATTAAATTTGAATATGAAAATAGTCAAGATTGGAAAAATGATATTTATTGAAATTTCAGTGAAATTATTGCATTGGTTGATTTGCACGTTCTGTAGTTTCTGTCACGCTAGAAGTTTGTTACTGTAAAAGCTGCTCTATTTTCATGACGTGTCACGCTATATTGACGTGTGTGTGTGTGTGTGTGTGTGTGTGTGTGTGTGTGTGTGTTAGTTGTGTTTCTGCTTTTAGCTCAGCGGATCTCCTACACTTTCCTTCATAGATGACGACATGAAGCACAACATAATGAATGCGCTTCCTATGAACCGACGATTGGCTCGCGATCAGAAAGATTCACTTGATCTGTGTGTGTGTGTGTGTGTGTGTGTGTGTGTGTGTGTGTGTCTCGTCTATTTCTGTGCCTATAACGCCTCAAACTGACCACAGAGTGGGTTTAAAATGTGTGTTTTATCTAGAAGCTCTGTGGATACAGACTGATGATGTCTTTATTTAACTCACACACACACACACACACTATCTCACATACTCTCTAACACACACACACACACACACAGGTTGATGTTAATGAAGTGTCTCGTCTCTGGTTCTCAGGGTCAGGATGAAGTTGAAGGTTCTGGTAGTTTTGCTGCTAAACTCTGGACCTATCGAGTTCTGCTGGAGCTCATCCACTGGACAGAGTCGGCCTCGCAAACACTGCACGTGTTCCACACGGAGACACAACAACAACAACAACAACAGCAGATCCTCTAGATAAACACATCTCCAGTTCTTCAGTCCAGATCCACACCCAAGACTATTACATGGATCAAACCAGGCCAAACTCAACCAGTGTGAACTAAACAGTGTGTTAGGTTGAGGAAAGTGGTTTTACATAAACGTTCTCAAGCCTCTCAGTATAAACGACGTATCAGACATTAGCTTCAAAAACTCTGAACATCCTTTAAAATCACGATCTGCTGGTTTCATTTTTACTAGTGCTGGGCAACCATTAATCAAAATATCAGTTTGTTTACACATAATATAAGTGTGTGTACGGTGTATAATTATTTTGTATATATAAATCCACACACATGCATGTTGTATATATTTAAGAAAAATATATATATTTATATATATAAAAAATTATATTTATATATAATATAAATATATGCAAATATTTCTTAAATATATACATGCATGTGTGTGGATATATACACACAAATATTTATACATAATAGATACACATATATTATGTGTAAACAAACTGTTAGTTTGGATGCGATTAATCGTTGCCCAGCATTAATTTTTACATAAATGACATTGTTTGTCGTCTTTTATAAAACTCCCAAAAAGCTTAAATTTATGCTTAAAAACAAACAAATCTCGTATAATTTTACTTCTGAAGTAAATTCGGTTGAAAACGAGACAAAAAAACATGATTCTGAGACTCTAGATATCTTTATTCTGATTCTGGGGTCTTGATATTGTGTGAAAACAATCCATAATAATGTAATATGGTAAAACAATTAGGGCTGATTTGTGAAATGCATCACCTCTGGATCTCCACACACACACACACACACACACACACACACACACACACACTTCAGCGTTACTTACACACTCGTTAGCTGAAACACAAATTGATTTTACCATCGGTGTGTCAAAGAAAGTGAGGTTTGGGGGTCAGCAGGGGTCAGTACTGGGTCCCTCTCTCTTCTGCCATCAGTGACTCGCAAAACAGACAAAAATCATCAAAAATACTCTCAAATCTAAAGTTAGTCACTGTTTCTAATAAATGGAACGACATGAATGTGAGTAAATGATGGCAGGATTTTCTGATCGAAAATAATTAAGATTTATGTCTTTGAATTCCGTATAAAAGTCCCTGATTTGATTCACACAGTTTTAATATTTGATTAGTCATGCATTATTGAAACAGCTCAGATTTAACACACAACAGCCACAGGTTTATATATTTATCATCAGTTTGTTTCAATCGCACTCATTTTAACTGATTGAATATTGTTTATTCCATATTATATCCATATTTATATTATTTGAACTGAATACATTTAATTGGGATGCTCGATATCGGCCGATTATATGTTCATTTTTCATGTTATCGGCCCGATAAGAACATTAGGCCGATATATTAAAATGAAAATACGGTTTTTACAAAGGTATAAGGTAACTGAATATACCAAGGTCATATCGGCTACATAAATTATCATGAGAACATTATAATTGTGTGTTTTGGACATGGATTTAATAGTAAGTGATTTAAAAAATATATATTATTTTAAAGAAAGTCAAATAGATACAAATAGTTAATAATAAACTATGCCATGAAATCTGACCTGTTACATTTATGCATGACTGACAGATATGAATCACATTAAGTTTATCAGTTCAAATCCAAATGCATGGAAATTTTATATGCAATTCAAACACATAAATCTCTAATTTAGAGCTAAATATTGTTCCGTTCAGGAGAAAGTGTTGTTTCACACACAAACAATCATAGATTTAGGCTGTAAGACAATGATGAAGGAATGAAGTGTTTAATGACTAATATACATGACAGAGATATGAATATGACCTGTATGATGCGACTAACACTCATACTGTACTAACTGATGATGTAGCCTCGACTTAGACTGTGAATTACTGTATGATGGAAGTCATATTTCATTGTGAACTAAATGAAAATCAAAGGCATTACTGAAAATAATAGTATCATTTTTTAGAAAAAACAAAAAAAAAACACTATACTTATGACTAAAAATCTGAATGATTAATATATTAATTTCTTTATTTATTACATTTTACTGTAACTGTAACACTGTGACGCATTTGTTTGCTACTAATACCAGCAGAAGTTATGAATGCTGTGAATCATATTCAGATGTTTATGCACTGTTTGATCTGTGAGACTCGCACGCTAACTCTCGCTTCACGCCTTTACTGTATATCACTGATCACAGCATAATGACATGTCTATATTAATCAATAAATTATGGGATGAAACCTGTGTGTGTGTGTGTTGTTCGAGTTTAATAAAATAATAAACATTAAACATGAATAATACAAACTGCAATAATAAAAAGCTTGTCAATAACATTATCTTCCTGAATAACAATAATATTTTAACATGGATATTAATATTAACTGATGAATTCTCTTAATAATTTGCTAAATTAATTATGCGATAATTACACTGATTCTGGGCAACACCAATAATTATTTATTCTGCATGTGCCTTCAAATTATATATAAATATCAATTTAATCAACAACAAACATTTAAAATGAAAACCAGAAATAATAAAACAAAGCAAACTCACACTTTACATTTACAAATATACATTAGAAATGATATAATTCATTACAACTGTAATAATTAAAACGTGTAAATACAAGCACCACCTCAGAATAACACGTTTTTATATTTACATACATGCAGTTAATTAACATTACTCAAAAATATACAGTAAAATTGACTTATTTATATTAACTATACTTCAATATGAGATATACACACTTATACTCGATATACACAATCATATTTACTCAATGAATTCTTGCCTCTTTAAGATCAGATTTAGATAAAAGCGTCTGCTGAATGAATTCATTTAAATATTACATATTAAATGCACAGAACACTGTAATGTCTGAGCAATATTGATAATTTTATAAATATGAACCATTTAGGAGGTCTAAAAAAATACATAATTTACATGCATTAACACTAGAACTGATTTTGACTGTTTTAAAATTGTGCAATGTACTAACTTTGTTGAAATAAAACCCATGTAACTATAGGACCCTGACTTTTCCTACATGTGTCTATATTTTATTCTATCATTGTTATTTTATTAAAATTACAAGACACAAGAGAGTTTTGAGTATTTCTACCTTGAATGGCCATAATAACGTTAGTCACACTGACCGTTTGCTCCCTTTTCCCGCTCTTGAAGATGCATCGCCGTTGCCTAGCAACAACAGTTGTTTGTTTAGTCTAATGCAAAGCTGGAATCTAGCTTTAGCTTCGAGCTAAAACCAAATTGAAAAGAGAATATCAGAACAATGTCAGCAAGAAGAATGACTGCCAGCGAGGCTGTAGCCGTGCTTCAGAGCCTTGATGAGGCAGATGGAGGAGCAGGAGCGGTGGTGGTGTGTCCGGGTCTCTTAAAGTTCATCTGACACCGGCTCTGAGAGTGATTCAGAGAGAGTGATTCAGAGAGTGATTCTGGGAGTGATTCTGGGAGTGATTCAGAGAGTGGTTCAGAGAGTGATTCAGAGAGTGATTCAGAGAGTGGTTCAGAGAGTGATTCTGGGAGTGATTCAGAGAGTGGTTCAGAAAGAGTGATTCAGAGAGAGTGATTCAGAGAGTGATTCAGAAAGAGTGATTCAGAGAGAGTGATTCAGAGAGAGTGATTCAGAGAGTGATTCAGAAAGAGTGATTCAGAGAGAGTGATTCAGAGAGTGATTCAGAGAGTGATTCAAAAAGAGTGATTCAGAGAGAGTGATTCAGAGAGAGTGATTCAGAGAGTAATTCAGAGAGTGGTTCAGAGAGGGATTCAAGAGAGTGGTTCAGAGAGTGATTCTGGGAGTGATTCAGAGAGTGGTTCAGAAAGAGTGATTCAGAGAGAGTGATTCAGAGAGAATGATTCAGAGAGTGATTCAGAAGGAGTGATTCAGAGAGAGTGATTCAGAGAGAGTGATTCAGAGAGTGATTCAGAAAGAGTGATTCAGAGAGAGTGATTCAAAAAGAGTGATTCAGAGAGAGTGATTCAGAGAGAGTGATTCAGAGAGTGATTCAGAGAGTGGTTCAGAGAGGGATTCAAGAGAGTGATTCAAGAGAGTGATTCAGAGAGAGTGATTCAGAGAGAGTGATTCAGAGAGAGTGATTCAGAGAGAGTGATTCAGAGAGAGTGATTCAGAGAGTGATTCTGGGAGTGATTCAGAGAGTGGACACTTCCAGTCCTGCATCTGCTGTCATTCCACCTGCTAGTGTTCCAGGTACGTTAGGCTGCGATCTTTATGCGATCTTGTGAGTTTCTTAGCCCAAACATAGCCTAATATTAGCCCTGATAAAATAGATATTTCATGAACTAATTAGGCTATAATTTCTTGGCGACAGCGCAAAATCCTGTGCGTGCTGTGCCAGCCACAAGAGCACTCGAGCGGCATGAAGCGGCGAAAGACGGCACAGTGTGGACTGTTCTACAGTCGGGTGACGTCATGACAGCAGCGACAGCGCACGCCAAGCGCACCACTGAAGATGCCCACCTGTCCTGAGTCTGGCTGATGACGGAGCACATCAGGGACTGCACTGGGGCTGAGGAGCACAGAGTCCAGCAGGACAGCTCATGGGACAGTGGATGCACTAAATGCCTTCACTGCTCTAGTCTACATTCGCGGGGCGCAGGGTGGAGAAAGCATGGACTTGGCGAGCTTTTGGTCGGCCGACTGGGGCTACGCATTTTTTCAAGGAGACCATGTCCCAGACGCACACGGCTGCAGGAGGACAGGTTTGTCCTGGTGACCGAGGTTTGGGAGAGATTCGTCCAGAATAGCATAGCTTGCTGCCAGCCTGGTGCCGACAGAACTGTTGATGAGCAGCTCTTCCCGACAAAAGCAAAGTGCAGCTTCATCCAGAACATCGCAAGCAAACCTGATAAATTTGGTATAAAGTTTTACCAAATACACGGTGAACGGTGCGCCATATCTGGGTAAAGACGAGACGCGGAGGCCAGGTCAGCTACTAGGAGACAGTGTGGTGTTGAACATGGTTGAGCCTTACCTGGGGAAGGGGAGGAACAACTTTTATACTTCCCTTGAGCTGGCACTACAGGCCAAGAAAACCAGCCGACGAGAGCTCCCCCTGTGCGTAATGGAGCAAAGACAATGCAACCAGGGCCGGCCCGCGGCACAGGCAAATGCTAGGGGCGCCACTCATCCACAGGGGCGACAAAATTAGTGAACGAGTGAATTATTTTTTTATTTTTTTAATAATACTATTTTAATACCATTCATTCGAAATACTACCAAATAAAGCACAACAAAAAGTCCCCAACTCCGGTCCGGCACATCACTCTTCCCCCGCCCAGCGAGTGCTTGAAGTGCGTCAGAAACACAGAGTGCGCGATCAGTTGTTGGTAATCTGTCGTGTAGCGTCGCCTCTCGCCACATCCAGTGTAGACAGCACTGCTTTAGTTTGAGGCGCTTCACACACTCAGGATCCCCTGTAGAAACGGGCCTGTAGCTCGCGCCACGTCTAGACACGGTGAAAGTTCCTGAGTGTGACGGATGGCCGAATTTACATGACACATTATAAATTAGCATTATAGTCTGCGATAGATACAGTGCCAAAAAGAGGAGAAGTGACGGGGTGAACTAGGCAGTGATGCATCGGGCACCAGGTATAACCTTGCCTAGGGAAGCAAAATTGGTCAGGGCCGGCCCAGAATGCAACGCTAGCAGTCTGTCAGTGCTAAGCAAGGAGAAACGTCTGCATTCTCAGCACTGTCCACACAGCTGTTGCCATCACAAGCTAAACCAGAGACAATCACATACTACAACAGAACCAAGGTCGGAGTTGATGTGCTAGATCAATGGCGAGGAAATACTCAGTGAAAGCCCCCACATGTAGATGGCCAGTGTTTTATAATAAAATATAAATAAATACTTCCATCCTGTTCAAGAAATGCAGCAATGAGAGCATGTCACGGAGAAACTTCATAATGAAACTCGCAGATGAACTTCGCTCCAGCCACACGAGAGCTCCACAAGTGACGGTGCGAGAGCCAGGAGCGCGGCAGGAGCGCGGCAGGACCCCGGCAGGAGCGCGGCAGGAGCGCGGCAGGACCCCGGCAGGAGCGCGGCAGGACCCCGGCAGGAGCGCGGCAGGACCCCGGCAGGAGCGCGGCAGGACCCCGGCAGGAGCGCGGCAGGACCCCGGCAGGACCCGACGGATGGAGAAGGCAGTGCCAACTGTGTCATAAGGCTGTGTGTGGACACGAGATTACCTGTGTTGACTGAGAGTAACTGATCCACAAGCGTCAGTGAAACACAAGTTAGCCGCTTAGTGGAGAATACTTTCATTATGATTTCACTCACTGCATGATATTTTTGCTCACTATATCTGAAATATTGGTTACTAAATCAGTTTGTTTTCTCTATTATATTGTTGTATTTGTTTCCTGTTGATGGTCAGAATGACTGATTTGGCCACTTGCGTTTCATATGTGCCCATGAAGGTTTTACCTGTGCATTGAAATGCATATTGCCGATGTTTTTGTAAGTTATTGTATTCTAATATCCAAGGATGAACACATTTGTTTTCATTTTACAAAGAAAATAATAGAAAATTGATCAATTTCGACTTTGTATCTGTAATTACAATAGCTGTTCAGTGGTTGTCGATTAACTCATAAATTTTCAGATTAGAATTAAAATGTAGTGTTCTGACATTTATTATCCTAACATTACAGATCCATTTATTCTTAGATTTGATAGTCAGATCAATATAAATGATTCGTTTATAATATTATTGTATATAGATGATGCACGGAAACATGAACATTGTAATGTGTGAGCAATAATAATATAGATAATTGTATAAATATGAACCATTTAGGAGGTCTAAATGCATAGAAATTCCCATGCATTCATTTAAATTATTTTTAATTGAATGCTTGAGTTTCTACTTGAGTTTTCAATGAATGCCGTCTGTGATGCACTGATCGATATAAGGGATCAGTTTATAATATTACTGTTTACGCCGGAGCCCATGTCAGGGCCTGGCTAGCGGAGGGCTTCTGCGCATGCGCACCGGAGCAGCGCTAATGGCGGAGAGCGTGCGGTCGCCGTTCGATTACCGGGATCCCCCGACCCTCGACAGCGACGGGGACGGCAGCAAGCCTCCGCCACCGCGCGGGTGAGTCTCTCCCGCTAACGGAACCGATCGGGCCGTTTGATTCGGTTGGGAACGCTGGGATTCGCGTGCGTGCTAACGGCTAGCAGGTCCGGTTCTGTTGTCCTCGTGCCCACCGTGATGAGAGAACACCCGTGGCCGTTCTATCTCGTTCTCTGAGTTCGCGTGTGGGTTTACAGTGTGTGTGTGTTTACAGTGTGTGTTTTCCGTACCGCTTTACCGGGGAACCGTAACGCGGCCGCGACTCGAACGATTAGCAAAACACCGCGCGAGTGCGCGAAACCTGTGAGCGCGTGCATGTGTGCAGGCGACCGTTACAACAGTTTGCCATGGTAACCGTAACGCAAAACATCGAGCGAATATTTTTTTACGACCGATAGCGATTAATTTTGTGATTCAATGCGTCCATTAATCGCTTTGTTAAACCCATTTTGATTGGCTTAGTTTTGCTTGTCATACCAAACTGAATTGTCAAACATAATATGCATTTTGTATATAACGATAATAATAATTTACATTAGAATATGTTTATGTGTTATGTATATGATGTGTATAATATATATATATATATATATATATATATATATATATATATATATTACACACGTATGTATATGTGTGTGTGTATATATATATATATATACACACATACATACATACATACATACATACACACATACATATACATATACATATATGCTAGCCGTATATATACAAACTCAGGTGAAGCGTTTATTAAACTTTTATTGTGATAATTGATTTTCACATTATTATTTACATGATTATTTTTTATTATTAATTTTGTGTGTTTATTAAACTGTTATTGTCAGCACTGATGCCTGTAATAGTCAGTACTGTGTTGTACTGTATGTAATGCTCTGTGTGTGTGTGTGTGTGTGTGTGTGTGTGTGTGTGTGTTTCGCAGGCGTGTGTGTGGCAGGAAGAGGAAGGGGACGCCGGTGAAAGTGTGTGAACGAGTCGCGTATGTGACGGAGGATGAAGAGGAGAGTCTGTCTGAACACAGTTACAGCCCAGGTACTATTATATACATATATATATGTATATACACAAGGGTGTAACTTGGGTTTGAGAAGTGGGGGGGGACACAAAATGGGGTAAAATGTTTTTGCACTTTTAATCCCGTTAAATGCATTTGTATACCTTTAGGGACTATGATGATACAAAATCCAGGAAATAATTAAGTTGATTATAATGATAAATTCTGCCAAAAAGAATATAGTAGGCTACTAAACTATGTATAAGAAAAATATGTCTTACTTTCTTAAAAGGGGCCGATCGCCAAGACTTTAGAGACTTTAAAAATGTTCACCATTAATATTTTGTGTGTAAATAAAATTTAAATAATGTGAGACTCAATTTCCACTGTAATGTAGAAACAACATAAAGACAGTATATTTAAAAAAAAATTTAATGGTATCTTTTTATGAATGAAGGCCAGTATCACTGATATTAATATAGCTACTGATGTCTCGATGAAAATTATTTTTTTACTTTTGAAAATTATAACAACTTTTAATGTAAGTGAACTTAAAACAATCCTCACATAAACCCAAAAATAAATGTAATATTTACCTGTGCCCTTCCTGTCTAACAGGTATGACATATACATATTATTCAGATAATGTGTGATATTTTTTACTAGTGTGTGCAGGACACTATAGTTCATTTCTGTAAGTGAGGAGAGCAAACTCTCTTTTTACACACAGACTGAACAAAATGAAGCATTGCTTGGTGATTGGTTGAGCTAAACTGGTATTATCTAGAATTGTGTAGTTAAATTTAACAGCTGACAGATATTCAACATAATTCATGTGTGAGACAGTCTAACAGAAGGACGGACAAAACCAGTCAAATATCAACTGAGTTCTGCTCATATTTTATTACCATTTTCTAAACTATAGCGAATAAACTGTGATAATGTGAGAAATGTTGAAAGAGTCTGAATACATGTTGGTCTGGCTCTATATCATTCTCAAGCTTAAGCTTTAACAAACTGTTTCATTTATAAAAGTATAATTTGATATGTCAAGCTCTACAGGGTTAGTTTCCTCATGTTTTGTGTGTGATTGACGGTTTTAACCCTTTGTTGTTGTGTAAGGGGACGAGCCGTATGCAGAGGGAGCAGAAGATCGTCTTCCCCCGCCGGGGAGCCCGTACTTCATCACCGACCCGTCACAGCTCTGGTACTGATGCTCTCAACTCTTAAAGATGTTGTTTTCAGGCTCTAGAACAGGTTTTCCTGCTTGAATGTTGATTATTCTCCTCATATTCTCCATCGTTGCGGCTCCTCTCTTCCCAGTCTGTCAGTAACACTCTGTTTACTTCCTGTCTCTATGAAGCCCCTCCTCCTGAAAAGCACACTGTGCTCTGATTGGTCGGCTGGATCAGTGTGTTGTGATTGGTCGAGCGCTTTGAGTGTGTTTGGGAAATGTCCCGTCCCTTACCATAACCACCAGTTTAACACACTACTAACTAACTCAACCAGGCCCCGCCCCTTTATTCTGCATATTAATTATTATAATGAGGAATATTGTGACGTGTTAGTTCCCGGAAGAAACTCAAGACTACAATGGAGGCGTTTCAGGAGTTCAGGAACACTGACACTGATATAGAGAAGAACTGGAGCTTCTTCATGATCATACAGCAGCAGAAACAGCAGAATATGGCTCTTTAATGCATGCGTGTGTGTGTGTGTAGTGTTCCTGAGCTCGGGGAAGAGGGAGCGAGTGGTGTTCGAGGTCCTGTGCTCTTCCACCCGCCGGCCAACTGCAGGATTAGAGAGGTGCATTGTGGGAATCAGGTCCGGCTTGTCGTCATAGCGATTCGAGACATTGCCAAAGGTGAGGAGATCACAGTGGACTACAGCCTGAACGACTGGGGAGAAAACGCCTTGGTGAGTCAGCTAAACACAGTTACGTTATCAAACAATTAATCAGATGTTATTTTCCTATTGTTCAATTAAATGGGAATTTATTAATTGTCTTATTAAATAATCATCCCACACAACCTTTATGTTTGAAAATCCCAGACGGGCCCCTGTGATGTTAAACGTTCCAGGTCCTGTTGAGACTGTGTGTGTGTGTGTGTTTCAGCACATTCTTCTGTGTTGTGTTTAATACAGGGGTTTCACAGCTCAGTGTCTCCACGCGGCTTTGAGTGTGGATTCAACCCAGAGGGAGACATCAAGAAGGTGAATCACACTCACACTCACATTCACACACACACACTCACACACTTTTGATTAAAACATCTTCCCAAAAACACTTTGTTAGATTTTTAGATGATAGTGTCTCACTTCCAGCTCATTTCTGTCTCCGTGTCTGTAGGAGGAGGATCCCGGTTCCCTCCCTCTCTCTCTCAATGTTTCCGACTACCTCACTCCCTCATGGTCTCTGTCTCCCTCCTCCTCTCCGGCGTCCCACTCCGAACCCAGCGACTCCGACCACGAGGATGAAGAAGAAGAAGAAGAGGAAGACGACGATGACGACGACGACGATGAAGAGCTAGAGGAGCTGAGGGGCCGAATGATGAGGCGGCGCAAGAAAAGAAAAACCTCAGCCAGTGTGAAGAAAAAGACTCAGCCCCGACCCCTTTCGTTCGCTAGCCCCGCCCCTTCATCCGCCTCCCCCTTCCAGCAGCCTCTAGCCCCGCCCACCACCAACATAAACAATAACATAAACATAAACATCGGGCACGGCGCGAGTCGCAGACACTGTCCGTACTGTGGACGCCACTTCCGCTCGCTCGCACGACACCTGGAGAAACACCACGATCAGCAGCCCGAGGTTCGAGCCGCCATGGAGCTATCGCTACTCCCCGCTAATGCTACGCCAACCGACTCCTTCCTCTCACCCGCTCAACCCTCGTCTTCCTCGCTGGGAACGCCACTGTTTTCCAGAGAGCAAGAGCCTTTGTCTTCGCCATCTAAACCTGGAGCCGTCTCCTTCTCGCTCTCGGTGTCTCCGCCTCCGAATACCTCGAAGAAGACAAACGCAACGCCGATGCCCACTAGGAAGGGTGTTAGCAAGAGCGTTAGCAAGAGCGCTGTAACGCACACGCCTCCGCCTCCGCCTCCGCTTCCCGCTAGGAGGGGACGCCCGCCGAAGAGAGAGAAGGAACTGCAGCAGAAGAAACAGGAGGAGGTGGAGAAGACCAAAGAGGAGGCGCAGCCCACGCCTGGAAAAGATGAGGAGGAGGAGAACGAGTTGCACGTGAAAGGAGACGGAGAAGAGAAGAACGGTGAAATGACGAGGTAAGTTTGTGTTTGAAGCTTATGTTGCTTATAACAGTTCGCTTGAAATCAAATGTGGAGTCGACTTTTTATCTCGCAATTTAGACTTTTTATCTCAGAATTGTGTGATATAAAGTTAAAATTGTGAGTTATAAAGTTAGAATTGTTATAAAGTGGCAATTGTGAGTTATAAAGTCAGAATTATGTGTATTAGAGTCAGAATTGCGTCATATAAAGTCAGAATTGCGTCATATAAAGTCAGAATTAAAGTCAGAATTGCGTCATATAAAGTCAGAATTGCGTGATATAAAGTCAGAATTAAAGTCAGAATTGCCTGATATAGTCAAATTTGCGTGATATAAAGTCAGAATTAAAGTCAGAATCGCGTGATATAGCCTAGTCAAAATTGCATGATATAAAGTCAGAATTAAAGTCAGAATTGCGTGATATAAAGTCAGAATTGTGTGATATAAAGTCAGAATTGCCTGATTTAGTCAAAATTCCGTGATATAAAGTCAGAATTAAAAGTCAGAATTACGTGATATAAAGTCAGAATTAAAGTCAGAATTGCCTGATATAGTCAGAATTGTGTGATATATAATCAGAATTAAAGTCAGAATTGCGTGATAAAAAGTCAGAAAAGCGTGATACAAAGTCAGAATTGCCTGATATAGTCAGAATTGCCTGATATAAAGTCAGAATTGCGTGATATAAAGTCAGAATTAAAGTCAGTATTGCGTGAGGTTAAGTCAGAATTGCGTGATATAAAGTCAGAATTGCCTCATATAAAGTCAGAATTGCGTGATACAAAGTCAGAATTGCCTGATATAGTCAGAATTGTGAGATATAAAGTCAGAATTGCCTGATATGAAGTCAGAATTGCGTGATATAGTCAGAATTGACTGATACAAAGTCAGAATTGCCTGATATAGTCAGAATTGCCTGATATAAAGTCAGAATTGCGTGATATAAAGTCAGAATTGCGTGATATAAAGTCAGAATTGCCTGATATAGCCTAATCAGATTTGCCTGATATAAAGTCAGAATTGCCTGATATAGTCAGAATTGCGTGATATAAAGTCAGAATTGCGTGATCTAAAGTCAGAATTGCGTGATATAAAGTCAGAATTAAAGTCAGAATTGCCTGATATAGTCAGAATTGCCTGATATAGTCAGAATTGCCTGATATAAAGTCAGAATTGCGTGATATAAAGTCAGAATTGCCTGATATAAAGTCAGAATTTCGTGATACAAAGTCAGAATTGCGTGATATATAGTCAGAATTGCGTGAAATAACGTCAAAATTGCGTGTTATAAAGTCAGAATTGCCTGATATAGTCAGAATTGCCTGATATAGTCAGAATTGCGTGATATAAAGTCAGAATTGCCTGATATAAAGTCAGAATTGCCTGATATAATCAGAATTGCGAGATATAAAGTCAGAATTGCGTGATATAGTCAGAATTGCGTGATATAAAGTCAGAATTGCCTGATATATAGTCAGAATTGCCTGATATATAGTCAGAATTGCGTGATATATAGTCAGAATTGCCTGATATATAGGCCTAGTCAGAATTGCGTGATATATAGTCAGAATTGCGTGATATAAAGTCAGAATTTCGTGATCCAAAGTCAGAATTGCGTGAAATAACGTCAAAATTGCGTGATACAAAGTCAGAATTGCCTGATATAGTCAGAATTGCGTGATATAAAGTCAGAATTGCGTGACATAAAGTCAGAATTGCCTGATATAGTCAGAATTGCCTGATAGAAAGTCAGAATTGTGTGATAGAAAGTCAGAATTGCCTGATATATAGTCAGAATTGCGAGATATTAAGTCAGAATTGCCTGATATAGTCAGAATTGCCTGATATATAGTCAGAATTGCGTGTTATAAAGTCAGAATTGCGTGATATAAAGTCAGAATTGCGTGATACAAAGTCAGAATTGCGTGATATAGTCAGAATTGCGTGAAATAACGTCAAAATTGCGTGTTATAAAGTCAGAATTGCCTCATATAAATTCAGAATTGCGTGATAGAAAGTCAGAATTGCCTGATATAGTCAGAATTGCGTGATATAAAGTCAGAATTGCGTGATATAAAGTCAGAATTGCGTGATATATAGTCAGAATTGCATGATATATAGTCAGAATTGCCTGATATAAAGTCAGAATTGCCTGATATATAGTCAGAATTGCGTGATATGTAGTCAGAATTGCGTGTTATAAAGTCAGAATTCCGTGATATAAAGTTAGAATTGCGTGATATATAGTCAGAATTGCGTGTTATAAAGTCAGAATTGCCTCATATAAAGTCAGAATTGCGTGATACAAAGTCAGAATTGCCTGATATAGTCAGAATTGCCTCATATAAAGTCAGAATTGCGTGATACAAAGTCAGAATTGCCTGATATAGTCAGAATTGCGTGATATAAAGTCAGAATTGCGTGATATAAAGTCAGAATTGCCTGATATAAAGTCAGAATTGCCTGATATAATCAGAATTGCGAGATATAAAGTCAGAATTGCCTGATATAGTCAGAATTGCCTGATATAATCAGAATTGCGAGATATAAAGTCAGAATTGCCTGATATAGTCAGAATTGCGTGATATTAAGTCAGAATTGCGAGATATTAAGTCAGAATTGCCTGATATAAAGTCAGAATTGCCTGATATAGTCAGAATTGCCTGATATAATCAGAATTGCGAGATATAAAGTCAGAATTGCCTGATATAGTCAGAATTGCGTGATATTAAGTCAGAATTGCGAGATATTAAGTCAGAATTGCCTGATATAAAGTCAGAATTGCGTAATATAGCCTATAGTCAGAATTGCGTGATATATAGTCAGAATTGCGTGATATATAGTCAGAATTGCCTGATATAAAGTCAGAATTGCCTGATATAAAGTCAGAATTGCGTGATATAAAGTCAGAATTGCGTGATATAAAGTCAGAATTGCCTGATATAAAGTCAGAATTGCCTGATATAATCAGAATTGCGAGATATAAAGTCAGAATTGCCTGATATAGTCAGAATTGCGTGATATTAAGTCAGAATTGCGAGATATTAAGTCAGAATTGCCTGATATAAAGTCAGAATTGCGTGATATAGCCTATAGTCAGAATTGCGTGATATATAGTCAGAATTGCCTGATATATAGTCAGAATTGCCTGATATATAGTCAGAATTGCGTGATATAAAGTCAGAATTGCCTGATATAAAGTTAGAATTGCGTGATATATAGTCAGAATTGCGTGATATAGGCCTAAAGTCAGAATTTCGTGATACAAAGTCAGAATTGCGTGATATATAGTCAGAATTGCCTCATAAATTCAGAATTGCGTGATATAAAGTCAGAATTGCGTGATATATAGTCAGAATTGCGTGTTATAAAGTCAGAATTGCGTGATATAAAGTTAGAATTGCGTGATATGTCAGAATTGCGTGATATAAAGTCAGAATTTCGTGATACAAAGTCAGAATTGCGTGATACAAAGTCAGAATTGCGTGATATATAGTCAGAATTGCGTGAAATAACGTCAAAATTGCGTGTTATAAAGTCAGAATTGCCTCATATAAATTCAGAATTGCGTGTTATAAAGTCAGAATTGCCTGATATAGTCAGAATTGCGTGATATAAAGTCAGAATTGCGTGATATAAAGTCAGAATTGCGTGATATAAAGTCAGAATTGCGTGATATATAGGCCTAGTCAGAATTGCCTGATATAAAGTCAGAATTGCCTGATATATAGTCAGAATTGTGTGATATGTAGTCAGAATTGCGTGTTATAAAGTCAGAATTGCCTGATATAAAGTTAGAATTGTGTGATATATAGTCAGAATTGCGTGATATAAAGTCAGAATTGCGTGAAATAACGTCAAAATTGCATGTTATAAAGTCAGAATTGCCTCATATAAATTCAGAATTGCGTGATACAAAGTCAGAATTGCCTGATATAGTCAGAATTGCGTGAGATATAAAGTCAGAATTGCGTGATATATAGGCCTAGTCAGAATTGCCTGATATAAAGTCAGAATTGCCTGATATATAGTCAGAATTGTGTGATATGTAGTCAGAATTGCGTGTTATAAAGTCAGAATTGCCTGATATAAAGTTAGAATTGTGTGATATATAGTCAGAATTGCGTGATATAAAGTCAGAATTTCGTGATACAAAGTCAGAATTGCGTGATATATAGTCAGAATTGCGTGAAATAACGTCAAAATTGCATGTTATAAAGTCAGAATTGCCTCATATAAATTCAGAATTGCGTGATACAAAGTCAGAATTGCCTGATATAGTCAGAATTGCGTGATATAAAGTCAGAATTGCGTGATATAAAGTTAGAATTGTTTGATATATAGTCAGAATTGCGTGATATAAAGTCCGAATTTCGTGATACAAAGTCAGAATTGCCTGATATAGTCAGAATTGCGTGATATAAAGTCAGAATTGCGTGATATATAGTCAGAATTGCCTGATACATAGTCAGAATTGCGTGATATAAAGTCAGAATTGCGTGATATAAAGTCAGAATTGCGTGACATATAGTCAGAATTGCGTGATATGAAGTCAGAATTGCGTGATATAGCCTATAGTCAGAATTGCGTGATATATAATCAGAATTGCGTGAAATAAAGTCAAAATCGCATGATTTAAAGTCAGAATTGCGTGATATATAGTCAGAATTGCGTGATATATAGTCAGAATTGCGTAAAATAACGTCAAAATTGCGTTAAATAAAGTCAGAATTGTCTGATATAAAGTCAGAATTGCGTGAAATAGTCAGAATTGCGTGATATATAGTCAGAATTGCGTGATATAAATTCAGAATTGCGTGATATATAGTCAGAATTGCGTGATATATAGTCAGAATTGCGTGAAATAACATCAAAATTGCGTGACAAAGTCAGAATTGTCTGATATAAAGTCAGAATTGCCTGATATAAAGTCAGAATTGCATGAAATAGTCAAAATTGCCTGATATAAAGTCAGAATTGCGTGATGTGAAGTCAGAATTGCATGATATAAAGTCAGAATTGCGTGATATAGCCTATAGTCAGAATTGCGTGAAATAAAGTCAAAATCGCATGATTTAAAGTCAGAATTGCGTGATATATAGTCAGAATTGCGTGATATATAGTCAGAATTGCGTAAAATAACGTCAAAATTGCGTTAAATAAAGTCAGAATTGTCTGATATAAAGTCAGAATTGCGTGAAATAGTCAGAATTGCCTGATATAAAGTCAGAATTGCTTGAAATAGTCAGAATTGCGTGATATATAGTCAGAATTGCGTGAAATAAAGTCAAAATTGCGTGATTTAAAGTCAGAATTGCGTGATATAAATTCAGAATTGCGTGATATATGGTCAGAATTGCGTGAAATAACGTCAAAATTGCGTGATAAAGTCAGAATTGCCTGAGTCAGAATTGCCTGATATAAAGTCAGAATTGCCTGATATAAAGTCAGAATTGCCTGATATAAAGTCAGAATTGCATGAAATAGTCAAAATTGCCTGATATAAAGTCAGAATTGCGTGATGTAAAGTCAGAATTGCCTGATGTAAAGTCAGAATTGCCTGATGTAAAGTCAGAATTGCGTGATGTAAAGTCAGAATTGCGTGAAATAAAGTCAGAATTGCCTGATATTAAGTCAAAATTGCGTAAAATAACGTCAAAATTGCGTTAAATAAAGTCAGAATTGCCTCATATAAAGTCAGATTTGTCTGATATATTGCCTGACATAAAGTCAGAATTGCGTGAAATGACGTCAAAATTGCGTGTTATAAAGTCAGAATTGCCTCATATAAAGTCAGAATTGCGTGATATAAAGTCAGAATTGCGTAAAATAACGTCAAAATTGCGTTAAATAAAGTCAAAATTGTCTGATATAAAGTCAGAATTGCGTGAAATAGTCAGAATTGCCTGATATAAAGTCAGAATTGCGTGAAATAGTCAAAATTGCGTGATTTAAAGTCAGAATTGTCTGATGTGAAGTCAGAATTGCCTGATATATTGCCTGACATAAAGTCAGAATTGCTTGATATAAAGTCAGAATTGCCTGTTGTGAAGTCAAAATTGCGTGATATAAAGTCAGAATTGTCTGATGTGAAGTCAGAATTGCGTGAAATAGTCAAAATTGCGTGATTTTAAAGTCAGAATTGCCTGATATATTGCCTGACATAAAGTCAGAATTGCTTGATATAAAGTCAGAATTGCCTGATTAAAAAGTCAGAATTGCCTGATTAAAAAGTCAGAATTGCGTGAAATAGTCAGAATTGCGTGATATAAAGTCAGAATTGCCTGATGTAAAGTCAGAATTGCGTGATACAGTCAGAATTGCGAGATATAAAGTCAGAATTGCGTGATATAAAATCCGAATTGCACGATATAAAGTCAGAATTGCGTGATAAAGATAACTATATTAGCAGTGGACGGTATCGTTCTGTTTATTTGTCGTCTGCCGCTTTAAATGCTGGAGCTTGTTACAGCAGGATGGATTCTGATTGACTGTCAAATAAAAAATTTAATTTTGAATATTCATCGAATAAAAAAAAAAACTGCACATTCGAATGCAAAATTAATTTATGCTCTAGTATAACCTAATTTTCCTTGCATGCACATTAAGGAAATTATGTTTTATTTAAGAACAATTGTTTCAAAAGTTAATGCACTTTAAAAAGTGAAATTCATTTCAATAAAAGATGTGATGCTTGATTTGGTTTATATTTGCTTATTGCACTCGCTTGCGCCCTCTTGTGGATATAGAAGACAATACAGTTCTTTTATCCTCTAACATTAAAGCTGCTCTAAGCGATGTTGGGTGACGTCACTTCTTGTTGACGTTCAAAGTATTGTCAAACAAAACGGAGGCTCGCTCGACCCTCCCTCCTCCTCATCCCGTCCCGTCCCCCTCCCTCCTCCTCATCCCGTCCCCTCCACCTCCCTCCCGTGTTTCCTGAAACAGTCATGAACCATTTAGAAAAACCAAACTGGATCTACACACCTGTCCAGCAGAAACAGAGCCTCCTGAGTGTCGGATTGGAAGCCCTTCTGCCGGCGGAGTTCTCGCCACCTTTTGAATGCTTTTCCGATGTAAATTCGGGACTTCGCGTTCCTTCTCCTTTTCCCTCTTCTTTGTTATTTGTTCATTGGAACGTCGTCTCTTTGGTCGTGTGTCGGCCATATAAAAATTCTCAAGAATATACATTTTTAATGTTAGTTGTTGTCGTTGTCTAGGACATCCCTCTTGCTAACTTCCCCTCTTCATGCTTCTCTCTCCTCCAACCCCCACCCCCCCCCTTCTGTGCACGCGCTAGGGATGGGCATGATTAATCGACGATCGATAATTGATCGTTAAGAATTTCGTCGATCACGTTTATTTGTTATCGATTAAACTAATGCAGGTTGCGTTGCGTAGTGTGAGTCTTGAAGCAATGGAATTAATTTTAGCGCGGAGGTACCTGCGCATCCCAGCAACGTCAGTCCCCTCAGAGCGGGTGTTTTCGGCGGCTGGACTGGCTGTCACCAGGTTGCGGTCGCGTCTGATCCCAGATCATGTCAACATGCTTATCTTTCTCAACAGAAATCAGTAGACTGGTGCAGAAGTTCTATGGGAACTTCATGCGTTTTCTCAGATCGGATAGCTATCTGATTTATCAAAACGATTCCATTTACACCTGGTCACATAAATGTGTTTTTGCAAAACGGATATAAATCCGATCTTGAATTCCCGCGCTATATGCATATTTAAATTGTTGCACGTCATCGAAAGCAACTGATATGAGCTGCATTTTATTGATCATCAGCGAAAATTTCTAAATCAAAGACCGCAACAAGATATTGTGGCAACAGCCCTGGTAAGATCATTTCGGTTCTTTACTTTTAATGAAGATGGTTGTGTGTTGATGAATGACTTTCACTTTGATTTGCGATAGTTTGCACGTTGGCTTGATGAATAGATGCTCATCTGTGGTGATGCGTGTTGAAGTAGCGTCGTCATATCTGGATATAACATGACATATAGCCTATAACACGCTCTCACACGTTTATTTCTTATCATTTTTGGGATAAGTCAAATTTGCATATGTGGTTTCAACAACCAGATGCATTTACTCTTGTCCAGTTTCGTCTGGAATGCGTCTCAGATCTCCTCCTGAAGTGGTTTGAGCGATCGGATTTAAATCCGTCTCGAATGCGTTTCGGAGGGCATTTAGATTTGGTCTTTTCACGATCAGATAGCTATCCGATCACAGAAAACGGATGAAGTGGCCATGGGTCTCTGTTTAAGAACGCCGGCTCGCAGCTGCAGGTTCCGCTGGTTTAGAGCACCGCAGGAATCTTCAAGTCTACCGAACGTCCAGTTTCACTGCCACAAGTTGATCTTCTTGTAATAAAGATCTCATCGAGGACAAACAAACTGTATTTTTGTATTTTCATTGCATTTTTAATTTATAAAAAGTTAAAGAAATAATGAATTTCAATATAAAAATATTAATGATTAATCGATAGTCGATTGTTAACTCTCCCGACGATCGACTAAGAAAATTTAATCGAATGCCCATCCCTAGCGGGGATCCCTAGCGAATGCCCATCCCCAGAGGTAGAGGGCTCTGAATACTTTTCATTTAAGTAAGCCAGGATGGTGTGTTTGATGGACTTTGTTAGCTCACTGTCACCTTCCTCAGGAGCAAGGAGGTTGCTGTTAAAGAGGTGGAGCACAGGTCTTATGTATGAGAGTGTCACATACTCCTCACCTGACAAAGCGTCAGTGAAGTCCTGCAGGGGCTTCAGTGCTCTTTGGATGGCCTCTAGCACCTCTATGTCTTGCCAGGTAAGAACCAGAGGTCTTGTTTTCTTGTCAGCAGACAGGACTTCGACAAGAGCCCTTTCCTGCTCAAGGACGCGTTCTACCATTTGTAGACGTGATCCCCACCGTGTGGTCGACTCCGTACTGAGCTGATGAGCTGGTAAATTCATCTGTGCCTGCACTTCGGCCAGCTCCCTCCACTTTTTCCAGCTGTAGGAGAATGCGCTCACAGTTTTCTTGCACAGAGAAATGGCCCGTGTGATACGAGGGTCTTGCATTCCATGACCTGTAACACAGTAAAATCAAATAAATTAAATTATTTCAAAAATTAAATAAATAGTTTTTAAATGTAGTTTAATAGCCCAAGCCATGAATTATCTCTTAATGTTGTGACTGTATAAGTATATACGTATAGTTTCTTTTTAATTTGTAATAAAGTTATTATTTTGACATTGTACTTTTTAATTATTCTGGAATACACTGGTTTTTAAAAAAGACCAGATTATTTGCCACATCCCCTTCCACCCAACCAAACATTTCACACCCAGGCAGTCCCAAGCGGACTAACCTACATGTGCACACAGACACACACACACTCCCATGTAAGACCAGGTATATTGCACTCACCAATCGCCAAATGTAGTCTGTGACCAAAACATTGCATCCTCTGCCAGTTGTTGTTTTGGACTGCGCAGACGATATTCGCTCCATTGTCAGTGGTAATGGCCACGGGTCCATTTGGATTTAACATCTAGGTTGTTGTTACGTCTCTGAGGGCCTCTGCGATATTTTCACCCGTGTGATCTTGTGGGAAATAAGTGGTTTGAAGGCATACGCTTTTAATCTTCCAGTCCAAAATATAATGTATAGTAGGGCTGAACGATATATCGTTATCGTATCTATATCTAGATATGAACTTTCAAGATATTACTATCGAAAAAAGCAACGATGTAGACGATATAGATTTCCCCTCTCCGCGCTCGCCCTGCATACAACTCTGGCAGTCACAACAGACATCAGTTTTACGAGTGCCCTTGAATGCACCGCTAAAGCCAGCGCACACACACTACCAGGGACGTGGGAACTATATTGTGAGGGGGGGGGCGGCGTTTCCATGGTGACGCGTCATTGCTTGTCACGTGACACACCGCAGCAGCAACAGCGCTGAATGAATGATGATCTGCTTTTATGTCATTTTTCCTTTTTTATTCAGAATATTCACAAATGTGTTAGCTATGGCATGAAATATCTGATATTCCGATTGTCAAATACATGCAAGTGGAAGTATATTGTTGTTTAAACACCTTTATAACGATCGCGTTAGTTGAGCTGTATGCGTGATGGGCGCCGCCGTGTTAGTTTGTGCCGCAGACGCAGTTCAGAGAATCGGATCTGTTGGATTTACAACCTCTATGTTTACAACACGTGAATTCATCCACTTCTCCCGTACTTAAAAGTAAGTGGCTGGTGAACTGGGAATAGAATAGAGTAAACATTGAAGTTACTTACACAATGTGTATCTGATATGAATAAAACGTGTCGAATTATAATGGAAAGGATTATTATTACCTCTTCCATAGACATCAGTGTGTATTTTACAAACTCTAAATGTATTGTTTTTTTTAGTACTTATGTGAATTTATATGTTTGAAACCTAAAATAAACTATACTTTCCACATTTTTTTGTATTATGATCTTTTTATTTTTCTGAGAAATGCTTGGTTTTCACCGAACCCGTAGTCATATCGTATTGTATCGATATCGAGATATCTGGCATGAAAATCGAGATATGAAATTTTGTCCATATCGTTCAGCCCTAATGTATAGTGACGCACATGTAAGGCTCGCATGTCCTGCTGCTCCACATGTCCTGCTGCTCCACATGTCTGTAGTCAAGGCATAGTAAGTAACCTTCTCCAATTCAGCAGCAAGCCGCTCTCTCTCCGTAGTGTATAGTCGCGGGAGTTATTGTCTCGCAAAGTAATGCCAACTTGGTAAACTGTATCTTGGATCAAGTGTTTTTAGCATGCGTATAAAGCCACGTTGTTCAGTGACGGCAATGGGTGCCATGTCCATCGCTATATAAAAATGCCACGGACTCTGTGATGCTACACCACTTTGCGCTCTTTCTTTCATATTCTACACTCCGCGTTAAAGATTTGTGGAGTGTTGTCTGTGTAGTGTGTGGAGTGTTGCTAGAGCTAGTAGTGGCCGGGATCCTTAGTCTGGTGCACTCCTCGTATGCAAGCTTGTGCCTTGTCTGTAAATGGTGGAAAATGGTTTGTGGTGCTAGAAGCTTTGGTTGGCACCAACTTTCGGCATTCACGGCAGTAGACATCTGTCTGCTGTTCGTCCGACGCCTTAAAACCGAAGTATCTCCATATAATGGAGCCAGTTGTCCTTTTTTTTTAGACGAGTTCTGTAGCCTCCGGGCTGGTTGCGGGCGCCGCCAAGTTGAATGAGACAACACGCGAGGGGAGGGGGAACAAAAGCAAGGAGGCGGGGGCGAGCACAGCACAGAGAAGGCAAACAAGCAAAGTGGCGAAATCAGAATTAAATATAAACAATATATCGATATATACGATATGTCAAAATCCATATCGTGTTTAAAAAATGTCTCGATATATTTTAAATATCGAGATATCGCCCACCCCTAGTCTTCGGTGTGAACGGGCTTTAATGCAGTGCTTTTTAACTTGTGGGTCGCAGGTCTGTTCTGAAACAACGCTGTTGGACTGTGCAGTTGTAGTGGCAAACTAAATTGTCTTTGAGGTTTATTTTCTTGCAAGAAAAGGCCAGCAGTCGTACAGTCACACATCCTTCATCCTTTATAGTCTTGACTCCCAGAATGTTATCTTTCTAGGCCAATGATGGTATTTTCAAGTGGAGGCCTCCTGTCACGTACCTAGGGGTGTGACGATAACCGCATCACCGCAATATCGCGTTAATGAGATGCCTACCGCGGTGTGAGGTCATCACCGCACTTTTTTTTTTTTTTTTTTTTTTTGAAAGTCACAGGAGTGCATATGGTGTGTGATATAAACTATAAACACATTAATATTTGCTTATAATTTACTGTATTCTGCGAGTCCCATGTTCAAGTGCTTCTGGAGAAAAAAAAAAACTCTTCCTGCGCAAGGGAGGGACAGTCCGTTAAACATATGGGGGATTTATTTTTTTTGTGTGTGTCTGATTATTATTAATTAACTGCTAGGTTTCAGTAGGCCTACTTGTGATGTTTACAGATAATGTTCAATTAAATACAAACAAACACAGGCATAAAAGACAAGCATAACGTGAACAGTTGGAGTTAGATTTTAATTGCAAGTAGCGATCTCTCTCATGTGGTATAGGCAATAACAGTTGACGGCGCTAGCCGAATGATTTAAAAAATAGCCACGAATCTAGTGTCTAAGCCAAATACTGTGTCGCCTTTGAGGCAGGTGACAATTAAGGGGAAGCCGGTGAATTTGGACAAGGCAATATGCCGTATTTGTCGCACAAAAGTATCCGTCTCGCGAGGAAATACCACTAACTTAAGACCACATCTTAGAAAAATTAACCATCCTGTGGCGTTTGCTGGACTTAAGTGCAGCACACCTACCTTAGGTCGGCGACACACTGGCTGCGTAGCGTGTCCGTTTTTATTTCGGCTCCCATGTTAACAGGTTAGAGCTTGCACACTGCCTGTGTGAGACGCGTCTCAGTTGCTGCACGAGCCGCGCGGAAAAAAAGCGTGCATGCTAGAAATAGAACCGACGCCTATTTTTCACGCAAGCCTGTTGGAAGCGTTTCCTGGCAAAATAGAATAGGAAAAAAAAAATTTGTATGTCATTTTGACATGAATACATATTAATAAATTACATTTTGATGTTTGAAAGTTTAGGTTTTGACATAAATGCAGATATAAATGTAATAAAAAAAAATATTATCGATTTTCAAATATTGCACCTGTCAATACAGAACGAAATATTCTGTAGCCTATTTTGCCATCCGACGCTGTCTTTGCTGTTATATATTTATGTTTAACATTAAGTATAGGCCTTCCACAACTCTCTCCCCATATGTCGAATATATCACCAATGAGGCTTATATGTCACCTAGCAGCAGCAGCGCTGTTTCTGGTGTGCAAAGACATAAAAAAAAGCCACGCAGCTGACACGCAACAGAAACGCCACACCACGCAGCCAGTGTGTCGCCGGCCTTAATAGTTAATTATTAATATTTACAATTTAATATAAATGTTAATTTGTTTATTTGTTAATAAAGAATACTGCTTTATGTTATTCATTTCCATTGTCATTTACAAGCTACATGTGTTCTTGATCGCGTCTGCAGTGTGTGACGCGGCCGCGGGTGATTTTTTTTTTTTTGGGGGGGGGGGGGTCGGTTAACCGCCAAACCGCGAGATTTGTTGCTTCTATACCGCGGTAAGAAAAAATCCCATACCGTCACAGCCCTACACGTACCAACACTTTTTACCATTCCAATACAATTCCATATTAGAATAATGTCTGTGTGTGCTCTTTTACTGTCATTTGATGGTCACACACAGCTTAAAAATAAAATTCCTTTAAGATTTGAAAAGAAGAAAGCTTAGGCTGTGTTTTGTCGGGATAGTCCCTTAAGTATTTAGCAAGCAAGTAAAGACTTAATCTGAAGCCGGGCTGAATGAAGAAACACTGTTATTGCACTTCTGACCTAGATCAGACCCTCAGTCTCCTCAGTATAAACAAGAAAATAGTATAGATGTTCAGAATAGGAAACACATATCTTAACTCAATTAATACTTTTCACTGTAACGTCCGCTGGTCGTATCATCATCAAATGTCTTTGGTTTTCGACATACATCATTAAAATTGATCCTCATAATTAGACATTCAAAGCATTTGATATGAAACTACTTTTCACCACTAAAGCTGGAAAAACATAGTATTACACATGGCATGCACATCAACACCAAAACTCCTATCACTATCAGCACTGTATGTCATGTCCAATATTCCCACTCTCCCCAGTGTTTGGTCAACCATTCAAACCAATGAGTTATCACTTCTGGGTGGCTCTTTTACAGCCATTCTCATGTGCTCAATGATATTGGCTATGTTGTCAGTCACTATAGTCTGGAAAGAAAACATGATGTATCCCAACATTTTACACACTCCTCCGGTCTCAGTTGGGAGTTACATATATTTATGGAGTATGAAAACTGCAGTTTCAGAAAATAGTAGTGGTCACTCATTTTGTCAATGACTTCACATATTTTTTTTCACGTTTTCACTCAACAGTACTGTAAATGTGTCCTATGGTGTGACATTTAAAAAGTACTAAGAAATGAAATGAAATAACATTTAAAAATATTTGAGACAGAATTGTTCACATTATTAAAACATTATTTTCTTAAAGTGATATTTATTTTACACGAAAGTACTAATTAGAATAATTTTCACCATGAATAGATGAACTTGATAAACTTCCCTACGAATGTCAATAAAACTTTTTCGCCAACCTTACAAAACTGTTTGAAATTGTACCTAAGAGGAGATATTATTGTAACTCCCCTAATGCCAAACTTCACTCTTTTTTTTTAAAGATATTTTAAAATAAGTATATTTTTCTGTTGTTTTATGTTTGTCACACCATAGGACAAAACGTCGCACCAAAGATAGTCATTGCATAAAAAGAGTCAGAATATATAGTGTTTATTGTAACAATTATAAAGGAGGACATTTGTTTTATGTTGAAACTTTATCTATTTGTTTTAATAGCTTCTTAAGGAGGTCTTGTCCTATTGTGTGACATCTGTGTCCTATAGTGTGACAGGCCAAAGTGTCACACCAAAGGACATTTCCTGTCACACCAAAGGACATTTGAGCTTTTGTGGCAGTTAATAACCATGCTAATACTAGCTGAACTTTCATTAGTAATTGGCATGATACATTTGCATAATATTACGTAGTCCTGCTGTTAAAAATAAAAATTTGAATAAAAAAATGAAATTTAGGGGTGTCACTAGCCTGGGTTTCCCCATGATGCCTTGAGCGCAGCGCGATTTTATTCACGCTGCTAGGCAGCCTGGACACCATGGACCAGATTTTCCCCTCAAAAAGGGATCCAATCACAGAACGGGGAGGGAGCAGCAAAACGATGACGACACACTGAAGCAGTTTGTTTATATCTATGGATCCAACATGGCATCAGACGCGAAGTTACCTTTCGATGCAGCCTTAGATAGTGTTCTAAGTAGTTTAGAACGCAAGTTTATTTCGTCTTGTTCCTCGTCAAATTTCTGTCGCTATACATACGTCATCTGGTATAATTGAAACAATTGGCTATGAGCTACGTACAGGCGCATTTGATAGACATTCGTAGCGCTACGCCCAATAAATGGCTCTGGGCATTCGTAAACCATGCCTCAAATACAAGAAAATGAACATGTGGTTCCCAGACCACGTCTCAATGAGAAAGCAGGGTTTCCGCGGGGTTGTAAAAGGTAGTAAATTAAATTATGCCAAATTAAGGCCAGTAAAAAGTAGTAAAAAGTAGTAAACGTCATCTGACGAGGTAGTAAATTTTCGAAGCCCCATCTAACTGGGTCTATATCATGGGTGTCCGCGGTCCAGTTTTTATTGGCCCGCAGCCAGGGTCCGAAATTAACACCCGCCAAGCGCCAAGTGCGGTTAGATTTTCCGTTTGGCGAGTAAATCTCAAAAGGCTATCCGCCACACTTGCGGGTGAATGTTCATCATACCAAAATAGTAATAAAAAAATATTACAATTGCCTTTTGCGAATCTAGAGCGAGCGAGCGAGCAAAAGCGCGCATGCAAACCGTGTAGCGAGCGCACGGCAGAGAGGGAGAGACCTTGCGTGTGTGTGTGTGTGTCTCTCTCTCTCTCTCTCTCTCTCTCTCTCTCTCTCGCTCTCTCTCTCTCTCTCTCTCTCTCATGCAGTGGTGATGCGTTCATATAAACGGCACCTAAACGCTGTAAAAAAAAAAAATCTTATGACATTTTAATTGTTTATTAATAAACAAGTGTTTCTGTGTCAGCTGCAAAGATGAAGTTGACACTGACTCCGGAGAAAAATGCATTTCTTACGGATTAGCCTATAGCCTACTTTTATTTAGTTTTGAATGGTTCTGTTTAAAAGTAGAAATTTCAAGCTTTCTGTAGATAATAGATATAGGATATTTCTAATTTGTTTAGGTCTGTGAGGCGAGTAGCCTAGGCTACCTATACGCTGAGTTTCGGTTCATGTCTGAACGTGTTGTGATTATACAAAATAATGAAACATGGATTCAAATTAAGATAAAATTAATACAAAACGAAATTCGTTTCAAAGAGAGGCTTTGTGTTTTCTGTTTGATGTCTCTGTGAAAGTTTTAAAAGCATCCTTAATGGAGAACGAACGGTTAGGCTACATAACATGTTTTTTTCCTCAAATGCAAACACGAAATAAAAGACAAAATACTTTTTAAAAAGACAATTTTTTGGGAAAAAATATGGATTTATAGCTTTTGAAAAAAATCTGGATGGATTAATAGCGTTTTGGAAAAAAATCTGGATGGATTTATAGCGTTTTGAAAAAAAAATTTGGATGGATTAATAGCGTTTTGGAAAAAAATATGGATGGATTTATAGCGTTTTGGAAAAAAATATGGATAGATTTATAGCGTTTTGAAAAAAAATCTGGATGGATTTATAGCGTTTTGAAAAAAAAATCTGGATGGATTAATAGCGTTTTGGAAAAAAATATGTATGGATTTATAGCGTTTTGGAAAAAAATATGGATAGATTTATAGCGTTTTGAAAAAAAATCTGGATGGATTTATAGCGTTTTGAAAAAAAATCTGGATGGATTTATAGCGTTTTGGAAAAAAATATGGATGGATTTATAGCGTTTTGGGAAAAAATATGGATGGATTTATAGCGTTTTGGAAAAAAATATGGATGGATTTATAGCGTTTTATAGCCAGGTTGTAAAAATACAGTATTGTGTATTGTCAATATGTCACCTCTAGTGTGTGGCCCGGCCCTTTGTTTATTTTTCTGTATTTGGCCCTCACTAAAAAAAGTTTGGACACCCCTGGTCTATATGGTTTTCAATTAGGGTAACTCACGTGTGCAGGCCTATTTCCTTACTAAACTTCCATGAATTTATTTTTATTTTGAGTCGGACCCAAAGACAGAGGTTTAAGTCTCTCTGGTTCTCTATCTCTCCCTCCCAGTGTTGAAAATAAGTTATAATTGCCTCATTAAATTGTGATTAAATATGTTATTAATTCATTTTGGAAAGATATTTCATGTCTTTACTTGTCACTTTACTTAACACTTAACACTGCTACAGTTGAAGTTTGAAGCCGTGTTGGTAGTAAAAATATTGTGATGGTAGTAAAATAGGTGGTAAAAAGGTAGTAAATTCAATTTAAGAATCTCTGTATAAACCCTGGAAAGAGGTCTGACGTTAGCCAGGCTAGGGTGTCACACCAAAGGACAAAAAAACTTAACAACTTCAGTAGTCTGAAAACATAGTTAAATATTTGAACAATTCTGAGAGAAATATTTACCATGTGCACTGCTCATGGGCTTCATAGGGGTCTTCAGTCACATGACCTTGAATGGGGTATTTCAACTAAATGTAGTTGTCCATGATATTGCCAAACTTAATATCAGGTTATTGCATAACACTAAAGGAGTTTTTTCTGTGACAAACTTTATGAAATTCCTACACTTTTAGAAATGTATGTATAGGAAAAGTGATGGCCACTTAGTGAAATAGACACTTGCACAATTATGCCAGGAGTGTTCATTAAGATTTTTAAACATTATTTTCTATATTTATAAAAGTTAATATTTATGAAATAATTTTTTCTACCATCACACCATAGGATGATTTTGAGATTTGGCTCAAAGTTGGAAAAAAAAAAGAAAAAATAACTCTGGTATTAAAACAAATTCATGTAAAACAAGAAAATGTTTAACCATTTACAGTATTCTAAATGATGAAAATGTGAAATAAATTATTTTTTATCTTCTGTGACGGTGAAAAAGCCACGTCACGTCAACTACCCAGTTAACATGTCTAACAGTAATCTATTCTGTATAACAGCATCTCTGATGTGTTTAATTTCATCATTAACCAGTCAAATCATTCTCAGTGCTGTATGCTGTTTCCAACACAGTAGAGCTCACAAATAATAGAACATTAAATAAAACATATAATTAACATAAACCTAAACTTTGTAAAATACTCACTAGCCTTGTTACTACACCAAAATTGTTATAATTTGAACAAGAACTGTCAGATTTTCATAATGCCCTAATAACTTCATGAATCTCCCGGTTTGATGTTGTGCAGTGGTGTATCAGCTGCCTTTCCTCGAGCTGCTCACCTAAACAAAAATGTTAGATAGGAGAGAAGACATTTCTTTACAACATGTCATGTTCACACTACTCAGTTGATGGCACTCGTTGTTTAACCCCTTACATTCCCATAAATGGGTTTTCCAAACAATATCCAAAGCAAACCTTTATTTATTTATTTTTCAAAACAGAAGTTATCACCCCCCTTTTGGTGCATGGTCCAACCCGTACATCGTTTATCATAGTGTTTGAAGAAATGTTTCGTAAACAAGGTTTGCCATCAACACTAAACCAAACGCTTCTTTAATACAGCAGCCAGAGTTACTTCTCTGGGTCTTAATCAGAAGACTAATGCTCTGTAACGAGTCAGAAAAATAACTTTCAGACCACAGACCACTGACCACAGCCCCAAAATCATAAGCAACTGCAAATGAATTACGATAATCTGTGTAAATTGTCACACATTTTCCTTTCATTAATTTCAAGGCTTCAGCTAAAGCCACAAACTCAGCTCCTTAAACAGAGTAATTAATGCCAACAGCCCGAGGACTAACTCTTCAGATTCAGTGGTAACTGCCTATCTTGCTCGATTCAGGCCTGTTGTTTTGTCTCTGAAGGCACAACCAACTACAAACAACACAATTGTTGGATTCATCGTCTGTCATTTTACATCATCCTGTATTTATCCATTCACCAAACATTATTATTATAGATCTTTCCTTCAAAAGGATTTCCTTAAGACTTCAATCTTTTGACCTTATTTTTATCTCATTCTCACAGTTTTCGAGTCTCGTGTCTATCCGGTCAGGTCATGGTGTACAGACTTAGTCAAGGACAGTCACACATCAGTGATGTTCCCGTCCTCCTCCTCTGTTCACCCACTAGCCTTTCACAAATTTGACAGGGCTCTCTTGATCATTTTTATGATGACTTGGCCTATTTGTCACTTTTTGGCTAAGTCACCATTCTCTTTTTGATCACACATAGTTGACTATTTAAATTTAGACTATATATTTCCTCATATTTCTAGACAAGGGTTTTTAACCCATGATGGACTCAATCTTCAACTTTCCCAATTCCAATTTACATAAATAATCCAGAGAGTATTCAAATAACATCATAAATGACAAAATTAGTCATAATTACCAGTAGCAGACAGAGCTGGATAACTAATCCAGTTAAAGCTCGTACCATGTTCTGCATCATCTTTGACATGCCTTTTCAAATAAACATCATTTTTATATATTTTTCCAACTCACAATTGTTGCAGACAACGCCAAATTGTGGTGGCAAACAATTTTCTTACGCCACTTCAGTTCTTTTGATGATTCCAGTGGTGTCGGTCCTGGCCCCTGCGGTCGGCCCCTCATCTCTCAAGTTTACGAGGTTGGGCTGGAACTCAGTCCCCGTCTGCTCTCGGGTCCAAGAGGCACATCCAAGGAATCCTGCCGACTACGCCAAATTGTGGTAGCAGACAAAATTCTATCACTGAATAAGAGACAAACATTTCCAATAGTCTTTGATGAGGTTTATTTTCTTGCAAGAAAAGGCCAGCAGTCGTATAGTCACACATCCTTCATCCTTTATAGTCTTGACTTCCAGAATGTTATCTTTCTAGGCCAATGATGGTATTTCAACCATATGTGGAACATTCTTAGACTTGTTCATCATATTTTATCCTTGAGTGGAGGCCCTCAAAAAAATTTCTTCCACACAGTTAATCGAAAAATTAAAAATGAATTACTGAGATTATCAATGTGCAATTTTTCTAACCATCTTCTTAAACTTGTAACTACAAACCAATTGTCAACAAAGCTAAAATAAAATAATTAAAATGTATCTAAAAAAACACAATTTATACACAATAAATGCTCATGTTATTGCATTGAACTGACTTTGCTCACACAGTGTATAACAACTTCCCAAAACATTTATATTTTTTTCCACCTGGTTACACTTGTGATGTTCCAGGTTTACTAAACAATTCTTATAAATCTTCTTTTAATATGTTATCGCCAAATATTGGATTCAATCTTTTGATCAACTTGTTTTCTTTCAGTTAGCACAGATTTTGTATTATACCTCATTTATACCCAATTTAAAAGCCCGATCATTTTTGACCCGAAACACCAAATTAGGTAAAAGATTGTCAGCACAAGTCATCATGAAAGGGAAGTTGCGCTATTCGTATATCCGAGTGAAATGCTTTTGGAACAAGAACAGATGTGGGCGGGGCTTGATTTTGTCCGTGGGGAATTGATTGGATGGTTGTGGTTTGCTATTGGCTGATCTCATGTGAGTGACAGGTTGCCCCGCCCTCATCATCAGAGAAGAGATGCTGCAAGAGGAAAGGGAAGTTATTCTTAGGGATGCACAATATATGGTATCGGCCGATATATATTCATTTTCAATGTTATCGTTATCGGCCCGATAAGAAAATTTGCCCGATGTATTAAAGCCAATAAATAATGTATTATTTCCTTCAGCTGAGACTCTTCAGATGCGCACTGTTCGCATTGTGTAAATAAGAATGGGATTTAGATTTATCAGCCAATATATCGGTTATCGGCTTTCAAATATAAAGAATTATCGGTATTGGCCAGAATTTTCATATCGGTGCATCCCTAGTTATACTGATTCAAGATTATTAAAACAATAATGATAAATATTCATATTCAATGATACATTTAATGATAAACACCGATAAATCGTTTAGAATTTAAACATTGCAAAATGACATGAAAAAACAAGATTTGTCCATTTTGATTTCATTAAGACTCTAAGTTTTCCCTGAACTGCTGAATTGTTGTCCAGGTACTGATTTTTAAAATGCTGAGATTTCACAGTTTCCTAGCCTGGTTAAAACCAGACCATTCTCAGTAGTAACTGAGTTATGGTCTGGCAAAGCTCCATTAATAACTCATTTCCAAAGGGGCGTCACCAACGGACGTCGCTCAAATGCCTCTGGGCACAATTGGATAGACCTAAAACCAATCAGAGCGATCATCATCGTGTAAAGCCATATGCTGCGTCCCTAAGTTACACTACGCCATAAAAGTATGTACTCTTTTTGTGAAGAAAAGGTATTTACTTTTGAATGTGTAGCAAAAAAGTAGGCAAGCTTTGGGACATACTACTTCGTCATCTTTATCGAACGGATCTGTCGCGTGCATCTTGTCACGTAAACTGCCCTGTCAATCATCTTGTCACAGTTAAAATCCTCTATTAATTCTAATTTCATTTCCTACCGTTTCGGAGAGAAATGTAGTAGCACGTTCATCTGCCAGTGGGTCTTTCATGGAGACTGTCCTCATGTGTTTGCAATTTTAATATGCATTTAAAAGTTGCTGCGCTTCACCAACGGACGTCGCTCAAATGCCTCTGGGCGCAATTGGATAGACCTAAAACCAATCAGAGCGATCGTCATCGTGTAAAGCCCGCCTCAACGTTTCTGATTGGTGCCGTGATTTCGAGGGATTAGAAATGGGCTTGAATGAGCTCTTTGCCAGACTACTTGCAGAGCAAATCTAAATTTGCCGGAAGTTGTCTGGGTTTTTCTAGGCTAACTGTTTCCTGTTGCAGCTTGCAGCTTTTCACGTTTTCTGGGTTGGGTCATGCACTGGGGACCCGATTATAGCACTTAAACACGGAAAAAGTCAGACTTTCATGATATGTTCCCTTTAAAATGCTGATCTTTCACTGTGGTGTTTGTGTTTCCCGTGCAGCTCGCAGCGCTCACACATGCCTCCTCTGCTGTCGTCTCTCTCCACGCTGGTCATGTTCCTGCGCCGACAGCAGCACTCCTCGTTCCTCACGCTGTCCCGGGCCTCGGGCTCGGCGGAGGCCTGGCGTCTGCTCTGCCACTCCAGCCTAGCTCTGCTAATCCTCTACAACCGGCACCGCGAGTGCGAGGTGGCCAAGCTCACCATCCAGGACTACCAGGACCGAAACTCAGTCCTCCCGTCGGACGAGTCTCTTTCCCCTTTCGAGCGGCACGTGCTCTGCCACCTCACTCGCGTGGGCGTTTTAGGCAAACGTGGTCGCGTTCAACCGCTAATCCTTCCTCCGCATTCAGAAGAGTGTCTGGATCTTCTCTTAAAGACATCAGGAGATGTAGGAGTCGATCCTGAGAGCCCGTACGTGTTTTCCCGGCCGTATCACTCGCCGGCTACGCCACTGCGCGGCACTGACCTTCTCCGGAGCCTAGCGCGCACTAGCGGCGCTAAAAACCCCACGACGCTAACCGCGCCCCGCGCCCGCCGCCAGGTGGCCATCCTAACCCAACTCCTGCTGCTCGAGGAGGGAGAAAAAGCCTCCGGCGCTGCTACCAAACGATTGGAGGATTTCCTGCAGAGGGAGTACCATGTGACCCAGAGCTGCGCTCGGATTGGTCAGGACCCGGCGCTGATGAACCGCGTGGGGCGAGTGGTGTTGTACGGGGAGCGCGAGGGGGTTCTGTTCAGAGGGATGAGTCTGCAGCACATCTGCCTCGAGCTGGACGGTAAGACGGGGGAAATCAAACACTAAAATGTCATTTCTAAAGGATGGGTGTACTGGCTTTTAATGGTGAGACTTTTGTATTTGTAATCAGGCTCTCAAAAATTATATAAAAATTTGGAATTAGATTTATCGGCCAATATATCGGTTATCGGCTTTCAAATATAAAGAGTTATCGGTATCGGCCAAACTATTCATAGCGCATCCCTAGTAATTCCATTAGATCTGATTACTAAGGCATAGAGACGGACAAGCGTACACTTGTAAAGTATTTGAGCACAAACGACTGTTAAAATGTTCTCTCTGTTCCGGCAGTGATGTCGGGAAACTCTGCCGACTCTTTCTCGGAGGATTCGGATGGGGAAGGCAATGGGAATAAGGAGAGAGCTGTCGTTGTAAAGAAGAGAGTAGCCAGTACTCGATCGCCGCGGCAGAAGAAGGGAACTAACCCGCGCGTGCCACAGGCCACGCCCTCTCCGTCGGCTGGGCTCAAGAGGCGGAGCTCACAGGTCAAATCAGGTGAGTCACATGACACACTACTGAGCTTGAGATTCAACAACTGGCTTCTTTTCTTTACTAAAACAGTAATGACATTTAGTTCTGTTCTGTCAAAGTTTGGTTAAATTAAATATATCGGGTTTTATATCAGCCGATATATCGGATATCGGCATCGGCCATCAAAATATCCATATCGGTCAACCACTAAATAAAATCTTTAGTTTTTATCAAGTTCAAATAATTTTTTGCAAATTCATACTCATAGTTTTATTGAGCTATTGTTATGAATGTGTTATTTACTATCCACTATTTTTATATACTATTTAATGTATGCAAGGACTGATCTCGGGGGTTTGTGTAACATGCGTGTTGTTTGCGTGTTCGCCAGGCAAGCGCGGCGTCCTGAAGCGGCCCTGGTCGGAGGCGGAGCGTGTTGCCGTGGAGACGCACCTGAAGCGCAACATCGTTGATCTGCGTGTTCCTGCGAAGGCGGACTGTGAGCGGTGTCTGCAACTCTGCCCTCTGCTGGCCAGCAACCAGCGCGACTGGAGGGCCATCAAGTTCTACTGTCACAACCGCATCCAGTTACTGAGGAAACAGGGGCGGCGGGACGGGAACACGCAGTAACACACACACACACACACACACACACACACACACATACCGCATCCAGTTACTGAGGAAACAGGGGCGGCGGGACGGGAACACGCAGTAACACACACACACACACACACACACACACATACCGCATCCAGTTACTGAGGAAACAGGGGCGGCCGGACGGGAACACGCAGTAACACACACACACACCTCATCCAGTTACTGAGGAAACGGGCGGCGGGACGGGAACACGCAGTAACACACACACACACACACACACACACATACCGCATCCAGTTACTGAGGAAACAGGGGCGGCGGGACGGGAACACGCAGTAACACACACACACACACACACACACACATACCGCATCCAGTTACTGAGGAAACAGGGGCGGCCGGACGGGAACACGCAGTAACACACACACACACACACACACCTCATCCAGTTACTGAGGAAACAGGGGCGGCGGGACGGGAACACGCAGTAACACACACACACACATACCGCATCCAGTTACTGAGGAAACAGGGGCGGCGGGACGGGAACACGCAGTAACACACACACACACACACATACCGCATCCAGTTACTGAGGAAACAGGGGCGGCCGGACGGGAACACGCAGTAACACACACACACACACACACACCTCATCCAGTTACTGAGGAAACAGGGGCGGCCGGACGGGAACACGCAGTAACACACACACACACACACACACACACACACACACACCTCATCCAGTTACTGAGGAAACAGGGGCGGCCGGACGGGAACACGCAGTAACACACACACACACACATACCGCATCCAGTTACTGAGGAAACAGGGGCGGCCGGACGGGAACACGCAGTAACACACACACACACACACACATACCGCATCCAGTTACTGAGGAAACAGGGGTGGCCGGACGGGAACACGCAGTAACACACACACACACACCGCATCCAGTTACTGAGGAAACGGGGGCGGCCGGACGGGAACACGCAGTAACACACACACACACACACACACCTCATCCAGTTACTGAGGAAACGGGGGCGGCCGGACGGGAACACGCAGTAACACACACACACACACACACACCGCATCCAGTTACTGAGGAAACAGGGGCGGCGGGACGGGAACACGCAGTAACACACACACACACACACACACACACCCCGCATCCAGTTACTGAGGAAACGGGGGCGGCCGGACGGGAACACGC
Source organism: Leuciscus idus (assembly GCA_021554675.1). Classification (NCBI taxonomy): domain Eukaryota; kingdom Metazoa; phylum Chordata; class Actinopteri; order Cypriniformes; family Leuciscidae; genus Leuciscus; species Leuciscus idus. Next base: position 1,009,263 of record CM038622.1, on the reverse strand, counting down.
AGTAACACACACACACACACACACACACACCTCATCCAGTTACTGAGGAAACGGGGGCGGCCGGACGGGAACACGCAGTAACACACACACACACACACACACACACCGCATCCAGTTACTGAGGAAACAGGGGCGGCGGGACGGGAACACGCAGTAACACACACACACACACACACACACACACACCCCGCATACAGTTACTGAGGAAACACGCAGTAACACACACACACACACACACCCCCACACACACACACACCGCATCCAGTTACTGAGGGAACAGGGGTGGCGGGACGGGAACACGCAGTAACACACACACACACACTTTCTCACACACACACACACAAACACCCCGCATCCAGTTACTGAGGAAACAGGGGCGGCGGGATGGGAACACGCAGTAACACACACACACACACACACACCCCGCATACAGTTACTGAGGAAACAGGGGCGGCGGGACGGGAACCTGTAACACACACACACACACACACACACACACACCGCATCCAGTTACTGAGGAAACACGTAGTAACACACACACACAAACACACACACACACACTCTCACACACACACACACACACTGTCATTGTTTACATTGACTCTGCGACGCGAGTAAACAACGACAGGTTTTTATGTTATGTTAAGCTATCACACAGTGCAATGATGATGTGTTTATCGCACACACACCCCCCACATTCCCATGTGTGTGTGTGTTTCTAGGACCACTTCTCCGTTCCACACACACACTCCAGTATTCAGACTCAAGCTCACACTGTTTCTACATGGACTGTTTTAAGCGATGACATCACTCTTCCCAGAGTTTGCTGTGATGGACTGATTTTCCTGTTTCTCTCCACCAGCCAGTTATACAACAGTGTTTGATGACCAGCGTTTCTGTCAGAGGTCAGACATGCTGAGGTCACTGTCAGAGGTCAGAGGTCAAACATGCTGATGTCACTGTCAGAGGTCACACCTGCTGAGGTCACTGTCAGAGGTCAGACCTGCTGATGTCACTGTCAGAGGTCACACCTGCTGATGTCACTGTCAGAGGTCAGACCTGCTGATGTCACTGTCAGAGGTCACACCTGCTGATGTCACTGTCAGAGGTCACACCTGCTGATGTCACTGTCAGAGGTCAGACCTGCTGAGGTCACTGTCAGAGGTCACACCTGCTGAGGTCACTATCAGAGGTCAGACCTGCTGAGGTCACTGTCAGAGGTCAGAGGTCAAACATGCTGATGTCACTGTCAGAGGTCAGAGGTCAAACATGCTGAGGTCACTGTCAGAGGTCAGACCTGCTGAGGTCACTGTCAGAGGTCACACCTGCTGATGTCACTGTCAGAGGTCAGACCTGCTGAGGTCACTGTCAGAGGTCAGACCTGCTGAGGTCACTGTCAGAGGTCAGACCTGCTGAGGTCACTGTCAGAGGTCAGACCTGCTGAGGTCACTGTCAGAGGTCAAACATGCTGATGTCACTGTCAGAGGTCACACCTGCTGAGGTCACTGTCAGAGGTCAGACCTGCTGATGTCACTGTCAGAGGTCAGACCTGCTGAGGTCACTGTCAGAGGTCAAACATGCTGATGTCACTGTCAGAGGTCAAACATGCTGAGGTCACTGTCAGAGGTCAGACCTGCTGATGTCACTGTCAGAGGTCACACCTGCTGATGTCAGAACACGTCCAGCTCATATTTCACCGCAAAGCCAACAGGATAAATATGATCCAGTGCATGAAGATGCCGAAGCTGGTTATGATCTTTGTGCTTGTGAGTGTTTTAGCCGTTGATATCGGCAGGATAGTTTAGTCACCTAACCGTTACTGTTCCTCACACTAGGACTTAAATCAAGTAATACATCAAACAAACAGTAACACTTTACAAGGGCTCATTAGTTAGCATTAGCTAATGCGCTAGTTAACATTAACTATGAGCGCTAGAGTTTTACAGCATGTATGACCTTGTGTTAATGTTAGTTAATAAACGTGTATTATCTAATGATGCCGTTTTCCAGTGTAGAGAGTTGCATTAACTGATATTAATAAGTGCCGTATAAGTATTGTTTATGTTGTTATCAAATGAGAGCTTTTGTAAAGTGTTACTGGTTATCTTCATCATCAGTAGTGACTCTCTAGTGTTAAACACTGATTATATTCACATGAGGAAACACAGGATTCAACATTCACACATTCAGCTTTTCAGAAGAAGATTCTTGCATTACATTAATGATTTTTCAATATTATTTATGTTCTTATATGTCTGAAAATTGTGGAAACTTGTTTCCATGAAAAAATTCTAAGGTAATTGCAACTTTTTTTCCACAATTCTAACTTTTTTTCCACAACTCTGACTTTTCTCCCCAAAATTCGGACTTTTTCCCCCAAAATTCTGCCTTTTTTTCCCACAACTCTGCTTTTTTTCCCCCCAAAATCCTGACTTTTCCCCCCAAAATCCTGACTTTTCCCCAAAAAATTCTGACTTTTCCCCCCAAAATTTTTACTTTCTCCCCAAAAAATCTGACTTTTCACCCCCAAAATTCTGACTTTTTTCCCCACAATTTTAACTTTTTCCTCATAATTTCCAGATATAAAGTCGCAATTACCTTTTTCATTCTTTAACTCCACGACTGACTCGAGTTTCCATAGAAAACCTCTGATCTGAGAAATGGACTCAGCAAAACTTTGCATGCGTTTTCCCCCATGCATCTTTGAGGTGTGTGTGAACTCTGACCTGGACGTGTTGTGTTTAGGGCTGCTGGTGTTCAGACAGAAACTCTTCAGCTTCAGTGTTCGCTCGCTCCGGCTGAGCTCTGTGCCAATCAGAAGAGGTTAGCGAGTCCTTCACGTGTGTGTGTGTGTGTGTACAGTGGCGTATCGTGACCCTGATGTTAGAAGTGCTCATGTACATTCTGTAAATACTGACTGCATTTTAAACTTGTTTTCTTAAACGCTGTTGTAAAGGTCTATCAGATTTTAGCCAGATGATGATATCTTGACAAACACACAGAGGTCAGTGTCACATTATTTGAATTTCAGATTGTCATGTGCTTTTATTAAATTACAAACACATGGAAAAAGTGTTGCGTGTCTTGATGTCATTTATGAGTGTTTTCTCTTGATCTATCAAACGTGATCTATCATAAGTGTGAACATGTGTAACTCTTGACCGGCAGCTTTACTAGTACCTTCCATTAAAACAGGAACTTGTTTCTGAGTCTGTGAAATGTGGCGATATTACATAAAAAAATATAAAAAATCCGGACTTCCGCTTCCGGTCGCATGGCGTGAGCAGAGCAAGGGACCAGCTCCGTGTGAATTGTATTAAATTTTATTTTCCAGACCAGCTAATTTCAAACAAACTGAGCCACAACGTCCGTGATATTAAAATGTCTCAAAGGAAGGGCAGACCATACACGCAGACGACTCTGGAGGTCGAGTCTCACGCCGCCGCCGCAGAAAAAAGTGAAGGTGCTAAAGCTAGCGGAGCCGCGGGGCTAACAGAAGAAGGCCCAATCTCACTAGGCAGTCTGTGTGCCGAGCTGAGATCAGAATTCAACTGGTACGGAGAAACCATGCGATCATTTCTTAAAACAGAAATAGAGGGCATTGGCAAAGAGATACACGACGAGATCTCATCCTTGCAGGAGACAACCAAAGCGGACATGAAAACTATTCGTGACGAGCTAACGGAAAAGGTTGAGAGACTGTTTTCAATGCAGGCAGAAGCAGCTAACATACAGACGGGCATGGAGCAGTCCCTCAGCGACACTTCTGACAGGCTCACGGCCAATCTCTTGCTCCTGATCATAAGAAACTTCAGGAAAAATTCATCGATTTGGAGAACAGGAGCCGCCGTCAAAACATCAGGATACTAAACATCCCAGAGGGATCCGAAAACAACACGCCAACCGCGTTTGTGGCCAAGTTTCTGTCTAAAGTTTCTGTGCTTGGTGAAGAAAACTTTGACAGCCCCATCCTTGTTGATCGTGCCCACAGAAGCCTTGCCCCAAAACCACGGAATGGTGAACGGCACCGACCCATAAGCACCCGCCTTCACTACTACTCGGATAATGAAAAGATCATGTCGTTGTCCCGGACCAAAGGCAAGCTCTCCTTCGAGAGAGCACAGGTTCACATCTTCTCCGATATGAGCCCAGAGGTAGGACGACAACGAGCAGCCTTTAATCAAGTGAAAGCCAAACTACGTGACGCTGGAATCCAGTACAGAATGTCTTCCACCGACCCACGGGCAGTGGAGAGGCTTATCGACAGCAACAAATCATCCTCACTGGAGGAGCACTGAACGTAAGAACACTGATTTGGACACTTGTGTGTGGTAATGCCATGGCCTACATGAACTGAGTAACAGACTCTCAACCAGGGACACAAAGAAGGTGAATCCTTTTACTATTTATTTATTTTACTTTTACTTATTTATTCTTACATTTCTTTACTATAAATGTGTATATACATACTTATGTTTATTTATTTTTATTTACTATTACTATTATTGTTATTTTTATTTATTTAATTATTTTTTAATATTTTTTACATTTATTTGCTTCAAATTTAGGGAACTCTGGGTTACATTAGACATAGGTACTGGCCAAAATATGATTAAGAAGGTCTGGAAAACGAAATTTGTTTAACTTTTTCTTTTTTTTAGGAGCTTCGTGGTAAGTTAAATGTTCACACACCTCTCTGAGTGTATAAATAACCCTTCTTTTGGGAAAACACGCTTCCTCTGTAGTTCTGACGGAGCAGCTAGTTCAGGGGAGTTCTGACAGAGCAGGGTTTGTTGTATTTAGGGACTTTGGTTTGTTCTGTGTTTTTACCTGCACTACAATTGAATATAACTTTGATTTTTACTGGAGACCGTCCAAAAAAAACTAAACGGAATAATTTTTTATATTTTTCCAACTAAATAGTTATGGCTAAAAACAATATTTTAGACTCATCTAGTCACAAAACTTGGTCAAAATTATTTCCTGGAATTGTAAAGGACTCAATGGACCTATTAAACGAGGAAATGTACTGACCGGTCACACCTTAAAAAATTAGAGATGGATATCGGGTTTTTACAAGAAACACACTTGAGAGATCAGGATCATAAAAGGTTACGAACTAAATGGATTGGACAGATATTTCATTCTAATTTCCCAGTAGAAAACAGGCGCATCTATAATTATTAGAAAGACAATTCCCTTCTTAGCATCAAAAATAATATCTGATCCTCGAGGTTATTGTTACAGGAAAATTGTACAATAAACCAGTTACTCTAGCTAGTGTACACTCACCTAAAGGATTATTAGGAACACCTGTTCAATTTCTCATTAATGCAATTATCTAATCAACCAATCACATGGCAGTTGCTTCAATGCATTTAGGGGTGTGGTCCTGGTCAAGACAATCTCCTGAACTCCAAACTGAATGTCAGAATGGGAAAGAAAGGTGATTTAAGCAATTTTGAGCGTGGCATGGTTGTTGGTGCCAGACGGGCCAGTCTGAGTATTTCACAATCTGCTCAGTTACTGGGATTTTCACGCACAACCATTTCTAGGGTTTACAAAGAATGGTGTGAAAAGGGAAAAACATCCAGTATGCGGCAGTCCTGTGGGCGAAAATGCCTTGTTGATGCTAGAGGTCAGAGGAGAATGGGCCGACTGATTCAAGCTGATAGAAGAGCAACTTTGACTGAAATAACCACTCGTTACAACTGAGGTATGCAGCAAAGCATTTGTGAAGCCACAACACGCACAACCTTGAGGCGGATGGGATACAACAGCAGAAGACCCCACCGGGTACCACTCATCTCCACTACAAATAGGAAAAAGAGGCTACAATTTGCACGAGCTCACCAAAATTGGACAGTTGAAGACTGGAAAAATGTTGCCTGGTCTGATGAGTCTCGATTTCTGTAGAGACATTCAGATGGTAGAGTCAGAATTTGGCGTAAACAGAATGAGAACATGGATCCATCATGCCTTGTTACCACTGTGCAGGCTGGTGGTGGTGGTGTAATGGTGCGGGGATGTTTTCTTGGCACACTTTAGGCCCCTTAGTGCCAATTGGGCATCGTTTAAATGCCACGGCCTACCTGAGCATTGTTTCTGACCATGTCCATCCCTTTATGACCACCATGTACCCATCCTCTGATGGCTACTTCCAGCAGGATAATGCACCATGTCACAAAGCTTGAATCATTTCAAATTGGTTTCTTGAACATGACAATGAGTTCACTGTACTAAAATGGCCCCCACAGTCACCAGATCTCAACCCAATAGAGCATCTTTGGGATGTGGTGGAACGGGAGCTTCGTGCCCTGGATGTGCATCCCACAAATCTCCATCAACTGCAAGATGCTATCCTATCAATATGGGCCAACATTTCTAAAGAATGCTTTCAGCACCTTGTTGAATCAATGCCACGTAGAATTAAGGCAGTTCTGAAGGCGAAAGGGGGTCAAACACAGTATTAGTATGGTGTTCCTAATAATCCTTTAGGTGAGTGTATATGCCCCCAGTGTTGATGATGAGGCTTTTATTACCTCTTTCTTTACAACATTACCTAATATGGACTCTCATAAATTGATTATTGGAGGGGATTTTAATCTGGTGTTAGACCCAATAATTGATAGGTCATCACAAAAACCATCCAATATATCAAAGTCTGCTAAAGCCATTCATGCACTCATGAATACCTATAAATTATTTGATCCATTTAGAGTTTTATCTCCCAACACAAGGAGATATTCTTATTTCTCTCCGGTTCATCATTCGTTTTCTAGAATATATTTCTTCTTAATTGATTATACATATTTAACAAACATCAAACACTGTGATTACGAAGCAATTGTGTTATCTGATCATAGTCCAGTATCATTCCACATAGAGGCGGGGCAAGACCCGGCAACCAAAACATGGCGGTTTAATAACGCTCTTTTATCAGATGATAAAGTAATAGAAGAACTGCAAAAACAAATTGATAAATTTTGGCATACAAATGATGATCCAGAGATCAAAAGATCCACCTTGTGGGAAACATTTAAAGCATACATGAGGGGCCAGATTATTTGAAAAATAAACGGCGAAGGGAAAAGGAGTTGAAATTGACCCAAGAACTTCAGGAAAGTGACAGAGTTCATGCTAACTCCCCCACACCAGACCTTTATAAAAGAAAGCAGTCATTGCAGACTGAACTCAATTTATTACACAGCAGAAACGACTAAATTCTTGACACAATTAAGACACAAAAATTATGAATATGGGGAAAAAACAGGTAAACTATTAGCCCAGCAAATTAAAGAAGCAGCGTCGAGGTTAATAACAGAGAAGAAGCGTCGAGGTTAATTACAGAGAAGAAGCGTTGAGGTTAATTACAGAGATACGGACAGATTCCGGTCAGACAACAACCAATCCCAAAATAATAAATGACACATTCAAGAATTTCTATTCTAAATTGTACTCTTCAGAATCCAAAAAGGATTCAAACTTAATAGAACAATTTTTTGATAACCTTCAGATACCTACTATAAGTCTAGAAAACACAAAATTATTAGAACAACCCATTTCAAACTTAGAAATAAAGCAAGCTATACAGTGTATGCAAAACTCTAAGTGCCCTGGACCTGATGGTTACAGTGTTGAATTCTACAAGGCTTTTATAGATCAAATCTCAACACTTCTTCTAAGTGTCTATAATGAAGCATTGACTACAGGTTCTCTACCTCCAACGTTATACGATGCCTGCATCTCTTTAATCCATGAATCTGGCAAAGACCCTCTAGAACCAGGTTCATATAGACCCATAAGCCTTCTGAATGTGGATAATAAAATGTTGGCAAAGATCTTAGCCATGTGTTTGGAAAAGGTCCTTCCAGCTGTTGTGTCACCAGACCAAACTGGATTTGTTAAAGACAGGCAGTTGTTTTTTAACATCAGGCGACGATTCAACATCATCTACACTCACAATCCAAATAAAGAAGTATCCGAAATATTGGTCTCGCTAGATGCCGAGAAGGCCTTCGACAGGGTTGAGTGGGATGTTCTCTTCTCGGCCCTGTCGAGGTTTGGCCTCTACTACATTTCTTTAATTCAGCTGCTTTACGCTCAGCCTAAAGCATGTGTTCACACAAATAATATGGACTCTTGCTCTTTTCCTCTTCAGCGTTCAACCCGACAAGACTGCCCTTTATCTCCCTTGTTGTTCGCGCTGGTCATACAACCAAATATACAACCTCTTGCTATTTTGCTGCGCTCTACAGGGGATTATAAGAGGAGATAAGGAGCATAAAGTGTCCTTTTATGTGGACGATCTGCTTCTATATATTTCAGATCCATCTCTGTCTCTACCAAAAGTTATGACCATGCTATCGGACTTCGGTAAAGTATCAGGATATAAAATGAACCTGTCAAAAAAGCATATTGTTTCCGATCAGCTCTAAGGCAAAAGATCAAGTACATACACTCTCCCCTTTTCCCTTCGCTGTCTCAGACTGTTTTAAATATCTCGGAATAAACATCACACAGGGAATATCTGGCCTTTTCAGCAAAAACTTTGTAAACCTATATAAACAAACAGAGCAACCAATCGAGAGGTGGTCTAATCTCCCGATCTCTCTCACTGGCCGAATTAATATTAGCAGAATTAATGTTTTACCGAAATATTTATTTTTATTTCAGTGTGTTCCAATTTTGATTAATAAGAAATGTTTTACCAAAATAGATTCTTTAGTTGCGTCCTTTATTTGGAATAAAAAGACACCAAGAATTAAAAAATCCTTTTTACAAAGACCCAAACCCATAGGAGGAATGGGATTGCCCAGCTTCCGGCTCTATTATTGGTCCTGTAATATTCAATGTATGTCATTTTGGAACGGATCTCTCAAACCTGATTGGGAACAGATGGAAAATCAAGCTTTTTCTCCTAATACACTGAGATCATTGATACATTATACCTCTGATCTTTCTAAATGTAAGGCTCAGAATCCTGTTGTGTCCCACTCACTAAAGATCTGGTCTCAGATTAGAAGACATCAGTTCAGTCCTTACACCAATAACTGGTAATCAAGCACATAAGCTGCTCTCAGGTCAAACATTTCAACAATGGGACCTTAAAGGAGTGCACACAATTATAGACCTCTTCATTGACAAAATATTTCCAACATTTGAACAATTAATACATACATTTAATATTGATAACAAAGACTTTTTTAAATACTTGCAAATGCGCAACTTTCCTAAAGTAACATTTCCCTCTTTTCCCAATCAGCCTGAAGTATGTCCTATGAACAATGTATTATTGAACAACCCACTCAAAAAGGATCTATTTCTAGAATATATAATTCCCTTTCACAGATAGATAATACAACTACACTTAACAATATAAAGGATGCTTGGGAGACGACCAGTGGATCGGAGCTGAAGAGCGGGTCCACTCCTCCTCAGTCTGTATCGGACACGGTCTTCTGCAGTTTAAAATCCTGCACCGATTACACCTTTCCCAACACAGACTGTCCAGGATGTTTCCGGGAGTGGACGCCTCTTGTGAGCGTTGTGGCTATGCTCCTGCTTCATTGGCACATACGTTTTGGGACTGTCCCCACATCACCCTCTATTGGTCTAAAATAATTGAGACTTTGTCAGCAATGTGTAATGTTAGACTCCCAGCAGATCCAGTAATGTCACTATTTGGTGTTATACCCACAGATATACATTTGAACAGCTCACAAATTAATGTATTATGTTTTGTGATGTTGCTAGCCAGACGTCTAATTTTACTAAACTGGAAAAGTACATTTCCTCCTACTCATCAAAACCTTCTCAGAGACGTAATGCAATATTTGCAATTGGAAAAAATTAAATAGTCTTTAAGGAAGAAAGAACAAACATTTTACTCAATTTGGCAACCTTTTATTAATTATTATAACAAGTAAATTTGGACGGCCCTCCTAATACCTGATTTGATATAGTTTTACTGAATACTTCAAGTGTGTGCAGGATCTTTGCTTAGTTTTGTTTTGTTTCCTGTTTACATTCATACATATACAAATTGTACATATGTAAGTGATTTGTATAAAACTGTTGGAAAATGGTAATAAAAATAACTGAGAAAAAAAATCCATTGCCTAATCTTAAAAGAAAATGTATATATATATATATATTATTATTATTATTTTTTTTTTTAAGTAATTTGTCATAGAATGAGTCACTCAGTGTTACAGCTCTTACCAGGTCATTTGCAAAGATCTTCTGATGCAGAAACGCACAGATCCATGTTTCCTAACAGTTATTATAGCAGATTCCTGAACTCAGGCGAGGACACTGATGATGAACACTAGGTGGAGCCACAGCATTATATTCCCTCCAGTGAATCAGTGTGTTCAGAGTGACTCAGTGTGTGTTCAGAGTGAATCAGTGTGTGTTCAGAGTGACTCAGTGTGTGTTCAGAGTGACACGTGTGTGTGTGTTTAATCTGCTCATGTGTGTGTTTGCTTTCTGTGTGGATTACAGAGATTTTAACTTGCCGTTTACACCAGAGCAACGAAGCATTTCCCACAATGCAACCTTCCATTTCTGGTTGTTGAAACCACACATGTACATTTTACTTCTCCCAACAATGCTAAAAAATCTTTAATTGTGAAATTAGCCGATGATCAATAAAATGCAGCTCATGTTGCTTTCGGTGACGTGAACTCCATTAAATCTGCATATAGCGCAGGAATTTAAGATCGGATTTATATCCGTTTTGCGAAGACACATGTATGTGAGCAGGTGTAAACAGGCCCTTAAAGTCCCCCTGTCCCCCTTTCCCTTAAAACTCATCTTTGATCCCCAGAATTACACATTTAAAAGTTTTTTTCCTTTGAAAAAAGATTCTTCAAGTCTTAAAACATCTTGAATGTAACTCGACACCCTTGCCTCATTTAGTATGCGCGGTTCTATGAATATGCAAATGAGCCCCGCCTCCACTCACTCACTCAGCTCAGAGATCCACTGGTTGACGATCACACGTTGATCTGATTGGTTACAAGGTAGTTTGTGACGTCAGAAACACCAGCGATTTCAAAGCGTGTGTTTGAGACTGTCTTTGGTTCACTGCAGTTTTAAGGAGGAAATACTCAGCAATGCTGTCGACTTATGAACTTACACATGGTTTGTCTTAAAGCGTATTAATAACACCATATAGACACATTAACAACATTAAAAGCTGGAATTTCACCACAGGGGGACTTTAAGTTATTTAATCAGACCCAAAATTGGATTAAAATTGCTAAATAACTATTTATTTCCCACTAGAAGTGTGTGTTTATCATTGTTTACTGCATACTTTCACACACCGATTCATGTTTATAACACTTTTCTAAGCCCTTAACACACAGCCATTCTTAATGTAAAAACGTATTAATTGACTTTCTCAGTTTCGACCTGTTGAATTCTCTCTAGCAGAAGATGTGTGTGTACTTCAGATGTTCAGCAGCTCTCAAACACACACACATTCTGTAAGTATGAAACTATTAATCATCTAGAACCTCTGTGTTTATTTCAGGCATTCATCAAAGCTCTTTTAATCGTATCAATGCTCAGTGAGATGAATGTTGTGTAACCGACCCAACACTGCTGTAGATTTACTTTATATGTGCATTTGTGTCATTTATCTTGATTTGTGGAATCATACTCAGACTTTGCATTTCTGACAATTTTATTTTATTAAAATTACAACAACAAAAGTTTCATGACAGACAAGTATTAAAAAAAATGCAAAGTTATCCTCAGATGTGCACAAATAATAAAAAAAAGCATATACAGTAGTTATACACCACGAACCCTTTCCAGAGCAGTGTAACACATGCGGTATAACAAGCTAAACATCGACCTCATTAGCTGCCTTTACATTTACATCATTGATATTCAAAACTTATTTTACCATCTTTTTTCTTTATATACATTGTCTCCATCAATATTCAATGAAAATTATATTTGATTGCCATATATTTTTGGAAGCAGAGTCATTAGGAATCATTATCATCCTTATCATTAATATCATCCGTAGGGAAAAAGGATAATTTTCCGTCAGGGATCGTGTTTCAGCGCTGTTGTACTTCCTGTCGGAAGACCTTCTCAAAGCAACACATTGTATATTGTGATGATTATATACTCGATTAATCATAAATTATAGCATAAATTCTCCCCCCTAATTTTAAACGTTAAAGGGGGGGTGAAATGCTATATTTCATGCACACTGAGTTTTGTACACTGTTAAAGAGTTGGATGCTAAACATGGACAAAGTTTCAAAAATTAAGTTGTACGTTTGATGGAGTATTTCTGTGCCAAAAATACTCCTTCCAGTTTGTCACAAGTTTCGGAAAGTTTTTTTCGAGTATGGGCGTGTGTGACGTCAGATGGGGCGGAATGTCCTTATATGGGTCCTAAGGGCACTTCTCCCGGAAGGGCGCGGGCGCACCCATAGACCAGAGCGAGAGAGCTGTTGTATTACATATTTATTAAATGTTTAATTTAGTTTTTCCACGGCAATAGTATATAAACTGATACAATTTAGTAGACTGATTTCAGATGATTATTGAGTCTCCAGCAAGAGTCTCCTTTCCTGCCAGACCTGTTTTCTCTATTGTGTTTTAAATGAGTCAGATCACTGAGATTCTCACCTTTCGGAGCCCAGACGTTGAATCGTTAGGTTGATTGACTTCACCTTTTGTCTTTAATGGTTTTGGGATGGCTCTTGGAATTGGAGTTCCTGGCCAGTATCAGCATGTGAAATAGTTATGCTGATTCAATGGGACTGGTAGTGCTCTCAGAGTAGGGTGTGTTCCCACTTCATTTGCATGCTTTATTCAGATTTCCCGCCTCTATGTAATCCCTCCCCCTTGGAATGTATATAACTACAATGTATAATGTTTTAGTTAGACTTTTGAAGAACTGCAGCCACGTCAACGCGAAGTCCTCAATAAAGAAATAACTTCTTGAACGTGATCCCAAAAGTCTCCTGGTCTTCGATTCTGAGTTTACAACAGAGCGAAAGCAGTACGCCCATCAAAGCGCTGTGCTCAGCTTTAGGGAAGTCATCAACGGAGTTGTGCAAGTGTTCTTGGTTGTTCCCTGCATTTCGACGATGATTGTTTTATAAACAAGGCCCAGTTCGACGCCCGGATTTGCAGATCGTCTAATGCTTAAGGATGGAGCAGTCCCAACGATAAAGGTTCACAGTCGTGCGTTGGAACCGCAGGCGGTGAGTAAAACTGCTTCAAATGTCTGTGTGTTGTTAGCTATCGGCGCGTAAGCACAGCAAGTAAACATGATCACGTATAGTTAGTGTATCTATGGAGCATGCGATGTATGGTGTGGGTGTGTGTGTGTGTGTGTGATTCGCGCTCGTGATTCTTTAGCTCCGCCCACACGGCACGCCTCCAGCCGCTCGTTTTTTTCCCGGAAAGACTCGGTACAGCCTATCTTTCTTTTATAAATATAATAAAACTAAAGACTTTTTGGAGATATGAAGGATGCAATACTACTCTATAGGTACTCAAGACTAACATGAGATTGACTGAAACTGAGTATTTCACCCCCCTTTAATTATAGCCAACATTACAGTGTAATTGAAAGCTATTAAAAAAAAATACATTAGGCTTCAAAAAAAAGACAACTTTTAATGTAAGTGAACTTAAAGTCGGCATGAAACGGAAGTTGAGATTGTCATTTTTTCCTTGTTGTGACGTATATCCGAGTGAAACGGCTTCTGAAATTAGAAAAAAAAATGTAGGGCGGGGCTTGATTTCGTCCTTCGGGAATTGATTGGATCGTTGGAGGTTGGGCGTTGCAAACAAAATGGAGGCAGATTTGAATGCCAGTTTACATTCAGTTGTGGAGGATTTCTCTCCACCGGACTCCCCACCGTTACCCTCCCATGAAGGATTTTTTTATTGAGGAGCCCGGCGACGAGAACGAGGACGAGTAGCTACATTTTCAGGCAGGAATCAGCCCATATTTATATGAGCCTCCCGCGAACCAAGATGAGTCAAGTCAAGTTATCAGTCAAGTTCACCATCGAGAGCATCTCGACGTGTCCGATAAGTAAATAACTAGATTTAGATAAGATAGATAGCCTACCATTCGGACTCTTCGAGATGCTCTCGAGGGTGAACTTGACTGATAACTTGACTTGACTCAAAACGCTCAAAACGAGACAGACACCGATAGCCGCACCCTCATCGGCTCTGGCCGCACCCTTTCGCCATGGCACGTGACCGAAAGAGAAGAGAGGTCGTTTCGAGGGGGGAGGGAAGGGTAATGTATTTGATTAAAGATTATAAGGGTAAACGAATTTTTAAAAAATAATGAAGTGCACAGATAAATCATTTATAATAAACACTACAATATTACATATAAAAAGAAGATTTGTCAAATTTGATTTCATGCCGACTTTAAAGCTGCAGTTGGTAACTTCTGTAAAAATGTATTTTTTACATATTTGTTAAAACTGTCATTATGTCCTGACAGTAGAATGTGAGACAGATAATCTGTGAAAAAAATCAAGCTCCCCAGGCTCCTCCCAGTGGTCCTATTGCCATTTGCAGAAATACACAGCTCCCGGTAAGAAACAACCAATCAGAGCCAGAAGGAGTGTCTTAGCAGTGTCAATCATGCTTGTGTACGCGCTGATCACCCCCCTCTCTCGCACAGCGCCTACAGTCGTAGGCCGAGCGAGATAGCCGGTGTGCCGCAGCTGTGCTAATGGTGGACAAACAACTAAAACTGCCAATTTCTCGAGTGGCACCAGGTCATGCAACCATAGTCTGCCATAGTCAATGTAAAGCATATTGTTGATGTTTCGTCCCTACCAGTGAATGTGCGATAACTGTTTATCCGCCGTCATCAGTGTCTCTGCATGTTTACTAGCCTGCGCGTTCATGGCAGGCTCCGCTGTGGAGGGAGGGCTGTAGCGCTAAAATACATCTTATGATAAAGATAGATTTTTTTATTACATGTGATTCTGACATGATGTCACTGCATGCACTGCGCTCCTCTCCGCTCGTCTCAGGTAAACGTCTTCCAGCTCAGCGGTCGGAGTCGCGCGTTCATGTGTTTTGGGGGCGTGGCTTTGGAAGGAGCCCAGAAGGGAGGGGGTGGAGTGAATGGAAATAATGAGCTGTCTTTAAAACAGTCGTGAGAGGTCTACAGACACTCGATTTTTATACTTTCTTTTTCAGAGTACTTACATTTTAATTATGTATTGATATATAAATAAAGTTTAAACAAATTTGGAAAAGAAGTTTTTTAGACAATTCCTACCTACCCAACCTTTAACAAACAATCCTCACATAAACCCATAATAAATGTAATATTTACCTGTACCCTTCCTGTCTAACAGGAAGGACGTATACAGAAATTGAATAAAGTTATCAAACAGTCAGCACGGCATAAATTATAGATTAAATATAGACTAATGCTAATTAAAGCTACAAGAGCTCTTTAGTCAATAGCAGCGAGTGATTTTCTCTGTTCCCTTTGTTCTGTGATTAACTTTACTGACTTTAGCTTTATTGGCTGCTGTCCCTTTAAGAGCGGCCGCTGCTGACACAAACACAGATCTAACACCCTTTACCGTCGATCTGTGGCTGTCAGACTTTACGGCGTTGATTCCCATTGTAGCTACCCAGCTTAAATACCTTTTTACAAACCCTTCTATATTTTGACCACTGACGGGCTGCAACCATGTCCTGAATTGTTTGTCTTCCTTGCACTTTCCCATTTTTCTGGTCTAGTTTTATCCCTGTTGTTCCTGCTGTTCAGAATGCCCGCGTCATCTCCGCATCGGCCGGAGGCGATCGCCAAACTGGTTCTGCATGTTTTTATCACACTAACGTACATATTTTGCTACAGCAAATAAAAATGAGTAATTATGAAGGCTATATTAAAATAAATAGATTTGAATGCCTGTAGGATTACAATATAATGATTTTTAATGCCTTACTTATCGCAAAATCCATTTCATGCGTTTTAATGCCCCGCAGAAACCCTGCTTATAAATGAATTACTGAGAATAAGCTGAGAAGACAGAATAAAACCTTATAGTAGGGCTGGGGAATGCCTTTTAATGACTACAAACTCAGCGTTCAAATACATATATATACACTATATCTACATTTTTTACTTAACATGTACTTTAATATTTAAAGTATGTTTGAATAAGTTTTTATTACAGCCACAGTTTATATGTAAACAAATAATTGTGCTTTTTAAATTAGTTTTAAAGTTTGTATATAAATCAGTTACTTTTGATATTATAGTAATGTATCAATCGACCGAGTATTTTCAGCTTTAGCTGAGTTTTTTTTTTTTTTACTTTGAGTTTTGATCTCAATTCGATACAGATTCATTTGGATTTATATCAGGTACAGTAAATATAAAATTCTCAATCAAACCACAAGCTTGTGAATCGAAATTGAATTGAGAAATGTGTCAATACCCAGCCCTAATATGTTGTGTTATATTTACACGTTAAATCATTTAGCATATAAGATTGTGATTTCAAATTAAGGTTTTTGAGGAAAACATTCCAGGAATTTTCTACACAGAATGGACTTCAATGGCAACCAACTATTCCAATGTTCAAATGTCCGTCTCAGTGCCCTTTCATACTCTCGGTCTCACCTGTAGTGACGTCACAGGTGCCCTTTCATACTCTCTGTCTCACCTGTAGTGACGTCACAGGTGTTGCGCCCTAGGCATTCCCCTATAGCGACCCCTAGGGGACACAGTGTGAGTTCCCTTTCGAAAGGGAACTATAATGATAACTATATTAGCATCCACTCTAACGCACAGTATCGTTCTGTTTATTCTCCGTTTTTTTCGTCTGCTGCTTTAAATGCGCGAGCTCATTAAAGCAGGATGGATTCTGATTAGCTGTCAATGTTTTTATCGTTCATCAGCTGGAAAAAACTTTTTTGAAAGTGATTCTAATGATATTGTTTCTCCGTGCTGTTTATCCTTATAGTGTTGTGCTGTGGACTCTGCTATTGTTTTATACTTAGAACGATTGGTAAAAACTGTCTTGATCGTTATCATCACAGTTATCGTGTGAACAGGCCTTTACAGAGGAAAAACTTAAAATGCATCAAATATTCAAGATTATGATTACAGATGTTGCGAATGTCCGATTGTTAAAGGTTTCTATCACTGTTTATTTAAATATGATTTAACTAGTGATTTGAGAGCGGACGCGGAACTGATTCACTCTAAAGATTGTATTGACGTTAGTTAATGATCATAAAGGCAGTGATTTACAGTAGTTTAAAAAAAAAATCTGTTAACACTGACTAATCCAATTTAAGAGATCACTGTTGCACCATAAAGGAGAATTTTTTTAATTATTATTTTTATTTACATTCCATCTCAGCAGCTGCCTTAATCTGTCAGGTTATGACTAAAACGTTTTATTTTTTTATTGTTTTCTATGGCTGACACTGTTGCGTTTTCTGTTCTGCAGTTCAGCCAGTATCAGAGCAAGACGAGATCCCTGAATCAGTCAGATCAAGAGTGTCTCGAGCTGTAATAGTGTTGCTGTGAGCAGCAAATGTGCAGAACTTGATCTGATGATCTTATAGGATTATTGTAATAATATTGCTTCATCTAAAGTTGTCGTACCTTAACGTTTGGTTGAACTGATGCTGCTGTATTCAAGCTGTACATTTGATCAGTATTCATGATCTCTCAAACCATGACCTAGATGTTGCTAGTGCCATGCTCTATTTGCATTTTATAACATTTTCTAGTATGTATATCTGAGAAGATATTTACTTTTTTCATATTCGTTCTTCTGTCTAAACACACTGGATTGGTCAGGCGTCTGAGCTGTTACTAGCTGTTACTGTTGGTAAAAGCTGACTGGACTCTCCAGGTGATTCTACAGGTGCAGGTGTTTCTACAGGTGTTTCTACAGGTGCAGGTGTTTCTACAGGTTCTGGACAATCCAGAACTGTAAGTGGACTCGGATCTCCTACTCCTGGATTAAACAGCGGAGTGACTGATCCAGTGAATCTGGAGCTCATGGTCAGCAGATGTTTCCTCTCTTTGACATTGTAAAATGACAGCTGACCACAATCATAATCTAACAGAACTCCCAGTTGTTCAGGTCTCGGCGTCAGTGAGAGAGTAACTGGTGGATCAGAGTTGGTGAAAACACCATTAGGACCGTCTGAACACAAGAACCAGTAACCGTTTGATGGTGTTAAAGCAGATCTGTTCTTTACACTAAAATTTCCATGTTTCACCACACCAATTAACCAGTAGTTTTTAAGAGTGCTATTTTCTCGTGCCAAATCAACCTCCCAATAGTGACGTCCAGATGTAAATGTTTGAGCTCCAAATGCACATAATTGATATGGAAATTCCTCTCCAGTGTGAATATATCCTGGAGCATCTCTTACTGTTTTACAGTCCTTAGAAACCTTCAGATCTGGATGTAGATGCTCACGGTCAATAGTGATCTTATCTGAGGAAGAGATAAAACAACAATTATTATTCCTCATGTGTGAGATGATATTACACTTACTGTAGGAGCGTATATAACTGATGATGATGAAATATGTGCATATATATCTGAGATGATGTCATACCTGCATGTTTCCTCAGTTCTTCTATATTTTCATCTCCCACAACTAAATAAGAAATAAATAATTTGAGGTTTTAAAGAAGGAAACCTACAGGTGTAATTGAGGACATAAAATTAATAGAAATAGTTTAACTCTCATGAATTGTTCATTTCCCATTTTGAAGTTGTATGTTTAAAGATATTCACATTATGCTCTGGTAGACAATTATAAGAAACTGCATATAATATTTCTTAAATAGTTCATAAAGTATACAGTGGGGTCTAAAAATCTGGGATTCAAATGACAATGTAATATGACATTAAATTAACTCCTGGAACAGAAGGTCAGATTTCCTTGATTCGATGAAGCACAAGATTCTCTTTATGCTGATACAATTATTTATGAAAGATGATAGTAAATAAAATAAACACAAAGCAGAAGCTTTTTCACTGGTTCTCTCAGACCAGTGAACAGTGAACAACATGACAGTACTGGTTTATTTTTACCGTGTATGGAAAGTAATGATTTCTGGGTCAACAGCAGTTGCAGTTCTTAATATTGACTAGCGTTAAAGTTGCAAAGAACAGACAACTACTAATACCTTTCCTGTAGTTCATAACTCCATGCTCACAATCTAAAATCAGAGAAAATATCATTGAAGGGGTTCATTATCAATCAACAAATACTTGAAAGATAATAAACCACATTAAATTACACTTCTAACCATTCCAGACGTTAAAGGGAGTCCAGCTTGTTTGTGTAAAAGTACAAATCACTAGGATTCATCCATTTTATGCATTAGTTGGCATAAAAACGTTTTCTTTTTCATTTAAAAGTCTTTCCAGATCGGGATGCATAGAGATTAGATTAGTTAACAACATGTATATACATCGAGTCATCCATCAGTCTTTGCTATAGTATAGTACAGTCACAAACAGAATGATTTCCATCATACCTGCCACATAATTAGGTGTTTCTCTGTATATATTGTGGTTTGTGTGTAACCACCAGTGGTTAAAGTGGGATTTGGCAGGTGGGGGAACCCTAAAATTTTGTGTAGGTGCAACAGGGAAAAATGACTCACGTGGGACAACATATTTAGTATTGTGGTATAGCAATACTTTTTGGGACAAGAGTGTCATTGTGGCACAATACTTATTTAATACTTATTTTAATGTTTTTATTTTGGTCCATCTACATCTACACTGATATGATGACGATACTATATGTTAAAATTGCTGAACACCACGATATCGAACACAACCTTGTTTTTCACAATGTAAATTTAAAATAAGAATGGGATGTCAAAACTGACTGAAATGTGAGGTAGGTAGGGGGGTTCGGGGGCATGCTCCCCCGAGAACATTTTGATTTCTCTGACTTACAAATGTGCAATTTAGAGCTTTTGAAGGCCAAAAAAAAAGAAAGAAAAGAAAAGAAAAAGATAAGAAAAAGATAAGAAATAGCTTTAAAACTTTGTCATTAGATATTTGTCAACAACCTGCTCTCATCTTCATCTTTCTTTTTCTCTCAGTCTTCTTATCCTGCCCTATTTCTTCCACTCCTAAAGCTGAACTTTGACTGATAGTCTTTTCATTTTCGTCTGTGTCAGTGAAGAAAGTAAACATAGGCTCAACTTATATTTATATTTTTATGAATAATTTTTTGAGACAAGTTAATTGACTCAAGGCTACCAGGAAAGCTGTAGCCTAAGTCAGTATTGCCAATATGAACCTTCTACAAGCTTTGGAATTTGAAAACGTCTGTTTTTAGATGTTAAAAGTAATTTTAAATAATACAAATTATAGTCTACATTTGACGCAGTTGGTGTAATTGGCAGACGTTCCCTTAGGCATCATGCGCTGTGGAAACGCGTCAAAGCATTCTCAGGTATAAATAAATATATATATATATATATATATATATATATATATATATATATATATATATATATATATAGCCTACTATAAAAAATAAATAATAAAATATATTATAAAGGAAAACAAATGTCCAGCGAATATCGAACCTAAAACTAACTGTAGTGCGCTCAACCACCGTGAGTGCATTTCACGCATTAGTAATCGCTGGCGTTCAGCGGGGAAGGGAGACGTGAACCGGTGTAGATGCACTTAAATCAGACAGGAGAACCGTGACTGAGAACGTAACGTCGGGAAGCGTGTTTGTGAAGGCGGGCCAGGGGGTGGTATTCAGTTTTGATTTGATGAATGATGAGAATCATTGAATTTGATAAGAATAATT
Organism: Leuciscus idus; assembly: GCA_021554675.1. Lineage (NCBI taxonomy): Eukaryota > Metazoa > Chordata > Actinopteri > Cypriniformes > Leuciscidae > Leuciscus > Leuciscus idus. The sequence goes on along the minus strand of CM038622.1, from coordinate 988,401 downwards.
TGATTTGATTGGAATCTATTTATTTATTAATTTATCTGAGGTGCCGAAACGCAGTTCCGGACCGTTCCGGCACACTTTAACCCCTGGTAACCACCATATTTCACACATATGCATCATGGATGTGCAACATCACATTTACCATTTAAAGGCAGGGTAGATGATTTGCTCTAGAAACAATTTTTGTAATGCTGGATGAAAGTCTCTTTACATCCTGATAGCAGTCACTACATTAAGTGGTCTAAATGTATTTATATATATCGTCTGTGGAAGGTATAGGACCATAAAAGGTGTAGGACCATAAAATGTTCATCCAATGCAATGATACGATGTCTTACTTGCCTGTCAACATATGTATTTTAATACCTGCTCGCGCAAACATCACACGTCATCAGCGTGTTTCATGCTATGCAGTTAGACAGACGACAGTCACCGAGCACCGCAAACGAAACAGCAGCCGCCTTTTGCAGTTCCTCCTGAACCAAAGCAATGAGCTTATGCTGCATTCACGCCATAACCTCTGACGTTATACTCTGAGAGGTTCATAATTCTAATTTATGTGTTTCAATGGCAAAACTATCAACACCGAAATGAATCTGCAGCAGTCAGGTGGTACAACTAGAGCTCTGTAAGTAGTTTGTTCATTATAATTGTAATGTTATGTGCTTTGAGTCAAGAGGTAGTTTAACACCGTCTCTTGTGAGGCTTTTGTTTGCTCATTGCTCTACGCGTTCATGTGTTTTGAAGAAGGTGTGGCTTTGGAGAGGCTCTGAAGGGAGGGTGGGATCTTATGCTTTCAAAGCTAGCTTGCTATTGCAACCCTACCTTTAAAATAATGGTGTCATATTTGAACACAATGAAACAACATCTTTGTACTAAGATATACTTAAATATTATTAAATAAAAAGCAAAAGTAACGATAATCTCTTCTGTTCAGGGTCAGTGTCTGAAGATGTTCAAGTGAACACCATGACGCATGCGTGTGATGCTGACGCAGGAGCCGACCAATACTGAGCCTGCCTTCTGACACTGAACCCGGAAGCACTGCACTGTGTTTACAACATGAACAGCCTCAGAGACTGACACGGAGTAGAGGAGATTGTTGAGTAAAGTCGTTATTTTTGTTTTTGGGGAGGGACAGAAAGCTCTCGGATTTCATCAAAAATATCGTCTCGGTTGCTAACATAACCTCGGTTACCTGAGAAGAGGGAACGACTATTGCGTAAGTAGCTTACGCTATGGGAAAACTCCTTTTCTCGAGAATATGAAGCCAAAATTTTCAAAACGCAGTGTAGCTGCACAGCATACACAGATGAGCGGCTAGCACGGTCATTGGCTGTGCTGCGGCAACTGCATGAACCTATGACAGGGCAGCTCAGACGCGCGGTCCAATCAGGGCAATTCGCGCCCTGACGCGTCATAGCCCGCCAGAATGGGCGTGGTCAGAGGCTATAAATATAGCCCCCCGAGCTGTCATAGGCCAGGTTAAATCGACTGAAGTGATACACCAATTAAAGCACAAGCACGGCGGTTTACGCAATAGTCGTTCCCTCTTCTCAGGGAACCGAGGTTACAATAGTAACCGAGATGTTCCCTTTCGAGAGGGTTCTCCTATTGCGTAAGTAGCTTACACTATGGGAACTCCCTTCAAAACGCAGTGCGTGCTTGACTTCACTCTAATATAGCCCGAGGCAGATGCCTGAAGCCGTGAGAGTAAAGTATGATCCCAATAAGCCAGTCAGTGACGGGCTTCATAAGAAAACACAAAGAGTGGCCTAATGAGGGCCAGTCTAAAGATTTAGTGTCATATATGAACTGTAGTTCTGTAACAGGACCGGAATAACGGGCCCATGTTAAACAGAGAAAAAACCCTTATACGCTGTTATGTATGGTATAACATATGAACATAGTTTGTGTAAAAAACGGGACCGGATAGTATCGGGTCCACGTTACATGGGGGAGTTTTGTGCTTACACATTCATATCGAAAGTACCCGAGAATGCAGGGCAGGGACTTGTAGGTTATAAAACCTGATAAAAGTGGACGACGAGGCCCAGCCGTCCGCCACACAGATATCCTGCATGGGTATTCCACTCGACCAAGCCCAAGACGAGGCCATGCCTCTAGTGGAATGAGCTCTGATGCCTAAGGGGCAGTGAAGGCCCTTAGACTTATAAGCTAGCGCTATAGCGTCAACTATCCAGCGCGATAATCTCTGCTTTGAGACGGCGAGACCCTTGGTGTAGCCACCAAAGCACACAAAAAGCTGTTCTGGCTGTCTGAACGAGGCAGAACGCTTCAGATACACTCTGAGAGCCCTGACGGGACAGAGTAAATTCGTGTCTCTTTCGTCCTCTCGTGAGGAGAGAGCTGTCATGGAAATAACCTGTGCTCTGACGGGGGTAGATAGCACTTTAGGAATATACCCATGTCTCAGCCTAAGGACAGCTCTGCAGTCGTTAGGTCCAAACTCGAGACAGGACGCACTCGAAGACAGCGCGTGCAGATCGCCCACTCTTTTAACTGAAGCGAGCGCCAGATCGCTTTTCAAAAGAGCGGTTTTGAGCGAGAGGTGCTTCAGGTCGGCAGACTGAAGTGGCTCAAACGGGGCGCCCCTTCAGTGCTTCCAGGACCGTGGAGAGGTCCCAGATAGGCACAGAGGGGGGACGCAGAGGGTTTAGCCTCCTTGCCCCTTTAAAGAAGCGGACGACCAGGTCGTTTTTCCCTAGTGATTGTCCGGCCACGGGAGCGTGAAATGCCGCTATGGCCGCCACATATACTTTAAGCGTGGAGGGGGTGCGACCCGCGTCCAGAAGCTCTTGTAAAAAGGCGAGTACACTCGGTCTCTCGCACGAGTGTGGGCTCAGGTTTCTAGCGGCGCACCAGCTAGAGAACACTCTCCATTTCTGAGCGTAGAGGCGTCAGGTTGAGGGCGCTCTAGCTTCAGCAATGGTTTTTGCCACTTTAACTGGGAGGTCCCCGGGTACCCGTTGAGCGGCCATACATGAAGGGCCCAGAAGTCGGGACGGGGATGCCAGATTTCTCCGTTCGCCTGCATGAGGAGATCTTTCCTCAGTGGGATCGGCCACGGGGCTGATTTCAGCAGTTGCGCCAGCTCGGAGAACCATAGACGGTTCCTCCAGAGGGGGGCTATAAGAAGAACTGCACATTTGCTCTCCTTGATCCGTTTGATGACTTGAGGTAGCATCGCGACCGGAGGGAAAGAGTACAACGGGCGGTTCGGCCATTCGTGGGCGAGCGCGTCCGTCCGTGCTCTTTGAATAAAATAATCGGGAGCGAGCGTTGTCTTCGGAGGCGAAGAGGACGACCTCTGCCTCGCCGAAGGTGCTCCATATTAGCTGAACCATCTGAGGGTGAAGAGACCATTCCCCCAGGGAAACTTTGCCTCTTGGTAGCATATCTGCACCCTGGTTCAGAATGCCTGGCACGTGCGCCGCCCTCAGGGAGCGCAGGTTGTGCTGAGCCCACAGAATTAGACTCCTGGCCATGGTGTGCAAGGTGTTTGACCTGAGGCCGCCTTGGCGGTTTATGTAAGCCACCACTCTCATGTTGTCCGTTCGGACTAGGACGTGGTCGCCCTTCAGGTACGGGAGCAAGGGTTTGAGTGCTAGAGCGACCGCTCTCATCTCCAGACAGTTTATGTGTAGGCGCTTCTCTGGGCTCGACCAAAGGCCAGAGACAGGCCCGCCCTCATAGAGGGCTCCCCAACCTAGATTGGAGGCGTCTGTCTTGACCACCTTTCTCCTCGAAATCACACCTAAACTCACGCCCGACTGGTACCAGTCGACAGCTTTCCAGGGAGTCAGGGCTTTGATGCAGCCGCAACTCGCCTTGATCAGTAAGTGGCCAGAGCGCCACGTGTGAGCTGGTACATGGCTGTTTAGCCAGCGTTGGAGAGGGCGCATTTGCCGTAATCCGAGCTGGAGCACTGCTGATGCCGAGGCCATAAGACCCAACATCCTCTGGAATCTTTTGAGGGGGGCGCGGGCGCCCGCTCTGAAAGATGCCGCGAGGCGCAGAACAGAGAGCGTGCGCTCTGCAGAGAGACACGCTTTCATATGTATAGAGTCTATTACTATACCCAGAAAGGAAATGTTCTGTCTGGAGGATAGTGTGCTCTTGGAAAAATGTATCCTCAGACCCAGGCATTCTAGATGGCTGATGATCCAAGATCTGTGCGTTATTAGCTGTGCCTCTGATTGTGCTATAACCAGCCAATCGTCGAGGTAGTTTAGTATTCACACTCCCCGCTGTGGTAAAGTGCTGCATCCTTACATTTTGTGAATGTACGGGGGGCCAACGATAGACCGAACGGTAGAACCGTGTATTGGTATGCTTGTCCCTCGAAAGCGAATCTCAGAAACTGCCTGTGATGAGGCGATATTTGCATAGGAAAATAGGCGTCTTTCAGATCCACTGAGAAAAACCAATCTCCCGGGCGAATCTGCGCGAGGATATGTTTGGTTGTCAGCATTCTGAACGGGCGATTCGCCAGTGCTTTGTTCAAGCGTCTGAGATCTAGGATGGGTCGGAGACAAGGCCGCATTAATGCACGGGCTTACCTGGGCTGAAGCCCAGGGGCCTCCCAAATTCAGGGGCCTCCCATGTTCGGGTTCATGATGAGCTGAAAAGGTTATATTGTTTTAACTTGTCAGATTTTGTCACTGTGTCGCTAGTCGCTTGTGGACGTTGGTAGTGCTGTCGCTCTAATGTTATTGTTATGGTGCGTTCACACCAAACGCGAATAGAGCGTCTGGCGCGAGTGATTTCAATGTCAATGCAAAGACGCGTTTACGCGCGTCTAGAGGTCCCGCGGCGCGAATGAGGCGTTAGACTGCTCGTCTGGCCACATCTATACAAAACACCATCACAAGTGATATTATACAACTATATAATTTTAATTTGACTAGGAATTAGGCTCAAAAGAAACAGTATGCTGTTGGGAGAGTGTTTTTATATTACCACACAGCAGTGTTCAGGGATTAAATCATTTACTAGATTAACGATCGATCAATCTACAAATGAAACTCACTCATACTGTCATAAATTACTAAAACGTCATCCGAATTTGACAAATAATAAATTTTCTTGTCCCTAATAGTCAACATAATGCAGGGAAAACTGCAGCAGTGCTAAACTTGCATCATAAAACTAGGCTACAACACTCGAACTATAAATGTATGAATTAAACTCACTGACTGTCGACAGTTTCTTTTCCATGCATTATTTTATTATATCCATGTTTGTGGTTAGTTACAGTCAAATCATATAAAATAGTGAAATCGCCCTTGAACTCTTCTGTCTTGCCTGCACTGCACTCGAGACGGTGACGGAAGCTGAGCTCCACTGAAAGGCTTCTTTCCTATTGGTTGTCGTTCGTGAAAATCGCTTCTCATTTGCATAAAGTTGAAATTTAGTTGCTTGGTATGGTTGTTAAATAAAGTGTCTTGTGTTTATGTGCTCAGTGATATGTTAATAACAATATTAAAATTAAAAACAATATAAAAAAACTCACTGTTGTAGGTCTCGAAAGAAACTAATGCATTTTGTGATGTAGATTGCCTAGATAGGCTTTTACACTTTTTTAAAAATGAGACTCTATAAATCGAGGGGATGGGGGGCCTACAAAACCTCTCAGCCCCGGGGCCTAACATTGGGTTAAGGCGGCTCTGGTCGGAGACCACCATCGCTCTGCGAGGGGGGTACTGCTTCGATAGCACCCTTTTCTAACAGTTTGAGCACCTCGTTGCGGAGAACATGTGAAACATCTTTTCTCACTCTCATCTCAACCACGGCTGAAAAGCGCGGCGGTCTGCGAGCAAACTGTAGCGAGTAGCCGTGTTTTATTATGTTAAACACCCATTTTGTTATGCCGGGGATAGCCTCCCAGGCTCCGGCCCGCATTGCTAGGGGTTGAATAAAGGCTGGGGACGGGTCGCTGTGAGATAGGGACCCGGCCGTCAGGCCGTTTTGGGCTATAGATGCCGTGTGTACAGCGCTTATGAGCGGAGGCGCGCGCTGCACAGCGGGCGCACTCATATTCACATTCCCAGCATGGGTTAGAGGGAAAACTGATGCAGTTTTTGTGTGTAGCTGTGCGCGCTGAAGAGTGGGCACAGGATCTACGTTTAATGCCTCTCCCGCGCTGGTTGGTGGGAGAGTGAGTGTCGAGTTGACAGTGTTTGTGTGTAGGGGTGCGTGTTGTAAAACAGGCACGCTCACTACTTTTATTAAACTTCCCGCGTGAGCGGGGGAGACATTTGTGACTGTGGGAACAGTGCTTATGTGCAGGGGTGCGTGCATGACAGCAGGCACGCACGTTACATTTATGTGACTTCCAGCCTGAGCTGGGGAAATATTTGAGACTGTGGTAACAGTGCTTGTGTGTAGGGGTGCGTACATAGTCGTGGGCACGTGACCTACAGGTGACCGCGCTACGTTTATGAAACCTCCAGTGTGAGCTGATGAAAGTTTGAAACTGTGGGAACAGTGCTTGTGTGTAGGAGTGTGTTCTTTGTAGTGGGCACGTAACCTACATATGACACTTTTTGTGCTTTATTTGCGTTACCGTAAAACCGGTGTCTGTTTGCAGGTGAGCGCGTTTTGTAACAGGCCCATTGACTGCAACATAGACGTTTCCAGCCACCTGAGAAGATTACTGGGGAATGTGGAACAGCTTATATTTGCATGGGAGCATATATAGCTGGGATTACATGGGAGGCGGGGTCAAAGTTGAGCCCGACCAACCCCGTCTTCGGACGCTGCCAAAGAGAGTGAGTCACGCGGGGGGTGGGGCCGGCGTGAGCTCGTTTACTTCGGTGAAAAGATTCAGCACAGCCGAGATTCGAACTCGGGTGTATGGCGCGAAAGTCTCAGATTCCACCATTGAGCCACAGAAGGGGTGTGGATAAACACAAGAGAATAAGTCTGTCTCTGTAAAAAGTGAGCCACACAGGGCAGGGCCGGCGTGGGCTCATATGTTTAAACGCTCATATATACTCGAGCACCGTCATGTGAACGGGAGGGTGCGAGGGGCGGGTTCGCTTTCTGTACGTAAGAAAGCTGGCCGCGAGCTCAGAAGAGAGCAGCATAATTTTATATCTGCCGCCAGAGCCGGGATTCAAACACGGGTCTCTGGCGTGAAAGCCTTAGATTTCGTCACAGAGCCACAGGGGGAAAAAAGACATAAGCTTTCAGTTAGCGTGAGCATATAAGAGAGCGTCGTCATGTTTTGTGTCGGCGTTTGTTTGCATGTATTATAACAGGCTCATTTGCTGCAATATTGATATTTCCAGCCGCCTGAACTTAACAGGGGACTGAGAAATGTGTGAGAATTGGAGGTTGGTCCGGCCTTGGCGGGACTAAAACACTCTCTTTCCTCCTTTCCCCGGTGAGTGACGCAAGCGAACGGGTCACGAGGGCGGGGTAGCTTTCTTGTAACGTAAGAAAGCTAGCCCCGGGTGCTGAACATTGCTCGTGACCGTCCGCTCTGACATCCCTTGTGAACGGCGCAGTTTGCACGGCTCAAATAAAGGGAGAGAAAGCGGGAAGAGGGGTCGAGCCCGCAGGGTGGGGAGATCCATCTCGTCACATTCAGGGCAGCCGCCCTTAGCGAGTGCAGCTTCTGCATGGTAACGGACCAGACAGGAAGCGCAGAGGATGTGACGTCTCCACCAACGAGAGGGCCTCTGACGAGGCGCAGTTGGTGTGAGACATTTGAAACAACGCCTCGTTGGAAATTTCTCTTGTAGAAGTGTCACGGCGGCGAACACTTGTGATCAGGAAAGGATACGGCGCGCCGGAATGGCTCAGCAGAACAGCGGTGAAGGCGGCGAAGGCTTCAATCCGGAGAACCTCCACTTCGCTGAAGGAGATTAAATCTGGCCTATGACAGCTCGGGGGGCTATATTTATAGCCTCTGACCACGCCCATTCTGGCGGGCTATGACGCGTCAGGGCGCGAATTGCCCTGATTGGACCGCCCGTCTGAGCCGCCCTATCATAGGTTCATGCAGTTGCCGCAGCACAGCCAATGACCGCGCTAGCCGCTCATCTGTGTATGCTGTGCAGCTACACTGCGTTTTGAAAATTTTGGCTTCATATTCTCGAGAAAAGGAGTTTTCCCATCGCGTAAGCTACTTGCGCAATAGGAGAGACCTCTTGAAAGGGAACTTCATTTGTTACCGAAGATGAATGAAGGTTCACGGGTTTGCAATGACATAAGGGCAAGTAATTAATGACAGAATTTTCTTTTTTGGGTGAACTAACCATTTAATGACATGAATTTATGTTACTTACTTTGATCTGCTTGTTTCTTCCCTGCAAAACAGATAAAAAATATTATGAGATGAAATGGGATAAATAAAGACTGAAGACTAAATCTTTTTTAATCTTTTAACCAGATTGTACCTTTTAGTTTGTGTCTGTATTTGTACAGGATCAGCCCAACTAATCCCAGAAGTGCACAAATAAAAAGGGTGAAGAAAAGAGCCTTCCATGGATCTGATGAATCTGAAAAAGAGAAACCAGATCAATCCAAACACCTTCAAAATATATAAATCAATTACAGTAAAGTAGAACAATAATAATAATAATAAAAATATTAGTCAACATAAAAATGTCAATTGCAACCCATTTTGCATTTGCATAATCCAAGAGAAAATAATGGATGTAAAAAGAGGGATTGATGACATCTGTTATGGAAATATATATATTTATTATAAATTATATGTATAGCTAATTATATTTGCACAAAATGTAATTAGTAATTAGAAATTAACGGAATGCATAGCTGATATAAAAAACTGGATGACTTGTAATTTCCTACTACTTAATTCTGAAAAAACAGATATTCTAATTATTGGACCAAAAACTTCCACACGTAATAACCTAGAATACTGTCTAACACTTGATGGCTGCTCTGTCAATTCTTCGTCGTCGGTTAGGAACCTGGGTGTGCTCTTTGATACCAATCTTTCATTTGAAAGTCACGTTTCTAGCATCTGTAAAATCGCATTCTTCCATCTTAAAAATATATCTAAATTACGTCATATGCTCTCAATGAACGCATGAACTAATTGTTCCGCATTTTTCATGACCTCAAGGCTAGATTATTGTAATGCTCTACTGGGTGGTTGCCCTGCACGCTTAATAAACAAACTACAGCTGGTCCAAAACGCAGCAGCTCGAGTTCTTACCAGAACCAGGAAGTATGACCATATTAGCCCGGTTCTGTCAACACTGCATTGGCTCCCTATTAAACATTGTATACATTTTTTAATATTGCTGATTACTTACAAAGCACTAAATGGTTTAGCTCAGCAGTACTTGAGCGAGCTCTAAACGCATTATAGTCCTTCACGGCTATTACAGTTGATAATACCTAGAATATCAAAATCGACTGCTTGCGGTAGATCCTTTTCCTATTTAGCACCAAACTCTGGAACAGTCTTCCTACCATTGTCCGGGAAGCAGACACACTCAAATCTCAGAGTCCACAGTTCAAATCTAGACTAAAAACACATCTCTTTAACCTGGCATACACATAGAACATTATACATTTATATTATTCAAATCAGTAAATTATTATTATTACAATGTTAGGCTGCATAAACTAGGTCAGCCCGAACCGGGAACACTTCCCATAAATCCAGATGTACTCGTTACATCATACGAAGAATGGTGTCTACGCTAATATTAGTTTCTCTGTTTATCCCGAGGTTTACCGCAGTCCGCCGGATCCAGGCCGTATCCAGATCTGATGAAGGACCTGCACCTGGACATGATGACAACGCAGTCCTGAAGTGTCAACTAGTCTCTCCCCTGTGAAGGCCTCCTTCCCATTACCTCTGTACAGATAAAACGTTATCAAAATGATACCACGCACGGATCCACGGAAACGAGTGAAAATTCTGTATTCTGACCATACAAATTGTTGTATCTTGTATTAGAGCAGTTAAAATTTGTGCTTTGAGTACAATTCTCTCATACTGACCACTGGATGTTCAGCATGGCACCTCATGGCAAAGAACTTTCTAAGAATTCAAGAATTAGAATTGTTGCTCTCCACAAAGCTGACCTAGACTATAAGAAGATTGGTAACAACCTGAAACTGAGTTACAGTGCAGGCCAGGGTCATACAGAGGTTTTCCAAGACGGGTTCCACTCGGAACAGGCCTCGCAAGGGTCAATCAAAGAAGTTGAGTCCTCGTGCTGTGCGTCAGATGCAGAAGCTGGCTTAGACGCATGAAACGCATGATTGCTACCAGCATTGCTTTAGAGGTTGCAGAAGCGGAAGGTCAGCTTGTCAGTGCTCAGACCATACGCCGCACACTGCAACAAGTCGGTTTGCATGGCCGTCGTCCAAGAAGGAAGCCTCTTCTGAAGCTGGCTCACAAGAAAGCCCGCAAACAGTTTGCTGAAAGCAACCTGTCCAAGAGCATGACTTACTGGAACCATGTCCTGTGGTCTGATGACACTAAGATAAACTTGTTTGGCTCAGATGGTGTCCAGAATGTGTGGCGATGCCCTGGTTTGGAGTACCAAGAGAATTGTGCCTTGCCTACAGTCGAGTATGGTGGTGGTAGCATCATGGTCTGGGGCTGCATGAGTGCTGCTGGTACTGGGGAGCTACGCTTCATTGACGGAAACTGTACTGTGACATTCTGAAGCAGAACATGATGCCCTTCCTTTAGAAGGAAGCTGAAGGTGAAGGTGATGGAGTGGCCAAGTATGTCTCCAGACCTGAACCCTATTGAGCACCTGTGGGGCATCTTCAAGCGGAAGGTGGAGAGCCGCCATGTGTCTAACAGCCATCAGCTCTGTGATGTCATTATGGAGGAGTGGAAGAGGGTCCCAGCAACAACCTGTGCAGCTCTGGTGAACTCCATGCCCAGGAGGATTAAGGCAGGGCTAGATAACAATGGTGCTCACACAAAATATTGACACTTTGGACATGTTCACTTAGGGTGTTCTCACTTTTGTTGCCAGCTATGGCTGTATGTTGAGTTATTTTCAGAGGACAGTAAATATATACTGCTATACAAGCAGCAGATTGACTACTCTAAAATATATCCAAGTTTAATTTCTTTAGTATTGTCCCTTGAGAAGATATACTAAAATGTTTGCTGAAATGTGAGGGGTGTACTCACTTTTGTGAGATACTGTATATTACCCATACATTCGTAAAACTCGCATACCTATAGACTAAACATTTCATGTGCACGCCGTCACCGTTTTCACAGATTCATGTTTATGAAGTTTACACAGAGATGGCTTGATACTCTGTCTCCTGATGCTCCCAAATTTATCTTAGGAGACTTTAATAACTGCTTGAAAAACTCTTTGATGACTTACTACCAGTATGTGAACTGTTGAACCAGGAAAAATAAGACATTGGACAAGTGTTAAGGCAACGTTAAAGATGCCTTTTCTGCCTCGATGCTACCTCTTTTGGGTAGATCTGATCATAGCGTTGTTAATCTTTGACCCAGATATCAAAGACTTCTTGAAAGAGAGAAGCCTCAGGTTAAGCCTGTAAAGATTTGTAATTAAGAGAGTATTATGTGCCTTCAAGGATGTTTTGAGTGTACTTTGTGGGAAACATTGGAAACCCTGATGGGGATACTCACACAAATGTGGTCTTTGATTATATAATGTTTTGTGTGGAGTCAGTTCTACCCATGAAAACCTATAAATTATTTCCAAATAATAAGCCATGGGTATCAAAGAAACTTAAACAACTACTAAATAAGAAGAAGGTAGCATATTATAATAATGATGTTTTAGCTTAAAGGGACATTCAAAGGGAAATTAAAAGACAAATTAAGGTAGATAAGGCCCTATATAAACAAAAAATGTAAGCTAAAATGTCACAGGGAAATTCAGGCATAGGAAGGTATTAGTACGATGATTAGTGTATCACATAAAAGTAAAGGAAAGTATAACACAAATAAGACAATCACAGATGGTAAAAGTGGGGATCTGGAGCTAGCAAATAGGTTGAATATTTTTTTTTACATTTTGAGGTGAATAGTGAGGATACTAATAGTGATGAAGGAACTTTCTTGACATATATGATAATGATAATGTTTTATAATTATTTTATTGAAAGTGTTTTTACATTTTGTATCATGCCATCACACAATGGAACAAAAGAGTTCGCTTAGGAAAGTTTTGAATATTGTGAGTAAACTACTTGGTATCCCTATAAGAGGTCTTGAACAAATGTATGAAACCAGATGCCTTAGTAAAGCTATTCTTAAATGAAAGGTAGTTGTGGTGTTTACTGAGCGGGTCTCAGTGATGATTCGTGTTTTTTTATGTTTATGTATATTGTTGGTTCTTTGTGTGTACGCATGTTGAAACACAAGCAAAAAAGATTTCCCCATGGGGATAATAAAGTAATCAATCAATCAAAAGATGATAACGTTTTCAAAAAAATTCAAAACTTGCACCTTGGAACCTATTTCAAAGTTTGCATTCTCGAGCCGCCAAACACTGTTGTCGTGCAAATAAACGGCCAGAACGCATTAAAAGTTTTCTGTTTTCAGTTGAAACGGTGTTGTGTAAGCAGCCCATAAGTTAATAACTAATGATTTTTAAAACGGAAGTGAATCAATCAAAAAATGTACTTAAGCTGGACAATAACTTTATTCTAGAGCTGCTGTAAAACCAAAACAATCTGTTCTATTATCACTGTAAAGCTGCTTTGAAACAATCTGTAGTGTAAAAAGCGCTAAATAAATGAAGGTGACTTGACTTGACTTGATCACAGGGCTGAAGTAAAAGCTAACTTGATCCCTTTTTTTTAGATAACTACCATGAAATATCCTGCCATGTTCTGCAACTTTAACATGTATGATTATGAGTGAAATGTTCCCTGACCTGAAGAGATGATGGCTTGTATGTTCAATCTTCCTTCTCTAAACTCTCCAGTCTTGAGAGACATTGAACATGAGACCAGTTGAGCATCCGAGTGAGAGATGGCCGTCCAGCTGTGGACAGAGAACATCTCATCTGCTCCACGACTGCGAGACACTCCTCCAGGACGGAGAACCGTTCGCTCATCTGACATCCAGGTGACGTTCGGCTCTGGATACCAGCCGCTGGACTTACAGCTGATGTTCATACGTCCATCATCCAGAGGCTGTGGAAACAGGACAGGAGCAGATCCTAAAGCTGGAAAGAGAAGAGACAGGCGTTCAGACGTTCTCCCAAACTGTGCAAGTATATTTTTTATATCTTTGGGTAAATGCATCTCTAATGGTTCAATCGAGGCTGCTTGATCAATTCTTTGGAAAATTATGGCAGCATTCCTTAAAAATTGTGTTTGATATTCTATTGGTTACAGATAGATTAGTAGAAACCTGGAGAAAAGCTTACTCATGCAACAAATCGTGAACTATACCTTTAATAAGGTGTAGAACCTTGAAAACAATGAAATGTAGTTTTTGACTCACCAGTGACTTTGAGAACCACCTCTCTGCTGTCATATTCACTTTCTCCACTGACATAACAGTGTAATGAACCTTCATCCTGAATCCTGAGTTTCTCCAGGCGTAGAGAGACGTCTCCATCCTTCAGTCCACCAGACTGATCTGTGCGCAGAGTCAGTGAGCTTCTGTTCCTGAACGATTCCTCCTGGACATCCTGGATCTTCCCATGCTGATAGAAGAGAACAGGGTTGCTGAACTGGTCATGACGGTACCAGCGGATCTCCAGAGCTTCAGCGTTCTCAGGAGGAGAGATCCAGCAGGGCAGAGTAACTGTGGACCCGACATGAGCCACTGACTGATCACGAGGAACCACAACAGTGAACGACACTGAGAGAGACAGAGAGACACACCCAATGTAATATACTATGCCTTAGTCAATAATACATATGCATTAGTGCAAATATTCTATGCATAAACTGTATTTGTTTGTATATCTTACATATTGAGCATTTGTAATTCTTCATTTTCCACAAATTTTTTAACCGTGTTTGATTAGTTTATTGTGTGCCAAACATTTATTTGGTTAAGATATAGTTTTTAGTTTTTAGTTTTTTTTTTATCATGGAAGTAAGCAATCTTTTTGACCTTGTTGTCAAGAGTTATAGCATTCGGGTTTTAGTTTAATATCACATTATCCTAAATAACCTACAATGTGTAATTGTAACCCAGTGCCATAATATCCAATGGAAATTGTTGATATATAGGATTTACTCAATAAATATGAACATTTGTTGATCTATAGCTGTCACGGCTGGTGGCTGTATTGAAGCGCTCGACACAGGAGTGGAAACAAAACAGTCTTTAATAAATCCACAACAGAAACAGTCAGGGGATCGCAGGAGATAACAACAATAATAATACAAACACAACCACGTAAACAGACGATAACGGACTAAGAACTAAGGAGAACTAAGGAAAACTCAGGGCTTAAATAGATGGGGGAGTAATTACCGTGAAACAGAACTGGTGTGATAGAACTAAATAAAACCAAGGAGACTAAATAGGGATCTAAAGAAAATGTAAATAGAGCAAACAGAGTAAAAACAAAACCAGAACAGAACATACAGTACTCTGTACCCCATGGGAAGGCGTGTCCTTGTGCTGTTACAGTCTTGACTTTAACCCGATTCTGCTTCTCTGTTTCTGATCAGACCATTTTAAGCCGTTAAACTCTAGGAAAGCTTTCAGTGAATCCAGTAATCGAATTCAGTCCAAACAATCAGTCCAAAGCAGCCATAATGTAAAGAAGGCCAGGCTGATTACATCAGCGATATCAGAGAGAATAGAGACTCACATTGTGATTTTAGTGAATTATTTATTCCAGTGTGTGCTTTGCTTTAAAACACGAGCTCTGTCATATTCTGTGATTGTTTCTGAAGAGCTACGTACAGGAGTTGTACAGTAAGCGTGTAAGAATTGATTTTCCTGCTAAAACAAAAGCTGAGATAAAATTCAACCTGCAATAAAGCAATAAAACACACCCTGGACAGAAGATCACAAAGAAAGAGCACATTGTCCTGTCCAAACATTTCTCCTTCCTTATCTCTGCATCCCCCTCTCCCTCCTCCCTTCCTCTCTCCCTGATTCATGTCACAGATCACTAAGAATATAGATATATCACATATGATGTATCTTGTGAATCTATTGTTTTTCCTTTTCATGTTTGGTATCATTTTAAATGCGATTGGTAAAATGGTCTTAATTTCATTGCAGTCATTGGTTTAATGAGAAAGATTGAAAACATTGGAGAATTCTGTTCTCCTCAGGTGTTACCCCCTGTGGTACATCTATTGACCCAAAACAACTCAAAAAATATTGGTATAACCCTTTTGTTCTGGTCTGGGTATTTAAGGGTGGGTGACGGAGCAGTCTTTGGGAACCTGTAACCAGGAACATCCCCCATGCAGTGCTGTGTCCGTGTTTACTCAAGTCTTACACTTGGAACACACTCACACACCGCTGTGTGTCTCCGTCAGGAATGCATTGCTTACTTTTAGAGACATCTTAGAGTAATTTATGTCATGTATTTATTATTTCTGAATTGGCTTTTAATCACTTGTGTAATTGGCACAATGCATTTTACCTGACAAATAAATGTTACATCTTGATTTATTCTGAAAGAATTTTTCCGAGTTGATTAAAGTGCAGTCTGGTGTTTCCGCAAATCTCTGTCCAGGATAGATCAAATCGAAGGCACTATGAATGGAGCATGGGGCACATCATTAAGGAGACCTTCTGATTATCACTGACTTAGCATGTCATATTGACGCACAAACAACAAACCGTGTATGTTTGCTCTCGACCACTGATCGAATGCTGCATTTATGCACAGACACAGTAGTTTCCGCACACACTCAGGATAATGTTTGACTTGTCATGTGTACGTTGCTGTGTTTAGTAATCGTAGGTTTATGCACTCAAGTCAAGGCGGTTTATTTAGGCGTTTCCTTGTGGTCCTGTTCGGACTCGTCAAAAATGAAAACAAGCTCTGTGTTGTTGCTTTGTACACATACTAAACCGTGAATTCTGTCAAGTTTAATGCTTTTATCATGGGTTATTTGATGTTGCATACATTTATTATATAAAATAATTATATGGACTCCTTATATATATCATATGGATATTTGGTGTCCTTTTGAAGCCTCCAAAGGTCCTTGAAACTTGCAGAAAATACAGTTTTATGAGAATCATCATTCAATCTGATTGTTTACTCTGCTGGATACAGCAAATGATGACAAAATTAATGTGTTAAACAAGATAAAAATGCTTAATTTCACGATAAGTTGCGATTAATCCGATTAAAAATAATAATCGATTGACAGCACTAATGTATTCCTTGTAAGCACTGATGCGGTGTTGCATCTGAGGTATCATGTATGCGCTCAAAGTTGTTTACATCTTAGTTTGACCGCAGAAGCCATGCTCATGTGCACAGCATTAGCGCACACGTGGTTTTGGTGCGTTCAAGTCCTCCTGGGAATTCGTGTGTACGACGGCAGTGCGTTCAAGTCACTTCGTCGGAGTAAGATGACTGTGTACTTCCTCTTAATTAATTACACAAAAATACAGCAAAGTTTTTAAACTATAGTTCTAGAAAATGAAGAACAAGGAATGTGCATCAGGTGTGTTTTGCTTTTTTATGTTTTTAATTCATTTATGAAGCCGATGTAAACTTTGTTACATATTACATTGTTATAATATAATGCTATCATATTTTGTGCAGGCAATCAGCTTACTTTGCTGTAAATAAAAAAGCCTGACGATATCACTGCTAAATACCTTGAAGTATTGTGCCGACAACTCGTAGATCGGGGCTTTAAACAATCCAGAGCTTTCCACTCGAATTTACGACATTATGATGGCGGCGTTCATGTGTGTTCAACTCGTAAATACGATCTTTACGACATGACTTGAATGCACCATTTGTCACATTATATTGAACACCCACCCAAAATTTGACCTTTTATTGATCAGTTTTACCAAATAAGCTTTATTAATACTGTGTTGTGTTTTTACATGTTTATATCCATATTTATATTTGTATTTTGTATTCACAGAACCACACATAGCCTATGCACATTTAATAATCATTGTTCTGACCAGACAAACTGCAGTCTTCAGCAAAACCCGGACTAGTGATCAAGTGAAGACCAAAACAAGCCGTCACTGATGAATAAGATTTCATTTGTTAACATTTGATAATGTATTAACTAACATGAACTAACAATGAGCACTACATTTATTACAGTATTTATTAATATTTGTTAATGTTAGTTAATAAAAAATACAGCTGTTCATTGTATATTCATGTTAGTTCACAGTGCATTAACTACTAATGTTAACAAATACAACCTTTGATTTTAATAATGTTTTAGTAAATGTTGAAATTAAAATGAACTAAGATTAATAAATGCTGTATAAGTAATGTTCATTCTTAGTGCATGCTAACTAGGTAGTTAACTAATTTACCTTATTGTAAAGTGTTACCATCTTTCTTAATGTTAGTTAAAGGGTCATGAAACCCTAAACCAAATTTTCTGAGATTTTAACAGAGGTATGTGTGTTGAACACCATTGAAGACAATATTAGCATCTATTAGATTTAATAGTAGGGGGAAAATGGTTAAATTCCACGTCACAGAGCACTATAGTACTTTGATGACTCATCGGTGTCTCATAATTATTCATGACTGAGTTTTCTTATCCAATGAGAAGACACTTGCTCTTAATTATTCATGACACCACGTGGAACTTTCCAATGAGAGACATGTCAAACTGTGATATCGCATAGTAGATGAGAGAGGCAATGATGGGACGCACATTTGTTTTCGTGGTGCAAAAGTTTCAGTGCATATTTCCCCGTGATGCTGCCCGGGCTAGACTAACCCTAACCCTAACCCTAACCCTAACTGATGCTGCCAGGGCTGGACTAACCCTAACCCTGGCCATCAACCACGGACACATCTAAACTATGTGTGTGTAGCAACCATTCAACTGGAGAATGGTGGAATTCGGCCTTGTACACCAATGCAGGTTTCGTCGTCTAGCGAATGATGCGGTTCCGAGTACTTTTCTATCGCTTCAGAGGTGTGTGTGTGTGTGTGTGTGTGTGTTTGTGTGTGTGTGTGTGTTGTTGTGTCTAAAATGTAACCCTGACCGTTTTACTTGCCTTTTGTTAAATAATCACTCGTTATTAAAATTTAGATATTTCGATAATACCTCAATTGCATGGAACTTATGCTTAATTTTTGCAAATTTCTTATGGGGTTCCATTTGTGCCGAAATTATGTCGACATGCTATCTGTCTATGCTGTGTGTCGTCTTCCATGTCTATGTGTCTGTT
Source organism: Leuciscus idus (assembly GCA_021554675.1). Classification (NCBI taxonomy): domain Eukaryota; kingdom Metazoa; phylum Chordata; class Actinopteri; order Cypriniformes; family Leuciscidae; genus Leuciscus; species Leuciscus idus. The sequence goes on along the minus strand of CM038622.1, from coordinate 970,046 downwards.
CACTGTTTATGTCCATGTCTGTCTGTCTATGCTGTGTGTCGTCTTCCATGTCTATGTGTCTGTTCACTGTCTATGTGATTGCCCACATGACTCAACTTTTGTCTTTGTCCACTCAACTTACTCCTGTCATCTGTCCTTGTCGTTTGACTGTGTCGTCTTGCGTCAATGCTGCATGTGTTATGTGTTTTTTCATTCTGTCGTTGCTATGTGTCGTTGCTATGCGTCGTTTCCCTCTGTCGTTACTATGTGTCGTCTTCCATGTCTATGCTATGCGCCGTTACTATGCGTTAGTGATGGGTCGTTCGCGAATGAGCCGGATCTAAGAGCCGGCTCTTGTAGGTGAACGTCGGGAGCTGGCTCGCATATCTGAAGAGCCGACTCTATTTTTTTAAATATAACCTATAGGAATTAAATCATTATGTAGGCTAATAATGAATGATTTTAATTGTATTTAAAATAATTGACTAATTCAAAGACCAACAAAAAAAAATGATATAGGCCTAAAGGCCTATCTGTCTCCTGTCTGCCTCGCTGCCTGCTGTGAGTGTGTTTGCTCTGTGCTGTAAGCTCCGTCTTAGCCTCGTATTTTCCTTGTTTTGAACCATCATCTACTACAATTTCTAGTTGTTTATACTACTACTAAATACAGCTTACCCAACATCGCTAGCTTCCGTTACTACTAGCACAGCACGCTAGTAATTCGCTAGCCTGTAAACGCGCGCCACCCGTGTGCGCTCAGCTATTTTTATTTATTTATTTTCTCTCGCGCCTTTGAGTTCATAAAAGCTCAGGTGAGTAAGAAACATTCAACAAACACGGTGAGTAATGTCTTGTCCTGTTATTATCATGCGTCGCGTCTGAATACGTTGTTGTTTTTGGAGCTCTATCGATTTGATTTATAATTCTTGATTTTTCTCGCTGCCTGCTGTGAGTGTGTCTGCTTCGGTGCTGTAAGCTCCGTCTTAGCCTCGTATTTCCTTGTTTTGAACCATCATTTACTACAATTTCTAGTTGTTTATATTACTACTAAATACAGCTTACCCAACCCTGACATCGCTAGCTTACGTTACTACTAGCACAACACGCTAGTAATTCGCTAGCCTGTAAACGCGCCACCCGTGTGCGCTCAGCTATTTTTATTTATTTATTTTCTCTCGCGCGCTCGCGCCTTTGAGTTCAGAAAAGCTCAGGTGAGTAAGAAACACTCAACAAACACGGTGAGTAATGTCTTGTCCTGTTATTATCATGCGTTGCGTCTGAATGCGTTGTTGTTTTTGGAGCTCTATCGATTTGATTTATAATTCTTGATTTTTCTCTTTAAACTCGCTTACAACGAACATTTTCTACTTTTCCTCACTGAGAAGCACTAATGTTACTGCTCAAACCTCATTGTTACAACGCGGACTGTTGAGCAGACGCGTCTCAAGCCTATTAGTGATCCAACGCTGCATACTCTTAAAGGTTACGTCCGTGGATCACGGCTGAACGCGTCTTCTCCACACTCACTTATAAACAAACATTTTTTTTTCGCCTATCGTGCGTCTACTCTACACCCCTACCACTAAAAAACCTCATAGTTACAACGCGGACTGTTGAGCAGACGCGTCTCAAGCCTATTAGTGATCCAACGCTGCATACTCTTAAAGGTTACGTCCATGGATCACGGCTGAACGCGTCTTCTCCACACTCACTTACAAACAAACTTATAATATAAATTAGTATTAATATTGATAGCATCACTGGTAGCTTCGTTGCTAACTCACTGTCCATCTGTGAAAATGGCGAATATATCAGATGTAAGTAGTCTACCTTTTGGTGCAGGTGAGGACACATTTGAGCTGCACGCACTGCAGTCTGAGCTGGAAGATGTTGAGAAACAGATCCACAACCTTTTATTGAGACAGGCCGAGCTGAGAGACCGGTGTTTGGCTCTTGAAACATCACGCGCCGATGCACACAAATCAGTGTTTAACGTTACTAACCCGCTGACTCCGACCGCGTCTACTCCGTGCGTTCCTCAGCATCGGTCGAAATCAGCCATGGTCTCGTTCACTCCGGCTCCAACACGCCACCACGAAGCCTGGGTGGTTCCGCAGCGGAAGACGCGAGTCAGGTTTAGACCAAGACTTTCTCCGACCCTCCCGGTTTTCGAGTTATCGACACAAAACCGCTTCTCCCCTCTACGCGAAACAGAACACGATGCTGTGATCATCGGCGATTCCATCGTTCGGCATGTACACGCTACGTTAGGTAAAAGTAAGGTGCAAAGTCACTGCTTTCCTGGTGCTCGTGTTTCTGAAATCGCTGCTCGCGTTCCCGAGATCCTGAACGATGATAAGCGCGTCGGAACTGTGGTCCTGCACGCGGGAGTGAACGACATCAGGCTGCGCCAGACGGAGATTCTGAAGAAAGACTTCAGGAATCTAATCGATACGGTACGCAGCACATCGCCTGAAACAACGATCATTGTGTCAGGACCGCTTCCCACGTACCGACTAGGGCATGAAAAGTTCAGCAGATTATTTGCGCTAAATGAATGGTTAATGTCATGGTGCAATGAGCAGAAACTGCTCTTTGTAAATAATTGGAATCTGTTTTGGGAGCGTCCTAGGCTTTTCCGTGCTGATGGCTTACACCCAAGCAGATTCGGAGCGGATCTTCTGTCAGATAACATCTCCAAAATGTTAAATACCCTTTGACTAGTAACCAAAAGTCCAAATCATAGTCTCTGCTGCACCAATTCAACTGATATAAATACTAGTGTAGAACATTGCATAGAAACCGTGTCTATTCCTCGTTTAGTGAGATCAAATAATAAATCTAATGCAGGATCTAGGAAAAATCTAATTGTTATTAAAACAGAAAATGTTGCTATTAGTAAACAAAAACTATTTCTAAAGCTAGGTCTTCTAAACATTAGATCACTCACACCTAAGGCAGTTATTGTAAATGAAATAGTCACAGATAATAGCTTCGATATACTTTGCCTTACTGAAACCTGGCTTAAACCAAATGATTATTTCGGCATTAATGAGTCTACTCCTCCTGGATACTGTTATAAGCATGAGCCCCGTCTGATTGGTCGTGGCGGAGGTGTTGCAACCATTTATAAAGATATTCTAAATGTTACCCAGAAAACGGGTTATAAGTTTATTTCATTTGAAGTACTTGTACTAAATGTTACGCTCTTAGATGTTAGAAAAACATCCCTATTATCTCTAGCCTTGGCTACCGTATATAGACCGCCAGGGCCTTACGCTGATTTCCTAAAAGAGTTTGCAGATTTTCTCTCAGACCTATTAGTCAATGTCGATAAAGCACTAATTGTTGGAGATTTTAACATACACGTAGATAATCCAAATGATGCGTTAGGAGCTGCGTTTACAGATTTATTAAATTCATTTGGGGTCAAGCAAAACGTCACCGGACCAACACATCGTCTTAATCATACACTCGATTTAATTATATCACATGGAACCGATCCAACCGATATAGATATCATTCCACAAAGTGATGAAGTCACTGATCACTACATGGTAACTTGCATATTACGTACTGCTGTAATATGTCATGCGGCGTCGCGTTATCAACCAGGCAGAACAATCCTCCCATCCACCATAGATAATTTCTCAAATTGCTTATCTAATCTGTCTCAGCTGCTGCCTGAACCCAAACAAACAGATGAACTAGAAGAACTAACTAGCACTATGAGCACCATTCTCTCTAGAACATTGGATGTGGTTGCACCTATTAAATTAAAAAAGGTCAGAGAGAAAAATAAAGCACCATGGTATAACAATACTACGCATGTTTTAAAGAGAGAAACGCGTATTTTAGAGCGTAAATGGAAACAAACTAATTTAGAGGTCTTTAGAATCGCGTGGAAAGACAGTATGTCACGTTATAAAAAGGCCCTAAAAGCGGCCAGGGCTGAGCACCTCCGCAAACTAATAGAAAACAACCGAAACAATCCAAGGTTTTTATTTAACACCGTGGCTAGACTAACAAATAAACAGACGTCACCCGAACAAAATATCCCGTTACAGTTCAGTAGTAATGATTTCATGAACTTCTTCACTGAGAAAATAGAAAGCATCAGAACCACAATTGTAAACGTTCAATCTTCAATCGCGCCTTATAATTCAGCTTCAATTATCACCCCGAAAGAACAATTACAGTGCTTTACAACTATAGAACAAAAAGAGTTAAATAAACTTATCACTTCATCTAAAACAACAACATGTTTATTAGATCCTATACCAACTAAACTACTGAAAGAAGTGTTACCTGTAGTGGAAGATCCTCTCCTCAATATTATTAACTCGTCTTTATCTTTAGGTCATGTTCCAAGAACATTTAAACTGGCAGTTATAAAACCTCTCATTAAGAAACCACAATTAGATCATAATAATCTAGCAAATTATAGACCCATTTCAAATCTTCCATTTATGTCTAAAATATTAGAAAAAGTGGTGTCCGCTCAACTGGGCTCTTTCTTGCAACAAAATGAGATCTATGAAAAGTTTCAGTCTGGATTCAGACCGCATCATAGCACTGAAACTGCGCTCGTTAAAATCACAAATGATTTACTTTTAGCCTCTGACCAAGGCTGTATCTCAATACTAGTTTTACTTGATCTTAGTGCTGCGTTCGATACTATAGATCACACATTACTCTTAGATCGACTACAAAATTATACTGGTGTTCAAGGACAAGCACTAAGCTGGTTCAAATCATACCTATCTGACCGCTACCATTTTGTCTATTTAAATGGAGAAAAATCGATCATAACTCCAGTAAACTATGGAGTGCCGCAGGGATCTGTATTAGGCCCTCTGTTATTTTCAATATATATGATGCCACTTGGAAATATTATAAGGAAACATGGAATTAGTTTCCATTGTTATGCTGATGACACTCAAATATATATTTCATCACGGCCGGATGAAAACGCAAAATTTTCCAAATTGACAGAGTGTGTTAAAGATATAAAAGATTGGATGACCCGTAATTTTCTTTTATTAAATCCAGACAAGACAGAGGTAATACTTATCGGTTCAAAAAACCGCCCACAAAACCTCGCACAATACAACTTTAACATCATAGGATGTCCTGTTACTTTATCCTCTACAGTAAAAGACCTGGGTGTTATACTCGATTGCAACCTGTCTTTTGAAAATCATATTTCATATGTTACAAAAACAGCATTTTTCCACCTTAGAAACATTGCTAAGCTACGTAATATGCTATCAGTTTCTGATGCAGAAAAGTTAGTTCATGCATTCATGACCTCGAGACTGGATTACTGTAATGCTTTACTAGCTGGTTGTCCTGCATCCTCAATAAACAAGCTACAGTTAGTCCAAAATGCCGCCGCTAGAGTTCTTACTAGATCAAGAAAATATGATCATATAACACCGATTTTATCATCACTGCATTGGTTACCTATAAAGTTCCGTATTAATTACAAGGTATTGCTACTGACCTATAAAGCCCTAAACGGCTTAGCTCCAGTCTATTTAACGGATCTTCTATCACCCTATAATCCATCGCGCTCTTTAAGATCACTAAATTCAAGGCTTTTGGTCATACCTAGGATATCCAGAACCACCAAAGGAGGGAGAGCATTCTCACATTTGGCTCCAAAACTCTGGAATAGTCTTCCTGATACTGTTCGTTGCTCAGACTCGCTCTCCCAGTTTAAAACTAGATTAAAGTCGCATCTCTTCAGCCAGGCATTCATATAATCCTACAGTTCAAACTACAATCTGGCCTCTAGCTCATAAATGCCAGAGGAGAACTGGCCCCCGACTGAGCCTGGGTTCTCCCAAGGTTTTTTTTTCTCCATTAGGTCACCTGATGGAGTTTTAGGACACCATTAGGTCACTTGATGGAGTTTTTCGGTTCCTTGCCACTGTTGCCTTTGGCTTGCTCAGTTGGGGATATTTTGGGGATATTTAATTTAATTTTATCAATCAATAAATTCCTCTTGAAACAAACTTTGTTGTATTATTTTAATTTAATACTGTGAAGCTGCTTTGATACAATCTGTATTGTGAAAAGCGCTATACAAATAAACTTGACTTGACTTGACTTAAAGGCGCACACACATTTGTTTTGATTGTCTGATCAGCCTCACATTCTGTTCCTGTCAATCATACACGCGATGTCAACCAATTAAACTGCATGAGGGAGGGCCAAGCCAACTCACACACACACACACACACACACACACACACACTAGAGATGCAGATAAACCGTGGATCGGGCGGATGACGTGACGTGAAATAATATGTTAATTAAATTCGGGCAGGTGGCGGTTGAACCAGTCAAATGAAAAAAGTTTACCACCAAGCAAACCTGCAAACTATTAGCCCAGCTGTCAGTATTGGAGGAGGCCTAAACGTCTCGTAGATGAGACTGCCTGGGTTATTTTGTTATTTTGTTTCGATAATAGTTATTTTTTAAAACAGCCAATCGTAGACTACCACTCATGGAATAGGCATTTAAAAGAGAGACAGTCGCATAGTAACGACGCATAGTAACGGCGCATAGCATAGGCATGGAAGACGACACATAGTAACGACAGAGGGAAACGACGCATAGTAACGACGCATAGCATAGACATGGAAGACGACACATAGTAACGACAGAGGGAAACGACGCATAGCATAGACATGGAAGACGACACATAGTAACGACAGAGGGAAACGACGCATAGCATAGACATGGAAGACGACACATAGTAACGACAGAGGGAAACGACGCATAGCATAGACATGGAAGACGACACATAGTAACGACAGAGGGAAACGACGCATAGTAACAACGCATAGCATAGACATGGAAGACGACACATAGTAACGACAGAGGGAAACGACGCATAGCATAGACATGGAAGACGACACATAGTAACGACAGAGGGAAACGACGCATAGCATAGACATGGAAGACGACGCATAGTAACGACGCATAGCATAGACATGGAAGACGACGCATAGTAACGACGCATAGCATAGACATGGAAGACGACGCATAGTAACGACAGAGGGAAACGACGCATAGTAACAACGCATAGCATAGACATGGAAGACGACACATAGTAACGACAGAGGGAAACGACGCATAGCATAGACATGGAAGACGACACATAGTAACGACAGAGGGAAACGACGCATAGCATAGACATGGAAGACGACACATAGTAACGACAGAGGGAAACGACGCATAGTAACAACGCATAGCATAGACTTGGAAGACGACACATAGTAACGACAGAGGGAAACGACGCATAGCATAGACATGGAAGACGACACATAGTAACGACAGAGGGAAACGACGCATAGCATAGACATGGAAGACGACACATAGTAACGACAGAGGGAAACGACGCATAGTAACAACGCATAGCATAGACATGGAAGACGACACATAGTAACGACAGAGGGAAACGACGCATAGCATAGACATGGAAGACGACGCATAGTAACGACGCATAGCATAGACATGGAAGACGACGCATAGTAACGACGCATAGCATAGACATGGAAGACGACGCATAGTAACGACAGAGGGAAACGACGCATAGTAACAACGCATAGCATAGACATGGAAGACGACACATAGTAACGACAGAGGGAAACGACGCATAGCATAGACATGGAAGACGACACATAGTAACGACAGAGGGAAACGACGCATAGCATAGACATGGAAGACGACACATAGTAACGACAGAGGGAAACGACGCATAGTAACAACGCATAGCATAGACATGGAAGACGACACATAGTAACGACAGAGGGAAACGACGCATAGCATAGACATGGAAGACGACACATAGTAACGACAGAGGGAAACGACGCATAGTAACAACGCATAGCATAGACATGGAAGACGACACATAGTAACGACAGAGGGAAACGACGCATAGCATAGACATGGAAGACGACACATAGTAACGACAGAGGGAAACGACGCATAGCATAGACATGGAAGACGACACATAGTAACGACAGAGGGAAACGACGCATAGTAACGACGCATAGCATAGACATGGAAGACGACACATAGTAACGACAGAGGGAAACGACGCATAGTAACAACGCATAGCATAGACATGGAAGACGACACATAGTAACGACAGAGGGAAACGACGCATAGCAACGACACATAGCAACGACAGAATGAAAAAACACATAACACATGCAGCATTGACACGCAAGACGACACAGTCAAACGACAAGGACAGATGACAGGAGTAAGTTGAGTGGACAAAGACAAAAGTTGAGTCATGTGGGCAATCACATAGACAGTGAACAGACACATAGACATGGAAGACGACACACAGCATAGACAGACAGACATGGACATAAACAGTGAACAGACACATATAACAAATTTTGCTGGACGATAAATTGTCCAAGAAATTATTGCGATAAACGATAATATTGTTGTTCTGAGACCATTTTCATCTAATATAATGATAATGGCATAATAATGCAGGTACACCTTTTCAAAGATCTATAAACTTTTATTTCTAAAGAATATTAAACATTGAAAACGGAAAACATTTTAAATATCCACAAAAAATTTACAAAACAACCAAAACCAATAAAAGCAAAATTCACTTGAATAAATACCAAATACCTCAACAGGCCATATCACACCATTTTGCACTGTCCTCCTTCCTGTTACTTTGTCGACTAAACGCCCGAGTGTAGCCGCGTTTCCACTGTCGGGCCAGGGCCGGGCCGTGCTAGTGCGTGCCAGGGCCAGTCGCGTTTCCACTGTCACTTCCGGGGCTTGATCGGGGCTTACTCTGGGCTAACGGCCAGGATTTCTGGCCCGTCGAATACCTTGGGCCAGAGCGGGCCAGCTCGGGCTAGATGAGTGGTTACGAACAGAGGAGGAGTTCACCTGAGTCGGGAGACGGCAGCGCCGGATGATTCTGTCAGCATTAAAGACTTTTAAAATAATTTAACTCGCGTTCATGTTTGAATGCCTTGTGTTTGTGATGCAAAAGACTATGCGCGCTAACCATTACCATAGTAAACATAGTAAACGCTTGAAGATACGCATAGTAAAAAAACATAGTGAACGCTTGAAGAAATCAGACCAATCATAAAGGCCATCACAGTCATGTTTTTATTTTATCTGTCAGTAGCCGACGTCTCGTCTCTTTATACCGGACTATCATAAAATAAAGCAACTTTTTTTTCGGGAGCTTCCTCTGTTTCTCTGACTGAAAATATCTGTATTGGAGTCGAGAGAGTGCTAAAGCTCCTCAGGTCGTATTTTGGTGGCATATATTTGTGATGTGATGTAAATATGTCCTGTAACTACCAGATAAACAGAAACAAACGCGACTGAAGAAGTAAGTGTGTCCTCTTTCTTTTGTGAAATAGACCTAACGTTAACGGTAATTTATTTCTGAGTGACTAATGTGCAATTTTGACATAAATTAATTCATTATGATCAATGTATCACTTTTTATTGTAAACCTGTGGTAAAACATCGATGCTTGGGTTTTAAATATTCAAGTAAACAACAAAAATGCCAGCAAACGGCCGCTTTTATCATGTTTGTTTCAACGCTGTTTCCAGTGATTTCTGATTAGTTTTCTGATAAAACTTCCATTTGTTGTTGAAATGATGGGTTAGTGTGACGTTGTTCCAGAGAGGCGTGTTACGGGCGTGTTTTAGTGAAGCACTGTGGAGCTTCTGGCCCGACAGTGGAAACGCAGGCCCGGTGCTATTAGCCCGAGGCTATCAGCCCGGCACGGCCCGTTTAAAGGTCCCGTATTATGCCCCTTTTCACAAGATGTAAAATAAGTCTCTGATGTCCCCAGAGTGTGTATGTGAAGTTTCAGCTCAAAATACCCAACAGATCATTTTTTACATCATGTTTAAATTGTCATTTTTTGGGGCTCAGAAAAACGCGCTGTTTTAGTATGTGCCCTTTAAATGCAAATAAGCTGCTGCTGGACGACCCATGGGGCGGAGCTTCATGAGCTCGCGCTCAGTCTCTCAGGACAATTTCATCTCACGGAATGATGATAATATCAGAAACTCTCAGTAACGGTGTTCATTTCGAGTCGGACAATAATGCCTACAGAGTCAGAGTGCTGTATAGAGATGGAACAGGTATAGTTTAGTAGTTTAATTACGGTTAACGTATTTGTCATCTGCTTGTATGTATCCATTATTTATTAACAGCCTACAAGTCTGCTGTTTCGGACCAGGTCAGAATGATGATCAAACATATACTGATGAGTTTAATAAAGTTTATTGTACATCACACAAAATATGAAGCGTCAGTTTTACTTCAGAAAATCACCGTAAGAGCTGAGTAAACACAGTAAGTTATAAGAAGTGCGCAAGTACATGAACGAATTTCGGTAGAGTTGAGGGAGCATTCCTGTGGGCGGAGGTTAGTCAAAAAACTGTTCTAGTGACGTCATTAAAGAAGGAAGTAGAGGGATGTAGTCCAATCGAGCCGTTCGATGTAGGCGACTTCTGTTAAATAAAATATCTCGCTTGGCATTGAACTTTGAGCTTTATAATTTTACAGATATTATTTATACTCGAACAACAACATTACACACTAACTAAAGTTTGAAACATGGGATCACGAAGAACGGGACCTTTAAAGCCCTGGCCCGGCCCTGGCCAGACAGTGGAAATGCGGCTGTACTGTCGGGAAGACGGAGACGCACTTTATTGCGTGTATATGCTACGCACTGAAAATACTTGGTTAGGATTAGGGGTGAGGAGTGCGTGCGTATTACACTCCATAAAGTGCGTATCATATGCACGCAAAAACTATTTTGGGCATATAAATGGCACGAGAAATAACATTCGTGGTATAGATACGCATTTTCATGAGATCGGGCTCGACATACCGGCTCGCTCAGGTTAAGTGGTTCACCACGATCATTCGGTTTGAATCCGAAGTGCTCCCACACCGGCAGCTGTCGCGTTTGGCTTTGAAACCAATTCCATCTTTTTCTTTTTTTTTTTCTCCAACTCACAACTAGCGTCTTCTCTCTCTCCCGGCAGTCGCCGCAAGCAAGTCCCGCTTTCCCATATAAAGACCATGTGACTGACAAGCGCCGCCTCCCCACACAAAGACCATGCAACTGACAAGAGGGTTCACACTCCTCCTATACGCTAAGGAACCGAGAGTGGTCATCCAGTCTCTTTGGTAGAGAGAGAGAGAGAGACGAGGAAAACAAACAAGCATGCAAATGGAAATATCGCGGCCAGAAAAATTATCGAGCTCATTTTTTTTATCGTGCAATTAATTGATTTATTGACTATCGCGACAGGCCTATGAAGACGACACACAGCATAGACAGACAGACATGGACATAAACAGTGAACAGACACATAGACATGGAAGACGACACACAGCATAGACAGACAGACATGGACATAAACAGTGAACAGACACATAGACATGGAAGACGACACACAGCATAGACAGACAGACATGGACATAAACAGTGAACAGACACATAGACATGGAAGACGACACACAGCATAGACAGATAGCATGTCGACATCATTTCGGCACAAATGGAACCCCATCATTTCTATGTCACTGTCCATCTTTATTATGTGGGTTCTGGGGGCGCGTAGATATAGGCTATGTACGGAACGTTTGTTAGTTTTTTAAGCGGAAAATTTATTATTTTCAAATATATGCATTTATAGTGTGTATATAAACAAATATATATTTTATAATGACATAATTATACATATGCATGTACATTTATATGTTTTAAATAGAATTATGATTACTGTAGGCTAATATATGTAGCAGGGCATTCAGTTACTTTTGAAAGGACAAATATAAGGTGTCCATGTATTTCATTAGACTTTAACTTTGCCAGCTATAAAAAAATCTAGCATTTCCTCACGTTTTACCACTGATTTTTAGTGACAGTCGATATGCATGGACCACTGGAGATGACAGTCCCCCCTCCCCCTCCCCTTCCCCTTCCCCTTCCCCTTCCCCTTCCCCTTCCCCCTCCCCTCTCCCCTCCCCTGCCACCTCCCCTCTCCCCTCCCCTGCCACACCCACTCCCCTTCCTCCTTCTCACAGCCATCCACGCCCAATTAAGTTGCATTTTTCAAAAAGATTGTGAGCTAGACTTGAGCTGAAAGAGGGGGGTTTCATGACCCTTTAATAAAAATCCAGTTGTTCATTGTTTGTTCATGTTACTTCACAGTGCATTCATGTTGAAATTAAAAAGAACTAAGATTAATAAATGCTGTAGAAGTATTGTTCATTCTTAGTTCATGTTAACTAAAGTAGTTTACTAATGTTAACTAATGAAACCTTATTGTAAAGTGTTACTTGTACATAGTTTCCTCTGTCTCAGTTGTTTAAATCGGTCATGGAGGCTATACAAAATTTGATCAAAACTGGTAAATTAACTCTTCATAGTTGATTTTATGAATAACCAGGTGTGTCAAGGTCAAGGTGCCACGCTTGCTGGAATTGTTTCATGGCTGGAATTGTTTCATGGCTAGAATTGTTTCATGGCTGGAATTCTGGAATGCCACAGCCCTACCAAGAACATTATTCACCATCCGCCACTGGATATTCCAATGGACAATAAATATTTTTTTAGAAAAAAAGGGCAAACCAAGAGAAAACGAAACTAGAACAGAACATCACGTTACAATAGCAGGCCTGTGGGGAATATGTAAGCCATCTGAATGAAATCCAAACCTGTTTGTTTTGTTCTTACCAGAAGCCTCTATGAGGAGATTCACCAGTAAAGCGATGATAATAATCGACGTCATTCCTGTGAAAATACAGACAGACTCAAATAAAACAAACTCTGAGGGTTTTTTCCCTCAAACACTCGAATATGAGAGAAATATGATCAGACTGTCACTGTCGTGTTCAACGAGGAAACATAAACTCACCGGAGACAGAGACTCGTCCGTTAAATCACAGTAATCTGGATGGTTTAGATGAATATGAGCTGTTCGACGCAATAATAGAGTCAAAATAAACGATAAAATAGACGGAAATCTGAATAGCCTATATGAAGCGTGCTCCCGATCTTCCTCCTACTTTCATTTTCTATAAATATCGCGATCTCAATAAAACAGATCTCGAAGCTTAGACAGTGACGCGTAGAAGGATTTTTCCCTCATGGATCGACTGTAGATAAACATGTATCCAGCAGGAAAAGCCAGCAGTGTGCGATATTGTAGGATTGATGATAAAGAGTAAAGACCGACAAGAGCGACCGAGACGACGCCCCCTTAACAACAGCGTGCATTAACACATAGCTGTGTGTTTAGCATGGACAGGATGATGATGCATCATATAATCATGAATATATGGATAGTGAAAATAAATGAATTCACTTAGATTTTAGTAACTCCTTTTGGTGACGCCATTAGTTGGAGGAGGACAGAAGCTTCCTCAGCCTGTTCTTCTGCTCATGGTAACATTTATCTGATGCATTATTGGGAATATTTTTCATAGTGAAATCAGAGTTTTCTTTTTGTTTGACCCTGTTTAAGTGAACAATCTCAGCTTTACTGTTGTTTAAGCGTTGAATCTGATCCTCTAATAGGGTTATAGATGGATTTACTAGATCTTTTGTATTATAATAAAAGTGTTTGGAGATCTTCAGAGATTGAAATGAAAATATTGTACATTTTAATTGGCAAAATATCAAAATAGTGACATATTAAGGTATAAATAGCCTACTTGATAGGAAAAACAAAACATTCATATACAATGTGACAATCGGTGTTGTTGGCATCAACATAAATGTCACACTCTGATAGTGTTACATTGTAAGAATCTTATTTTAGCTCCACTATCTGATTAGTTTGTTCACAAGACTTTAATTTTTTCTTTTTTCTTAGGCTATTAATAAAAGTGTTTGGAATTAAAATGTGGTTCATTTTAAGTTGGCAAAGACCAAATAAATAGTGCCATTATAGGGGTGAAATGCATATAAAAATGTATTTTATTCAATCATTAAAACATGCTGAGATGGCATGATGTGTGTTTCTCAGTTTAACATGTCCTCCATATGACTCAACGTTCAGATTTAAGAATAAGATATTTTTTCCTCCAAGATTTTTTAAAAGTGGAAATGTACGTTTCTGGTAGAATGTCCCATGATTAATTATGAATATTTGGATCAATTAATCGGATGAAGCTAAATCAATATTGCAATTAATAAATCAGTTCATCCAGCGAACACTCAGTACTGATAATTTATTAATTCTAAGAAAAGGGCCACAGAAAAATATGTTTTTAGCATGTACGGCGCTCAACAGCGTTTAACAAGATCAAAAATCGTTTAAGTGACATTAATCCGCAAGCAGAATCAGAACCAGGGAGCTCATAGGTAAAGGGCCCTATCTTGCACCCAGCGCAATTGACTTTGTACAGCGACGCATGTATCATTCCTATTTTGCACCCGCGCAAAGCGGACTTTTCCCTCCACAGACGCACGTCGGTTAACTAAGAAATACACTTGCGCTCCCGGGGGCGGTTCCGGCGCAAACGTTCCTTCATGCTATTTTGCAGGTTTAGAAAACAATTGCGCCACTAACCAGGAAAAAATAGTTTAAAGTCAGTGGCGCGTTGCGCATGTTATTCATATGCTATTTTAAAGGTGCTCTAGGTAACTTTTTAACCTTAACTGAACAGCTTCGGAGTCAGTGGAATGGTTATATTACTTATTTCGGGTTGAATGGTGGTGGTTTCGCACCCCCCTGGTGCCCGAGAGCGGAAAAAACTCACTTGCAACTTTGGCCTCGCCGTCAGGAAGTATCGCGTGATATCAGGTCTCGCGATGTAACGAATTGCTTGACGGCACTGCACACGTACACGCCCCCATTCAAGCACCGGCTAGCTATAAGCAAAGGGCAACGATAGATTGAGTTATGGCTGAGCCTGTAAAAAAGAAGCAGAAAGCTAGGAAATCTTTGTCGGAGGACCAACGAAAGAGGAAATGGGAGACTGACCGAGCAAGAAGTCAGACTCGAGTAAATATCGGACCGGCTTTTTCAGAATGGGGAGAACTGAGAGAAACAGAAGCCTGCAAAACGGATGCTGACCTGGCCTTCTTGCTGTTGCACTTGCAAGTATCTTTGGAATAAACTGTGTTTAATATTTAAATTTCAAGTAATTGTGACCTCAGGATGTTTGCTATTGTCTGTAAAGGTTTTTATTATGATCGCTGTCTGTTACGGGCTTACTAGTACGCTAGATACTATAACTTTAATGTTAGCATTGTCATTAGCAAACACGTTTGATTTCTGTAGTTGTTTGGCCGTTCCTCTGTCGGTTTTATTTGTGTAACTTACACTTTTATTTTATGTCACTAAGTCAACGCGTCTGATAATAGGCAATAAACATGTTGCACATATCATGATCGAGCTAGAAAAAACGTTCTGATGTTTTCTTAGACAAGCAAAGGTAAACCGTCATTCTACCAGATGAACTTATAGACCTTGCTAATATAACTTTAGACAAATATTAGCCTCCGATATATATATATTTTTATGCTCATGCCCACTCTCCCAAAAACAAACATGAAAGCAGTAGTTCGCCTCGTTCATATCGTTCGTTCCCGGTAAAAATACTAGTATGCATGTGTAAGGCCCGCTATATTTGGTCCAATCTCCGGTTCGCCAATACACGGGGAAGGTTATCACGCGTTCTGTCCTCACTCATGCAAAGTATTGGTTGGTTAAATTTGCAATACATTAATCATATGTATTTACTCGTTAATTCATCTGACTCCATAAATGAAAGGTTTTAATAATATCTGTGCCTCACTAAAAGTGAGCGAATGTTTGACTATTCCTTTTAACCATTAAATAAACAATGTCAAACACAGTTGGAATAATCACATTGTAGCAATTTAATATTTCAGATATCAGAGATCAATTCCACAATCAATTCAAATATCTAGAACATGGTTATACATTGGTTACACCAAAGAATCTTACCCAGCTTGTACCTGAGATAGAGAGAGAGAAAGGGAGAGAGAGAGAGAGAGAGAGAGAGAGAGAGAGAGAGAAATCACCTATCCAATTCCACGTCCAGCCAAGAAGAAGAGACAGAGAGAGCCAGAACACCTTCCTTTATCCTCTGACCAGGTGACAAGGGGGATGGGGTGAGACCACCCTCAAATGGCTTCTATCCCACAGAAGGGGGGTTGCCTTATCTCTAAACCAGTTTTCTATGAACTTCTATGAACCTTATTTCCTTTTATTTTATCTATCTGGATATGAGATATCTGTACCACTCACTTTGAGACATTTCAAATGACACCAAAAACATAACAGTCAATGTTGAATATTCACATTAAACCATGTTCTTGTGTGAGTTCCTAGTTTCTGAGAGGAAGAAAGGCTGTATTGGGGAGGTCAAATGTTAATCAGCCAGCAGGGCCCTTTTGTCCCATAAATCAGGCCTCAACCAGTATTTTCAGTCTTACACATGACAACACAATAAAAAAAAAAAAAAAAAATCGCCATCAGTTGGAAAGAAAATATTGCTTTACTTGCCTCGGTAGACATAACTGGTTTTAAAATAGCCGGTTCCTCTGCTCAACTGGGTTGACAGCTGATCAGCTGGGTTGCTCGTGGCGAGGGGCGCGGGGCGAGGGGGGAGGGGGGAGGGACAACAGTTCGTTTTTACGACAGAGTGTTTGAAAGCATTTACTACCAGACACTAGGGGGAGCTTCGTAGAGAAAAAACACTCAGACTTGCCTGGTGTCCCTTTAAGGGCGCATGCTTGGCCATAATCAATGTAGCGTGTGCACAACGTGCACTTTGATTCTCTCATCTACACAGAAGCAGCAGTTTTCATTTTTGCAAATCATACATTATTACGATAGATAGATAGATAGATAGATAGATAGATAGATAGATAGACAGACAATTTATTATAAAAGCATACATCTAACTTACACATTTACCCAAATTATCATACGCCTGTTTAACCGAAGTTAATTTGGGTGGGTTTCTCCATCCCCAATGTCCCTGACGAGAACGTCGGTCTCCTCGGCTGTGAACCGCTGCCGGCGCGCGCCTGGCAAATCCGCCGTTATAATAGGAATCCGCTTTAGAACAAGCGCGCCTGCTCTTAAAGGGAATGTGAGATGACGCTCTGATTGGTTTATTTCACGTTACGCCCAAACCACACCTATGAATAATGAAGCTACTTCAGACCAACCCCTTTTAGATTTGCGCCGGGCGCAAGAGGCATTTATCCCGCCGGGAAAATAGCAACAGCGCCGAGACAAAGTTACTTGCGCTTTGCGCTTGACACTTGCGTTTCAAATCGTTAAAATGGGGCCCATTGTGTAGTGATGTAGTACTCGAGACCGATTTCTGCTTTCTCGGACTCGTCTCGGACTTGTTCCTTCAAAGACTCGGTCTTGACTCGGTCTCGACCCTTCAAAGACTCGGTCTTGACTCGGACCACAGTGGGAGGAGAAGGATTCGTAATTTCAGACCGAGTCCTCGAGATTTTTTTTTTCCAACGCATTTTTTTTATGTTCACATATTTTTATGTTCATATAAAGAAAACACACAACACATAACAACAATAATAATCAAATACAATGTTGACGGGCATTATTTGAAAATGACATCCCATGGTGCAATGCAAAGATACTGCCGTCAGAGCCGTTTATTTATCTCTATGGCTCTGCTGCCGGTGAGTGTCTGTCAGTCGGTCAGTAGGTCAGTGTCAGTGTCTTCAGTTGCTGCCTGGTGTGAGCGGCGGCAAGATGAGCAACGAGTCATCTGCCATCATCAAATTCGCCTTTCAGAACCACAAACCGTTTACCGGAAAAGATTTGAAGAAAAAGCACACTGCGCGGTGCCTATTCTGCAACACATCGATAACTGAAACCTATGGCACAACTTCTAACTTCCATCGCCACGTTAGAAGAAATCATCCTGACAGGTGAGTGCAGTAATATATTTGTTGAGATATGCTATGCTCGCTAACATATTTGTGCTTCACCTAACCATGCCTGAGTAGAAAGTGTGTTTGACATAAAGCTGTTAGTTCTCTTACGAGAGGTTCTCTCGTATTGCGTAAGCTAGCTTACGCTGCGGGAAAGTCTCCTTTCTCGAGATACTGAAGCCAAAAATTATCCTAAATTTTTTAAACTTTGTCAACGCAGTGCGGCAGCCTGCAGACCTAGGGCAGGCGAATCGCGTGCCCATTGGCTGCTCTGCGGCAACTGCAGCAGCCTATGGCTGAGCCTTGCGCGTGACGTCACGTCCAATGAGCGCGCTTGGCGCGCTTAATGCGTCACAGCCCGTCATTAGGGGTGTGGCTTAGCGTATATAAGCAAGGAACAGAGGCTGCTTCACTGATTTCTGTCTCTTCAGCGAAGCTCTTCGCATCGCTGATCTTCGAGGAAGCCGCCGTCGAATCAAGCGACCAGCACGCCGAGGATTTCAGCCTGAGGACGCCGGCCGCTCGCCGCCTTCAGCCTTCCCTGCCTGCTGCGCCATCCGGCATATATATCCTTTCATTGCTCTGTGTTGTGTGTTTGTGTGTCCGCCGCGACACACCTGCATCTAAAAGAGCGCGAGGCGTTGTTGCAAATGCCTCGCTCATCCTGTGGCTCGTGCAGAGCCGCGCTCAGCGACGGAGACTGCCACGTGTTGTGCACTCTCTGCCTGGGCTTCGACCACGCAGCCCGCGCTCTCTCCGAGGGCGGCTGCGACCAGTGTGAGGAGTTACCGATGTCGACCCTACGGGCTCGACTCGCTAAGTTCGAGGAACCTCCACCTTCTCCGGCCACTTCTTCTGGGCCACGTAAGAAGAAACGTCGCTCCCAAAGGCCGCCGGAACTGGACGCTACAGCTGAGCGCTCGCCGGAACCTCTCCCGCGAGCCTCGCTCTCTCCTTCCCCCCCACCCTTCACCGACGCGCAGCTGCCGGCCTCTGCCCGCACTGCCGTCGTCCTGGGGGATGATGCAGATGATGCCGCTGACAGCTGCTCTCTGCTCGCGTCTGACAGCGAGGACTGGTCGGGCTCTCACCGCTCCGCCCCCTCGACTTTGGAGTCTGCTAGATCACGTGCTAGTGTTGACGCGGAGCTTCTCCGCCTCCTCACTCAAGCGGTCGAGAGAATGGGACTGGATTGGTCCCCACCTAAGGAACCGGAGCCCAATCGCCTTGACGGGTGCTTTCTGCCTAGCCGCCGCCCTGCGCCTGCCTCTAGGTCAGCACCCTTCCTGCCTGAGCTCCACACCGAGCTCTCTAAATCCTGGAACGCTCCGTTCTCCACCAGACTCCGCTCGCCAGTCTCCTCGGCTCTCTCCCAGGTGGACGGAGCCGCCGAGAACGGCTATAACGCTATCCCCGCCGTTGAGGAAGCTGTGGCAACGCACCTTTGCCCGGCGTCTGCTAGATGGCGCTCAAAGTCTGCCCTGCCGTCTAAAGCCTGCAGGACCACCTCAGCCCTCGCCGGCCGCGCTTTCGCCGCCTCCGGCCAGGCTGCTTCCGCCCTGCACTCAATGGCCGTCCTTCAGATCCTTCAAGCCGACCTCCTCCGTGAGCTGGATGAGAAGGGCTCGGGTCCGTCTGCCTTAACTGATCTGCGCAGCGCTACGGATCTTGCGCTACGCGCCACCAAGACCGCTGCTCAAGCCATCGGCAGATCCATGGCCGCGCTCACCGTCATCGACAGACACCTCTGGCTGACTCTCGCTGACATGAGTGACTCAGAGCGCGCTGTCTTCCTGAACGCACCACTTTCGCCCTCCGGCCTCTTTGGCCCTGCGGTCAGCGGAATTGTGGATCGGTTCTCCGAAGTACAGAAGGCGTCACAGGCGATGAACCTTTTCCTGCCCCGCCGTTCGAGCCCAGCCACAGGCCGCCCTCAAACTCAGCCTCCTGTGCGCAGCTCTAACCAGCGCTCTTCCAGGCCTCCCAGCGCTTCGCAGCGACGCCAGGGCAGTCGCCCCAGGTCACGCTCGACCAGCCGTCACAGACCGCCGCCCCCACGGGGCCCGCGGCCCAAGATCGCGTTGAAGCCTGAGCCCGCGAAGTCCTCCTAGCATCCGCAAGGAGGAAAAGATGGTTGGGTCCCGCTACGGCCGGACCGCCATCGAAACGTACAGCTCTGTCAGTCCCCTATGTTCAGGCTACTGCAGCAGCACACACCGCAGCCAACGAGCCAGTAATGACACTCGCTCGCCTGCACACAAACGCCGTTTTCACGGCGACTCAGATAAATCTCAAAAAGAGTATAAGTGCTTTAAGTGTAGAAAATGTGCCCACGCCCACGTGTTCACTGCTTCACACATGTACAATCCCCATGGTAACGCGCCCAGAGCGCTCTCTCATAAAGCGGCCTCACACCGCTCGAGTACTAAATGTAGGAAATGTGCCCACACTTCCGTGCCCACACCTACTCGCTGCTCGCTCTGTCACTCAGTTACCTCAAGTTGCTACGGCTCAAGCCGCAGGGATATTAAGTGTAGGAAAAGTGCCCACTCCCGTGTGCTCACTGCCTCACACAGACCAGGTTCCCATGGCAACGCGTCCAGAGCGCTATCTCTTAAAGCGGAAACTTTCCGCTCGAGCATCAAGTGCAGAAAATGTGCCCACAGCATTGTGCTCACACCTGCCCACTACCCGCTCTGCCAGACAGGTTGCAAACCTCATAAAGCTCCCAAACACTGGCCGTGTCATAAGTGCAAATCCCGCGCCAGCTCACGAGCACGCGCACCCACTTTCAGACACCATTATCCCCACGCCGCTCTCGCGCCTGGGGTATTTGGCAGCAGCTCACGCTCCATCGTCCGAGATCGAGCTTCTAAAATCTGCACAGTCGGCCAGCCCTGTTCTTCTGCCCTCGTGTCCGAGCATCGGCGGCGCGCGCGCCGCCCCATCCTCTCTGGTACAGGTTCCCCATCCCGCGCAACGCGGCGATCTGAACCCAGAGACCATTCGACCCCTAGCTATGCATGCAAAAGCATGGGAAGCTATTCAGGGCGCGTCAGAATGGGTGCTCAACACCATAAGACACGGCTATTCGCTCCAATTTGCTCGTCGCCCTCCGCGCTTTCTAGCGCAGACGGAAACGAAAGTGAGTTTGGAAACAGCGCATCTGCTTCAAGCAGAAATAGCAAAGCTGCTGCGAAAAGGGGCCATAGAACAAGTTCATCCTTCCTCGAGCGAGTCAGGCTTTTACAGCCGTTACTTCCTCGTTCCCAAGAAGGACGGAGCATTAAGACCTATTTTAGATCTGAGACATCTGAACAAGGCTCTCATGAGACGGCCGTTCAGGATGATTACAACCAGACAGATCCTTGCGCAAGTTCGCCCAGGAGACTGGTTTATCTCTCTCGATCTGAAAGACGCGTATTTCCAGATCCAAATAACTCCCCGTCACAGGCCATTCTTGAGATTCGCCTTCGACGGTCGAGCTTATCAATACACAGTCCTGCCGTTCGGCCTGTCTTTAGCACCCCGTACATTTACGAAATGCATGGACACGGCTCTCGCTCCCCTGAGGAGTCAGGGAATGCGAATTCTGAACTATCTGGACGATTGGCTCGTTCTAGCGCAGTCAGAGACAGAACTTGTGTCTCACAGAACAGCGCTTCTCGACCACCTGGAGGGTCTGGGTCTAGCGGTCAACTGGACCAAGAGCTCGCTCTCGCCCCGGCAGTCAATTTCCTTTCTCGGAATAGAACTAGACTCGGTGGCAATGACGGCCAGATTGTCGGAGCAGCGCGCGCGCCGCATTCAGCGCCTCGCTGCATCCTTCAAAGAAGGCAACCAGGTTCCCCTGAAAGCATTTCAGCGCATTCTGGGGCATATGGCCTCAGCTGCAGCAGTGCTTCAGCTGGGTTTACTGCGCATGCGCCCGCTTCAACGCTGGCTGAAAGCGCGCGTATCCCATCGAGCCTGGGCGACCGGCGGCTCGCTAATCAGAGTGACTCAGGTCTGTGTCTCAGCCCTGCAGCCCTGGCTAGCAGCCGAATGGTATCACACTGGAGTGACTATGGGAGTGGTTTCACACCGGAAAGTTGTCTCAACAGACGCGTCCAACCTAGGTTGGGGAGCGCTCTTCGAAGGCAGACCGGTCTATGGCCACTGGTCAGACCAGGAGAATCTCCTACACATAAACTGTCTAGAGATGCTTGCGGTCGAGAAAGCGCTCATGCACTTCCTCCCATTCCTCCATGGTCACCATGTTCTAGTCCGCACGGACAACACTTCAGTAGTGGCCTATGTGAACCGCCAGGGCGGTGTCAGATCAAAGCAACTCTGCGCCCTGACGGAACGCCTCCTCGTATGGGCTCAGCACTCTCTGCGCTCTCTGAGAGCATCGCATGTGCCTGGCCATCTGAACGAGGGCCCCGACAGACTGTCCAGGGACAACGTTCCCCCTGGGGAGTGGTCTCTACACCCCCAAACAGTCCAGTCGCTGTGGCGCCGCTTTGGCAGAGCGAAAGTCGACCTCTTTGCGTCAAAAGACAACGCACACTGCCCAGTGTTCTTTTCAAAGAGCGAGGACGCGCTGGCCCAGACATGGCCCAGCGGCCCGCTATATGCGTTTCCACCGATCTCTCTGCTGCCTCAGGTCATCGAGAGAGTCAGGAAAGCGCGCCACACAGTGCTCCTCATAGCCCCGTTCTGGGAGAACCAAGCTTGGTTCCCGGAACTCATACAATTGGCAGACTCAGCCCCCTGGCCGATTCCGGTACGGAGAGACCTTCTCTCTCAAGCCCACGGCTCGATTTGGCATCCCCAGAGCACTGGTCTCTGCATGCGTGGAGCCTCAACAATTACATGCTGATCTGCCAGAAGGGGTGATGAACACGATCATACAAGCTAGAGCCCCCTCCACGAGGCGGCTCTACACGTCTAAATGGTCGGTGTTTAACAAATGGTGCACTACCAGAGGGCTTAATCCACAGACATGTGGGGTCTCGCACGTACTGTGCTTCCTTCAAGAGCTACTGGACGCGGGCAGGTCCCCCTCCACGCTCAAAGTCTATGTCGCGGCCATTTCAGCGCTCTCTGTCTCAGAGCCGGGCCGCGCATTAGGAAGGAACGAGTTTGTCATCCGCTTCCTTAGAGGAGCGAGGAGGATGAACCCCCCGCGACCCCCTTCGGTTCCTATGTGGGATCTTTCACTGGTCTTAGACGCACTGAAAGCACATCCCTTTGAACCCTTAGAAACTGTGGATATGAAATACCTCACGCTCAAAACCGTTTTTCTGATAGCTCTGTCTTCAGTAAAACGTGTGGGAGACCTTCACACGTTATCCACTAACGCTGCGTGCCTCGAGTTCGGACCCAATAACTCTAAAGTTATTCTCAGACCGAGGCATGGGTACGTCCCCAAAATTCTGGGCACTCCCTTCAGAGCACAGGTCATTTCCCTTTCAGCCCTGCCGAATGCTGGCTGCGAGGCAGATAGTAATCTCCTCTGCCCAGTTAGAGCGCTAAAAAACTATATTTCACGCTCCGCCGCCTTCAGGCGTTCAGAGCAGCTCTTTGTTTCGTTTGGTGGGCGCACCAAGGGTCTTGCCGCCTCGAAACACACCCTGTCCAGATGGATAGTTGATGCTATCGCAGCTGCTTACGCATCTAAAAACCTGCAGTGCCCTTTGGGCATTCGGGCACACTCCACCAGAGGCATGGCCTCATCGTGGGCGTGGTCCAGTGGGATTCCCATTCATGACATTTGTGCGGCGGCAGGCTGGGCCTCCCCCTCCACATTTGTTAGGTTTTACAACCTGGAAGTTCCCGCTTTGCAGGCCAAAGTGCTATCAGTCTAAGTCTCGCGTAAGCCAGCCCACTGTCTGTGCGCGGGCTATGTTGCGGATTTAGCTCTACTGGTTGAGCTACACTATGTGGGAAGTGTTAGTTGGACCGGCTGTGCCGCTCCCTGCCCCATATTATGTGCTTGTGTACTGTGGTATCTTGGCCGCCCAGCTCCGCTTCGCGTTCCCTGGACCCCCCCATGGGATTCATTCAGGATGCTGGGCGCGCGCACGGCGTTGACAAGGGTGTTCCCGCAGCGTAAGCTAGCTTACGCAATACGAGAGAACCTCTCGTAAGAGAACGTACTCGGTTACTAACGTAACCTCTGTTCTCTCTAGAGAGGGAACGAGTATTGCGTAACCCGCCGTGCTCTCGCCACGAGCTCATTTCGCTTCATGCGACAGAAACCAGTGAAGCAGCCTCTGTTCCTTGCTTATATACGCTAAGCCACACCCCTAATGACGGGCTGTGACGCATTAAGCGCGCCAAGCGCGCTCATTGGACGTGACGTCACGCGCAAGGCTCAGCCATAGGCTGCTGCAGTTGCCGCAGAGCAGCCAATGGGCACGCGATTCGCCTGCCCTAGGTCTGCAGGCTGCCGCACTGCGTTGACAAAGTTTAAAAAATTTAGGATAATTTTTGGCTTCAGTATCTCGAGAAAGGAGACTTTCCCGCAGCGTAAGCTAGCTTACGCAATACTCGTTCCCTCTCTAGAGAGAACAGAGGTTACGTTAGTAACCGAGTACGTTTTAGTTTTACATTATAATGCTGGTCTCATTGTTAATACGTAGGTATTAATACGTAATTTTCAAAGATAGAAAGCAACAGACAGACACGTATAATCACAATAATTTATTTATTGAGAAAATGTCAAAACCGGTACCAAAAGTCGTTCACATGACAATGTGTCGCAGTCCTCTATGGCAGTATATAATAGTTTTGTATGAGGTAACGTTACAGAGCAGAATTAAGTTATTAATCCATGAAAATGTTGATTCGGTTCGCTGTTCGCTCTGCGCGCGCTTCTCCAATTCAAATGTAGTACACCAACTTAAACACGGCATGTCGCAATCTGTGACGAAGCATGCGAGAGCCAATGAGCGTTTGATATCACTGCCGTAAAACATGTTGTAACGCTTCAGGCGCAATTTTTTAATTTGAATTCACCACGAGCGCGGGATTTGACGTTTACGGTCTCTGCTGAGAATGGAGATGAAGATCACTGGATAAAGGGCTGAATTTGGATCTGTTTCGTGCAAACTAATGGATTCTAAAGATTTGGATTACATCAAGCTAATAAAATTGATGTCTTTTGTGAATTTATGTTGTGTTGTAGTGTATTATGGGTCTATAGGAGAAAACACTTTTGTGTCTCACGGTAAATAAACCAAATATTACAAAATGGTTAAACGATTAAAGAAGGTATTTTTAAGGTTTTAAAGTGTATTCTTGTTTAACACCATGTAGGCTAATCCTCCGAAACGAGTTTGCAGCAGAAGGCACGAACAGAGCGAAATGTTATTATTTATGAGTAGCCTAATGTTATTATATGAGTAGCGTTAAACTATTAATAAATGTGACTGAAAATGTAATTGATAAGACAATTGAATGCAATAGAGTCAAAACATTAATGCGACGATTTTAACATGCATAAGTTAAATAGGAATACGTACAAATTTGTGTCTATAAAGTTGTTTATACGTAAATAAATTACGTTTTTGTGCTGTCAATACGTAAATGTTAGATGTTTTAGTGCTGTAAATACGTCAGTATTATACGTTTCTGTGTGTATAAAACGTAAATAAATGTACGTATGGTAGAACTACACTTTACATCAAAATACACACATATTTTCATGAGATCATGTTGCATAATGACATAGAATAGATGGTATTTTGAGTTGCTAAAACAAACAAAACAAAAAAGCCACGAGCCACCCACCACTGGTGTCTTTTTCTGACGCCCAGAGCTATCGATACGATAGCTATCTAGCCTACTTGACCAAGTAGTCCAACTTGAGAGCAGAGATGTGAACTGTAAGTTGTCTCATTAACACAGTTAGGGGAAAGGCTTAAGCAGGAGAATACCATAAACAAATTTCTCTTAGATGGTGTCAGGGACATTCTATTTTATCAGTGAGAAGTGTTGAATGTTTAATGTCAAGTGGCCATTTAGTTACTCGATTAGTTTGTTTGTGAATGCTAACCGTTAGCATCTATATGGATTTCTCCATAGGCGTTAGCTAAGCTAACCAATCGGTTTCAATTAATTTTTAATGTGTCTAAATGCACTCAGGAAACGAATACCAAGATATATTTTGTTTGTCTGCTTTACAGTTTTACAGTGAGTCTTAAGTCAAGTCAAGTCAAGTCAAGTCAAGTTTATTTGTATAGCGCTTTTCACAATACAGATTGTATCAAAGCAGCTTCACAGTATTAAATTAAAATAATACAACAAAGTTTGTTTCAAGAGGAATTTATTGATTGATAAAATTAAATTAAATATCCCCAAAATATCCCCAACTGAGCAAGCCAAAGGCAACAGTGGCAAGGAACCGAAAAACTCCATCAAGTGACCTAATGGTGTCCTAAAACTCCATCAGGTGACCTAATGGAGAAAAAAAAACCTTGGGAGAACCCAGGCTCAGTCGGGGGCCAGTTCTCCTCTGGCATTTATGAGCTAGAGGCCGGATTGTAGTTTGAACTGTAGGATTATATGAATGCCTGGCTGAAGAGATGCGACTTTAATCTAGTTTTAAACTGGGAGAGCGAGTCTGAGCAACGAACAGTATCAGGAAGACTATTCCAGAGTTTTGGAGCCAAATGTGAAAATGCTCTCCCTCCTTTGGTGGTTCTGGGTATCCTAGGTATGACCAAAAGCCTTGAATTTAGTGATCTTAAAGAGCGCGATGGATTATAGGGCGATAGAAGATCCGTTAAATAGACTGGAGCTAAGCCGTTTAGGGCTTTATAAGTCAGTAGCAATACCTTGTAATTAATACGGAACTTTATAGGTAACCAATGCAGTGATGATAAAATCGGTGTTATATGATCATATTTTCTTGATCTCGTAAGAACTCTAGCGGCGGCATTTTGGACTAACTGTAGCTTGTTTATTGAGGATGCAGGACAACCAGCTAATAAAGCATTACAGTAATCCAGTCTCGAGGTCATGAATGCATGAACTAACTTTTCTGCATCAGAAACTGATGTCTTAAGTAAAGCTTTGAAGAGAATTTCGGCGTCCTGCTTTTCTTGGGAAACGTTATCTATCTGCCGAGCTTGTAGCCACACACACAAGAGCAGGGGCAAAATACATTAGTTGTTCGTCTGAGCTACACACTTAGTAGTTGTCTTGAATAGGCCACTCAGTGTCGTGTCGAGTTGAATATTACTTGAATTATATATTAGGCTACATAGGGAGGTTATTTTAGTGCTTGTGTGTAAGACAACAAGAGAGACTCTGCTTCCTCTAATGTCCACATACAGTGTTGATTAAAATTAGTCACATCTAAAACATCTGCATCTTGTTTAATTGTTAATCTACATTAATATTGTTACATAAAGCCTTTGTTACAACATTCAGCAGTATGTAGACATAGGCTGATAATTTCGAGTAGGTAGCCTAATATAATTTCCACCATTAAGATTGCTCTGCAGTGAAAGGAGTTGTGGGCTGGCTAGGTGGCTACAGGTGGTTACAAATTTGAATATTAATCATTTTGAATAGTAATAATAGGCTGTCCTTGGTCATTTTCTTTCACATCAGGAATGTGGAAATGACCTTACATGTATTAGGCTAGGCCTAGGCTATTTTAGATTAGAAAAGAAGGTGACCTAGTTCCAACAGACAGTAAGAGAGCTTATGCCTTTAAAACTTATAAATGATCTCAACGTATATAGTTTTGCAATGAATAGTTTATAATAGAGAACATTATGAAGTTTAAAAAATGCTGATATATAATAATTTGTGGATGTTCCCTCTCTCTTACAGGTTCCTGGAGTACAAGGCAGCACAAGACCAAACTGACGTTGCACAACCATCAGTATCTGCGTGCTTCTCCAATGTTTTGGTCTACAGTTCTAAATCCCCTCGGCAGCAAGCAATCAATGCATCCATCATTAAGGACTTGGTAATTGGCTGTGGACTGCCTCTGGCTTTGGTGGAGAATTGCTACTTTAGAAAATTTCTGAAAGTCATGGACTCAAAATACACCCCCATCTCGAGAAGTACTATCTCCGAGAAAAGAATCCCAGTACTGGTGAACCAAGTGAAGCAGACTATTGTTGAAAGATTGCAGTCAACCATCTGTCTCTGTAACCGTTGATATCTGGTCTGACCGCAGACTGCGGTCCTTTCTTGGCGTCACTGCGCATGCAGTACACTGCTCTAATGGATCCTGTGTGCTTGAACCGTACCTGCTTGAATGTCGGCGGTTTACAGGACGGCACAGTGGTGAGAGGATTTCTGCAGCTTTTGAGGAAATACTTGAATATGGCATCACGCAAAAAGTTTGTTATATTATAACAGACAATGCCGCCAACATGAAATGCGCTTTCAAAGTGCAAATGCCCCTGCAGCAAGCCTCTGACACAGAAAGCGAGAATGATCTTGATGATGAGGAGTTATGGGAGGACACTGATGAGGACACAGAACTTGGGCTATCGGGGAGAGGCTTTCTTGTTTTGCCCATTCTCTTCAGTTAGTTGTCTCAGATGGAATGAAAGAGGTCAAATCAATTAGTCTTGCCATTGCTAAAGCATCTCGCTTTTCTACCCTCTTACACACCAGCTCGGCTTTCAAAGACACATTTGAAAGCACATGTGGAACAACAAAAACTGTACCTGCAGCGAACAACACCAGATGGAATAGTACATTTAAACAACTACAAGCACTGACTTCTCTGGATCAAAAAACATTGACCGAAATGTGTCTTAACGACTTTTCAGATGTTGTTTTCACGCCACGTGAGTGGAACCAACTCAGAGACTTAACCTCAATTCTTGCTCCTTTTGCTGAGGCTACTAACTTAACAGAGGGGGAAAAAGTCGTAACTATCAGCATCATTGTGCCGACTGTTCTTGACCTGAACACCCATAAAATGTGAAACAACTCATATCCTGTGTAGACCCATCGCAAGGGCACTACACGGATCACTGAAAAAACGCTTCCAGGGGATTTTTGAACAGTTTGACATGGCTGGGAAAACTGGGAAGGAGGAGCCATTCAACAACAAAATCTACACCCTTGCCACAATGCTGGACCCACAGTTTGGCCTAAATTGGGTGGATCTCGATGTGATGTGCAAGCAGGGTGCAGCATACCAGAGGCGATACAGAGAGGACCTGAAAAAATCACTGAATGGTTAGTACATAAACTGGTGTATGAAAACTTACTGTAAATTCGTATCATATTTGCGCACCAGAACATATTAAACTGGGTGTATTACATTTTACCACAGAGTGCAAGGGTAATAACATACAACAGTGATGTTATTCCAGGATTACATTTAACATGTTTAACATAACACAGCGTGATCATAATCTCTAGTCTACATAACATTTGATATGACGTGCTCATGCCCTCATGTCTCACAGAAACACTGGTTGCAGAGGTTGAGAAATGTGCTGAGAGATATGGAGGAGAACAAGACGACTTGGACGCCGCATTGGAAGAGGATGATGACTCCCCACCAAAGAAATGTGGTCGCATGCTGTCGAGGTACAAATCCCTCAAAAAGCGCAGCACAGGGCAGCAAACATCTGTTGCTACGCAGGTTGCAAAATACTTTGAGACTATTGAAGACACAGACATTGAGAATGCTCTTCACTTTTGGGCCAAACACCAAGAGCGTTTTCCTCAAATCCACATGCTGGCCATGAAACTGTTGGCTGTGCCGGCGTCTTCAGCACCCGTTGAACGTGTTTTTAGTCGAGGTGGATTCATTATGAGACCACATCGGTCCCGTCTCAGGCACAGCTTGCTCTCATCTCAGATTTTTCTAAAGTGCAACTACGAAATTCTTGACTGGGAAGAGTAAAGTGAAGAGTGTGTGCCTGTGTGAGTCTACAACTATACATAAAACATAGTTGTTAACAGCAGTGTGACGTAGTGTGATATACACTATGTGTATGTGTATTTGGGTGTGTGTGTTTGTGGGAGGGGAAGGGGGTGTAAAAGAGTCAGTATCGTCATTAACTGCATTACACAGTTTAATTGTGTTTATGTAATGTTTGTGTGTGTTATGGGGGAATAAAGTTTTAAAAGATACTGAATTCGAGTGTATTGTCAACATATTTAAAATTGGGAAATATTGGAAAATGTTATAAAGTAGCTAAGCCTACTAATTTAGACATTTTTATTTGCTCTGCATGTCCTAACTATGATTAAAAAAGTCAGGGTGGGCTTAACATGATGATGACAGAGCAGCACTGTTGAAGCAGTTTAGAAAAATAGGCAGAAGATGATGCATGTGGTAGGGATTTTTTTAATGATAGTAAAAGCATAGTCCATATTTAAGACATTAAGACTGCTCCTCTAAACAATTACCAATCTAGTTTAGTCTGTAGGCCTAACTGTTGATTATTAACTGGGGTGATATTAAAGGTGCATTGCGCAAGTCTCTGAGTTTTTGCAGAACTATGCCCCCTCTGGCGACAAGCGAAACTGCAACCAGAGGTGTGCACGCTCATGGACCACACGCACACGCACGCTTGCAGGAGCATCAGCCGCACAAATCTTTTGTTTACAGTCATAATGTCTTCAGAGGTAATAAAGTTATAAATCTGCAAGTCATTTTAAATATGTGAAAGGAAAGGCATTTGAGTAAATTACACACTTAAGTGTGAGAGGAAAACGGGGGTAGTAGAAAACTTCGTTTTTTGTTTCCATCTATCTCCATGTTGAACTGTTTTATGTGTTTACTGTATCCACTTATGATTGTATTATTATGGAAACACATTCATGAACAATATAAGTTATTACTTTGTTATTACTTTGTAAAAGCTCAAAATAATAATCATACCATACACAGTTGGTCAACAAAGTACACTCAAATGTCTCAAGGTAATATTCATAGATTATTACATCATTTGTTGTCATAGATTTGCCGTATCAGACATTAGAGACTGGGCTATATCTTACCGTTTTATCAAGAAAAAAGCCAACTGAGGATCCCGTTTGAGCCCTAGAGCAGACCGGAGATTCCAACGAACAGCATTTATATCGTTTTTACCTTTTGTACACAGCCACGTCCAAGTGATCTGAGGGCGCGGGCGCGGGCGCTTCCTAGTGTGTGCAGACCGGAGATCTCTCCATTTGTTGAAAGCCTTCCCAATGTTGACTCTCGTCTTATTCCGACGCCTGTGGCACTAGACAAAAGTTTTCTTTTCTTTGTCTTACGTGGAGTTTGCGTTGGGGTTTGGAATGAACTACAAGCCGGTCTCTTTGAATCCATCTTCTACTTTTGTCGAAAGTTGACTAAAGTTTTGTCGCTCGAGTTGTCTTCGCTGATACGGAGAATGGCGGCGAATACACAAACCTGCCAGACATTACCAGGTGAGCGTGAACGCGCATGACGTCACGCCCAGTCACAAATTCCGACCCGAATCCCTCTTATTTATTTTACTGTACAGGATTATAGAGACAATCGCAGTGATCAGAGAAGGGCTCATTCAGCCCATCAGGCAATTGTTTAAGCATGTATGGGTTAGAAAACGGGTATTTTTAACATGAAAAGTTGCGCAATGCACCTTTAAACATGAATATCAAAACTGACATGTCGAGACAAAATCTCGACTCGGACTTGCTTCCTCAAAGACTCGGTCTTGACTCGGACTCGACTGTATTTGAAAAACAACGGACTCGGTCTCGACTCGGACTCGACCCTTCAAAGACTCGGTCTTGACTCGGACTCGGCATAGGCGGTCTCGTCCCCATCACTAGTATTGTGCACAAGTTTTATTAACTAAATCCAAAACACAACTAATCTAAACAAACACAATCACACATACATGGGTAAAATGGAAAAGTGACAGAATGAAAACAGAAACAAATACGGTACGATACTTGCATTACCGTTGCAGTGGAAGCAGTTTTGTAATGCTCCTGATTTGATGGTTCTATGAGTCGATGGCGTTGAAGTTGCAATCGATTTCCTCTGTGTTGAATGAAGAAGATATGATGAACTTGCATGGTTAGTACGACTGCGTCATGGTCGTGGAAGTTGCACATGGCTTGATGTGTTGGACCTGCCGGCCGGTTTCGGGTCCCACACGCACAGCAACCAGCAAAAGCAGCCCAGACAGCAACATAGTGTCTGCCCAGATCTGGCCCACGTCTGGGCCGTGTGGTGTACCGGATGTGGGCCTACACTATGTTGCTGTCTGGTACCCCTTTTCCACCAAGATGGTGGCGCCAGTTCGGAACCGGTGCCTACTCGCGAACCAGTTCTTTGTGTTTTGACAGCCAAAGAACCGGTTCTCGGCCAGGAAAATTGGTTCCAAAGTGGCACCAACTCTTTGCTGTACTAGAACCGTTCTTTTACCACGTCATGCTTACGTCGGGGGCTGGGGGCGGGGTTATTGTGACCAACAACTCGACGGGAAAGGTTGTGACCGCCATTGCTAAAAACACAGCGCTAGCTAGTAGACGTCTTCTTCTGACCCCAATATAGGATCGCAAAGCCAGGAGAAACATTTGCAGAAAGACGATGTAGTCCGCCATTGTAATTGTTATGCTTGAAGTTGGCGCAAGCGTTTCTGGGAAAGCTAAGATGTATGGCAACGTACACAGTGACGTAACAACGTCGTTTGCTGGGCTCTCTAGTCCAGCGAAAAAACAAACAGGTTCTGAGAAGGTTCGCAAGTTGAACCAACTTTGAACCAGCACCAGTTCTGAACCAGTTCTTTTTTGGTGGAAAAGGGGTATGGGAGGAAGAGGGGTAAAAACTTGTGTGGATGCTCTATAAAGCCTGGGAAAGTCACACCTCTCAGGAGTGCCTTGACCGGTGAGGAAGGTGGAATTTCCAAGCGGGAAAATTCCTCTGTTGGGAGGTTTTATGGCTCTTTGTCTCAAGTGTTGTTAGAAATGGGCCTGGGAGTTTGATTCCATTTATACTCAGATTAATATAACAATCACACACTGCATTCTATGAGGAGGTTATGTACACTAAAGTGTGAGTCTTTGAATACAATCAATTGAATACAAAATTCCTATGAAAGTTACATATGTAGCAGGTGTGCATTAAGAACATTTATTTTGTGATTCCACTTGCCTTGACCATTTTGGGGTTTTCCTCATTCTTTCCGTCCGCCATGCTGATTTAGGGGGGTGACGCACTTTGCTTCTTCCCAGTCTGCATATGCATTCACAGCGGTGGGTCACGCAAGTTTACATGCTGATTTAATAAGGCCGTATTTCTTGTAACTGATTGTTCCCTTTCGTGGTCACTACGAGTTACGTCAGTGATGATGAAATGGGGGTTTCGCTTAGAAGCCTATCACCTTCGAGTATTTCAAAACGAGCCAATGGGAGTGGAAATGCCATGGGTCTGCGGAATTTGCATGCGTAACTCCGCCCTACCTCATGGGTGTATAAGGAAGTACGCTGCAACATGCAGATATGTTTTTGCTTCGGAGCCAAGAGGTCCTCTTCACTCCAGTAGCCTGTATTCTCGAAGTCATCGAGTGTTCTTCGAATTCCAGTCTGTGTTGGTGTCATAGGCGATTCCAGCGAGTTTCACATTCCTGCCTGCTGATCTGTGCAGTGTTCTGCATCCAGTGTGTGTGTTTCTCCCTGGCCGTCTCGGCGCAGATTGTTTACATTTACATTTATGCATTTGGCAGACGCTTTTATCCAAAGCGACTTACATTGCATTATCCTATACATTTATACATAGGCATGTGCAATCCCCTGGGATCGAACCCACAACCTTGCGTTGTTAACGCAATGCTCTTACCACTGAGCTACAGGAAAGTTTTCCTCTCACAAAAGAGCTTGCACGGGCACGTCTTTTTAAAGATATCTCGCCCGTGTGTTTCTGGGTGTGGTCGTTCCGTGCCTTCCTCTGATGGGCATGATTGCTGCATTGCGTGTTTGGGCTTAGAACACGCAAAGGCAGCTTTCATGGATGAGTCATGTTCTCACTGCGGGAACATGACCATCGCTGAGCTAAGATCGAGACTCCGTGACCTGTCTAAAGGTAGAGTCCCCTCTGCCACACCCCGATCTGTCCCCTCCACGAGAGGTGACACTTTGGCTGGTGGCCAGGGTGATCTGAGGGTTACGGTGTGGAACACTGCCCCAATATGCTTCCTCGGACCACACCCCCCTCTGCAGCTCAGCAACCTGCGAGTGTTTCGAATGTTGCCGCGGGGCCGTCTACAGATGTGCCTCGTATCGCATTTGGCGCTCCAGAGGAGGAATCGATGTCGATCGCCGCATCACAAGGCGAGCTGGATTCTTCTGGAGATGATAATTCGGCTGTGCTGCTGCCCTCCGGGGTCCCAGCACCGTCCGAGTTGGATCCAAAACTGACGGCTATGCTTTCCCGGGCCACCGCGAGCATCGGGTTAGCATGGAACTCTCCGCCCTGCCCTGAGCGCTCGCGGTTGGATGCTTGGTTCTGGGGGGCTGCACGCGCTCCCGTCAGCGCACCCCCCCAGTTCCCTTCATCCCGGAGGTGCATGAGGAGATCACGAGATCCTGGAAGCCCCCGTTGTCTTCCCGTGATCGTTCGGCGGCCTCCTCCGCCTTCTCTGCCTTTCATGAGGCCGCGGTCCACGTGTACACTGGGGTTCCCCCCGTTGAACGCTCTGTTGCGATGCTACTGTCTCCGCAGAGTGCTTCAAAGTGGCGTGGTGACCCAAAGCACCCCTCCAAGGCCTGTAGGTTTTCGTCCACTCTCCTGGCGAGGTCCTACAGAGCTGCAGGGCAAGCCGCCGCCTCGCTGCATGCCATGGCCATCCTCCAGGTCTACCAGGCCAGGATGTTCAAGGACATGCACGAGGGCAGAGCTGACCAAGGGCTCCTTGATGAGCTGTGTGCCGCCACCGAACTCGCTCTGTGGGCGACGAAGGTGACCACACGCTCCCTTGGTCAGGTGATGTCCACTAGTGTGTCCAGGAACGGCACCTGTGGCTTAACCTGGCGGATATGCGAGATGCCGAGCGGAGGGGTTAGGGGTCAAGAGACTTCATGAAAAGAAATGTTTTAAGGTGTATTTTGAACATGGGCAGGGATGGGGCAGAACGAACGTGGAGTGGTAGACTGTTCCAGAGTGTTGGAGCATTTGCAGAGAAGGCCCTGTCCCCAAAAGTCCGCAACCTGGTGCGTGGGGTGTCCAGCAGGTCCTTGTCAGAGGACCGCAGGGAACATGACTGAGTGTAGGGATGGAGGAGGTCTGTGAGGTATTTTGGTGAGAGTCCATGGAGAGATTTGTAAGTGAGCAGGAGGATCTTATAGGTGATGCGAGACTTGACTGGCAACCAGTGGAGCTGTTGGATGATGGGAGTGATATGCTGCCAGGGCTTTGTGTTGGTTAGAACCCTGGCAGCAGAGTTCTGGACATACTGGAGTCTGCTAAGGGCCTTGGTGGGCAGTCCAGACAGGATATCATTGCAGTAATCCAGACGGGAGGTGATAAAGGCATGAATGAGTGTCTCAGTTACTGAATCTGTGAGTGAAGGCCGGAGTCATGAGATGTTTCTGAGGTGGTAGAAAGCAGCCTTGGTGATGTTGTTGATGTGGGACCGGAAGGAGAGAGTGGAGTCCAGGATGACGCCCAGGTTGCGCACCTCAGGAGATGGGGAAATGGAGCAGTCATCCACAACCAGGGTCAGGTCTCCAATTTTTCTGAGCAATGGTGCAGAGGCCACCACCATGAGTTCTGACTTATTACTGTTGAGTTTAAGTAGGTTTGTGGTCATCCATGATTTGAGTTCCTGCAGGCAGTTGTGTGGGTGGGAGCTGGGAGGAGGGGTTTGTGCTGATATAAAGTTGAATGTTGTAACAATAACGACTCGGGGTAAATGTGAATTAGCTCAAGAATATAGGGAATTTTGGGAATATTAATAATTATGACTCATGGTCATAATTCATAAGTCGCATGTACATTTATTTTATCAATTATCGAGATTACCTTGTTCTGTACTGTCTGATCATTACAGTTAAGAAGGGGGTATCCCTTTTCAAACTCCAAGAAAGTTTTATCTTCTGGCCACGAATATCAAACTTACTGAGTTTCTGAATTAAGAACTACTAAATGTAGTTTATATCGAGCTTGTAGCTTAGATCTTTAAATTTCATTGACTTTATAAGGTGGGTTTTCAAACACAGAGACAATTAAAAGTATACATGGGTTTATTAATAAAATGGCACACACTAGAGATTATATAAACTACAAATATAAACGTACGTAAAAATGCAAACAAACAAACAAACATTTAACCGAACAAAAACATAAACATAGCGTGATCAGAATGAAAATGAAATGAAAGAAAGAAAGATATAGAGAGAAGGGAAAAGCTAGTAATTATTACATACAGAAACCTAAGTTCACGAGACACCTGGAACAGCTTTTATAGGAATCAATATACTTGCGAGTGCTCTTTCTGGTCAGGCTGAAGCTGATGCAGGAAGCGAGGATGGTGTCCTGTTTCTGCTGCGTCTTCCGGTGTCGCGGGAAGCTTGAAAGGCTCACTGAATGTAATGTTACCGGAAAATAAAGTTCATCTCCCGGGATGGGAGAGGTTTAAGGTCTTTGTTGCAAGGTACGCAGCTACGACTCGAACATGTGCTCGCTCGATAGAGAAGACCAGAGCCTCCTCCAGATGTTCCTTTGGAGAAGCGCTGCGCCGGGGAGAAGAAGGTCAAGAGAAGTTGGATGAGAGAGAAAGAGTTACTGAAGGTTTGGACTTTTATCAGTGTCCCATGTGCCGTCCCCTCCTTCGTGTAGGACGAATCAGCTGTCGAGATTTTTCGAGCGGGAAGATTCCTTTGTCCGGTTAGACACGCCCACTCGAATGAGTCATGATTGACTTTAACTTGAGAGGATTTTCTCCAGACATATGAACTTATAAAACAATGCGCATCACTGAATTCTGCTATCGGAATTCAACTCCGTTAGCTGGAGAGGATTACAGAGATATCAAAAATAGAATATAGGCTTTGTAGCAATGCAAAGATACATTATTATGCATTTGTATAGGCATTTGCAGTTCTATTAATGTTACAAATAGGACATGTATGCTTTCCTATGGTTTACACACACCTCTTAACACACAGATTTATATATTTAGTACATTTAAGAGTGACTTTATGGGTAAAAGTCCTTTTCTGTAGGGGGTTTCTGTTTCAAAGTCCAGAGTGTGTTTGTGTGTGTGTGTGTGTTGGAATGTTGCGACCCTGTTATCTCATGCATAGGGCTGGATAGCTCTGTGGTCAAATTTTATGACCTGCCAATGAGCTCGGGTTACGGAATGCGATTCTACTGGGAGAACATTCTTCAAAAATACATTTCAGATCCAAACACTCGAAGATCATAACTATATGATCAAAACAACATTAATCACACATGCATACAGGAAGTTCAGATACAAGTCTGAGTTACATACATTAAAGGATGTTGGTGTGTGTGTGTGTGTGTGTGTGTGTGTGTGTGTGTGTGTGTGTGTGTGTGTGGAATGTCACGAGTCTATAAAAGTCACAGGGAGTCCATGCTGAAATGGGGGTTTTAGAGGGGATTCTCCCAAAACAGGGTTTCCTTATGTGACTCAAATGTCCCTCGGGGGAGCCACAAAGATGCAATTTTGACCGTTCAAGCAGACTTGGAGACGCCATGAACAACTCGTTGTCTGTTTGGAGATCAGGATTTACTAATTTGAACAGCATGTGACCGCATGTCATAGTCATTGTCGTTACATATTCCCCCTTTTTGTTAGATGAAGACCGGGGATGGACTTCATCGAACAACAAATTAGCACAATGGATGACAGGTGAATCCTGATGTTCGTGTAGCAGGTGGATCATGATGGTAGTATAGCAGGTGGTCCTTAGAAGCTGAGGATTCAGCTCGATGAGGTTCGGCGTGGTCTCTGACTTGGCACCCCCTTTCCGGGGATTCCCTCTGAGACCTTGGACACGGCTTTCGTGAGCTTGGCTGTAGATGTTCACCTCTCGTTGAGTCCTGTACAGGATGAAAGCCAAGACGAGTGTCGGGGTGTGGTCGGTGACCGTGGAGAGACACAGCACAGTGTCAGCTGCGGTCCAGATTTGGACACAGGTGAGGTATTCAGGCTGGGCGGTTGCCCATGCTTGGAGGGCTGTGTTGACAGGAGCCATGTTCATGAGTTGGGACCCCCCCCTTTCCTCAAACCAGAGGTCCAGTTCTGGATCTAAGGTGAAGTTGTAGTTCTTAGAGGATGGGAGTTCCAGTGCTGTGGAGGTTCGGTCTGAATTTCGGCCACAGGCCGTCTTACTGACTATGTTTGCTGTGTTGAGGTAGTGTGCTCTTTCGACGTTGCTGGGTTTGAGTCGAACGTACACTTTCTGAGTGTGGGTCCTGCCTTGGTAGTCAGGAGTCGGGGCTGCTCTCTCCATGCGATGTCGGATGCCGGACCTGGTGAGGTATTCCGATCGTGGCTGCTTTCTCGCGAACCACCACAGCATCCTGTTAGAGGCAAAAGGGAGAGAGAGAGAGAAAGGGAGGAAAAATTTCAGCGAGGGTCGTCCTTGGTTGGTTTAGGACAGTCTTTTTGGTTCGCTGAGGTTGGTATGCCACATGCTTTGATGTCCCATGCATGGCTTTTTGGCACATGTGGCGTCATTGTTACGCCTGACCCCCCTTGTGCTTTGTGGCCTTACAAGCTGTGGCGCTGTGATGGCAACAGGTGCACAATGCGTATTGAAGTCCTGTGAACGCAACATGTGCGTGGTGGCAGACAGCTGTTTGAGGCACTGGTTGTTAGTGAGCTCAGATGGCCTGCGAGGGTGGTGGAGGGGTAAGTGGTGGCATAGGAAAAGTCTGTTCATCAGAGGCCCGCATGACTTTCTTTGTACACAGCGGAGGTAGCGTAAGCGGCTCTGAGGCGTGCAGTGTAGTTGGTAAAGTTCGTTTGTGCTGTGTAATCACTGCAATCGTTAGGGTGGGTGGGTGGGTTGTCTGTATGTGGCGCAGACATTGGTTTGGTTACTCAGCTGCGGTTCAGTCATGACCTTGAAGCAGTCGGTGTTAGTGTTCGTTTTCTGTGTCTGTGTCAGACGTGGCTGCACTGTCTTCATCTGTTGTGTAAGAAGACTCGGGCTCACCAGTGTTCTGGGGAGAGTGGTTCCAGGTTCGACGGTCTGGGCTTGGAGTTCTGGACGGCGGGTGGTGCTGGTTCCAGAATCTTTCCGAGCGCTCGGTCCGATGCTTTGGATGAGCACCGTCACAGTTGTGCTGCCATCTGCTGGCCTGGAACGGTGTTGATTCTCTGTGGTAAGGTCTGTGATTGAGGGGTTGTTGGACAATTTCTGTGTCTAACTCTGAGCAGTGCTCAGAGACGGAGTAGATTGTGTGTGTTTTTACAGTCTTTTCATCCATAGCCCTTTGCTTGGTGTAAGCCTTGTGGGCTAAGTCTCTGAGTTTTCGAATAGACATGGTTCGTGGGCAGACGAGCACACCGAGATGTTTACTCACGGTGCTATGCAGATTCCGCAGAAACAAAGTTCTAAAGGTTATATCTTCTTCCATATGTGGTGTGTTGATTGCTCCGAAGAACGTTTGTCGGAGTCGGCCATAGTAGGAGTGTGGGTGTTCAAGTCGGGCCTGTTTGACGTCAAATGCCGTGATAAACCCTTGGTCTGATTCTGGGTCAGAGAATTCACGGATCAAAGCTTGTCGCAGTTGCTTGTAATCTGCTTTGACAGTCTCTGGTTGACGATCCAGAAAACTACGCACATCTCTGCTTGAGGTGATTCTTACCAGGTACAATTTGTCCCAAGCTGTCGCGTTGGCGACAGTTTGCAGGTGAAAGTCAATGTCTTGAAGGTACGCATGAACACTGCAGTCTCCGGCAAACGTAGGAATGTTTCTGGCCAGCTTGTCAAGGCTTGTTGGAGGAGAGCTGTTGCTGGGGGCCCAATCCGTCTGGAGAGGATTCTGACCCTTTGCAGCTCCGCCCCCTTTAGCTTTTGGTGTTTGGCTGGCAGGCGCGGACTCGCTGGAAGGGGGAAACGGTGTGAGATGTTCTTCCCCTTCCCGGTCACTGTTAAGTCTGTAAGAATGTCTCAGTTCTCTGCGAACAATGTCAAGTTCGTCTCTGAGATCGTGTCTCTGCTGAGTGAGCTGATGGATTTCAGTCTCTGCTCTCTCAAGGAGAGCTTCAGCCCGTTGGAGCCTTTCGTTGAGTTCCTTCCGGGTGTTTTCCTCCGACTGCTGTCTTTGATCTGTGTGCAGACGAAGATCGTCCAGGGCATTTTGAAGTCTTTCAACTTCCTGTTGTAGCGTTGTGTCCGTCTCGTCCTCTTCCTCGGTCAGGAAGATTAGCTGGTCTAGCCGACTCTGTGTGTGGGCTCGGTCCTTCCGGGCTTCCGTGGCTTGAAGCCGTAGTGCGGCTGCCTTCTGCTCCAGGTCGAGGTCGTGCCAGCGGACTGAGGGACTGGGTGGGCTTGACATCTCGGCTTACTGTGAGCGAGAGAAGCACAGCACACACAAAAAGAGACACAATGCAAGTTTGTTTTAGGGTTAATGAGCTATACTCATACGGGCTATGCCGTTTATGAGAATTTCGGGGCTAACTGATGTCAACAGTTAGCGGAGCCAATTTCGTGGGTATGGGTAAAACCCACAATAGAGATTTGGACAGGCGGTAGCCTGGGGGTCGTTTTAGCGACGCCCGCTTTGATCGTCACTCTATTATTCAGCTTTCCTGGGGTCTCTCTTAGGTTCTGTGTCTAAGTGAAATGAAAGAAACAAATCACAACAGAGTGGAGAAAGAGACAAGGTTGAAGGTAGGGAAGATCAGAGGGAAACACAACACAAGGAAGTGAATTGGTCTGCAATGAAATGTCACAAACAATAACACGGGGAGCGTTATTTAAGGAAAATAAATAAAATGAGATAAAATTAAATAAAATAAAGAGGCCTAAGCCTTATTAACACTGCGAGAGTTCCTGATCGGGCCAGGAGATGCGTGGGTTATCGGGACAGGACCTCGGCAGAAGGTGTGTCTTTGAGAGAGAAAGGTGGGCCAAACACTTAAAATATATCCGGAGGAATATCTAGTATTCTGTGGTTCATAATAAGTGGATGGGTTTTATCAAATTTTAGTTTACCTGGGGTGAATAGAGGTCATCCAGGTGGAAACCAGCGGGCGCGGTCAGACTCTCCGACGGTCCCAACACCAGACAGAGCGCAGTGTCAGTAACGCCGGACAGATGATCCCCGCCCACCGGAAACCACCAGGGATGACTTTCGGATTACCACAGTGCACTGACTGAGTCCTGCCAATAGATACACAATAAGGGATTAAGATGTTAGACTTAAAGTGAATTAAGGCTTTCTGGTTTCATCAAATTGAGTAAATATGTATGCAGGAGTCAGAGGCAAAGGCTTTACTAAAATAATGATACAATGAAAAAGGGGTTATGATAACTGATGGTTAATCATCGGAATAACCTACCCCCCCTTTGAAGAGGCTGAAAAAAAAAAAAAATGAAATAAAATTTAAATAAACAACACAGGCTTGAGACGCAGGCAGAGGGATAGGCTCCGCAGTGGGTTTGTGCCACAAAGGAAAGGGGCGTATTCCTTCTCCGTGGTCCACCTGGTTGTTAGTGAACACAATTTAAATTAAAATTCAAACTAGTTTAAATTAAAATTCAAATAAGCATGCAAGGAGAGGTCCAAATAATAATAAAGAAGAAAAGAAAATTAGAATGAGAAAAGTGGAGTATAAATACTAATTATACAATAATTAAACTGAAAAATCAGAATGACTTCCTATAATCCTTACAATAACACTTAAGTTATTAGTATTGATTATAAAATAATCAAACGAGAAGGGTAGCAATGTTGAGACACTTCAATGCAGACTGGGGGTGAAACAGATATTGATACATCGACCCAAGATGGCCACACGGTGGCGTGCTTCCTCCTAGGTGGACTATCAATTAACTGAGTGAATCAAATCTAAGCTTTAATTCGAAAAGTTTTTTTTTTCGAACTTCACTTAAAGTGTGACAGTCAAAAACAGAAAAGAAGAATTGTCTAACTCCAAATAATATCAGCATAAGCTAAGCTTTGAATGCAGGTGAATATTTGAGAGTCAAACCATTCTTCTATCCTCGGGGGAGAGAAAGAGGAAAATTGTTAGCAGAAAAATGAAAGCCGGTATTATCTGAGAGCGTCCACCAGATGGCGTTATTGCGCTCATGCAGGCGTGACGTCAGTGGGGCGCGTGATTTGAGAACTGCCACACCTCTAAAGGCTGCCCTCTAGTGTTGGTCAGTGGCGTGATTCAGCAGTTTTTTTTTTTTTATCTGTGGAATCACGAGCATTTTGCGCTCTGTTGCATGCGGAAAATGACGCGAGTTTCACAACATGTGACTAACAGGAATTACACATTATACATTATACACATGAGACGGTTTAAAGAAGAAGAACAGGGATTATCATCGGTTTTCTTAATTCATAAAACTGGTCTCCAATTACACATTATATATGGTTTACAATAAAAACAGGAATTAAAACTTCTTGTTTTAATTTAATAGCGTGGTGAGCACGACAGGAATTAAACATCTGTGAACAGGAATTATTTCTTCTGTTTTACTTACACATTATACATTAAACGGTTCAAATAAAAACAGGTATTAATACTTCTGTTTTAATTAATAGAGCCGTGAGCACGACAGGAATTAAACATCTGTGAACAGGAATTATTTCTTCTGTTTTACTTAATAGAGCTGTGAGCAAACAGGCATTAGACTTCTGTTTAATTACTACAGCTGTGAACAGGAATTATTGCATCTGTTCCACCTCCCATTAACATTAATCAAAATAGCACTTTATGATAATGCATAGGTTTTCAAAATTGGATCGCGAGACCAATTTCTGACCAGGAGTTTATCGTTAACGTATATCATAAGGCCTATATTACGACTGAAACTGAGACACTGTTCAGATCAGATTTACTCCTTCGTACTAAAAAAAGATTCCTTTGTCTTTATTTAGTCGGTTTAAATCATGTTACATGTATCAACTGCAAAGGGTTTTGCTTCGTCTTTACAGAGACAGATGTAATGTCATGAACTGCAGTTTTAGCAGAGCTGGGCTGGCTTTGTGCCCGCCATCAGCTGGGTGAGTTCGCCTTAGCGACTTATCTCACAATTCAAAACGCGCGTGTACCATTATTAACAGCCATAATACACATTCAACTGAAACTGAATTTGTCCACCAAATAAAGTTTGAAACTGCCTAAAATAACTCCACCATACTGTAACAATAACGACTCGGGGTAAATGTGAATTAGCTCAAGAATATAGGGAATTTTGGGAATATTAATAATTATGACTCATGGTCATAATTCATAAGTCGCATGTACATTTATTTTATCAATTATCGAGATTACCTTGTTCTGTACTGTCTGATCATTACAGTTAAGAAGGGGGTATCCCTTTTCAAACTCCAAGAAAGTTTTATCTTCTGGCCACGAATATCAAACTTACTGAGTTTCTAAATGTAGTTTATATCGAGCTTGTAGCTTAGATCTTTAAATTTCATTGACTTTATAAGGTGGGTTTTCAAACACAGAGACAATTAAAAGTATACATGGGTTTATTAATAAAATGGCACACACTAGAGATTATATAAACTACAAATATAAACGTACGTAAAAATGCAAACAAACAAACAAACAAACATTTAACCGAACAAAAACATAAACATAGCGTGATCAGAATGAAAATGAAATGAAAGAAAGAAAGATATAGAGAGAAGGGAAAAGCTAGTAATTATTACATACAGAAACCTAAGTTCACGAGACACCTGGAACAGCTTTTATAGGAATCAATATACTTGCGAGTGCTCTTTCTGGTCAGGCTGAAGCTGATGCAGGAAGCGAGGATGGTGTCCTGTTTCTGCTGCGTCTTCCGGTGTCGCGGGAAGCTTGAAAGGCTCACTGAATGTAATGTTACCGGAAAATAAAGTTCATCTCCCGGGATGGG
This sequence comes from Leuciscus idus, assembly GCA_021554675.1. Lineage (NCBI taxonomy): Eukaryota > Metazoa > Chordata > Actinopteri > Cypriniformes > Leuciscidae > Leuciscus > Leuciscus idus. The sequence continues at coordinate 926,029 of CM038622.1, read as the reverse complement.
AGAGGTTTAAGGTCTTTGTTGCAAGGTACGCAGCTATGACTCGAACATGTGCTCGCTCGATAGAGAAGACCAGAGCCTCCTCCAGATGTTCCTTTGGAGAAGCGCTGCGCCGGGGAGAAGAAGGTCAAGAGAAGTTGGATGAGAGAGAAAGAGTTACTGAAGGTTTGGACTTTTATCAGTGTCCCATGTGCCGTCCCCTCCTTCGTGTAGGACGAATCAGCTGTCGAGATTTTTCGAGTGGGAAGATTCCTTTGTCCGGTTAGACACGCCCACTCGAATGAGTCATGATTGACTTTAACTTGAGAGGATTTTCTCCAGACATATGAACTTATAAAACAATGCGCATCACTGAATTCTGCTATCGGAATTCAACTCCGTTAGCTGGAGAGGATTACAGAGATATCAAAAATAGAATATAGGCTTTGTAGTAATGCAAAGATACATTATTATGCATTTGTATAGGCATTTGCAGTTCTATTAATGTTACAAATAGGACATGTATGCTTTCCTATGGTTTACACACACCTCTTAACACACAAATTTATATATTTAGTACATTTAAGAGTGACTTTATGGGTAAAAGTCCTTTTCTGTAGGGGGTTTCTGTTTCAAAGTCCAGAGTGTGTTTGTGTGTGTGTGTGTTGGAATGTTGCGACCCTGTTATCTCATGCATAAGGCTGGATAGCTCTGTGGTCAAATTTTATGACCTGCCAATGAGCTCGGGTTACGGAATGCGATTCTACTGGGAGAACATTCTTCAAAAATACATTTCAGATCCAAACACTCGAAGATCATAACTATATGATCAAAACAACATTAATCACACATGCATACAGGAAGTTCAGATACAAGTCTGAGTTACATACATTAAAGGATGTTGGTGTGTGTGTGTGTGTGTGTGTGTGTGTGTGTGTATGTGTGTGTGGAATGTCACGAGTCTATAAAAGTCACAGGGAGTCCATGCTGAAATGGGGGTTTTAGAGGGGATTCTCCCAAAACAGGGTTTCCTTATGTGACTCAAATGTCCCTCGGGGGAGCCACAAAGATGCAATTTTGACCGTTCAAGCAGACTTGGAGACGCCATGAACAACTCGTTGTCTGTTTGGAGATCAGGATTTACTAATTTGAACAGCATGTGACCGCATGTCATAGTCATTGTCGTTACAATGTCATCGGCGTAACAGTGGAAATTGAGTCCATGTTTACGGATGATATGACCTAGGGGTAGTATGTAAATGGTGAACAGCAGCGGACCAAGCACAGAGCCCTATGCTATGCGATTCAGTTCACACGATCTCCTCCCCACTTCAGGGGAGTCCACTACACTATGGTCGGTGGCAATGCCCCTGTCATATGTGCGGAAATCGCTACCTTATTGGCGAAAGGTGCGATCGAGATTGTCCCTCTAGCCGAAATGAAGTCCGGGTTTTACAGCCCCTACTTCATTGTACCGAAGAAATCCGGTGGGTTACGGCCAATCCTGGATTTGCGAGTTTTGAACCGGTCCCTCTACAGGATCCCGTTCAAGATGCTCACGGCCAAACGCATTTTCGAATGCATCCAGCCGCAGGATTGGTTCGCAGCGATCGACCTGAAGGACGCCTACTTCCATGTCTCCATTCTTCCACGACACAGACCGTTTCTTCGGTTTGCTTTCGAGGGACAGGCATACCAGTACGCGGTTCTCCCATTCGGGCTAGCCCTGTCTCCTCGCGTCTTTACGAAGGTCGTCGAGGCAGCCCTTGTGCCGCTTCGGCTTCACGGGGTCCGCATCCTGAATTATCTCGACGACTGGCTGATCCTAGCTCACTAGGATTTGCGAGCACAGGGACCTAGTGCTCCAGCAGCTAGCTCGTCTGGGCCTTCGGGTCAACTGGGAGAAGAGCAAACTCTGCCCCGTGCAGAGGATCTCTTTTCTCGGTATGGAAATCGACTCGGTCGCCATGTCACATCCAGCGTCACATCCAGAGCAAGAGTGCGGTTCCATTGAAATCCTTTCAGAGGCTCCTGGGGCATATGGCATTCGCAGCGGCAGCCACATCGCTCGGGTTGCTTCATATGAGAAGGCTTCAGCACTGGCTACGCGATCAAGTCCCGAGGTGGGCATGGCAACACGGCACGCTCAGAGTACCAGTTACTCCAACCTGTCGTCAGACCTTCACCCCGTGGATGAACCTCAGCTTTCTACGGGCCGGAGTGCCCTTAGAACAAGTTTCCAGTCATGTTGTTGTCTCAACAGATGCCTCCACCACGGGTTGGGGTGCCATGTGCAATGGACATGCTGCCGCGGGCTCCTGGACAGGACCCCAGCGCCTTTGGCATGTCAATTGCCTCGAGTTGCTGGCTGTACGTCTCGCTCTGAACCAGCACGTACTAGTTCGATCGGACAATACCGCGACTGTAGCATACATCAACCGTCAAGATGGTCTACGCTCATGCCGTATGTCGCAACTCACCCGCCACCTCCTCTTATGGAGTCAGAAGCATCTGAGGTCGCTTCGAGCCATGTATATTCCCGGAGACCTGAACTGTGCAGCCGACGAGCTCTCTCGGCTTCAGCCCCTCCCTGGAGAATGGCGACTCCATACCCAGTCGGTTCAGCTGATTTGTGAACAGTTCGGCGACGCACAGGTAGATCTGTTTGCCTCCCATGACTCTTCCCATTGCAGCCTGTTTTACTCCCTGACTGAGGGCACGCTCGGCACAGATGCACTGGCGCACAGCTGGCCGCGGGGCCTCCGCAAGTATGCGTTTACCCCAGTGAGCCTAAGATCAGGGAGGACGAGGAGCAGGTCCTTCTGGTTGCGCCTCATTGGCCCACCCGGACTTGGTTCTCCGAACTCATGCTCCTCGTGACAGCCCCTCCCTGGCCAATTCCTCTGAGGAAGGATCTCCTTTCTCAGAGACGGGGCACCCTATGGCACCCTCGTCCCGATTTTTGGAACCTCCACGTGTGGCTCCTGGACGGGTCGAGGCAGGTTTGAGTACCCTACCACCAGCGGTGGTGGCTACCATCACTTCCGCTAGAGCATCGTCCACGAGACATGCCTATGCGTTGAAGTGGAACCTTTTCGTCACCTGGTGCTCTTCTCGCCGAGAAGACCCCAGTAAATGCCCGATCAGTGTCGTGCTTTCCTTCCTGCAAGAAGGGTTGGAGAGAAGGCTGTCTCCCTCCACCCTTAAAGTATATGTTGCTGCTATCGCCGAACATCATGATGCAGTTGAGGGTAAGGAAATTGGAAAGCACGACCTGGTCATCAGGTTCCTGAGAGGAGCGAGGAGACTGAATCCTCCTCGCCCCCCTCCTCTCGTACCCTCTTGGGACCTCTCAGTGGTTTTAACTGCCCTGCGGAGTGCTCCCTTTGAGCCTTTGCAAGCTATGGAGCTTAAGTTCCTGTCAATGAAGACAGCGCTCCTGCTTGCACTGGCCTCCATCAAAAGGGTAGGGGACCTGCAGGCATTTTCCGTTGACGAAGCGTGCCTGGAATTCGGGCCGGCTAACTCTCATGTGATCCTGAGACCCTGGCCTGGATATGTGCAGCGCCAATGAGTCTGAATCTAATTGCTCCCTTTGACACGTATGTGGCGTGGTAGAAATTAAACAGAAACACCTCCAAGCTCTGTCGTGAGCTTCAAACAGATCGTAATCAGTTCAACTCCCCTCTCACGGCAAGAAATTAGTCCAGCTGGCAGGAAAAGCCCTCTCCGAGATGCCCAATACACACACAAACATTCTTTGCATTTAACTCCGAATATAAGTGATTCCAAAATGTATATGATGTATTCCTGTATGCATGTATGTTTCCCCCCTCATATTAGCCTAGTTATGACTTTCTAGTTGTGTTAGTTGAACTGAAGTGCTTATTTTAAAGAATAAGAATGTATCTCTACGTTTGTATCTTCCTGACATATCGATCTTGGTACCGCATTAAACCTCTCGGTTTGCCTAAGCTAAATATATCTAGTAGGTTACCATAAAATGTATTATACAATGTTTACCATCTTTTGGAGTAGAAATGACAAAGTCTAACACCACCATAAACCATGCAAATTAGGCTGTCAAGAGGAGACAAAGAAACTCTCTCCCGCTCAAAGTTTCTGAATTCTATTGGTCGGTTCACCCAGTAAAGGTGTGGACTACGATTCCCTTAAAGGACGATGACGGTGCTCATCGCTCTCTCTCAAGCCTTTTCTCTCTTCAAGTTTTTGTTTCTTCAAGCCTTTTCTTTCTTCAAGTTTGTTTTGTCTCTAAGTTTGTCTCAAAAATATGAACATATCACACCAGTCCTCAGGTCTTTACACTGGCTCCCAGTTAGATTTAGGATTGATTTCAAAGTATTATTACTGGTATATAAATCATTCAATGGCCTAGGACCTCAATACATTGCAGATATGCTCACTGAATATAAACCCAACAGATCACTCAGATCATTAGGATCATATCAGCTAGAAATACCAAGGGTTCACTCTAAGCATGGTGAGTCTGCTTTTAGCTATTATGCCAGCCGCAGCTGGAACCAGCTTCCAGAAGAGATCAGATGTGCTCCTACAGTGGTCACATTCAAATCCAGACTCAAAACACTTCTGTTTTGCTATGCATTTACTGAATGAGCACTGTGCCGCTGTTCGTCCGACTGTACTGTACTGTATTTCATTTAATTTTTCTAAACTGTTTTAATTATTCTTATTTCTTTTTATTATTTTAATTTCTTCTATGTAAAGCACTTTGAATTGCCATTGTGTATGAAATGTGCTATATAAATAAACTTGCCTTGCCTTGCCTAAGTTGTCCTCTCTCCGAGTTTTGTTTTATGTCTTGCCTTGTTTTAGTCTCGTGTTCATCCGGAAGAACCGAAAGAACGCTTCAAACTAACGGACACACCAAGGACGGACACTCACACACACGCATTCTTGCTCAGCAACAAAGATCGATGCAAGTATTATTCCTATCGAGATTTAAATGCGTTTAAGGTTGTCTGCCCCTGCTTTAAGGTGATTTGATTCATTGCTGGCTCTCAAAGGTTAACTGTTTGTGATATTTTGCCATTCTGTGATCTGTTCTTTCTTTCTTTATTTACTTTCGTTATTCTGTTTCTATATGTTCTTTGTGTAAATGTAGTCGTGTGTTTTTATAGTTTCATTTATTAAACCCATTATACGCTTGATTGTCTCTGTCTCCGAACAAAGTCTCTTAAATGTGTGACCTTAAGCTACAAGCTTTATATTGTTGAGTAGGCTACTTCAGTCAGTAATCTTATAGAACAGGAAAATTATTCTTCATGTCCAGAAGAATAGTCTTTCTTGAGAGTTTATAGGAAGAATGATCCTTCTTGAGAGTTGATAAGAAGATCGTACGGTCGGTTCGGTGGACGAATGAATTATTCGATGTAAAATTAATTCTGTAAAGGTTAGGCCTATTCTGAAATTTTATCTATAGCCTATCTGTACATTCACAATTGATTATAATTCATTGTAGTTAATTGTCAATATATATATAGATAAAAATATATGGGCTATGTATTCCCTTTTAGGGCGATTTAAAATGTGTAGGTAATAATTGATCATAACCAGTATGATTAATTATTAATTATATATTCCCCTCATTTGAGCTGATTCGCTACACATCCCTTCACCAAAGTATGTCTATGGGGCAACTTTGACCAGCTCTTGCACTTACTTAAAAAACTTACACCCCATTGTGAGGTATGTTCTTACAGAGCCTGCCAGCCTCTTCAAATGTGGTAACCCATATGTTTCTACAAAATCGTTGCTCAGAGCTTTGAATTGACTTGAGGAATTAGATAAATACCAGGCAGTCTACTCGAGGAACGACCACTCCCTGAGAGGACAAAGGACCTTTCTGGAAATTAACATTTGAACTCTCTCTTGTGAAACTAGCACCATCATTTGAAACGCAAGTCTCACCTAAGCAATCCTAATCTACACCTCTTCCCCTCTTCCCCCATCCCTTCTCTCTCATGCTGAGATCACCAAAATTCACCCAAGAATCTATATGGTTTAATGTGAATAATTATCATACAGTATTACACATGTTTGGTATCATTTGAAATGTCTCAGTGCGACTGGTACAAAGGTCTCATTCCCAAAGAAGTAAACCAAAAGGTAACAAAGTTTTTAAGAGGCAAATGGCCTCCTACTCCCAAAAGGTGTAAACTCAATGCAAAACACACATTACTACCAAAACACATTCGACATGGATTACCATAGTAACACATTGCTTTCACTTATTGATGACATCATACCCTTAGCCGGCAAGTACAGCAGATTCCGCCATAGTCGTTGCCTGAGTTACGGTCACGTATGTAAATGTGGGGCGGAGCTAACAAAAAAGGGGCGAGATCTTTTTGGGGTAGGGCCTGTTTGTTTTGGTGATTTCAAATATCAACATTGGCCAGAATTGTTTTTTAAAAACTGCTGATCCCACCTTTAATCTCTTAAAGGTGCTGTAAGCGATGCCACGCGTTTTTTGGGCCAAAACATTTTTTTGTCACATACAGCAAACATCTCCTCACTATCTGCTAGCTGCCTGTCCCCTGAACACACTGTAAAAAAACGCGGTCTCTGTAGACACCACAGGCTCCACAAACGGCAACAAAAACAAACTGGGCTCACCCGCACCATGAAACACAACAAACAGTGCTCCAGCCAATCACCGAAAAGAAGTATTTGAGGGTGGGGTTTGGGGGGTTAGTTCGCGTGCACATGAAGTGGGTGTGTGGAGGAGAGAGACGCATGAAGAGGGAAGTTTGAATTATGGCCGACACACGACCAAAGAGACGACGTTCCGATGAACAAATTGCAAAGAAGAGGGACGAGGATAAGGAACGAGGATAAGGAACGCGCGAAATACCGAATTTACATCGGAAAAAACTTCGAAAGGTGGCGAGAACTCCGCCGGCAGAAGGGCTTCCAATCCACATTCAGTTGCTCTGTTTTTGCAGAACAGGTAAATCCATATTTCTTTCTAAACTGACGTTCATGTTCGCCAAACCAACACAAGGATGTAATTAGCTAGAACTATGCAGTCAGCGTTAACTTTGGTGAATACAACACATAACGTTATGTTTCTAGCAGCTAGCGATCAATCTCTATTGTAAATGATCAAGCAAATTCACAGTAGGGCGACAATTTGTGTGAATGATTGTTTTCATCCACTCTTTGTTATGAATTTGAATGTTCATTTATAGGCTGTTGACAACTTTGACTAAATTTGTTTACGACGCCGCCGTTGTTTATGCTGACTGGGAAACGCGAAGCTACGTTATCTTGCTATTATTGCGTCCTTGTATGGGAGCTATAGTTATAGCTTCAGGTGGCGAAACGATTTTAAAATAATGTTTCTCTTTTTCTGCATTCTGTTCTGCAATATATAAAACCCTTTATCTAACTTGGCGACATTACACATTGAATGAAGTATTCAAAGTAAACTTGTAAACAATGTAAACTCAGTAAAACGTAACTTTGTTTGTAGTGACTAGACTTTCCTTTATGCCGGAAGGGAGGGGAGGAGGGAGGAGACGGGATGAGGAGGAGGGAGGGTCTAGCTAGCCTCCGTTTTGTTTGACAACAATTCGAATGTCAACAAGAAGTTACGACTCCCAGCATCGCTTACAGCACCTTTAACAAATATAAATATATTTTTATTTAATATATACAAAATATTTTTCCAAAGTTTTGTTTTAACCCTCTGAGGTCGAGAAACGCGCCGACGCGTTTTGCTGGATTTTTTTCACATAGCAGCAACATAAACTTAAATTACTCCGTCATTTAGGGTTATACAGAAAAAAGAAATATAAAAAAATAATCTGTGATATTTCTACTTTTTTATGTGTCCACTTACAATCAAATCAAAACATTGTGCTTTTGTAAAATAAAAAAAATAAACAGGGTGTGCGTTCTGCCTCTCCGTCGCGGTGAACTTTTTTTTCTTGAGCACGTCTATAAACTGAAACAAAACTCAGCGAATACTTGTCACACATTTATGAGCCATATACCTTTATGCACATTTAAGTGTGTACTTTTAAATGATCGGATTCAAACTGAAAACAAATATTCTCTGTTTAAGTAATTTGTATAAAACCAACAGGATGTCCAGTATCTCAAACGCTTGCTAATTACTTTTTAATTCGACACGCCCACTCGCGCAAAAGAGATTCACATGCAAATCTCCACATGGGACGCGAACGCCCTCGTTACCTCAAACACAAAACACCAAAACACTTCACAAGTCTCTGCTTTTCGTCGAGTTTGGAAGACACGTCTGAGCTTACATTGGATTTACCTCAGAAGAAGAACGCGATTTGAAGACAAGAAAGATGTAAGGTAAGAAATTCTTACTTATTAGTTTATGGTATTGTTGCATAAACTTCACATTGCAGTTGAACTGTTGCTAGATATATGGTGAATATTATACTATTTAGACCCGTGTTTACTGTTAAATACTGTTTGTGGATATCTGCTCAAACATAGATATGTATAACCATAATGTTTAATATTTTGGAGCGCGATGGCGTTTGAATGTATCATATTTTGGAGCGCGATTGCGTTTGAAAGGAAAAATGCACCAAACATTAGGCTTTATGTTTTTACTATTATCTCATTTCATATCATCATAACGAATGGAAACATTTGAAGTAACATATGATAATCAATATATTTTTCTCTAGCGTAGTTGTTCTTGAAATCTTTTGGAAGATTTAATTTATTGTTATTATTATTTTATGCAGCACTGCGAAGCCTATGCCTACAAGGCACAACAAACCTGGTGTTCATTATATATTGTTGGAAACATGTGTGTGTGTGTGTATTCTGTGAATTTTAAAAATAAATTTTAACCAGAAAAATCTAAAATCTATTCCCAAAATCGTGCAGCCCTAGTTTCTCTTGATATCAGTATGTTCACAGTTTTTTCTTTTTTTTTTTCTTTCAGGGACCAGATGCAACTGAGTCCTGCTGACTTCAACATTCACATGAGTCTCTGTACATGAACATGGTAAAGTGAAAATCAAACACCTTGGAAATGAAAGGTATGTACAATGTTTTTAGGAATGGCACAAAGGTCTCTGTCTTTGGATCATTGTTTTCAATGTGCTCTTTTGTCATTTGTATTTTTGGATTGTGTTGTGTTGTAAATAAATCCAAACAATCTAAAAGCCATTCTTTTTTAAATCTCCTCATTCTTTGTGCAAGGTTGCTCTGAATGACAGGGCCCGATCGCTCCTAATAGGGCAGTTAGGGGAGTGTCTTTGTCTTTCTCAGGTGTTAAAGCCTTACAGATGATCACGCCTCTTCGCATATGGCTTTGTCACACAAAACACGTCTTAGAAATTTTAAATCAATATATTGTCTTATCTGAATGAGCAGTCAGGGTGATTTTCACATAGTTTTGGAGCAAATATTCTAGGCTATGTCATACAATTTTCAAAAGTCTTGTGAAGAAATAATCAGTATGGGTTTCATGGCCTTATTTCAGTGAGAATTTTTTTTTGTATTTTCACAAACCACGCATAAATGTCATTATCTCAAAACTACAAACTTTTACATACATGCTGCTGATATATTATTGTAGCAGAGTTTGTGCTGAATACAGTGTAATTAGACTTTAGCCATGAAAATGTCACTAGTAACAGAAAAAAACACAAATGTCAGAGCATGTCAGAACACCTCCAGGGCCCAGAAAACAGCTCAGACCTCAGAGGGTTAAAGGGATAGTTCACTTTAAAATGAAAATTCTGTCATCATATACTCACCCTCATGTTGTTTCAAACCTGTATGAATTTCTTTCTTCTGCTGAACAGAAAGGAAGATATTTAGAAGAATGTCAGTAACCAGGCAGTTTCTGGTCCCATTGACTTCCATAGTATATTTTTTTCCTACTATGGAAGTCAATGGGACCCAGCAACTGTCTGGTTACTGACATTCTTCTAAATATCTTCCTTTCTGTTCAGCAGAAGAAAGAAATTCATACAGGTTTGAAACAACATGAGGGCAAGTATATGATGACAGAATTTTCATTTTAAAGTGAACTATCCCTTTAATAAGATTTTCGTGCCGTGGCTGTGGGAGCGCGAACATGTGTGACATAACCATGCTCACTTACTATACCGTCTCATTCTGAGTCTGATGGATCTTGACATGTTCATCCTGGAATATGGCCATGATGTGTCTTCTTACATGGTTGTTTAACCCTCTGGGTTAAAGATAGAGGTCTTCATGGGGGACCTGAGACCCGAGGACCCAGTATCCGACCCGGCAGGTTCGAGTCTATATTTTAAATGGTCAGCCGCGTCCAGGTCATGTCCCAATCTATTACTTTGGGTCCCGGGTTTATTTAACATTGTGTGTAATTAATCTGTGGGGTATTTTGAGCTAAAACCTCAGATACATACTCTGGGGACATTAGAGACTTATTTTACATCTTTTTTTATTTAACGTTTTACACCAGAATTTAGTAAGACACCAAAATAAGCTAGATTTAGTTTGTTTGTCCTTTATGACTATTGTGCATCTAACATAATACATACATTTCTGGAAATTGCCACACCAAAATCGGTCATTTTGATTGCAAAATTTTTTTTTTTTTAAATCGTGAAATCCTGGTGGGACTGTATATAAAGAAACATACTTGAGTAAACCACAATTGATTTTATGTTGTTATGAGTGTTATAGTGTTGGAAACTCAGAAGCGAAGACCAGGAGACTTGGTTGTTTCTTCAGCAGGATTCTTTATTGAGAACACAAGCTGTCGGTAGCTGCAGTCATCAAGTCTGACTAAAGCAACTTTACATAGCAATTTATATACATTTAGGGGGAGGGATTTACATCGAGGTGGATACACTCTGAACAAAGCATGTAAATTAAGTATACAGGTTTAGGAACCCGCCCTAGACTCTAGAGTGTTACCAATCCTAAGGCAAAAGGTGAGAGTCTCAGTAATTTGACTCATTTAACTTACAATAGAGAAAACAGGTCTGGCAGGAATCTCTTGCGGGAAACTATGTTTAACAGCTGGATTTCAGTCTACTAAACTTTCTCAGTTTATAGTCTATTGGATTGGAACCTAAATTAAACATTTAATAGATTTGTAATACAACAATAGTATGGCATTTATGTTGATATCAACATTTAACTGATTGTGTCTCATTTTAACAGCTACAGAACGGCACAGAAAGCAGAGAGAGCGCCGTCTACAGGCAGGTAAGGGAACATTCAGTCCAATGATAAAGTATGCTGATGAAATTGCATTGGTCTCCTGTCAGAAAGAAATGAATTGCTCCTTATACTTTGAGTATATTGACAGTATTATTTGTAGGGGTGTAAATCGGACAGTTCATCATGATACGATATGATATCGATTCTCTCAGCCAGCAATATGATATTTGCAGATACCTCAAAAAGTTCTACGATATGATTTGATTCAGGGCTATATCGATTGATTTATCGATATTTAGATATTATGTGCCAAGTTTACACAACCAGCTAAATTTTTATTAACTCACAAATGCAACCAAAATATATAAGAGTAATGTTTAATTAAACTATTTGAAAATTACATGCCATCTCCCAATTGGGACATTTACTACAGAAGAGTTCATTTGTAAAAACAGTAGGGGTGACCCCGAATAGTCGACGATTCGATGCTTCGATTGGAGGAGCCTGATTCGACTACCGATCTCACGGTCGAATCTTCGCAGAGGTGTTATGAAACGAGGATCATGCCACTTTGGCTATATGACGGCGCTCAATGTCTGAGTTCACAGAACTACCGGTTTTCTGTCAATACGTTAATATTCAGCCTATTATGATAATTTTGTATATAAAAACTGTGCAAAGAAAGAAGCTTTTAATAAATATGTTTTAACGTGCGTGAATAAATCAATACACCCCGTGACAGATTTAAGTTTCACTTTCAATCCGTGACCGACAGAGGAGCATCTTGGCGGCAAGGATTTAAATCTTTAACAATGTCTGGGATAAGAAAATCTAAAGTGTGAATGTACACCATCAGAAAGGATATTCTCCAAGGCTGGATTTAGCATCAGGAAAACCATGATCGTACTTCTGCCGGCCAACGTTAACAAGTTGGTTTTCCACGGGACATTCTAAAATGCTTAACGTGAAAAAAGCTTTTAAAACGCTTAAAAGGCACTTTAACGTGGCTTAATGTATGTACACACTTTATTAAGAAACAGCCGGTTCTAATTAGATTTTTGGATGCTGTGAACATGTTTAGCTAAAGACTGCCACTCGAGTTTAGCATTTATTGTTGTTTCTGCAGTTAAAAAGACAAAGTTGAAAATTCTGGCTACTATCGTTATTTTAATAATTTCTTTATTTTAATTGTATTTATTGATCTGTCAGGGTTATCTAATCTAACTATTTGTGGCTTGTGTTTTGAATATATGTTCCCCTTCACTTTAGGCTTTTTGCACACATTTTCTCCTCATCTTGTGACTTGATTCTGATTTATTTCGTTTTGTATTTTTATTTATTAGAAAGGTATATTCTGTTCTAATTTAATTTAGTAAATAAATTGTTTCTTTTTTCAGTGCATCGATGTTGTCCTGTACTTAGAGCCTGCTCGCACAGGTAATTTAGCCGATTTAATTTGATTTGCATGTGAAATGCAAATCCTGTCTGCAGTGTGGTCTTTCTGGAGTTATTTATGTTATTTCTTAGTTTTATTGATCCAAAATGTTTTTATACATTTTCTTCTATATCTTTCAGTGATTTTCTGTACATCACCACTTTGAAATGTTAAAGCCCCGCCCCCGCCCCACCCCCATCCCCATACACATGATTCGACTATTAGTCGACTATAGGCAAGACTTGACGATTCTGATTCGACTATGAAAATCCATAGTCGGGGACACCCCTAAAAAACAGATAACTCCGTTGTTGTTAATCTATGCAAGAGGAAATGCATAGATGGACGTTACATAAGTGTAGTAAATGGGATGCTATAGACAAAGTTGTCCAGTAGAGGGCGGCATGGGTTTGCATATGTTACCTTTTCTCTTGATGCACTGGAGTAGAGAGTAGTGCTGTTCCGGTGTCAGTCTGTTATCTGCTGAGACGGTGTCGAGATGCGTTGTCCGCTCTGCACCTGTTAATAAAGATTCAAAGTAATTTATCTCCATGTCTCCAGATTTATGATGCACCAAAGGATATTACATAAATGGCGACGAGGATAAAAAGGCACTAAGGAACCAGGCTGAAAATTGTACAAGGAGTACAGACCACATGTAGAGAAGAGCAGACTGTGGATAAACACGATGGCAGCGCTGGTAGGAACGGTGAGCCCTTTTGACGGTGAGACACAATTATGGGAGGAATACAGTGAAATGCTGGAATTTTTCTTTCAAGCAAACGAGATTACCGACGCTGACAAAAAGAAAGCAGTGCTATTAAGTGGGGTAGGTGCAGCCACTTATAGTTTGTTGAGAAGTTTGTTGTGTCCCATGACTCCAGGGGAGAAAACATATGGGGGGTTGATAAACGTGCTCAAAGCCCACAATCCAAAGCCGAGTGAAATCGTGCAAAGATATACGTTTAATTCACGCACACGGAAGAATGGAGAGACTGTTGCTGACTATGTGGCTGAGTTGAAAAAATTAGCACAACATTGTGAGTACGGGGCAACACTTTCGCAAATGCTGCGTGACAGGCTTGTGTGTGGAGTGAATGGATGCAGAGACGGCTATTGTCGGAAGTGGACTTAAACTTCGAGAAAGCACTTAATATCTGTCAAGCAATGGAGTCGGCAAACACAAATGTAAAAGATTTACAAGGAATGTTAACAGCGCAAGCAAAGAGGATGCTGAAAGGACAAACATCGATGCATTGAGTGTATTCAGCGGAAAAGAAAAGCCAGAAAAAAGACTGTGTGTGTTACAGATGCAAAGGAAATCATGCGCCCGAGGAATGCAGGTTTGTGAATGAACTCTGTCATACATGTGGGAAGCGTGGACACATAAAATGAGCATGCAGGTCGAAGCAAGCTGGGGCGAGTTCACAGAAAGCACTGTTCAAAGGACAAAGAGTGGAGAGAAAGGAAAAAGAGAAAGGCAGGAGGTCACATTTAGTCAAAGAGGAGGAAATGAGTGATGCAGAGGATGCAAGCGACATCAATACAATGTACAGTGTATCACAAAGCCTACCTAAAGTGGCTCCTATCACACAAAAGTTAAAGGTGAATGGCATGGAAGTGGAGTTTGAAGTTGACACAGGATGTGGTGTCACAATCATCAGCGGGGAGCAATACTCCAAGCTATAGAAAAGAACAGACATGCCCAAGTGGAGATCATGCAATCTGAACTTGAAGACATATACCGGTGGGAAGATGGGGGTGCTGGGACAAGTCACAGGAAGTGATATGCCAGGAAGTAGGAAAAAAAACTGCAGATGGTCGTAGTAGAAGGGGCAGGGCCAAATTTGTTGGGCCGTGGCTGACTAAGAGACTTGGGGCTGCTGCCACAGCTGGTAAATAAAGTAACAACAACTCCAGCTCTAAAATTGTCAGATGTTTTAGACAGGCACACTGAAGTGTTCAAAGAAGAGATGGGACAGCTTAAAGGCACCACAGCGAACATTCATATTAACCTCGAAGCCCAACCACGATTCTATAAGCCTCAACGTTTACCCTTCACAGTAAAACCCCTGGTGGAGGCAGAGCTTCAAAGACTGGTGGAAGAGAAAATTATAGAACCAGTACAGTTTTCAGAATGGGCAGCACACATTGTACCTGTGAGGAAGCCAGATGGCTCAATTCGAATTTGTGGGGATTATAAACTCACAGTCAACAGAGCATCCAGGGTGGAACAATATCCTATTCCTAAAGTGGATGATTTGTTTGCACAGTTAGCTGGAGGGCAGAAATTCTCAAAGCTGGGCATGAGCAATGCGTATCAGCAGATCATGCTTGACACAAGTGCAAAGAAATAGGTCACTATCAATACACACAAAGGACTGTACACTTACTGTAGGTTACCATTCAGGGTAGCGTCAAGCCCAGCCATCTTCCAGCGCACCATGGAAGGAATCCTGCAAAACATGCCACACGTCACAGTTTATTTGGATGACATTTTAGTCACAGGGACTAGTGAGGAAGAGCATCTAAGAAACCTGGACGAGGTATTGTCTCGGCTAAAAAGAAGTGGGCTGAGGCTGAAACGCAGCAAGTGTGAGTTCCTTGGAGAGGAGGTGGTATTTCTAGGCCACAAAATCAGTGCCGCAGGTGTGCAACCAGTCGCCGAAAAGGCAAAGCGATCCAGGAAGCCCCCACAGGCTTATTTAGGCCTGTTGAACTATTATCATAAGTTCCTGCCTAGTCTATCCACCTTGTTAGCACCATTACATGCACTGTTGAGGAAGAAGACAAAATGGACATGGGGCTCTGAACAAAAAGAAGCCTCCGAGAAGTCAAAAGATCTTCTGCAGTCGTCAGCCATACTAGTGCATTATGACATAAAGAAACTGATCATTCTGGCTTGTGACGCTTCCCCATACGGGGTTGGAGCCGTGTTGTCGCACAGGATGGAAAACGGCACAGAGCGGCCGATCGGATTTGTGTCACGAACACTGAATGCAGCTGAGAAGAATTACTCTCAATCAGAGAAGGAAGGTCTAGCTGTCATCTTTGGTGTAAAGAAATTCCACACATACTTGTATGGGAGGCAGTTCACCATTGTAACAGATCACAAACCGTTGATTTCATTATTTAATGAACTGAGAGAAGAACTCGGTGTACAGGGAGGCTGTGTTCTGTGGGGAGCGCGCGTGGGGATTCCCTCTCCGGGCCACGCAGCTCTATTGAAACAATTACACATCACTCACCCAGGGATAACATAAGTTACATGTGGTGGCCACAGATGGACGTAGAAATAGAAGGCATGGTAAAAACTTGTGCCACATGCCAAGAGAATAGAAATTCTCCACCCTGTGCACCTTTACATCCGTCGGAGGTGCCATGGAGAAGAATCCACATTGATTATGCTGGTCCGTGGTTAGGGAGAATGTTTTTAATCGTAGTGGATGCCTACTCTAAATGGCTAGACGTGTACCCGTTAAACAAGTCTACCTCTGCTGTAACCATTCAATGCCTGAGACAAAGTTTTAGCCAACATGGGATACCTGCAATTGTGGTGTCGGATAATGGCAGTAGTTTCACAAGTGCAGAGTTCCAAGAGTTCATGGCCCGAAATGGCATCAAACATATCACCACAGCACCGTATCATGCAGCTTCTAATGGACTGGCTGAACGGGCGGTGCAAACGTTCAAAAGTCTAATGAAGAAGAGCAAAGGAGATTCCATTTGAGACAAAGCTTGCTAGAGCATTGTTCAGTTACAGGATCACACCACCGTCGACTACTGGGAAATCTCCTGCGGAACTCTTGTGTGGAAGAAAACGAAGGTCAAACCTTGGATCTCATCCATCCTGACTTTAAAAGTAAAGTGCAGGAAAAATAGATGAAGCAAAAATGTTACCATGATCGACATGCTAAAAAGAGATAGGTGACTGAAGGTGACCAAGTGTACACTAAGAACTTTGGTTCAGGGACTATCTGGATTCCTGGGACAGTTCAGAAACAGACGGGACCGGTGTCTTGTACTGTTGCACTTGGAAATGGCCAGATAGTGCGCCGGCACATAGATCAAGTGAGGAACAGGCATGTTGTGCCTTCAGAGGAAACACTGGAGTTGGAGGAAACATCTATGAAAGAGGGGGACGAGTTAACATCAATTGCAGGTGTCACATTCTCCAAAGACACAAATGTGGAGCAGACAGAGGAAACGACCAAGGAGCTGTTAAGGTCAGAAACTCCTTTGGTGAAAGACAATTTAGAGTTAAGGAGGTCGACGAGACAGAAGACTCCGAGTTACTTACAGGACTATGAGTAGTTAGAAGTGAGTTCCCCAGCCACAGGGCAAGAATGCGTCCTGGAACTCACTGGGACGGAGGTAGTCCACTCGAAGTCCTTAGTTTATGTTGTAAATGCACAGATGTTATGGTGTTGTGTTGTTTTTCTTACATATATTAAAACTTGGTAAAATTTACAATAGTTATAAAACATGTGATATATTGTAAAGAGTAATGTAGATAACTACTTGAAGCTAGTGTTATCTGGAGAAAGGGGATGTAGTAAATGGGATGCTATAGACAAGGTTGTCCAGTAGAGTGTGGCATGGGTTTGCATATGTTACCTTTTCTCTTGATGCACTGGAGTAGAGAGTAGTGCTGTTCCGGTGTCAGTCTGTTATCTGCTGAGACGGTGTCGAGATGCGTTGTCCGCTCTGCACCTGTTAATAAAGATTCAAAGTAATTTATCTCCATGTCTCCACATTTATGATGCACCAAAGGATATTACAATAAGGATATGTAGAGTGTCAAAATAAAGGTACCTCATATCGATATTTTTCGTGTGGCAATGATGCTTTGTATCGTTAGACGTTTTATTGGTGCATCGATCCATATTCATGTATTGTTACACCCCTAATTATTTGTTGGTTTGATAGCAGTTATCAAACCTTCTTAATATTGAAAAGACAAAAGAGATATGCCTGAGGAATCAAAAAAGAATAGTAGGTAATGGCCCTGCATACAAACCAGTTGTCATAAAAGGAAAAACTGTAGAGCAGGTCACGAATTTTAAATACCTAGGTACAATTATTGATGAGAAACCTAATTTTGAAAGTAACGTAGAACATCCATAAAAAGGCAAGACATTGCCTGGGTCTTCTTAGAGAACGTTGTCTCTAACAACGGTATATAGATCAATGATTGAGAGTATTCTTACATATAATATTGTTTCATGGTAAGGTAATCTAACAGTTAAACAGAAGAACAAACTTTTACAAATAATCAATCAGTGGACACAAACAACACCCACTTCATGGCTTATTTGATTGTTTTATGAAAAAAAGGCAAATGCGATTTTTAAAGATCAAACTCATCCATTTCATTCTACTTTTAAAATGCTCCCATCTGAGCGTAGACTCAATTCCTTTGGCCAGAAGAAACGTGTTAAAAAAAATAGTTTGTCCCAATGGCAGTGATTATCTTATTTTCTAATATAATACAAGAGAATAGCTGTCATTATAGCGTTTTTGTAATGGATTTTTTTTATTTTTTTTATGATGGGGATAGTGTTTAATTGTATAATTTAGTTCATTCTGTGTTTGTGTTGTTAATGTGGATGTCACCAGTGTCAAAGTATTACAATTCGTCTAGGTTTAATCGTAACAAAAATATAGACATGACTCCCACGCCCAGTCGTCAGACCCGAAAGATTCAAAAGACTACAAAATTCAAGATAAACATTTTATTAAGATGGGAGAAAATAAACATTTATAAAATTGAGTGTTTTCAGAGTAGCAAAAGAACCAGTAGGTGTAATAATCTTCAGGAAGACCCAAGGCCCAAAATAAAATGTCAAACTAACTTCCCTCAAAGTATCCAAAACAAAATCCAACAAATTACCCTCAATACACTAACAAAACAGAACGAACGTGAAATCAAAAGAAAAGGGCAGGTCAACCCAACAAAACACCACTGAAAATAAAAGAATTTCCGCCTTGTGACAAATAAGACAATAAACTTAACCCTCTGGCGTCTGAGCTGTTTTCTGGCCCTGGAGGTGTTCTGACATACTCTGACATGTGTGCTTATTTCTGTTACTTGTGACATTTTCATGGCTAAAGTCTGATTACACTGTATTTAGCACAAACTCTGCTACAATAATATATCAGCAGCATGTATGTAAAAGTTTGTAGTTTTGAGATAATGACATTTATGTGTGGTTTGTGAAAATACAAAAAAAAAATTGTCACTGAAATAAGGCCATGAAACCCATACTGATTATTTCTTCACAAGACTTTTGAAAATTGTATCACGTAGCCTAGAATATTTGCTCCAAAACTATGTGAAAATCATCCTGACTGCTCATTCAGATGTCACGTTTTGGGTTTGTTCTTATGTTTCTGTGTCATGTCTTGTTTCCATGTCTGTCATGTGATTCCCTGTTTGTCATGTGATCCTGCCATGTCTTGTCATTGGTTAATTGTTTGATCATTGTTCACAGGTGTCCCTTGTTTTGTCATTAGTCTGTGTATTTAAGCCCTCTTGTTTGCCATGTGTGTTGGTCAAGTATTGTTTCCTGTAGTCTGCTGTTGTGCAACGTTCATGTTAATGCTTTGGTTTTTGTTTTCATGCCATGCCATGCCATGCCATGTTTTTGTTTCATGTTTTATTTTAGTTACAATAAACTGCACTTGGGTTCTCATTTCTCAACTTGCCTCCAGTGGATCCCTTATTACAGAATACTTGACCTACAACAATGAACCCAGCGGTTGCACTCCTAAACCTACGCCAGGGGAATCTTCCCCTGGAAACGTATGTGGAGAAATTTTGTGGGCTGTGTTGCCAGTTGGATTTTAATGATGTGGCCCTCAAGGACATATTTAGGGTGAATCTGAATGAGCCCATTTGCTCCCAGGTTCCTGGGGGAAAAATCCACTGGTCCTTGGCCCAATATATTGACTATGCCCTATTATTGAGTGGTTCCTCATTTACTGTGGGTTTTGAGGAGAAGCCCCACAAACCCACAGTATCTGCCAAGCCTGAGCCACTTCACGTCGTGCCTGCCAAGCCTGAGCCACTTCACGTCATGTCTGCCAAGCCTGCCAAGCCTGAATTTCTTCATGTCATGTCTGCCAAGCCTGCCAAGCCTGAGCCACTTCACGTCATGTCTGCCAAGCCTGCCAAGCCTGAATTTCTTCATGTCATGTCTGCCAAGCCTGAATCTCTTCACGTCATGTCTGCCATGTCTGGGTCTCTTCACGTCACGCCTGCCAAGTCCGAGTTTGTTCACGCCACGTCGGCCGCTGAGCCGGTGTCTCCTGACAAGATGGCCGCCGCCGAGCCTGTGTCTGCTGACAAGATGGCCACCGCCGAGCCTGTGTCTGCTGACAAGATGGCCGCCGCCGAGCCTGTGTCTCCTGACAAGATGGCCGCCACCGAGCCTGTGTCTCCTGACAAGATGGCCGCCACCACGCCTGAACCTGATCCCTCAGTTATGGCTACACTAACAATTATGGCCACAGCCATATGGTGTGTGTGGTCGGTGCACACATTTGAAGTTCACGTCACGTCTGCCGAGCCAGAGCCTGTTCACGTCACGTCTGCCGAGCCAGAGCCTGTTCACGTCACGTCTGCCGAGCCAGAGCCTGTTCACGTCACGACTGCTGAGACTTTTCACGTCATTTCTGTTCTGGAGTCGTTGTCTGTTCCAGCCCATAACCCCATAGCTGTCCCCAAGAAAATTTTGGGGGGGGGCAGTAGGGTCCTTGATAGGACCATGGAGGCCGCGCCGCCATGGCCACCTGAACTGTGTGGTCCACCTTGGCCACCTGAACTGTCTGGTCCACCTTGGCCACCTGAACTGTCTGGTCCACCCTGGCCTCCAGCACAGCCGGATCCGCCCTGGCTTCCTGCACTGCCGGATCCGCCCTGGCTTCCTGCACTGCCGGATCCGCCCTGGCTTCCTGCACTGCCGGATCCGCCCACGCCTTGCCACGGCCCAGGTCCGCCCACGCCTTGCCACGGTCCAGGTCCGCCCACGCCATGCCACGGCCCAGGTCCGCCCACGCCATGCCACGGCCCAGGTCCGCCCACGCCTTGCCACGGCCCAGGTCCGCCCACGCCTTGCCACGGCCCAGGTCCGCCCACGCCTTGCCACGGCCCAGGTCCGCCCACACCTTGCCACGGCCCAGGTCCGCCCACGCCATGCCACGGCCCAGGTCCGCCCACGCCATGCCACGGCCCAGGTCCGCCCACGCCTTGCCACGGCCCAGGTCCGCCCACGCCTTGCCACGGCCCAGGTCCGCCCACGCCTTGCCACGGCCCAGGTCCGCCCACGCCTTGCCACGGCCCAGGTCCGCCCACGCCTTGCCACGGCCCAGGTCCGCCCACGCCTTGCCACGGCCCAGGTCCGCCCATGCCATGACCCAGGCCCGTCCACGCCATGCCACGTCCCATGTCCTGTCCCCCTGCACGGGCCTGGCCCACCATCCCTCCCCCATGACCTCCTCCACTCCACCACCCTCCTGGTCTTATGTTGTGTTTTGGTTTTGTTGGGCGTCGGGAGACGCCCTTAGAGGGGGGGATTCTGTCACGTTTTGGGTTTGTTCTTATGTTTCTGTGTCATGTCTTGTTTCCATGTCTGTCATGTGATTCCCTGTTTGTCATGTGATCCTGCCATGTCTTGTCATTGGTTAATTGTTTGATCATTGTTCACAGGTGTCCCTTGTTTTGGCATTAGTCTGTGTATTTAAGCCCTCTTGTTTGCCATGTGTGTTGGTCAAGTATTGTTTCCTGTAGTCTGCTGTTGTGCAACGTTCATGTTCATGCTTTGGTTTTTGTTTTCATGCCACGCCATGTTTTTGTTTCATGTTTTATTTTAGTTACAATAAACTGCACTTGGGTTCTCATTTCTCAACTTGCCTCCAGTGGATCCCTTATTACATCAGATAAGACAATATATTGATTTAAAATTTGTAAGACGTGTTTTGTGTAAGAAAACTTTATGCAGATAGGCGTGAACACATCCTGAATATTTATGGCTTTCACACCTGAGGAAGACAAAGACCCACCCCTAATGCCCTATTAGGAGCTATCAGGCCCTATCATTATGAGCAACCTTGCACAAAGAATGAGGAGATTTAAAAAATAATGGCTTTTAGATTGTTTGGATTTATTTACAACACAACATAATCCAAAGATACACAACAAATGACAAAAAAAGCACATTATTTAACACACTGAACTAAAGACAGAGACTTAACCAGTCACACACCTTTGTGCCATTTCTGAAACATAGTACATACCTTTCATTTCCATGGTGTTTGATTTTTCACTTTACCATGTTCATGTACGGAGACTCATGTGAATGTTGAAGTCAGCAGGACTCATCCATGGGGCATCTGGTCCCTGTAAAAATTTTTTTTAGAAAAAATAACAAAAAACAACAACTGTGAGCATATTGATGCTGCACGATTTTGGGAATAGATTTAAGATTTTTCTGGTTAAAATTGCTTTTTAAAAATCAAAGAACACACACACACACACACACACACGTTTCCAACAATATATAATGAACAGGTTTGTTGTGCCTTGTAGGCATAGGCTACGTGCAGTGCTGCATAAAATAAATCCTAAAAGCAACATTTCAGAGTAACAACTACGCTAGATAAAAATATATTGATTATCATATGTTACCTCAAATGTTTCCATTCGTTATGATGATATGAAATGAGATTAGAGTAAAAACATGAAGCCTAGTGTTTGGTGCGTTTTGCTTTTCAAACGCACAGCGCGCTCCACATTCAAACGCACAGCCCGCTCCAAAATATAAAACATTATGGTTACCATATTATTAGGGCTGGGGGAATTAACGCGTTAATCTTTGCGATTAATTTGAGATGTTTAACGCATTAAACATATGCGTAAAAAAAACATATTAAAAAAAATTACGCAATTAACGCAGCACTTTTTTTTTTTTCTCGTTTTCAATGGCTTCCTGTTGCAGCTGCTATTGAAAAGGCCGAAAATATGCCGTCCCGCGCCGACCAGGCTTCATTCTCGCGCAGCTTTCATGAGCGGGTCTTTTCCGCTCCGTGTGTGCGCTGCGCTCTCCGTTCCGTGTGTGTGTGTGTGTGTGTGTCGGCGTGCTCTCTGCTCAATGTTACGCTCCGTGTTTGTACTTCGCGTTCTGCTCTATCGTTAACGGCCCAAACGCTCCAATCATGTACCGATCACGCACTGGAAAAGCAAAGTCCGCTCAAATAACGTGAAATTTCTCAGTAGTAGACTACTGTTTGAAACTGGACATCTTGTTGGTTTTATACAAATTACTTAAACAGAGAATATTTGTTTTCAGTTTGAATCCGATCATTTAAAAGTACACACTTAAATGTTTATAAAGATATATGGCTCATAAATGTGTGACAAGTATTCGCTGAGTTTTGTTTCAGTTTATAGACGTGCTCAAGAAAAAAAAGTTCACCGCGACAGAGAGGCAGAAAGCACACCCTGTTTATTTTCTTTATTTTACAAATGCAAAATGTTTTGATTTGATTGTAAGTGGACATATACAAAAGTACACATATCACAGATTATTTTTTCATATTTCTTATTTCTGTATGACCATAAATGACGGAGTAATTTAAGTTTATTGTGCTACAATGTGAAGAAAATCCAGCAAAACGCGGGGGCGCGTTTGCCGACCACAGAGGGTTAAACAAGAAATCATAGCTCTGTTGTCACACAAGGTTGAAGGAAGAACAAGAAGATATGATAATGAAATGAGAATGAGTGTCTGTGACATGTGAAGGTTTTTTGGAGAAGGCCAAGGAGTAGGCGAAGGACTGGTAATAACAAGCAAGCAGACAGGCAGAGAATCCATGGAGGAACTGATGGTGGGAGCATTCATGGGGGCAATGATGGTCAGTTAGGACGACAGCCCACGGCGAAGTCGATGGAGGTAGGAACCATGGAGTTTTGGCTGACGACATCCGGGGGACAACCGACGGAGAGTCGGCGATGGAGGTGGAGCCCAGCGTGCAGACAGAAAGCCGATGGGCTTGAGTGAAACCGCTTGCTCTGGAGATCAAGGCGAGGGTGCGGCGACGAGCACATGAGGTGGAGCCAGAGTGACCGAGGTGGAGCCGGAGGACAGAGGCAGAGCCGGAGGGAAGGAGGACTGAGGTGTAGCCGGAGGGAAGGAGGACTAAGGCGAAGCTGGAGGAACAGAGGACAGAGGCGGAGCCGGACGGAAGGAGGACTAAGGCGGAGCTGGAGGGACGGAGGATAGAGGTGAAGCCGGTGGGACGGAGGACAGAGGCGGAGCTGGAAGAAGGACTGAGGTGGAGCCGGAGGGACGGAGGATAGAGGTGGAGCCGGTGGGACGGAGGACAGAGGCGGAGCTGGATAGAAGAAGGACTGAGGTGAAGCCGGTGGGAAGGAGGACAGAGGTGGAGCCGGAGGGACAGAGGACAGAGGCGGAGTTGGAGAGAAGAAGGACTGAGGTGGAGCCGGAGGGACGGAGGACAGAGGTGGAGCCGGTGGGACGGAGGACAGAGGCGGAACAGGATAGAAGAAGGACTGAAGTGGAGCCGGAGAGAAGAAGGACTGAGGTGGAGCCGGTGGGACGGAGGACAGAGGCGAAGCTGGAGAGAAGAAGGACTGAGGTGGAGCCGGTGGGATGGAGGACAGAGGCGAAGCTTGAGAGAAGAAGGACTGAGGTGTAGCCGGAGGGAAGGAGGACTGAGGTGGAGCCGGAGGGAAGAAGGAGAGAGGCAAAGCCGGAGAGAAGAAGGACTGAGGTGGAGCCGGAGGGAAGGAGGAGAG
Source organism: Leuciscus idus (assembly GCA_021554675.1). Classification (NCBI taxonomy): domain Eukaryota; kingdom Metazoa; phylum Chordata; class Actinopteri; order Cypriniformes; family Leuciscidae; genus Leuciscus; species Leuciscus idus. Next base: position 901,604 of record CM038622.1, on the reverse strand, counting down.
ACGGAAGTCTCACCTCCGAGTCATCCTAATCCACATCTCTCCCCCTCTTCCCCATTCCCCCTCTCTCATGCTGAGACCACATGTAAAACACCCAAGAAAGTGTATAGTTTAATGTGAATGATTATCACAGAGTATTTTTCATGTTTGGTATCATTTAAAATGTCACAGTGCGACTGGTATAAAAGTCTTGTTTCCAAATAAGTAAAACAAAAGGTAATAAGGTTTTTAAGAGTTTATGGATAACTGGCACACAAAGAGGGGTTGGCCTCTAGACAAATGGACTCCCTACACCCAAAGGTGTAACCTCTGAATGCAAATTTCCATTGTTAAAAGATGTTTCCAAGTGAAATAGGTCCTGACTATATAATGAAATGCAGCAGAGGGTTCGGGGCCTTTCTGTACCTCAGATCAGCCCGTGAGGCTGAGAGTGAGACCTCTTAGCCTCATGTATTTCTTAATGTTGGGTTGCATCTTCTCTCTTTATTCCAGAGCATTTGATGTTTTGTATCGATTATCTTTGAACTGATAATGAAATTGGCATGATACATTTACCTGACATAATAAATTGTTATATTTGATTATTCTAACTGACTTTGACATTATTTTCATGAAAGAGTTAAAAGGAATAGTCAAACATTCGCTCACAATTAATGATCCAAAGATATCTTTAAAACCTTTTCATTTATGGAGTCAGATGAAATAACGAGAGAATACATATTCAAACGTATTGCATTTAATCAAAAAATACTTTGCCTCGAGAAAAGGACAGTAACACGTAAAGACCTTCCGCGCTGGTCGGATGCCGGCTTTGGGCCGATCTAGCGCGAGCTTACAGGACAAAAACCAAAGGAGTAAAGATGTGATCAGTGTGCTTCTTCTTGTCTTTGGGCTGGGTCAGGCCAGGCCAGAGCACTTCATCGACATCACCCTCCTGCTTTCTTGCCCTCCTCCTCCTCCTCCTCCTCCTCCTCCTCCTCCTCGTCGCCCACCTCGCATACGCACTCATCCTCGTCCTCTCACATTGTTTCTTCTATCCATTCTCAGACTTTCTCCTTCCCACCTTCAACAACCTGTTTGCTCTTTGAACTGGCTTATATTGGTTGTCACATCATTTGAAACAGGTTAAATCAGTTTTGAGTGGTTGTGTTCAATCAATGACGTGTGTTCTCTATTTGTATTTGATTATTGCCACTTGTGTTTACCAGTGTGGATGACGTGCATTAGAGTGCAGAATGTGTTTTTAGAATGAGAATGTGTTTAGAGTTTTGCTGAAAAGTCTAAGTGAGATCTGCAAATTGTGTTTTACCATGTGAAATGGTTTAAGGTATTGACAACAGACTGCACAATTAGCTAAATGAGTTCAGGCAACTGAGAACTTTGTTCAGCCAATGGGTTTTAGAGTTTTAGCAATTGAGAAAAACTGTAATAACCAGGTTAGGGAAATTAAATCTAGGAAAGTAACACTGGTTGTGTGTTAGTAACAGAGAGGATGAAGAACTCTTTAATATGTGAAGACTGTAATAACTCACTTCATCATCTCTGTTTTCAGACACTAGATCAGGGGTGCCCAAACTTTTTCTTATGAAGGGCCAAAAATCAAACTTGATTGAGGGTCGTGGGCCAAAAGTAAATTTTGCATCATAAATCAAACTGTATTACATTAAAGTTGCTATGGGTTTATTTATTTCATAATATTTAAAATAAATATAAAACAACTTTAATCTGATTAACTAATGCAGTTTTATTTGTAAAGTTTTTCATTTTAATAAACTTATTACAATAAAACCAACAATCCCCAAGTGTTCAATGTACAATACAGTTCAATGCTCAGTGACCTAATGAGAGATATGAAGCTGGTCCTTATTTTTCAGAAGTTTTTCAAGATTGGGCTGTAGCTGACTTACAGACAAAGACAAGATATTATGTAGGTGAGAGTTAGTTATTTTGCTTCTGAGTTTACTCTTGTTCAAGTTCATCAGACTGAAAGTCTTCTCGCAGAGGGAGGTACTGCCAAACAGAGACAGCATCACTTGTGCCTGCTTACACATCTTTGGGTACCTGTTTGCTGGGACACATTTGTAGAAGTCTGTCAAGGGAAGGGATGTGAACTTGTGTTTCAGTTCTGAATCACACTGAAGCTCAATTAGTTCCATCTGAAGATCATCTCTGACTGCATCCACACTGATGGCGAAGGGTTGAGCAAACAACTCAAAGTCAGCAGTGTTGTGTCTGAAGTCCTCAAAGCGACTGTCAAACTCCTGGATAAGGTTGCTGAGAACAGCATCATACTCATGGACCTTCTCTTTCACCATGCCTACCTCTCCAAGACAGGGAAAATGGGCTTAATTTCCTGCATGTGGGATGAGAAACAGAAAGAACAGTGTGAGACTGGGACAGGCATGTAAAACAGAGGGAGAAAAAATCGAATAAATAACTGAAAAAAGAAGGAAATTATTATTTCATGACAAATTTTATCAGCTTGATGTACAACAAAAATACAAATGCTGACATGACTAAATATAAATGTAAACTCCACATATAATTCTAAATATAATTAATAATAATATAATTATAATTGCACAAAATATCCTGAATATTATAACTGTAAATGTTAGTGTTATGTTAGTAAATGGTAGTTTTTAAATCGTCCCTTAAAAAGTACTTTTTTAGGGTAGCGTTTATGTGATTCATGTGATTATTATGTTTGTTATTTTATTGACTTTTTTAATTTTGGTTGTTTGGTTAGTTTATTACCTGCACTGTTATGTGTATCTTTTAATTTCATATTGTTATGTAAAGCGCTTTGAGATATTACTTTTAAAGGCGCTATATAAAATAAAGTTTATTATTATTATTATTATGGCACGCTTCTCCAGTAAAGACGCCCTTCAGATGATTCTGGACAGCGAGGAAGAATGCATGATACCGGGTTGTTTCCTCAGAGGAAGATTGTAACTCAGACTACGAACGGCAGCATTTTGAAGAGCGAATTCCGCCGAGGACACAATTTCGGAGTAAGTTTTACTTAAAAGTCTTTTGTCTTTTATTTTTCGTGTTCGCATTTATGAGGAAAAAACAATATTACGTGACAGTTCATTATGGACGCGAGCGCTCTGAAAGCGCACTAAAAGACTTTCAAACTTTCACAGAGACCTCAAAACAGAAACTACAAATCCTTTCTTTAAAACGAATTTCGTTTTGTATCAATTGTATCTTAATTTTAATAATTTTTTCATTAACAAATTTCCTGGATTTAAAGTAAATATAGGCTAGCAATCACAACATAAGGTGCTTGAACTGGAGATCATCATTAACCAGACCGTAGCCTACTCGCCTCACATGTCTAAAAAATGTGAAATATATTTACAGAAAGCTGGTTCTAAACAAAACCATCCAAAACAAAAAACTATGTAGCCTAATAAATGTGCATTTCTCCGGTGCGTTCACTAGCCTACTGCGAAGATCGCGAGTCAATAGCCTATCGTCAACTTCATCTTTGCCAGAAGTTAAATTTAAATTGCGTGTGTGAATGAATGATGATGTTTTAGCAAACTGTATTGCTATACTGAGATGAGTAAAAATCGACTGAAATATGTTGAAATAAAATGTAGGCTATTTGTATAAGCAATGTATTAAACTGCAAATTAACAATATGCCCTAATATTTCATGAAAACAACGTTACAGTCAGGCGAAATATGAAAGACAACATCTTGTTGACTAGATTTGGGTACAGTTTTTACTGTAGAATATACTGCCACGTCAAATAAGCTTTTGTTTAGCAATTTCTATATCTATTTTTGTCAAAAATAAAGTCATCAACTAAGATGTTAGCTGTTCCAATGTTGACTATATTCAAACTAATGAATACATAGATAAAATGTAGGCCTATAATCATTTTTTTTTACAAAGAAAGAGTACACTTGAAATATTGTTGAAATTGTAATTATTGTTGTAATTGTAACCTTTTTAATAAAATAGCAAAACATATTTACAAGATAGATGTAAGCAAAATCTTAAATGGTCAATATAAGTCTTCTTCTAAATATATCTTTTGTCCTTGCATTGTGGCTCAGTCAGTGTCACACCTGAGTGAATGGCTCATCATTATGCAGAGTGGGTGGGACATTGTATTCTAAGGTGTAAACCACTCCTCGTTCACGCCCCCCTCGCATATTGGCTTTCCAAGCAAAACCTGTTTTACATCAATTTAAATCAATGTATGGTTTTATGTGAACGATAAAGCAAGACTATTTTCACATAATTTTGAAGAAAAAACTCTAGGCGAGGACATCCATTAGTCAAAAGTCTTATTGACACATATTTACTATGTGTTTTGTGGCCTTATTTCAGAAATTTTAGTTTTTAGTTTTTTCAATAACCATGCATAAACATTATTCTCTCAAAAATGAAAACATTTACATACACGTGGCTCACATATTATGGTAGCCCTGTTTGTGCTATATAGAGTGAATTTACACCTTTGCCATTAATATGTTTATATGCAACTGAAAAATGCACAAATGTCAGGGCATGTCAGAACATCTCAAGGGCCCCAAAAACAGCCCAGACCCCAGAGGGTTAAAGTTAACAATTATGAATTTGGAGCATTAATGAAAAAAAACAACAACAAAAAACAGAACTAGCCATTGTGATATCACTGTAGTGCATTAACACTGAAAAGATGAAGATATCTGTGTGAGACCAGAAAGAGTTAAATCACAAGTTCAGTATGGCGTACCACAAGGCTCAGTACTAGGACCGTTACTTTTCATGTACATGCTACCCTTGTGAGATATCATTAGGAGGCATGGCGTTAGTTTTCACTGTTATGCTGAGGATACTCTATATTTCTTCATGCCCCTAAGAAACCAATTCACAAAATTAATGGAATGCATAGCTGATATAAAAAAATGGATGACTACTAATTTCCTACTACTTAATTCTGAAAAAAAGTTTCTAATTATTGGACCAAAAACCTCAGAACGTAATAACCTAAAATACTGTCTAACACTTGATGAATGTTCTGTCAAGCCTCCGTTGTGAGTTAGGAACCTGGCTTTGCTCTTTGATACCTATCTTTCATTTGAAAGCAATGTTTCTAGCATCTGTAAAACCACATTCTTCCATCGTAAAAATATATCTAAACTACGACATCAATGCTCTCAATGACAAATGCGGTACAGTTAGTTCATGACCTGAGGGCTAGATTATTGTAATGCTCTACTGGGTGGTTGCCCTACATGATTAATAAACAAACTCCAGCTGGTCCAAAACGCAGCAGCTCGAGTTCTTACCAGAACCAGGAAGTATGACCATATTAGCCCAGTTTTGTCAACACTGCACTGGGTCCCTATTAAACATTGTATACATTTAAAAATATTGCTGATTACTTACAAAGCACTAAATGGTTTAGCTTCCCAGTACTTGAGTGAGCTCTTAACGCATTATAGTCCTTCACGTTTATTGCGATCTCAAAATTCTGGCCAGTTGATAATACCTAGAATATCAAAATCAACTGCAGATGGTAGATCCTTCAACTAAAAACTATAACACATATCTTTAACCTGGCATGCACGAGACACATTATCAATTTCTATTAATCAAATCAGTTAAATGATTGTTAGGCTGCATAAATTAGGTCAGCCGGAACCGGGAATACTTCCTATAACACCTGATGTACTCGTTACATCATAAGAAGAATGGCTAATATTACGCTACGCTAATATTAGTCTGTCTGTCTCATCCTTATCCCAACGTTACCATAGTCTGGTTGATGACATTTTGCAGAACTGCATTATAGATTAAATGAAGTAATTTAATAATTGAAGATCTTTACAACGGAATTAAATCAACACTGAACGGACTTCAGTTGAACAGCTGAAATGCGTAATTTTCCTGTAATCCCTGTAAAGCTGCTTTGAAACAATCTGTATTGTATAAAGCGCTATATAAATAAAGGTGACTTGACTTAATGGTCACACTGAGTGGGGTTAATGAAATACAGGGGATTTTGCTGTGTAACCATTAGTGAAGCTTGATATTTAATGGACATTCGAAGAATGATGTTCAAAGAATGTTTTCTGCCAACATTATGAAAACATTTATCAAATACTAATCACAGTATGTGGTGATTTCATGATCTTCTTCTAATTCTAACACTTGCATAACCTTTATATAAATTTAAGAGAAAAGTTAGGAACAATAACTATGGGACAGGCTATACAACTTTCCCATGTTGCAAGGATGTTCTTTTAAAACACCAATCACAGCCTTATTCATTTGAAGTTAGTTGACATTCTAAATGTTTAACCCTCTGGGGTCGGCAAACGCGCCCCCGCGTTTTGCTGGATTTTCTTCACATTGTAGCACAATAAACTTAAATTACTCCGTCATTTATGGTCATACAGAAAAAAGAAATATAAAAAAAGAATCTGTGATATTTCTACTTTTGTATATGTCCACTTGCAATCAAATCAAAACATTGTGCTTTTGTAAAATAAAGAAAATAAACAGGGTGTGCGTTCTGCCTCTCCGTCGCGGTGAACTTTTTTTTCTTGAGCACGTCTATAAACTGAAACAAAACTCAGCGAATACTTGTCACACATTTATGAGCCATATATCTTTATAAACATTTAAGTGTGTACTTTTAAATGATCGGATTCAAACTTAAAACAAATATTCTCTGTTTAAGTAATTTGTATAAAACCAACAGGATGTCCAGTATCTCAAACGCTTGCTAATTATTTTTAATTCGACCACGCCCACTCGCGCAAAAGAGATTCACATGCAAATCTCCACATGGAACGCGAACGCCCTCGTTACCTCAAACACGAAACACCAAAACACTTCACAAGTCTCTGCTTTTCGTCGAGTTTGGAAGACACGTCTGAGCTTACATTGGATTTACCTCAGAAGAAGAAGAACGCGATTTGAAGACAAGAAAGATGTAAGGTAAGAAATTCTTACTTATTAGTTTATGGTATTGTTGCATAAACTTCACATTGCAGTTGAACTGTTGCTAGATATATGGTGAATATTATACTATTTAGACCCGTGTTTACTGTTAAATACTGTTTGTGGATATCTGCTCAAACGTAGATATGTATAATATGGTAACCATAATGTTTCATATTTTGGAGCACGATCGCGTTTGAATGTTTCATATTTTGGAGCGCGATCGCGTTTGAAAAGCAAAATGCACCAAACATTAGGCTTTATGTTTTTACTATTATCTCATTTCATATCATCATAACGAATGGAAACATTTGAAGTAACATATGATAATCAATATATTTTTCTCTTGCATAGTTGTTACTGAAATCTTTTGGAAGATTTATAGGCTGCTATAGGCTATTGTTATTATTATTTTATGCACTGCGCATAGCCTATGCTTACAAGGCACAACAAACCTGGTGTTCATTATATTATATATTGTTGGAAACATTTGTGTGTGTGTATTCTGTGAATTTTAAAAAGCAATTTTAACCAGAAAAATCAAAAATGTATTCCCAAAATCGTGCAGGCCTAGTTTCTCTTGATACCAGTATGTTAACTTTTTTTCTTTTCTTTCAGGGACCTACTGACTTCAACATTCACATGAGTCTCTGTATATGAACATGGTAAAGTGAAAATCAAACACCTTGGAAATGAAAGGTATGTACAATGTTTTTAGGAATGGTACAAAGGTCTCTGTCTTTGGATCATTGTTTTCAATGTGCTCTTTTGTCATTTGTTGTGTATCTTTGGATTATGTTGTGTTGTAAATAAATCCAAACAATCTAAAAGCCATTCTTTTTTAAATCTCCTCATTCTTTGTGCAAGGTTGCTCAGAATGATAGGGCCTGATCGCTCCTAATAGGGCAGTTAGGGGAGGGTCTTTGTCTTTCTCAGGTGTGAAAAACATACATATTAATGAGATGATCACACCTCTTCGCATAAGGGTTTCTCACACAAAACACGTCTTAGAAATTTTAAATCAATATATTGTCTTATCTGAATGAGCAGTCAGGGTGATTTTCACATAGTTTTGGAGCAAATATTCTAGGCTACGTGATACAATTTTCAAAAGTCTTGTGAAGAAATAATCAGTATGGGTTTCATGGCCTTATTTCAGTGACAATTTTTTTTTTGTATTTTCACAAACCACGCATAAATGTCATTATCTCAAAACTACAAACTTTTAAATACATGCTGCTGATATATTATTGAAGCAGAGTTTGTGCTAAATACAGTGTAATAAGACTTTAGCCATGACAATGTCACAAGTAACAGAAATAAGCACAAATGTCAGAGTATGTCAGAACACCTCCAGGGCCAGAAAACAGCTCAGACCCCAGAGGGTTAAAGGATGTTCAAAAATTGTTGTTCTAAGAACGTTTTCTCCCAACATTATCAAGACATTTATTAAACCTTCTACAAACAATTTATAAATAAAGTTTTTGGGCTAACCTTACATTAACATTGTTAGACCAGATAACATTTAACAAACATTCTATTAATGTTACTAGAAGAATATTGAAATAATATTTGTTCATTATTTTGAGAGAACATTTCCAGAACATTAATTCTGTTAATAAATAGATAGAAGTAATGAGAACATTCCCTGATTGCTGGGTTAACAATTTCTTTGGAAAATGATGGCAGCATTATGCTGCAAAAACTGGTTTTGATATTCCATTTGTTTCAAAGTTATAGTGGTTGAAATCTGGAGAAAAGCCTACTCATGCAACACAATAGGTGAACTATTCCTTTAATGAGCAGTAGATCCATAAAAACAATACATTGTATATTATAGTTTTTGACTCACCAGTGACTTTGAGAACCACCTCTCTGCTGTCATATTCACTTTCTCCACTGACATAACAGTGTAATGAACCTTCATCCTGAATCCTGAGTTTCTCCAGCCGTAGAGAGACGTCTCCATCCTTCAGTCCACCAGACAGATCTGAGCGCAGAGTCAGTGAGCTTCTGTTCCTGAACGATTCCTCCTGGACGTCCTGGATCTTCCCATGCTGATAGAAGAGAACAGGTTTTCTGAACTCTTGACGGTACCAGCGGATCTCCAGAGCTTCAGCGTTCTCAGGAGGAGAGATCCAGCAGGGCAGAGTGACTGTGGACCCTACATGAGCCACTGACTGATCACGAGGAACCACAACTGTGAACGACACTGAGAGACACAGAAAGATATACTATAGATATAAAGATATACAAGATACACCCCCCCCCCCCCCCCAATTTTTTTAAAAAAAATAAAATAAATAATAATAATAAAATACTATGCATTAGTCTTTAATGCATGTATATACTGTATTTATTTTATTTGACTAGTTACAGTGACTCATAGCATTAGCAATATTTCAGCTAAAATTTGGATGCAAAAAGTGTCCATTATCTATTATCAATAATGTAACAATGTATGAAGTACAGCTCACACAGAAGTCACTTTAAAGCCAAGCTGTTTTATGTTTCTCAGTGCAGTGGATTCAAGTGACCAACTTGAATATGAGCGAAACTCAAACGAAACTTCCGATAGTGCAGATTCCCATTGGAATGATTGGATTAAAGACTGCACCTGTTATGTTTATTACATTTTTGGGCTTGGGGTAAAAATGCCATGAATGTTCACATAAATGCCTTAAATTTAAAATACAGGTGCAAAAACTAAAACGAGTGAAATGTGAACATGAATAAAAAGTGTCAATTGTGGAATTATATTCATATCTACTCACGTTGCATCAAAGCTTTTTTAAGCAGTTTTTACAGCGTTGAGCATTATAACCATTAAAGTTTCCACATTAATCCACGGCCAAATAGAGGAGTTTACATTAGTCATCGCTGAAGAAGAAATCTGCAACACTGGAGTTTTGTTCAGCGAGCGTTCCGACAGAGTTCTGCAGTCGCACAGATTCTCTCATCATGAACAACTAAGTGCAGATACGATGTCAATTTTATTAATTTTTTATGCAGTGTAGACATCGTTATTTATTATAACAGGAGTTCTGATGAACTCATTGACAGTGATGTGAACGTTCTTTTCTCACTTTCAGTAAGCTATAGAAAGATTAAGCTATATATAAGATACCCAATATAAATAACGGTTTTGTTTTTCATGCTACTAAGATAAGCAATATGAAGACTTGTTTGTTTTTTTCAATATCAAGGACAATAATCAACAATAATAATAATATTGCAGCCCTACCCTGTAAGGAGATCGTATTGTTTAATTTTACAATTTATAAAGGCCTACTTTATGTAGCCAATTTAAAATTACGTTGATCTCATAACATTATGCAATTGTTGTGTAAATACATTTATGCCACCCTTGAGCAGCATTAAACAGTCTGAGGGCCCTATTTTAACGATCTGAAACGCAAGTATCAAACACGAAACGCAAGTAACTTTGTGGGCGAGTCTCGGGCGCTGTTGCTATTATACCGGCGGGATAAATGACTCTTGCGCCCGACGCAAATCTAAAATGGGTTGGTCTGAAGTAGCTTCATTATTCATAGGTGTGGTTTGGGCGTAACGTGAAATAAACCAATCAGAGCGACATCTCACATTCCCTTTAAGAGCAGGCGCGCTTGTTCCATGGCGGATTGCTATTATAATGGCGGATTTGCCAGACGCACGCCAGGAGCGGTTCACAGCCGAGGAGACCGACGTTCTCATCAGAGCCGTAAAACACAGAGAAGTGACATTGGGGATGGAGAAACACACACAAATTAGCTTCGGTTAAACAGGCATATAATAATTTGGGTAAATGTGTAAGCTAGATTTATTAGCTAGATCATGGACACCACAATGATTTCCCTCGTGTGGTAATACTTTTCCTTATAATTATGTATGGTTTGCAAAAATGTGAACTGCTGCCTCTGTGTGTAGATGAGAGAAGCAAAGTGTATGTGCGTTGTGCACACGCTACATTATGGCCAAGCATGTGCTCTTAAAATAGCATATGAACGCGCCACTTCTTCTTTCCGCGCCACGGAATTGTTTTCTGAAACTGCAAAATAGCACCAGGGAACATTTGCGCCGGAACACACCTCCTCTCTTCGCTGAACCGCCCCTGGGAGCGCAAGTTCATTCCCTAGTTTACCAACGTGCGTCTGTGGAGGGGAAAGTCCGCTGTGCATCGGGTGCAAAATAGGAATGACACATGCGTCGTGTACAAAGTCAATTATGCTGGGTGCAAGATAGTAGCCTGGTTCTACCAGACTCTCGTACATTTCATTTGTACAGAGAGTCTGGCCTCTCTCCATTGAGAAACGTTTACTTCCTTGTAGGCGGGTTCGCTGTTAAAGTTCAAAACTATTGGATCTGCCCAGAGTCACTCAGGATCTGCCATAGCCAATCGCTAACGTGTCGTCGTGATGTATGTCATGCGCCGAAACCGGCCGGAAACAACAAGTCCGAATGATCAGAGGATTATGTTTAGAATAAGATGTCTGTCAACGAGAGCTGCAGGTTTTGTTCATCGAATTTAAGAGTTCAAGGAACAATTGTAAATTCTAAATGTATATTTGACACTCAGTCATTTAATGCAGGTCTGTGGTCACTGTCTCAAAGAGCATGCACAGAGTCCAAATGAAAACAATTCCCCATCGTCCAAATTAAACAATTCCCCATCGTTAGTACACATTGATGGCCTAAGACACGAAACGAGCGGTTTGTGTGAGAAAACGAACAGTAGCCTATTTATATCGTTTTTACCTCTCTGAGGGCGCGCGCGCATCCTGGTGTGTGACATGTACGCAGACTGGTGCATAGATATATACACTAGAAGTCGCCTTGTCTACGGCAGTTCATTGGAACGAATGTCTTTAAGGCGACATCTAGTTTACATATCTATGCCGCTGCGATCGTTTCGGATCTGCCGCAAATGCTGTACAGTGATCACCGTCCAAAATGTCACGGTCATCGCGCACGCCGAGCTGCCCAGCACGAACTCCTAACTTTTCTGCCTCCTTCACTTGGTCCTCCATTAGTGCAACAAGAGGGGAGACGACAACAACTATCGGCTTTGCATCCCTATCGTTCGCCTTAGCTAACTCAGCGGAGTGAGCTGGAAAATCAAACTTTTCCCGAACCCCGTGGGGAGGAGGGTCACAACATCATGGCCACCAACAAAACTTAGCAAACATTGTTCTTGCTCCGGCTTTAACTTCTATATATTCGGCAGTTTTGCAACAACGGACCGAATAGCTTTTCTCACGTCTTTCTCCGCTGCCATTACTGAACTCCAACGCAAACTGACGCACTACATCAACGTCATCATTCTCAGCCACTCCCTCTGTTCGCTGATTGGTCCTACAAAAAATTGGTTTCTGGAAACCTAAGAATATACAGCAGTCCCAGACGTAGTACTGAAGCAATGTTGTTTTCGTCAACGATGACGATAACAAAATGATTTCGTTGACGCACCTTTTTTTTTATGACGATAACGCGACGATGACTAGCTAACAATGGCTCTAAGGTGACTAAAACATGACGAGACGTTTTCGAGTTTTCGAGTTTTCGTTGACGAGACGAGACGGAACGAAAATGATTATAAGTCTGACGTTCACAATGCATGTCATTTCTGCCTGCTGCCGCTTCCTATCCTTGTTTTGGGTACGCCCACCACCCGGCTGCCGCCATGCCGCGCACCAGATTCCATACAACAACAACACACCTGCGGCTGCTGCTAGTCACTCGCCACACATCTTCGATATGAGGCGCCGGACTGGACAAAAGCGAAACGAACTGCGCGAGCGAGCGACAGTGCGCGAGAGAGACCGAAAGTGCGCGAGAGAGACCGAGTGTGTCCGAGCATTAGTTTAGCAGGCTAATTGGTACAAAGTAATATATAATTATTATATAACTTAGATTATAACATAAATTATAACATCAATTATTATTTAACTAATTATATAATAAAGCCACAATTGCCAAAGTAAGAATGTTTTTATTCCTGGCTTTTTTTGAGTAAAACAGTGATTCCACTGTTACCACTTTATCTGTGTATAATGTTGTAGTAGCTCAAAGTTTTGCTGTTTAAACTGTAAACCATTCCTTTATTACTGTGATTACTGGTGAAAATAGCCAATGTGCTGAAATTTTAGAAGAGCATCAATTCATGGAAAAAATATAACTTGAAATATGGGGATAAAAGGTTTCTGCCCAATGCGACAATGAAGTACAGCTTGGCAGCACTGCATCTCCATCAATGATAAAGTCTAGTTTATTATGCAAAGGTTTTAAGGTTAACTGTTGTTTTATGAATTGCAACACTTGCTACAACCTGTCAAACCTAAGCTCATTTCCAATACTTTTTAACCTAAATTAATTTGTTAAAGACTACTTTTTTTTTTTTTTTTACTAAAATTGACTAAAACTTGACTAAAACCTTTTTGCTTTTTCGTCGACTAAAACTTGACTAAAACTATCAAGTTTATAAGTGACTAAAATGTGACTAAAACTAAAAAGCATTTTCGTCCAAAAGACTAAGACTAAGACTAAAACTAAAAGGGCTGCCAAAAACAACACTGACTGGAACCCATAACATTGGAACCCATTTTATGGAAAAAAACAAAACAGTGAAGGCATTTCTCAAGATATCTTGATTAAGGTTATACAAAATAAATTCATACAGTTTTGGAACAACATGGAGTAAATAACGAGAGAACTCTATTTTTTGGATGAGCTGTTCTTTTTAGGACGTGTTCCCAGGGTCCTTTGCTAAATTAACCATGGTTTTTACTATAGTAAAGTGTAGAAACCATGTTTTTATGGTGGATTGATTACAATAATTTATTACCATTTACAGTGCTATGCATAAATTTAGACACCCATGCTAAAGTTGACTAAAAAGGAATAAAAAATCATCTTTTGCTAATTGAACTTAATGCTTTAATTAAAAAAATTAGGAAAAATCCAACCTTTAAGGACACCAATTTTCTTTGTGAATGAATAATGTATCGTAAATAAATGTTCTTCCTTAAAATACAGGGTGCATAAGTCTGGACACCATATGTTAAATTCCCATAGAGGCAGGCAGATTTTATTTTTAAAGGCCAGTTACTTCATGGATCCAGGATACTATGCATCCTGATAAAGTTTCCTTGGCCTTTGGAATTAAAATAGCCCCACATCATCACATAGCCTTCACCATACCTAGAGATTGGCATGGTTTTACTTCAGTTAGCCTAATAGCTGGTTTGATTTGCATTGAGAGATGATCTTATGGAAAGTACTCCATGCCAATCTCTAGGTATGGTGAAGGCTATGTGATGATGTGGGGCTATTTTAATTCCAAAGGCCAAGGAAACTTTATCAGGATGCATAGTATCCTAGATCCATGAAGTAACTGGCCTTTAAAAATAAAAATCTGCCTGCCTCTATGGGAATTTAACATAGGGGTGTCCAGACTTATGCACCCTGTATTTTAAGGAAGAACATTTATTTATTTACGATACATTATTCATTCACAAAGAAAATTGGTGTCCTTAAAGGTTGGAGTTTTCATCATTTTTTTAATTAAGGCATTAAGTTCAATTTCCAAAAGATGATTTTTTATTCCTCTTTTTAGTCAACTTTAGCATGGGTGTCTAAACTTATGCATGGCACTGTAGTTAGTGCAGCGAAACCATGGTTAATGATAGTAAGGGTTCTCCAGATTTATATAACACTTAAGGAACACATTAAAAAATGGTCCTATGTCACCCAGATCAATAGTCCGTTAACACACATTAACACACTTTTTACATTTTCTTAAGATCAAGCATTGGAACAATGTTTATGGAGCAGAACAGGCACCAACAGAGAAACAAGTCCATCACTAGCAAGTATCCACTGCAGTTTATAAAACCATAGTCAATTTTAAAGCGACACTATGTAACTTTTCAACCTTTATAATATATTTCCAAGATCCTTGTGATGGTACATCGACTTACAATAGGTTGAATGACACGTCTGCCATAGCCTGACAGGGTCTGTATCGCTTTTACTGGCACTATGTAACTTCGGGGTTCGGGTAGTAACCAGAGCACAAAAAGAACTACAAAATTCGACTGCTTTACGGCATACGTCACTTCCCCCACCACTTCGTCAAATTTGGACGTGAGAGGCCAACCAGCGTTTGTTTTCGGCTTTCGTGCGTATGTTTTTGTCATGGGGGCTGTTTACACCTGGCCACTTAATGCGTTTTCTCAGATCGGATAGCTATCCGATCGTGAAAAGTCCAGGTTTAAATGCCCTCCGAAACGCATTTGAGACGGATTTGAATCCGATCCCTCAAACCACTTCAGGAGGAGATCTGAGACGCATTCCAGACGAAACTGGACAAGTGTAAATGCATATGGTTTTTGAAACCACATATGTAAATTGTACTCCTCCCAAAAATGCTATAAAATAAACGTGTGAGAGCGTTGTATAGGCTATATGTTATATCCAGATATGACGACGCGCTGGAACACGCATCACCGCAGATGAGCAACTGCATCAAGCCAACGTGCAAATTATAGCAAATCAAAGTGAAAGTAAGTCGCAGACGCTTAACACACAATCTTCATCATTAAAAGTAAAGAAACGAAATGATCTTACCAGGGCTGTTACTGCTCTCTCTTATTGCGGTCTTTGATTTTGAAATTTTAGCTGATGATCTATAAAATGCAGCTCATATCTGTTGCTTTCGGTGATGTGAACTCCATTAAATCTGCATATAGTGCGAGAATTGAAGATCGGATTTAAATCCGTTTCGCAAAAATACATTTATGTTGTGAGGTGTATTTATCACGTAGTCCTGAGGGATATCAGACGTTGACGTTGATTCCTGCGATTATCATAAGAACAGCTTTCAATATCTCACATAATTATCATAAATAAGCCTAACGTAGAGGTTGTAAATAGTGTAAACGAGCACAATTTGCAAACTATTATGATAAATTGCAATAATCATGTCTAATGACATCATAACGGCCAATGTTATGAAATAATGCGACGTACATTTAACTTAATTGATGTTATCTGGCATTTTGTAATGTTTACATTCCAATAAAAACAACACAAATTAAATTATACAGTAGGCCTAGACTATAGACTATTTACTTGTGATTTAGCTGCAATCATGTAAAAACGTTATAATATAATATATTTACGACAGTGCAAGTATTCCACAGCGACTCTAGGGGTCACTGTTTGACAAAAACACAATTTCTACTTAGTGTGGCTTTAAAGGCACAATGCAATCCAAAATAAAAAAGATCTCTTTTTTTCTCCCTCGTGCCATCCCAGATGTATATCTGACTTTCTTTCCACAGAGATTTTTAGAAAAATTATCTATTATTGTAAGCCAATATAATGCAAGTGCATGCTCCAGAAACTATATACAGCCTACAAACAGCCTGATGTGTTGTTAATAAAGGCCTTCTGAAGTGAAGCGATGCATTTGTGTAAGAAAGAAATATATACATATATTATATACATATATATACATATAAAAAAATTTAGCGAGTAAAATAACTAGCTTCCGACAGACGGCCGTACGCATCGATTTACAGCGAAAGAGTGAGAAACTGACCTGACGCACAACGTATTGAAGAACGCGGAAGCGCAGAGGATGGAGAAAAACTAAACACCAGGCATGAATTAGAAGTCTAAAACGAGAATTTTTAAAGAGAAATGTGGGAGGAGCTTGAATTTATTGCCTAGCCCTGTTTGTTTGAACCGCGAGAGCCGTCAAAGCTTACAATACTCCTACGCCGTACATCGACAAGAGTTACTCTTTGGGCGTAATTTGACTTGCATATGGCTGTCTGCCGGAAGCTAGTTATTTAAGTCAATAAAATGATAAATATGGATATGTTTCTTACACGAACGCATCACTTCGCTTCACCTTTCGCCTTTATTAACCTCCCAGAGCCGTGTGGAGTACTTTTATCATGGATGGATGCATTTTTATGGACTTCAAAAAAAAATCCCACAGGGAGCTACAGAATAAGACATCTTTGAAGTCCACTTTTTTACTGTCTGTTTCCATCAGTGAAATTACAGTTTTTTTTTTGTTTTGTTTTTTCAGAATTGTGAGGCAGGAACACACAATTGCAAGAAAATATCAGAATTGTGAGCTGACTTTTTTACTCCCCTCAGAATTCACCCTTCGAGGGAGTTTGATTGACAGGTATTTATTTTTTACATTTCTATTTTACAAAAATTTCTTTTTTTTACAAAAATTACACAAATTAAACGTTGAGACTTTGTTTCATATCAAAAGTAACCTGCTCTGTCTTGTTTCGGCGTTTAGACCGTTTTTTTCTTTGATCCGCAATGTAAGAGCGCCATGGCTTGTTGGACATAGCAACAGTAACTAAAGGGGGCGGGTCTTTGCAAATTGCATTAACCATGGCTGCCTGTTAATTATCACTGGACTACTTCACTCTCGCATCTCCCAAAAGTTATTTTTTTGTTTGTTTTCTTGATTCCATTTTAATGGTTTAATTAAATTGCTAACCAATTATTTAAAATGTAATGATTTAAGCAAAACTTTCTTCAAAGGTTAAACCAAACTTTTATTTTGACGGATTGCCGTGTAGACCTTTGAGTCTCTCTGTGTTTTATGATATGATGATAGTTTTTCTCAAATGAAGCTAAAATGCTGCTGAAGTGACTCTCAGAGCGGCTGTATTGATGAAGTGCATTAATGTCCTCATATAGGCTGAAAACATCGTGAGTGTCATGTGTGCCTCAGTGTGTGTGTGGTAAATGAAACAGCGCGTCTGTGCCATTCATTCACAGAGACACACAGAACATGCACGATTCCTATTTAAATGGTCTTTATGCGGTTTAATATTGACAGACACTGGTCTATATCGCGCTTTTATTGACCTACCGGAGTTTACTGACCTACTTTTCATCTAAAGGTGTAACTAAGTAACCACCGGAAGTGCGAGTACACTGCTTGGCGATTTTGAACGTTACGAAACCAGGAAATGAGATAAGGGCCTATTGGACTTGATAACTTGCAATTGTAACTTTATATCTCACAATTCTGAGAAAAGATAGCAAAAAAAAAAAAAAAAAAAAAGCCAGAATTGCTTTTTTTCCTCAGATTTTCTAATTTATCCTGTGATTCTGACTTTCAAACAGCCAATTGCGAGTTTATATCCCGCACTTCTGAGGAAAAAAAGTTTGAATTGTGAGTCGCAATTACCTTTTTAAAAAATTGTATTCCATGGCGGAAACAAGCTTTCATATGCACAGACAGTAGCTCACATTTAACGTGCAGATTGTGCACACACAGAAACCTACTGGAGCACAGAAAATTAGAAATTGTTCTATCGCCAGTGCATTCAAATGCAGTGCTACTTTATCTGTATCTGATTTAAAACAAACAGAAATCTGTAAGAAATGTAACAATCCATAGACAATACAACTGATGAAAATGAGCTGTTACGTCAGAGCAAAAGCATCGTGGGCAGTGCTGTGACATGCTGCAGCTGTGCTCAAGGAGACCTGAGTTCAAGGTTCACACTTCAAGCCAAGTTTGTAGTTTTTCACATAATTTAGCCTCTAGTTGTGTTATTAACATGTATATAATGGATTAAGTATATGTTTTAAATTACAGAAACAAAATAGATACTCATAAGGTATCATATTTATACTTTTAAATAAATTAATCTTTACATAATTTCTGGTTAATAATTAGGCTGGCTAATTTTGAAAGTTTTCAAAGTCAATATTGCTTGTGATCTTAATATGTAATATGTATTCGTATTCTTTCTGTTTACACTGTTGCATGATCTTCTTTTATAGGCTATGAGTGAAAAACTCTACCATGCACACAGAGAATGGAGCTCAATTCTGCTAACTGGGAGAGCAGCTGAAAAACAAGAAAAGAAGAACAGTAGAACACCTATTAATGCAGATGACTCTATTATTTTTCTGCAAGAACCAAGACAAGCAAAGACTGATGATGAGCGCTCTGAGCAAACAGCAGTCGAGACGTGTGATTGCACATTGGACTTTACTGAGTTCTTCATGTAATGTTGGGCATCTACTGTACGCAGAACTTCTAATAATTTATGTGGATGCCATTAATAAACCTGTTAGATTTTTGTTTTATTTTTGAGATTAATAAAATTGTATGTTTTAATAATGTTATAGCTAATCATTTTTTTATGTTTAAGAGAACATTTTGGGAACAAAAATAAAACTTCCCACTAAAAACTTTATAAGAATGTAAAGGGATAATGTTCTAAAAATGTTATGATTAAACCTTTATAGAAGGTCATCACAAAACATTTTTAGAGTGTTCTTAGAGAATGTTTTCCTACCTTTTAGGAGAACATTCTGGGAACTTAACTAAAACTACCAGCTAAAAATGTTATAAGAACATTAGGAATAATGTTCCAACAATGTTATCATTAAACATGTTTAGCGCGTTCTTAGATAATGTTATCTATACCTTTAAGAAGAACATTCTGGGAACTTAAATAAAACTACTCAATGAAAATGTTATAAGAACATTAATAATGTTTTAACAATGTTATCATTAAACATTTTTAGAATGTTTTTAGAGAATGTTTTCCAACCTTTAGGAAAACATTATGGGAACTTAAATAAAACTACCTGCTAAAATTGTTATAAGAACATTAGCGAATAATGTTTTAACAATGTATTCATTAAACATTTTTGGAATGATTTTAGAGAATGTTTTCCTACCTTTTACGAGAACATTCTGGGAACTAAAATAAAACTACCCGCTGAAAACATTATAAGAACACTTCAAGATAATGTTCTCAGAACATTTTTAGAACAAAAAAATTCTAGCTGGGTTTACGTCTACAGCTGGATCAAACAGACATAATGTGCAAATAACCATCAGTTTATGTCCGTGATAATAGCAAAGGTATGTCTGTGTGATACTTTAACGTTTCTTTTAACATAATAATAACAATTGTGGCCAAATAAGTGTTTGCAGTTTATAGCTTAATCAGGTATGACATTTACATGATTATAGGAAATAATAGAAGCCTGTTGTTGCCGATGGAATACGTGTTTGTATTTGGAAAACGGACTGTAGCCTATACTAACATGACTTACTGTTGAGCTATATAAAATAAAGACATGATCTCTTTTGCAATTATCCTTATGACTCTGCATTATTTTACCTGAGCTGTGTACCAACCAATCCAGCCATTTTTACCTGTTAAAATACCTTTAAATGTCGAAAACAACCCATAATATGCAGTATTCTACTTACAACAAAATGATTGAAGCCTCTACTTATTGCAATAAATAATGCAATCAATTTTCGGCAGACCATCACTTTTCGGCACGACACCGGCCCAAAGCGCATCCTTTTGAGATATAAATTATAATAAATTATAACGAATTTCTTCTCATCTTAAAAACTTTAATCTGTATTTTTTAAAACTGGATATTTGCAGTCTAAGAATTCAGAAAAAAATCTTAAAATTCTCCATATTAAGCTCCATTTTAATCTGAATGAAATCCAACCCTGTTTGTTTTGTTCTTACCAGAAGCTTCTATGAGGAGATTCACCAGTAAAGCGATGATAATAATCGACGTCATTCCTGTGAAAATACAGACAGACTCAAATAAAACAAACTCTGAGGGATTTTTCCCTCAAACACGCGAATCATATGAGAGAAATATGATCAGACTGTCGTGTTCAACGAGGAAACACACTCACCGGAGACAGAGACTCGTCCGTTAAATCACAGTAATCTGGATGGAGTCAATATATAGTCAATAATAGAGTCAAAATAAACTATAAAATAGACGAAAATCAGAATATATGAAGCGTGCTCCCGATCTTCCTCCTACTTTCACTTTCTATAAATAGCGCGATCCCAATAAAACAGACGTCATCAGATGACGAATAACGCTTATATTTAATTCTGTTAGATGTGTTTTTGTGTAATAATCTTTGCGGTGTGAACATGCATATACGTGTGTTTTCTGTTTTTACCATAGACAGTAAAAGAAATGGACACAGCGACCCCATAGACATCAACGGAGAAAAGTGAAGTAAATTAGAAGCAATAGGCTTGTTTGAGATTCGCCTCGCCTGTAATATAGTCGAGAGTAGCGCTGCAGTGAGAGGAGGAGTGAAAGCCGGACAGTTCTCTCTTCTCCAGTGGATCTGACACCTGCGAGATCAAAGATGGATATCGCGGGATTCACGCTCGTGCACAGTGTTACTAATACACTGAATGTAATTTATGTTCTGTTGCTTGAAAATAATTATAATGAACAAGACACCCATTTATAATTACATACCAAAGACGTGTTTATCAATCATTTTTACTCTAATTACAGACATGTTTTATATTTTTTATAAATATGACAACAATCAAATTACCCATAGATAACACTGTCAGAGAGTTTGGGAATACTAAAACATAATTTATACACATAAAAACATGAGATCAGAGCTTTAAAATCAAACAGTTTAAAAGAGAACGATACATCCCAGCAAACACATGTGTGTTACAGTGGCGACGTCTGTGGCATTTCTGCTATCCCAGCAAACACAGAACGTGGGCACAACGTACCCAACCTTCTAACAACGGTTTAACAACATGGCCAAAAGGTTGCTATAACTACGTTGTGTGGTGAAGGTTGTTACAGCGTTGTCACAATGTTGACAATGAACCACCGTTCAGGGCCATTGCTTAAGGTTGTGCCGAGGGTGTCTGGACAACCACTGGACGACACATGTACTCGTCACTGCCCTGAAGAGCGGAAATCAGCCTTTTAGTGTTGTCTCGTTCTTCATCGAGCCAAGGATACGTGAGTATTGCGTTCAATTTACCTCAGCTAAATAAGATACGTAATTATTCAAACACAACCTACAACTTCCTTGTCTAATGTGACATTTATTTGAACATCTTCTGGTCAGGTATGACAAATATTTAACTTTATGCCAAAAGTATGAAGCCAAAATGACTTTAATGATGAGAAACTGATTTCAGCGCGTAGCCTACTTGTTGCACGTTAATTATTTTTCCTTTTTTGTGTGTGTGGAAACGCACGGAGAAAATCATTTTTTGTAACTGCTTCGCACACCTGATTATTTTTTCCTTTCATTTGTCTTGCTAAATGTTCTCATGTCTGCTCATGCTAGTTAATGCTAATCCACTCCCTGTTTTGTTTTCTCACAAACGTATGACTTTTGGAAGTGCAATTTGATTACCATATGCAGTTTTAATAACGTTGAATTAGGTAACCTTCTATGTAATTTTTTTTTTCAAACAATATGTTTATTTGTCTTTTTAGAATTTTAAATGACATACAACAGAACCCCCTCTCAGACACACAATACAATATTACCATATATAAAATGTTATATACATAATGCCCTTTGACACAAGTTAACAGAGACCAACCATCTCCCAACGAGCAGATCACTGACTATAAAATTATTCTTGAGCGTCGTCCTCCTCTTGAAGTCTGAACCTTCTGCAAAAAGCATGAAAGGTCTCCAAATACTTTCAAACAAGTCCTTTTTTCCTTTTAGCAAGTATGTGATGCGTTCCAATGGAAGGGTAGCCAACATCTGCTTAACCCACTGTCCAATACTTGGTCTTCTTATGATTTTCCAGTGCAGTGCAATCAACATTTTAGCTTGTAATAAACATACATCAATGAACAGCTTCTCGCTTTTTGTATATCCTGTGTGCTTAGGATATAAGCCTAAAATTATAAAAGAAGGTTCCAGAGGAAAGTCTTTAGAAATAATATCCTTCACAGTTTGCTTTATTGCACCCCAAAATGTCCTAATTTCTCTACATTCCCAAATACAATGGAACATTGTTCTCTTTTCTTCTCCACACTTTGTACATATGTCTGGGATATTTGGATTGTATTGGTTTAATTTAGCAGGAGTGACGTAAGTAAGCAATAAGGTACTCGAGGCAAGTGCTGTATCGTGAATAAGTAACGGCTGAAGGGCGTTGTTAGGAGCGACGCGAAGCGGAGTAACCCCTTCAGCCGTTACTTATTCACGATCCAGCACTTGCCTCGAGTACCTTATTGCTTTTATAAAACAGTTGCCACACAATACAAATATTAAAGCCGAAAAATATTTATCTATGCAACTTTCATGAAGTAAAATCACTAAAAGCATTCCTTCCGCTGGAAAAAATAGTCCCTGACCGTAAACAGCAACAGAAGTTACATATATTATTTCGCCAATAGATGGCGGCAAACACTGTCTTATGAATGAGTCAGTCGGTAGAGAAGACTTTTATATTGAAAAGACTCAAACTTGTTTTCACGGAGAAGGAAGACGCAACTGACAGATGACACGGGAAAACCACGGTTAACTGTTAAAAGGACAAGATATCGCAGCGGACATTCAAATGGATTATTTTATTATGAATATAGGACTGACCTGAAGGAAAATGCAATGTCTACTGTGAATGCAGGTAACTTTACGCTCGCTTTCTCAATCTCTCACAATACTCCACTAATCTCAACCTAGAATTTATAGTTTGCTTATGTGCTTTACTACAAGCCAATTCCCACTCATCTAGTGATACATTTATTTGCAGATCTTTCTTCCAGGCTTCTAATTTTAAGGTTGAATTATCTGGGGAGTGTGATAACAGTAGTTTATAAAGTTGTGAGATTGCTCCCCTTTTAGAATTTAGAAAATTTAGCAAAATTTTTTGCATTTTTGCTAAAATAGTACCCTATAGAACCCTATAGCTGCCCAGTAGTACCATACTAAGTTTGGGCACATCAAGCCTCCTTCATGCCTAGGGCAAATGGAGTAACGACAGTCTTATTCTAGCACGTTTGTTTGACCAAATAAAATCAAGAAGCAGTTTCTTAAATGTTTTAAACCAGTCAGCAGGGGGTGGCAAGGGAATATTCTGAAAAACATACAACAGTTTTGGAAGTATATTCATTTTGTAAATATTAATTCGACCAATAAGAGACATGGGAAGAAGAATCCATCTCTAATTTCGTTAGTTATCGATTCATAATTATGCTGAACAATTAAATCTAGATTTGGAAGAATATGTATTCCTAAGTAAGTAAATTTAGAAACTGATTTGAATTGTGAAACGACTATAGGTGGATTTTCTCTCTCTCCTTTATCTAGCAACAAGATAGATGATTTTAATCTGTTAATTACATATCCGTATGTAAGATTGTGGCCAAAACTGGTACTGCAATCACTTTCAAATTACGGAAGAGCGGTGTATCCCCTCCCCCTCCCCCCTGACTCAAGGTTGCCAGATAGGCTGGCATTTTTTATCCGACACGTTTGTAGCTGCAGCTGTGGTAACTAGAGCAGAGCTGGCAACCCGGATGCCGAAACACTACTGACTTCGTGATTGGTAGATAGGTGGAGGGTGGAGCATCAGGCCAAAACACAACATGACAACATCAACATCAGTTGAGGGCTGCAACTTCACTTTTAAATGACAATATCCTGGCCGGACTACTGTTGTCAGTGATATAAGTATTTGAAATGAACATGATTTCTTAATGTGTAGTGACATATCAGGGCCATTTTATGATTAATTGAAATACATTTCTTACATACGGTTCCTTTAATTCAACTTTATTAAAACTGCATGGTAATAAAATTCCACTTCCAAAAGTCATACATTTGTAAAAAAGGAAACAAACGAATATACAAATTTCTTCTAAGTATAATAAATAAAACATAAAAAGCAAAGATCAGAACATTTAATGAACAAAACCGGGTTCTGTACATGGCAGACAGAAGTCGAAAGCGGAATCAGTCCAGGAAACATCCACACATCCGGAGGAGCAAAGAAACGAATGACACTAAATAGCAGACAAATCAAATGAAAAACTAATAAGTGCGAGCGAGGCTGCATTAGTCACATTAGAAAATGAAGTTGTAGGTTGTGTTTGAATAATTACGTATCTTATTTAGCTGAGGTAAATTGAACGCAATACGCTGATTTCACGCAGCCGTTATTTTGAAATCGAAAGCGAGGCTCCGGTGGGAAGAAAACCGGAAGTGTCGCCTTTAATCACAGGAGAGTCGTGAATGCGATGGCGTATTGTTGTGTTTAATGATGTTGTGTCAATTCTAAAACTGTACATACATTTCTTTCATTCTTTAGACTATATACAGTGAAATTCATTTATAAATAAAATATTTTTTTATATATATATAATTCAGAAAGTAAAAAAAGAAGCAGGAATGAGATACATATCCTATATTGGATATTAACATCCAATAGTGTAAATCGCGGCAGCAGCTTCAGGTTGGTAGTCCAAGGCATTGTTGTTTCCGGGGTTCTTACCACCGGAGCCTCACTTTCGATTTCAAAATGGCGGCTGCGTGAAATCAGCGTATACTCACGTATCCTTGCTCGATGAAGAACGAGACAACACAATGAATGAGCCCAACGGGAGGTTGAAATTTAAAAAGCTGATTTTCGCTCTTGCCAACCTTTTGGCCATGTTGTTAAAACGTTGTTAGAAGGTTGGGTACGTTGTGCCAACGTTCTGTGTTTGCTGGGATCACGGTTGTTTAAACCAATAAGCATTAAGCTGTGTCATCAGCAAGTCGTTTCCCATCATGCTTTTTTTCAGTGCAGTCGGTGGAGAGCCAGTTAAATTAATTAATCAGTTCGTCCAGCGAACACTCAGTATTGATAATTTATTAATTCTAAGAAAAGGGTATTTTTCATGGCCACAGAAAAACAATTCTTTCTTAGCATGTACAGCGCTCAACAGCGTGTAACAAGATCAGAAATCGTTTAATGCCGAGTTCACACTGAACGATTTTCGCCGACAGGTTTTGTGAGATTGCTGCCAAATGCCTGAAATCATAGGCAAATCGGTGCTCGTTCACAAGAGTGACAATCACGCAGTGTGAATTATCAAAGACGCGATCTCAGAGAATCACAGACGAGTCACCGACGTGAGTGATTGGCATGCTAAATATCTGGACCTGTCTGCGATTCAAAATCTTGCTCTGACAGTTCTGACAGAAATGTTCTGACAGAAAACTACATCGGTGATGACCGACAGCCAATGAGAGAGCAAGAAACAGGGCAGCGGGGAGTTCGGGGAGGAGTTATAGACTAAAATATCAGTATTTTAATAGATATATACAATTATATCAAACAGAAACAAAGTACACAGTCGCTTGACCGGCAGCAACAGCAGCGAATTGCAAAATTATTTATTTACCCCCAACTCTCTTTGCAGAACACACACTTCTTGCTCCCCGCGTCTCCCCAACCATTTCCTCCTGAATAAGCTGTTTATCTTTTCTCCATTTCGCTGCAAATCAGCGCATAGACAATTTGGATCGCAATCTTCTTGCAGCAGGATATAATTTTTAATAACAATTTCAGTCTCAGCCTCACGCACGCGTGATCTTGCATTACTTCCTTATCATTTCTCGCGTGTGTTTGGTTGTGAAACATAGTTTGTGAACCAGACAGAACCAGACAGTTTCTGTGTTTTAACTGTGTTTGATTATCATCTCGTTTGCGTTTGCTTTATAATGCCGAGTTCACTTCCTGTCTCCTGAGATTCCTTCATCTGATAGATTTTTGAAGGCAGCATAGATCTATCCTTTGATATCCCGTGCTTTCCATTCTGTAACACTTGAGCTAGAAACATAAAGATGGCGTCTGAAAGTTGCAGCTGGGGGTCAGTTTGTGTGTAAATGTACAGTTTTGATAAACATTTTCTATATATAAAGTCATTTCTAGCGAGAAATCACTATTGTAGTCATTAAATCACCTAGTTTTCAACGAAGCTCGCTCTATTTTGTTGTAGATCATTAAACCATTAGGCTGCCTCAGAAGTCTGGGCGAAATCAGTTTCGTGAGGTGCCTTGGTGCACAGACGCTGTCTGCAAAGTCATTGCCTGATAGGGCAGCGAGGCAACAAGTCATTGCCTAAGTCTTCAGACGCAGCTGGCGAATGAATGTCTGTGACATTAGCCCCCTCCCCAGAAGGGCGCGCCATAACAAAAACGAACAGGAGATGAGGGAGGTGGTTTTGGAGGAGGTTGAGGAGTAGGAGAAGGGCTGGTACTAACAGGCAGCCAGACAGGCAGAGACTCCATGGAGGAACTGATGGTGGGAGAATCCATGAGGGCAATGATGGAAGGAGTGGCCAGATGGTACAGACCCAGAGCGCAGTTAGGACGACAGCCCACGGCAGAGACGATGGAGGGGGGAGTTTTGGCTGACGATACCTAGGGGACGACCGACGGAGGAGTCAGCAATGGAGGTGGAGCTCAGAGTGCAGACAGAGAGTGGATGGGCTTGAGTGACACTGCTTGCTCTGGAGACCAAGTCAAGGATGCGGCAACGAGTGCTCGAGGTGGAGCCAGAGTAACTGAGGACAGAGGTGGAATTGGTGGGACGGAGGATAGAGGCGGAGCCGGTGGGATGGAGGACAGAGGGGAAGCCGGTGGGACGGAGGATAGAGGCGAAGCCGCTGGGGGGTTGGACAGAGGGGAAGCCGGTGGGAAGGAGGATAGAGGCGGAGCCGGAGGGACGGATGACAGAGGGGAAGCCGGTGGGACGGAGGACAGAGGTGGAGCCGGTGGGACGGAGGATAGAGGGGAAGCCGGTGGGACGGAGGATAGAGGCGAAGCCGGAGGGAAGGAGTACTGAGGTGGAGCCGGTGGGACGGAGGACAGAGGGGAAGCCGGTTGGATGGAGGATAGAGGCGGAGCCGTTGGGGGGTTGGACAGATGGGAAGCCGGTGGGACGGAGGATAGAGGCGGAGCTGGTGGGATGGAGGACAGAGGGGAAGCCGGTGGGACGGAGGATAGAGGCGAAGCCGGAGGGAAGGAGTACTGAGGTGGAGCCGGTGGGACGGAGGACAGAGGGGAAGCCGAATGGATGGAGGATAGAGGCGGAGCCGTTGGGGGGTTGGACAGAGGGGAAGCCGGTGGGACGGAGGATAGAGGCGTAGCCGGAGGGACGGATGACAGAGGGGAAGCCGGTGGGACGGAGGTCAGAGGTGGAGCCGGTGGGACGGAGGATAGAGGGGAAGCCGGTGGGACGGAGGACAGAGGCGAAGCCGGAGGGACGGAGGACAGAGGCGAAGCCGGAGGGAAGGAGTACTGAGGTGGAGCCGGTGGGAGGGAGGACTGAGGCGGACACGGAGGGAAGGAGGACAGAGGCAAAGCCGGTGGGAAGGAGTACTGAGGTGGAGCCGCTGGGAGGGAGGACAGAGGCGGAGCCGGTGGGACGGAGGACAGAGGGGAAACTGGTGGGACGGAGGACAGAGGTGGAGCCGGTGGGATGGAGGACAGAGGGGAAGCCGGTGGGACGGAGGATAGAGGTGGAGCCGGTGGGTCGGAGGACAGAGGGGAAGCCGGTGGGACGGAGGACAGATGGGAAGCTGGTGGGATGGAGGACAGAGGTGGAGCCGGTGGGACGGAGGACAGAGTGGAAGCTGGTGGGATGGAGGACAAAGGTGGAGCCGGTGGGACGGAGGACAGAGGTGGAGCCGGTGGGACGGAGGATAGAGGCGTAGCCGGAGGGACGGAGGATAGAGACGGAGCCGGTGGGTCGGAGGGCAGAGGGGAAGCCGGTGGGATGGAGGACAGAGGGGAAGCCGGTGGGACGGAGGACAGAGGTGGAGCCGGTGGGACGGAGGATAGAGGCGAAGCCGGAGGGACGGAGGACAGAGGCGGAGCCGGAGGGAAGGAGTACTGAGGTGGAGCCAGTGAGACGGAGGACTGATGCGGAGCCGGTGGGAAGGAGTACTGAGGTGAAGCCGGTGGGAGGGAGGACAGAGGCGGAGCCAGCCGGTGGGACGGAGGACAGAGGTGGAGCCGGTGGGACGGAGGATAGATGCGAAGCCGGAGGGACGGAGGACAGATGCGGAGCCGGTGGGAAGGAGTACTGAGGTGAAGCCGGTGGGAGGGAGGACAGAGGCGGAGCCGGTGGGACGGAGGACAGAGGCGTAGCCAGTGCGGAATGACATCCCGGTTTTCTCCAGAGCGGCTGTATATATAAATGAACTAAATTAATAACTTTTACAACAAAAATTAAACATTACTTAACTTGCTAAAGCTGGACTGGGATGGTATTTTCTTCTGGAAAACAAACTTTGTTGCATTATTTTCCTTTTATCTCTGTAAAGCTGCTTTTGAAACAATCTGTATTGTAAAAACCGCTATATAAATAAAGGTGACATGACTTGACGATTGACCAAGGGGGAGCCGGTGGGGCCTCAGGGTCGAGGATCTCTGGTGGAGCCGAGGCTGGGAGGAGCCAAAGCTGAGGCGGGGCTGGAGGACTGGCTGAGCTCTGAGGTTAGGGTGAGAGAGGGAAGCTGGACAGGATCAATAACGGTAATTCCAATTCCCAACAGGTCAATGAAACGGTCTCAGTGCCATCTGCGATGATGAAGAACAGACAAATGTTTCAGGGTGGGAGGCAATACCTCAGTGTCCCAGTTTATCAGCCAGTCCTAAGTGTCCAATTCCACCAGAACTCCCTCAGCCACAGATGTCGCTGGCTCACACCCCTGGTCAGACTCAGTCTGGGGCTCTGGCTCCGGGACGATGGTCGGAGATGTCCTCTCTTTAACGGACTCTGGCTCACACATCGTGGCAGGCTGAATCTCTCCGTCTGCGGGGGCTCAGATGAAATCTCCTCGGTTCAGTGTGTTGGTGGTGGGCAGGGCTCTGGGTCTGGCTGCACAACATCTGTGAGGTGTGGCTGGAAGAGACTGCTGTTATCCTACGCTTCGCCCACTGTGAACGATCCACAGTGTGAAGTGTATGTTAGCTTCTGGCGTCCAGCAGGGCATGACGAAACGGAGATCTTCATCCAGACCACACTGAAATCCCTCCATTAGGCAGACGTCGTCGCAGGTGGCAAGATGGAAGCTGTCGAGGAACTCCTCCACGTATCGCTCCAGGTCTCTGCCACTCTGGAACATAAAAACTGTCCCTCCATCCAACTGAGAATAAGTGACTGAGAATGTTTGCAACTACAAGAAATTATTATTTTTTATATTGATGCAGTTGTGTCTTTCGTTTTCTTTCCCCCTCAGCCATCTGTATCACACTTTACATTTCAGATCATTGTGTTTTATTAAATGAACACAAACATCAATCAATGTGCATTTCAATATTAGTTACAGTGTTTTATAAGAGAAAAGTAAGAGCCCAAAGTACAATGATCATCTGTTAAATATCAAAAGTGTTTGGTCAAGGCACCTTTAGACATTTTTATCAAACATTTTAGACATCATGTTTCTCCATCAATATACAGTAAAAAAGTACAAATATTTTTGAGCGTCATGTTTTGTGACCCTTGATCTTAAAGGCTTGAAGACTTTTATTCCTCCTGTAAGGCTGAAGATTTACATTTATTCATTATCAGAGGCTTTTATCAGTGACTTACAAATGAGGAACAAGCAGTTTGTTGTAAGAGACAACAATATTCATAATACACAAGTTTAGAGTCGGATCCCAGATTAATACACAGGTTAGGGAAATTACATGCAGGAAAGTAAAACGTATAGTTATTGTAAGTTCATGTGTTTCTGGATATATGTTAGTAACAGAGAGGATGGAGAACTCTTTAATATGTGAAGGCTGTAATAACTCACTTCATCATCTCTGTTTTCAGACACTAGATGAATGTGGGAAAGAAGTTGAGTTTTCAATCCCAGTTTACATCTGGACTGTTTCTCTTCTATTGGTGTGATTTTTTGTTGTTTTCTATGGCTGATACTGGTTGGTTCATGTTCAGTTTTCTGTTCTGCAGTTCAGCCAGTATCAGAGCAAGACGAGATCCCTGAATCAGTCAGATCAAGAGTGTCTCGAGCTGTAATAGTGTTGCTGTGAGCAGCAAATGTGCAGCACTTGATCTGATGATGTTATGGGATTATTGTAATAATATTGCTTCATCTAAAGTTGTCGTACCTTAACGTTTGGTTGAACTGATGCTGCTATATTCAAGCTGTACATTTTATCAGTATTCATGATCTTTGGGAATCAAACCATGAGCTTGATGCTGTATTTGTGGATTTTATACACTTTTCTAGTATGTATATCTGAGAAGAGATATTTACTTTTTTCATATTCGTTTTTCTGTCTAAACACACAGGATTGGTCAGTCAGGCGTTTGAGCTGTTACTCAGTAAAGGTTCACTGGACTCTCCAGGTGATTCTACAGGTGCAGGTGTTTCTACAGGTGTTTCTACAGGTTCTGGACAATCCAGAATTTCTAGTGGACTCGGATCTCCTACACCTGGATTAAACAGCGGAGTGACTGGTCCAGTGAATCTGGAGCTCATGGTCAGCAGATGTTTCCTCTCTTTGACATTGTAAAATGACAGCTGACCGTGACCATAATCTAACAGAACTCCCAGTTGTTCAGGTCTCGGCGTCAGTGAGAGAGTAACTGGTGGATCAGAGCTGATGTAAAAGCCATTAGGACCGTCTGAACACAAGAACCAGTAACCGTTTGATTGAGTTATAGCAGATTTGTCTTTTGAACAACAATGTCCATGTTCCGTCACACCAATTAACCAGTAGTTTTTAGGAGGAGTATTTTCTCGTGCCAAATCAACCTCCCAATAGTGACGTCCAGATGTAAATCTTTGAGCTCCAAATGCACATAATTCATATGGAAATCCCTCTCCAGTGTGAATATATCCTGGAGCATTTCTCACTATTTTACGGTCCTTAGTGATCATAAGATCTGGATGTAAATGCTCAGGATCAATAGTGATCTGAACTGTGAAGAAAATAATGCAACAATTATTAATACACTTCAACGTGTGTGAGATGATATATACAAATATGTGCATATATGACTAAAGAAGATGAAATATATATAACTGAGATGATGTCATACCTGCATGTTTCCTCAGTTCTTCTATATTTGTGTCTCCCACAACTAAAATGAAAAATAATTTGAGACTTCAGAGAAAGAAATCTACTCCTGAATCTGTATCATCAATATATAACAGAAATTATTAGATTTGATCAACTTTTATGAATGGTTTATTCCCTATAATGAAGTTGTATATTTGATTATGTTCACACTATGTTTCTGCAACACTTTGTAGAATAAACAGCGGAGTCCAAAACACCTTGACAATCTGGGATACAACAATTCTACACTTGGAAATAAAAATTTGAATCACAATACGTGTGTGTGTGTGTGTGTGTGTGTGTGTGTGTGTGAGAGAGAGAGAGTATGTGTGTGTGTCTGAGTGTTTGTGTGTGTGTGTGAATAGTTCAGTCTTAAATTCAGTGTTTAATGAGTCACCAAACCTGTAATATTAATGTTTTCTTCTGCTAAAACATGAATGTTAATGTTTATTTAATGATTAGTGCGTCACTTCAGCGGTTTCAGTTCTTGTAAAATATATATCAAAGAACAACAGCTTCAAGTACCTTCTTTTGTCAGTTTCTCCGTAGATTCATCGTCACAAACTAAAATGAGAGAAAATTTGATTGGAGGGATTAATTATCATTCAGCTTCCACAAATACTCCAGACACTATAAACCTCAATAACTCTTTTAACTCTTTCAGGTAGAATCTCTTTAAGATATTAACTTGTATTGCGGTCAGTTACACTTCTTAGGCTCAGGGTCAAAGGTCATTCTAGCCTCATAAAAACACCACACTGCTCTTCGTGTTCATCCGTTCATCCAGGAATTACTTTAGTTGTGTCAGTCTTTCAAGGCATTCAGATCAGACTGGTTTGAAATGATGATTTTCTTAATTATCAATTATATCTTAGAATAAGAAATGAAAAGTGCTGTATCAGTGTTTGCTGAGGGTGTGAATTCTACAGTCATAAACTGAATGATTTCCATCACATCTGCCTCGTGATTTGGTGTTTCTCTGAATGCACTGTGGCTTCTGTGTGTAACCCCCTCATTTACCTTATACAATCAAAATGTTTTAGAAATGGTATGATTGTATTTATAGATTGTCATTCTGCAAAATTTGTTTGTTTACCGTTATTTGTCTTGAATCAGTCTGAGATTGGAGCAAAGCGGGAGAGAATAAGGGAAAGGATGGAACAAGCAACAAGCTTTACAAATACTGTACAGTGTATGCATATATAACTGAGATATAATCATAAAATACCTGTATCTTTCTTCAGTTCTTCTGTAATTTTGTCTCCCACAACTAAATTAAAAAACAAATAGTTAAAGGTTTTAGAAAAAGAAAACTACAGCTGTAATTGTGGACATATACAGTTATTACTATTAGCTGGAAATGTGTTCTGGTATAAGATTTCTGCTACAAAATACACATTAGCATTTGTTTGAAGTTTAGTGGATAGCATCAGATATTATTGCTGATATTGGATATTTCTTCAGGTACCTTCTTTTGTCAGACTCTCCATAGTTCCATCGTCAAAAACTAAAATGAGAGAAAAAAAATTAGTTTGAAGATTTAATTATTAATTGTTTCCACAAATATTCCAGAAATTGTAAACCATAATAAATTCTGCTGTTAAGTGGATTCACATGTGTTTTGGATCTTAAAATGAAATGTGTGTAGTTTAATTACCTTCTTTAACTGTTTTCTTCCCTGAAAGAAAGATAAAAAATATATATATCAACACATAAGCATAAAATACCCACATAAAAAGCTTTTAAAGATGAAATAATTTTAATCTTTTAACCAGATTGTGGTTAAACCTGTTAGTTTATGTCTGTATTTGTACAGGATCAGCCCAGTCAAACCCAGAAGAGCACCGATGAGAAGGGTGGAGAAAAGTGCCTTCCATGGATCTGAGGAAGACAAACCAGATCAATCTTAATATCTTCAAAATATATAAATCCATTACAATGACTAAGTAGTTTTTTTTTTTTTTTTTTTGTTTTTTTTTACTTTGTAAACATAAAAATGTCATTCATAATCCATTTTTCTTCTGAAACAGGATTGAGAACTAAAGGATGGGAGTTTATTTTTAATTGGATGGTTGAAAAATGTCACATTTAATTTGACTAACCAAACTCACACCCGAAACTTTTCAGAACTCACAAACACATTGTCTGTGAACACAGCCTTTTTTCGGATATCTACAAATATGTTTGTTCAAAGATGTTCTCTGACCTGAAGAGATGACGGCCTGTATGTCAATCCTACTTTCTCTAAACTCTCCAGTCTTGAGAGATATTGAACATGAGACCAGATGAGCGAGAGATGAGTGAGAGATGGCCGTCCAGCTGTGGACAGAGAACATCTCATCTGCTCCACGACTGCGAGACACTCCTCCAGGACGGAGAACCGTTCGCTCATCTGACATCCAGGTGACGTCCGGCTCTGGATACCAGCCGCTGGACTTACAGCTGATGTTCACACGTCCATCATCCAGAGGCTGTGGAAACAGGACAGGAGCGGATCCTAAAGCTGGAAGAGAAGAGACAGACGTTCTACAAACACTGTGCAAGTATATTTTAAATTTCTTTGGGTAAATGCATCTCTATTGGATTAATGAAGGCTGCTTCCCAGCAAACAAATGTTTGTTCTAAGAACATTTTCCAAACATTCTGTGTTGGTTATGGTAACTTTAAAATATCCAGTTCCTTTTCGAGGGAAATCGCACTGCGTCGGAACAACACTTTGGGGAACTAAAGCCTATTCGGACGGGACTAGTTTAACACGGAGAGGTGGGGTAAAGTAATAATTACCAGAGCTTCTTTGTGATTTTAGTCCCGTCCGAATGTGTCATCTCAGTAATCATCATGGACAATGTCAGTAAAGATTACGACGACTTTTACCTTCAGTAAAAAGGTCTGGAAAAACTACCTCAGGTAATACTAATCCCGTGCGAATAGACACGCTGTAAATATGTACGTAAATATTTCGGCATTTCCTGTTTAAAAGTAGTTTTCCGCAGTTTTTCAAGTATGGAGACGCTTGAAAAAGCATTCAGTTGCGTCCTAGACACTGGGACAAAACTCAAGTGTTTTCCACATACCATTCAGATCAGAAAGAAGATCGAAAGTTGTTAGAGGCACGAAACATCTTTTAGCGTTAGGCAAGTGCCTATTAACAACACAATCCAATCTGAAGTTAATTAATACATCGCTCGACCGGACATAACTGTTTTATAAATATAGGTTATGTGTTTGCGCACGTGATATCAGGAAGTAACGTAATACACACATGACGACAGGAGGGTGACGGCGATGTGCAAATCGAGTTACCCCTCCCACTTCTACTAGTTTTATTGAGATATCTTATCCCGTGCGAATTGGCCATTAATATTACAGATGTCCTGTGGTAAAATTACATTACTCTATCTATCCTTGTAAAGTTAATCCCATCCGAATAAGGCTTAAGCCAATCCTGATTGGTTTTGCGTCATGATGTAATGTGTGACGGCATATACAGAAGCTACAAAGGGACGCCGACACACAACAGAGAAAGCTTTCTGCTCTTCAGCAAGCACTCTGTCTTTGTCTGTCTTATTTGGTGTTTTCTGTCAAACAAGCCTGTAGATTATCAGCAAACATGGAAAAATTATTTAAAACATGTGTGCACCCCTGTCCGAGATTCATAACGGATGGGGACACACATCAGCACGCTCAGGCAGCTCTGGAGAGAGCCTGTGCATATTGTGAAAGGATTCAACACAAAGAAAAGTGTGGGGTCGTGAAGGGGTCAGTCTACTTCTAGTAGCCCTGTTGTGGCCAGCCCGGTTTTCAGACATAGTATCGCTCCTGGAGGGCCTCCAATGGCAGGCAGAGGGCTCAATATACAACCCTCGGCCAGAGCTGTGGAAACTGTGGGTTTGGCCCCTGAGTGGGCACAGTACCTAGAAGCTGTCCTGTCAGCAGGAGTAGTCGAGACCATACTCAGCTCTAGAGCTCCCTCCACAAGGAAATTGTACGGTTTGTACTAAAATTGTACTAAAATGGAATGTGTTTCACCGTTTGGTGTAGAGAGCGTGAGGTAGATCCAGTTAACTGCCTAGTGCTGGAGTTCCTCCAAGATTGCTTCTCTTCTGGTCTTACCCCGTCCACACTCAAGGTGTACGTGGCTGTCATTGCAGCTTGCCACACTCCTCTGGGTGATGGGCCTGGGAAGACATCAGCTGGTCATACGATTCCTCCGTGGGGCTTGGAGGATGAGACCTGCGGCTCAGACTAGAGTTCCCACATGGGACCTGGGAGTGATTCTCGAAGGGCTGGTCAAGGCCCCCTTCGAACCTTTAGAGTCGGCTGAGGCCAAGAATCTTTCACTCAAGGTAGATTTTCTCTTAGCAATCACTTCCCTTAAAAGAGTAGGAGATCTTCAGGCCCTTTCTATATCTCCTGAGTGCCTGGAGTTTGCTCCTGGAAGGGTTAAGGCTATCTTGCATCCCAGGCCTGTTTATGTGCCTAAGGTGCCTTCTTACACGGCACGGCCCACGGTTCTGCAGGCTTTTCATCTGCGGAAGATGAGAGACTCCGTCTGCTCTGCCCTGTCAGAGCTCTCAATATTTATGTTCAGAGGTCTTCTCATTGGCGGAAGTCAGACCAGTTGCTGGTGTGTTTTGAGTCACCTAAGAAGGGGCTTCCCGCCTCCAAACAGACCATCAGCAACTGTATAGTTCAGGCTATTTCTCTGGCCTATTAGGTGCGCAGTTTGCCTTCATCATTGGCCATAAGGGCTCACTCAACCAGAGGCATGGCGTCCTCTAGAACCCTCCTCTCAGGGGCCCCTATCCAGGAAGTGTGTGATGCGACTGGATGGGCCACCCCTCATACATTTACAAGATTCTATAGTCTGGACCTTCCTTTGATGCCGGGTGCACGAGTGCTTTTGTCCTAAGTTGTGCCTGTGACAGCCTCACACTGGGACGGGCGGGGTTTGTTGTGGCATAGTGGGTATTTGTTCCCCAAAGTATCGTGACTGACGCTGTGTGAGTTCCCTCGAATGGGAACATCTCGGGTTATGACTGTAATCCTTGTTCCCTGAGAAACTGCATCCCTTTGCCACGCCTCCCCCTGCCTGGGAGCAACTTGCTTCATCACAGAAGCTAACTCTCTTGTGTGCCGGCGTCCCTTTGTGGCTTCTGTGTATGTCGTCACACACTACATCATGACGCAACACCAATCATGATAGGCTTAGTTTCATTCATGCTTCAGAGGTGCTACGCTGAGGGGCGTTCCCTAAAATGTGTCGTTACCGACACAGTGTCTCGTTCCCTTCTAAGGGAACAAGGGTTACAGTCCAACGCATTCTCATCCTTGGGCGTCATAATACTGACGCTTTTGACATTTCGTCTACATCGAACGCACATGGCACCCTTTAGCGTCAATATGAGACGCACAGAGCTTTGTTCGGTAATGGGTAGGTTTAGGTCTAGTGTAGGGATAGGGTTAGACCGCTAGGAGGCGCCTTCTGGCCCATTTCTATCTGCGTCTCATATTGACGCTAAAGGGTGCCATGTGCGTTCGATGTAGACGAAATGTCAAAAGCGTCAATATATGACGCCCTAGGATGAGAACGGGCTGTACAGTCGTAACCCGAGACGTTTTCCTTATATTAAAGGAATTTATTTTTGTTTTTTACAGTTAGTATTATTTTCCTGAAACATTCTTTCAAGTTGATCTTTATTAACAACAACATTCTTCAAAGCAAAATCTTTAGTTGATCTCTTGACCCTTGACTTTAGTTGATTTCTCTTTCAGAAATTGCATTACTGTTTTCAGAGAACATTACTGCATTGATAAAGAAAGAGATTGATGAAACAGCATATCAACATGACTACTTTAATGAGTTGCATTTAACTGCATTAAAGTGGTTTAAACAACTGCTTTTTCTCTGTAGATTCATGATAGGCTTAAATTGAACAATTATGAAGTTGGAGCATTAATGAAAAACAAAAACAAAACAAAAAACAGAACCAGCTATTGTGATATCACTGTAGTGCATTAACACTGAAAAGATGAAGATATCTGTGTGAGACCAGAAAGTGTTAAATCACAAGTTCAGTATGGTGTACCACAAGGCTCAGTACTAGGACCGTTGCATTCACCCTGTACATGCTACCCTTGTGAGATATCATTAGGAAGCATGGAATTAATTTTCACTGTTATGCTGATGATACTCTATAATTCTTCACACCCCGATGAAACTTACCAATTCACAAAATTAATGGAATGCATAGCTGATATAAAAAAATGGATGACTAGAAATTAATCATTTTAATTCTGAAGAAAAAAACAGAGATTCTAATTATTGGACCAAAAACCTCAGCACGTAATAACCTAAAATACTGTCTAACACTTGATGACTGTTCTGACAAGTCTCTGTCATCAGTTAGGAACCTGGGTTTGCTCTTTGATACCAATCTTTCATTTGAAAGTCACATTTCTAGCATCTGTAAAACCACATTCTTCAAATAAAATAAAAAGTTTAAGAAATATTCTATTAATGTTACTAGAAAAATATTGAAAGTATATTCATTTTGAGAGAACATTGCCAGAACATTAGCGAAAGTTATGAGAACATTCCCTGATTGTAGGGTTGGAAAATGATGGCAGCATTATGCTTTAAAAAACTGGTTTTGATATTCCATTTGTTTCAGAGTTATAGTAGTTGAAATCTGGAGAAAAGCCTACTCATGCAACACAATAGGTGGATTATTCCTTTAATGAGCAGTAGATCCATAAAAACAATACATTGTATATTATAGTTTTTGACTCACCAGTGACTTTGAGAAACACCTCTCCGCTGTCATATTCACTTTCTCCACTGACATAACAGTGAAATGAACCTTCATCCTGAATCCTGAGTTTCTCCAGGCGTAGAGAGACGTCTCCATCCTTCAGTCCACCAGACTTATCTGACCACCGAGTCAGTGAGCTTCTGTCCCTGTACGATTCCTCCTGGACGTCCTGGATCTTCCCATGCTGATAGAAGAGAACAGGGTTGCTGAACTGGTCATGACGGTACCAGCGGATCTCCAGAGCTTCAGCGTTCTCAGGAGGAGAGATCCAGCAGGGCAGAATGACTATGGACCCGACATGAGCCACTGACTGATCATGAGGAACCACAACAGTGAACGACACTGAGAGACACAGAGAGACACACCCAATGTAATACATGCATTATATACTGTATTTATAATAATAATAATAATACATTTCTGAATGTAGGTACAGTTAAAATTTCAGCCATAGAGGAACGAAGTGTTCGAGGAGGATTATAGGGAAGAAGCAGGTCTGAGAGGTATGAGGGGGCAAGGTCATGGAGGACTTTGAAGGTAAGCAGAAGAATTTTATAATTAATCCGGTGAGTAACAGGAAGCCAGTGAAGCTGAGTAAGAAGTGGTGTGATGTGATCAGTTGATCTGGTGCAGGTAATAATCCGAGCTGCCGAGTTCTGAATAGACTGGAGGCGATGGAGAAGTTTACTTGTGGAGCCAGTGAGGAGGGCGTTGCAGTAGTCGATGCGAGATGTTATCAAGGCATGAACAAGGACCTGTGTATTGTGTTGGGAGAGGGAAGGGCGGAGTCTTGAGATATTGCGGAGGTGAAAGTAAGAAGTCCGAGTGATATGGCTGATGTGAGGGCCAAAGGAAAGTGTACTGTCTAGAACAGGGAACGACAACTGGCGGCCCGCGGGCCAAAACTGGCCCGCCAGCAATATTTTCTGGCCCTCCGGATTATTTTGGAAGTCCTAAATGCTGCACAAAACTCTTCCACTACTTGAGAAAAGCCGTAGTCGTGCGGCGATTTCACCGCATACTGTGTGAAACACCCATAGGGAATCATGCGGCGCGGGATTACATTTTAAAGTATAACTGTGCGTTCACACCGGACGCGAATAGCGCGTCAAATTCGCGCCTGCCGCGTCTAGTTATACGCTTGACCACTTTGTGTCCATTCGCGCGTCAAAAGACGGTAGCGGTCAGAACTCTGGTGTAGGCTACTTTGGACGGAGCGGGCGGTCTGACTGACAATAGCCCACTCCCGACATCTTTT
Organism: Leuciscus idus; assembly: GCA_021554675.1. Taxonomy (NCBI): domain Eukaryota; kingdom Metazoa; phylum Chordata; class Actinopteri; order Cypriniformes; family Leuciscidae; genus Leuciscus; species Leuciscus idus. Next base: position 861,660 of record CM038622.1, on the reverse strand, counting down.
GACAGCGTATCCGCACTTAATTCTGACCACCTGTACACCTAGCTCTGAGGAGCTGTTTGGTACTGAAACCATTGTCAGTCAACAACATTCTTTTTTTGCAAGGATGTTTGAAATAGTTCGGCAGAAAATAGCCTACTTCATTTGTCAGTAGGGCAATATGATTTTCGTTTATGTTGCTTAGAAATTTGAGTGATAGGCTTTGTCCTATTTAATTTATGTTAGGCTATTTATATTTCATAATTTTTTTCTGTGGCATTTTTTTTCTCTGCTGACAGTACAATGTTAAAATAGCCTAATATTTATATTGACACGAACACAATTTTTGTATAGCATTTATTATAGGCTACTATCTCATTCTTGCCGTTAGAGACATTTGAATGTGAGATTATGGAAACGAGATCTAAATTTTGCGGAACCGTCAGGTCGGGAAATAAAGCGGGTGAACACCGAGTGTATTTTAAGCGGTTGCTGAATAGAACCTTGTGGGAGCGGGACAGAAAAAAAACAGTCCCGCGCAGAACTCCTTAAACCTTAGGTGTGTATGTGTGTGTCCCGAATAAATAATAATACAAAAAAAAGGAATAAAGTTCAAAAGTTCGGACTGTAAGCGAATGAGTATGATTGCTATTCACACCTTTATTAAAATGGCTGTAATCTGTTACCACACAATAGTACTTGATCTGTTTAAAATGATTTCCTTGATATATGCCTAAGGTGTTAAATTAAAAATCAAAATTAAAATTTGTCTAATCCAGTAATTATTTTTTTCTATTTTTGATCTGAGCACAATCAGAAAATCAGAAAACCCAATGTTATTCGTTTTTTCATTTTAGTTCGCTGTACCGGTCTGTCGTGGTGAAGAAGGAGCTGAGCCGTAAGGCGAAGCTCTCGATTTACCGGTCAATCTACGTTCCTACTCTCACCTATGGTCATGAGCTGTGGGTTATGACCGAAAGGACAAGATCCCGGATACAGGCGGCCGAAATGAGCTTTCTCCGCAGGGTGGCTGGGCGATCCCTTAGAGATAGGGTGAGAAGCTCAGTCACTCGGGAGGAGCTCAGAGTAGAGCCGCTGCTCCTCCACATCGAGAGGGGCCAGCTGAGGTGGCTCGGGCATCTTTTCCGGATGCCTCCTGGACGCCTTCCCGGGAAGGTGTTCCGGGCATGTCCCACCGGGAAGAGACCCCGGGGAAGACCTAGGACACGCTGGAGGGACTATGTCTCCCGGCTGGCCTGGGAACGCCTCGGGGTCCCCCCGGAAGAGCTGGAGGAAGTGTCTAGGGAGAGGGAAGTCTGGGCATCCCTGCTTAGACTGCTGCCCCCGCGACCCGGCTCCGGATAAGCGGAAGAAGATGGATGGATGGATGGATGCATTTTAGTTCAGGAAATAAATAATGGAAAAACAAGTCGTTTTTCATCTTTTTATTTTTGGTTTTAATTTGAAAAAACGATTGAACGAATGATCCACGGACGGTGACGGACCCATCATATTCCGCGATTATAGGCCTATATAAAAGTATTTAATTTGTATCCATAGGCCTACTCTGTGTAGCTGGCCTGCCATCTACTGGCTAAAAAAAATATTGGCCCGCAGCCAAAGTTACTTGCCGACCCCTGGTCTAGAATGACACCGAGACTTTTGACTTGGGAGGAGGTGGGAATCGGAGAACCATCAACTGACATAGTAAACGGTTGACTTTTGGAGAGTGTGGCCTTTGAACCAATGAGGAGAACCTCACTTTTATTTCCATTGAGTTTGAGAAGATTGATTGACATCCAGTTGCTAATAGCTTGCAGACAAGAGGTGAGAACGGAGGGGGGAAGAGAGGTGTTAGGTTTTGTAGCGAGATATAGTTGTGTATCGTCAGCGTAGCAATGAAAATGAATCCCAAAGGAACGGATAATGTTGCCAAGAGGTAGTATATAGATGATAAAAAGCAGTTGTCCCAGCACTGAGCCCTGAGGAACACCATAGGTGACTGTTGTAGATTTTGATGTGGCATTCTTCCCCTGAATGAACTGTTAACTATTATATAGATATGACCTGAACCAGGCTAGTGCATTTTGAGCAATCCCAATAGCAGTCAGATGTTCCAAGAGAATTGTATGAGAGATGGTGTCAAAGGCTGCAGTGAGATCGAGAAGAATTAAGATGGATAAAAGACAATTGTCAGCTGCAAGTAGAAGGTAATTTGTGATTTTTACCAGGGCTGTTTCAGTGCTGTGGTTGTGGCGAAAACCAGACTGAAAAGGTTCGTAGAGGTTATTGCTGTGCAAGTGGACTTGAAGTTGGGTCGCTATAGTCCGTTCCAAAAGTTTGGTGATGAATGGGAGATTGGAGATGGGGCGATAGTTATTTGGGTCATTAGGATCCAAACCAGGTTTCTTCAGAATCGGGGTAATAGAAGCAGTTTTGAGAGATGTAGGAACAGTGGAAGTAAGTAGAGAGGAGTTGATTATAGACGTTATGATCGGTAAGATAGAGGGGAGACAGGTTTTGACCAAGGCGGTAGGGATGGGATCAAGCAGACAGGAATAATTCTTGGACTTATTGATGAGTATAGTAATTTCTTCGGCTGATGGAGGCTGGAAAGTTGATAGAATGGAGATGTGGTACTCAAGGGTGGGCAGCTGAATGCAGAGGCAGAAGAATTCAACTGAAGGTTAATATTGGTAATTTTTGTATTAAAAAAATCCAAAAATGTGTTGCACTGAGCTGTGGAGTTGAGGTGATTAGCAGTGTCTACAGGTTTAAGTAGATTATTGATAGTAAAAAATAAAGTCCGTGTGTTATTTTCATTGGTACTGATAATGTAAAAAGAGGATTAAGCAGCAGTCAATGCACTTTTATATGAAAGAAGATAATCAGTATACATTTGTTGATGAACGATTAGACCAGTTTTATTTGATAGTCTCTCAAGTCGTCGACCCATCATTTTCATATGTCGGAGTTCAGGGGTGTACCATGGAGAAGACCTAGTAAATGAGACTGTACGAGTTTTCAGGGGAGCTAAGGAATTTAGTGAATGAGATAAACAGTCATTGTAATGATCCACCAGGTTAGCAGTACAAAGTGAAGAGGGTGTGGGACAAACAGAGGTATTAACTAATCTATTGAGATCATCTGGGTTAATGTTTTTAATATTGCGGAATGATATTGAGCGCTTCAAGTTTAAATTTGGGAGTGGCAGAATAATATCAAAGAAAACAATTTTATGGTCTGAGATGGGAAGCTCTGTGGAATTAGGTGTCACTCCTAGGCAACAGACTAAATCTAAAACATGGCCTTTATTATGAGTTGGGAAATTAATGTACTGAGAAAAGGCTGATTTATACTTCTGCGTCGGACCTACGCCGGAGCCTCTATTTATACTTCTGCGTCGTTGTCCGCGTTGACGTGCAATTACTCATGCAGAGGGAGCATGTGAAACCCGAGGGAGGGGTCCTAGCAGACCAATCACAGCGCTTGCGTCCGCGTAGAGTTGACGCGCTACACACAGCCTACGACGTAGCTACGGCGTGAGTTCGACGCAGAAGTATAAATTGGGCTTAAGGCCGAAACTATCTAAAACAGAAATAAAATCTTTAGTACTTGTGTCAGTTTGTTTATCACAATGAATATTAAAGTCAGCCATTAAAATGACATTGGGACACAATGCACATAAATCAGATAAAATGGCTGTAAGTTCGCTAATAAAAACTGCAGAGGGTCCAGGAGGACGGTAAATAGACACAATAAGGGTTGGAGTACGACCATTAAGTTGAACAGTCAGGATTTCAAACGAGGACGGCTTTGTGACTGAGACTGGCGAGACTTTAAGTTTCTCACGATAGATTAGAGCGAGACCACCACCTCTTCCAGAGAGGCGTGGTTTGCAGGTGTAAACAAACCCCGGAGGCAAAGCATGGTTGAGGTGGAAATAATCCTCGGGTTGTTGCCAAGTCTCAGTAAGACACAAAAAGTCGAGTTTTGAATCCACGATGATGTCCACGAATAAAAGCGCTTTATTGGATAAAGATCGGATATTAAAAAGTGAACATTTGAATTCTTTAGATGGAACAGCGGGGTCAGGTAGCATAGAAGCTAGAACACTATGGTCAACCTTTCTCTCTATCTTGTGGGGTTTGCGGGGACCAATAGACCAATAAGATGGAATGATGGAATTAGAGTTATTGTACGAGATGTTCCTGCGGAATCCACGGTGGATGTATTTTGGTCGGCGGAGAATGTCACGATGGCTGAAGAGACAGAAAGAGGCCACGGAACGTAATCGAAGCTGGTGAAGTTCCGCAGCCGAGTAAGACAGCCGTGGAATGGCTGTTGCGATGGTGACAAGCAGGATAATCCAGAGTAGCATTTTAAACATCCACATATTGCCACCTCGGTGATGCTGCAGGATCGTCAGAAGGCTCCGACAGCAGGCAGTAGACCGGCGGCGTTTATAGTTGACGTGGAATCAATCAGCAGCAGGGTAAGCGGAGAATATTCCCAAACATAGACAGCAAATACCACAGCGGTAGAGGTATAACAGGTTTAAGAATTAACTTAACATTAGATCTAGTAATAATTCAAACAAACGTCATAGTCCGGTAAGCAGCGGCAGCAAGACACGCCAGCGTTCACTTCCGTTCACTGATACACTGATATTTATGTGCTATATTTACTAGTCACAGTGATTCTAAATCTGTAGCCTATGTTTTTTGTGAAAAAAATAAATAAATAAGACTTATGGGATTCCATTTGTGCCAAAAAAGAGTCGACTGCTTTGTGCTTTGTACTATACATTTGTCCTTAACAACAGTCATTGCCTAGTTGTTCAGATAAATTAGTATATGTTGATATGTATGTTCTCTGTTTATGTCATCTTGCTCTGTCGTCTTGTTCTGTCATCTCAACTGTCGTCTCTTTCTGTCATTTGGTTCTGTCGTCTTTACTGAATTGTCGTCTTGTTCTGTCATTACTTAACTGTAACTTTAATAGTTTAAGTAAAGAGGACAGAAAGAGATGACAGAACAAGACGACAGTTCAGTAAAGACGACAGAACCAAATGACAGAAAGAGGCGACAGTTAAGATGACAGAACAAGACGACAGTTAGATAGATAACGGAACCAGACGACAGAGCGAGATGACATAAACAGACAACATACATATCAACATATACTAATTTATCTGAACAACTAGGTAATGACTGTTGTCAAGGACAAATGTATAGTACAAAGCACAAAGCAGTCGACTCTTTTTTGGCACAAGTGGAACCCCATAATCGCCATCTACTGGCTTGGCATGAATAATGCAGCGTTTTTAGTAGTTTATGCAGATCTGTGTGAACAGGGATCGTTTTGACAACATATTCGTCTGTACGCGAATAACAGAAATGTTATTCTATTTTTACCATTTTTAGTACATTGTAAGCACACCCTCACTGTTGTTGTGTAAATGTAACCTCACACGCTCAATGTGACCATTAGTGATGCCACCTGATGTCCATGAGTAAAATCACTGAAGGAAAGAGGAACATGTGAAGTCACCGCTGTGGTGATCAGTGTGTCCTGTAGCGGCAGTATGAGTGTGCTTAGAAAACACATTTATTGTGTCAGAAGAGTACAATAACATCAGATGATGTTGACTGTTAATTAATAGTGAAATCATCATGAAGTGGCCTAACTCATTGATCACATCTGAAGTCTAATCACTGATCAGAAGTGTGTTTTGTTTTTAATTAATTAAAAATTGTGCTACTGATGTGATGTTATTGTGAAAATCTGATTTTCTGCAAAATGAAAACATGTGCAGGAAGTTATTAACGACTGTGTTATTTACACACTCACAGACATCAACAATCGGCATATGAAATGCAACAATGGTGAAATGCCTCCTTCATGGCTCCCAGCATGCATTGCGACATGAATAAATTATGCAGCTGAATTCTTTTACTATTTATTTTTAATTATCACCATTGATGAGGTTTGTATAATGAGTGTTTGTCTAAGTGTGTCCAAAATGCTTCTAATCCCGTAATTATTTCAGTTTTGAAACTACAGAAAAAGCAGTTGTTTAAATTACTCTAATGTACTAATTTGATGGCCATTAAAATGTTGATCTGCCTTTTCACAATCTCTTTCATCAATGCAGAATGTCAATGCATCAATGAATTTTGTGAAAACATTTGCAATTGTTGAAAGAGAAATAATCAAACAAATATACAGGGTCAAGAGCCAAAAGCTAACACTGATCACCATAATGGCGACTCCAAACGAAACATTTTCAATAAAACATCAATAACTAATCCTCTGTTATTTCTCTGTAAGAACTTCTGTAGACGTATGAGAGAAATAAAGTAAATCTGGTTAGTAATAAGTGAAGCTGGTAATGCTGTTTGTGGAGTTGTTTAATCCTCCTCTGCTGAGATCTTGAGAGATTTAATGTCTTATTTTATCTTCAGATGATTTCATCTAAGGCAGTGGTGGGAAGTCAGTTGTAGGTTCAGTTTTTGTTATTTCTCTTTCCTTCAGTGGTTCTGCCTGTTAACAGCAGGTGTTCGAATGTTTGAAAGAATGTTTCAGGAACATCACACTAACTAAACTAATGACATTCTATTAACATTAAGGAAGCGGGATGTCTTAATGTTCTTGGAATGTTACAAATCAACATTCCTAGAATGTTGAGTTGTTGATAAAAAGTAAGTTGAAAGAATGTTTCAAGAACATCATACTAAACTTTTATAAAACGTTCCTCTAACATTAAGAAAACTGGACACTTTAACGTTTCCACAACCAAAACAGAATGTTTGGAAAACGTTCTTAGAACTAAAATGAGTTAGCTTGGTTGGTGTCACATTGACCTAATAACCTTCCATGTCTAAGCATTGTAACCCAGTGCCATAATATCCAATTGAAAGAGTTCACATATATGATTTAGGCCTACTCCATAAATATCAACATTTGTTGATCTATCAGGAATGGTGTGTTTGGAATATATGCCATAAAACTGAATGAAATCCAAACCTGTCAATCACAACCTCTTACTCAACCATCTTGAAACTGTCTTTGGTGTTTCTGAGACTGTTTTAACCTGGTTTACAGTATATCTTATCTCTCTGACCGCTACCAGTTTGTTTTTATGAGTGGTTTCAGGTCTGAGATTGACTGGCGTCCCTCAGGGGTCGGTTTTAAGCCCCATAATTTTTTATCATTTATATATATATATATCCTCCTGGATTGCTCTTAAGAACACTCAGGCGTAATGATCACTTCTGTGCAGATGAGACTCAGATTTATATCCACTCCAATCCTGGTCAAAATGTGGATATTTCTTTTCGCTCACATTGTTTTTCTGAGATATAAACATGGATGAGCCTTAATAGTGTTTTGCTTATTGTCTCTCCTCATCAGCTCTGTAAAGCTGGTTCACTAATGCTAAATGTAGATTGCTCTGTTCCAAACTAATTTTTTTTTTTTTTTTTAAATGAAGTTATATTTAATTTGAGTTTGTCTTTTGACCCATACTGTTAAGAATTTTTTATTTATTTTTTATTTAAGAAATATTGCTACTTTGCCCTATTTTTATTTTTATTTTTATTTTTTCTGTGATTGAAAGACTTTTCAATACTTTTGTTTTTTAACACATTGACTATTACAATGCACTTATTGCAGGGGTTCCTAAAACCACACTCAATTTGTGCAAAAGTATGTCTATTTTATAGTGTAAAGTGCCTTAACAAGCTTAAGGCACCATAGCCGCGGGAACATATTTTATCAGGGGGGTGCTGGGGGCGGGGCGGTGCTATGGTAGAGGTTTTTAAACCGCCCAAACAAAAAGATGAACATACAAATGAATGAGTACAGAGTTGTGAGAACGCTCAGAACTCATGATACATTTTAAAAAGCACAGCACACAAATCTGCATATTACCTTATGATACTCACTCAGGAGTGCCGGTTCACACAGAGAGCATAATCTTTCAAAGCGAAAACGCAAGACGCAAGACGCCAAACGTGGGCAGTGGAACGGGGGGAGAACGCAAGGTTACAGTTAACCTAAAGGCAACAGTTAAACATGGCTAGTGCGTTCACACTGAACAACAATGGAAAAGTAGCAGAGTGGAATGGTTGACGGTCTGTGTGAACAGCCCCTAATGCCGATGAATACTTTAATCAATACATCTATATTTAGTTTTTTCACATGCATTAAATGAGTGTCAAATCAGTTCTGAGATGCTGCCCAGCAAACACAGAACGTTGGCACAACGTAGCCAACCTTCTAACAACGTTTTATCAACATGGCCAAAAGGTTGCTATAAATATGTTGTGTGGTGAAGGTTGTTACAGCGTTGTCACAATGTTGGCATTAAACCACCGTTCAGGGCCATTGCTTAAGGTTGTGCCGAGGGTGTCTGGACAACCACTGGACAACATATGTACTCGTCACTGCCCTGAAGAGCAAAAATCAACCTTTTAAATTTCAGCTGACCATTGGGCCGTCTCTCATTCTTCATCGAGCAAGGATACTTGAGAATTGCGTTCAATTTACCTCAGCTAAATAAGATACGTAATTATTCAAACACAACCTACAACTTCATTTTCTAATGTGACTAATGTAGCTTCGCTTGCACTGTTTAGTTTTTCATTTCATTTGTCTGCTATTTAGTCTAATTCGCTCCTCTGGATGTGTGGATGTTTCCTGGACTGATTCCGTTTAACGTTACAGAACATTATCGTCCGGCTTTCGACTACTGTCTGCCATGTACAGAACCGGTTTTGTTCATTAAATGTTCTGATCTTTGCTTTTTATGTTTTATTTATTATACTTAAAATAAATGTGTATATTCATTTTTTTTTGTTTTTTTTCTTTTTTCACAAATGTATGACTTTTGGAAGTGCAATTTGATTACCATATATGCAGTTAGTTTTAATAAATGATGTTTTATTAACAAAGTTCGGGAGGAGCAGGTTCAGATAATTAACCAAATTATGCACAGCTGGAGATTAATCAGTAATCAACTCAATGACAGAGTATAAATTCACAGCAGACCTATCTCTGTTCATTGAAAGTTTGTCAGCATCCCTCCTCCACCCCATCTCCTCACTTCCAGTTCCATCTACACTTACCAACTGGGGGGAGTACTCTGGGTTCGGGCCTAACTCCGAGCTCGGAGCCCTCCCCCCGGACAGCACGCCAAATACGCATAAACTTATTGTACTAATTATATGTAGATGTGAACTCGTGAAAGTTGAATTAACGTAGCCTTCTGTGATTTTTACTCTTCAAAGTGTACACTTGCAGGTGTTGATTATAATTAGGCTAATTTACTGATAGCCCCATAAATAATAATAAGGATAAACAATATTTAAAAAAAAAACTATATAATTATCTAACATCTGACTAATTAAAAATTAACCTCAAAACATAAAATGCTAAATGGGGGATATCTATAGGCCTAAATAGCATAAAAACAAAAAATTCTCAGAACGTCGTCTCTCAGTTGCTGAATGTCGCGCAACAACGTTGCTACAGCCCTGTCGCGTCTTACAATTCTACGTTGTTACAATGTTGCGAGCACGTAGACAGCGACGTTGCCACAGAAGAAATGCAACGTGCCACAGACGTTGCCACAACGTAAATGTGTTTGCTGGGTGGTCCGCAACCACGTCACTCACTCCATGCGAGATCGGCTTATTGCCTTATGATATATTCAGGGCCGCGGGAAGTGGGGGTGCTGTTTTCACAGAATTGTAAATGCAACGCATATGTTTGTTCATTAAAATGTATTAATTTTTAGCATTTAGTCATTTATTTGTAATAAACTCTTTAAGTGGGCTATTTAAAAATTGTTATTTATATGTTAAATTATCTTAACATATAAGATAGAGTGTTATGTAATATTGTGTGTGTGTGTCGAAAGAATTTGTCAAAAAAACAAACAAAAAAAAAAACACAGTCAAAAACCCCACTGTCAGTGTTTTGTAAGGAACAGGCAAATATGTAAAATATAGCAGGAGACATTTTATTTGTCATTTTAAACTGACATTGTATGTCAGTGTCGGATAGACAGATGAAGTTGACGACTCGCGATCTTCGCAGCGCCAGAGAGAAATGCACATTTCATACGAATTACATAAGCAGCGCAGTCTGTTTTCTTTCGTTTTGAATTGTTCTGCTTAAAAGTAGACATTTCAAGCTATCTATATGTCTCAGGTCTGTGAGGCAATAGGCTATATAGGCCCACGCTGAGTTTCGGTTCATTTATGAGACGAGCTCCAGGTTCGCCAGCGCCTCCGTGTCCTGATTATCTATTTTCTAATAGCCAAAACATAATAGAAAACGAAATTAAATTTAAAGACAGGCTTTGTGCTTTCAGTTTGAGGTCTCTGTGAAAGTTTTAAAACATTCTTTTAGTGCCGCTTTAGAGCGCTCACGTCCGTAACGGAGAACTGTCTGTAACATTATTTTTTTTGTGTGTGTGAAATAAATTTTTTTTTTTAAATGCGACTTAGTCCAGTGCGGCTATGTTTTTTTCTTCCTCGTGGCGCATTTTTTGACTGATATGCGACTCCGAAACGCGACTTATAAAATAGGCTACGGTAAGTTATTTATTCTTTTTGTGCAAAATGTCCCATAAAGTCCCATCATTTAAGGATTAATTTATGTCCCGTTGATCGGTCCATTGCATTACGAATAAAAGCAGAATCAATAAAGTCAAAAATGTGATGTGCAGTCAGGTGGTTTGAGTGTGCGCGCGTTTTGGACGAGTTTTATAGTCTTGATATTGTTTCTTATTCAAAAGTGGTGACACCCCCCCAAAAATAAATAAATAAATAAATCAGCACCCCCAACCTAAAACCTCTTCCCACGGCCCTGGATATATTAATTTATTTTAGAGTCATAAAACCCTATTCGACAACATATAAAAACGAAATAATCTTTAGAGTAATTTTATAAAGGTGTTCTTAAAAAAAAGTTATTTAAAAGTCGTGTCATCTTAAATTCCAATGAAACAGCTGTCGTCAGCTAGTTCCCGCGGCCATAAGAAATACAGTTTAGTATTATTAAACATGTTCTTACCAGAAGTCTCTATGAAGAGATTCACCAGAACAGCGACAATAATAGTCCCCAGCAAGCAATAGCCGTCATTTCAACGTCTAGGTTAAATATAGACCCGATTTAGTCCGGCTATGTGTAACCCACTTTTAGCCCAAATAACATTTAGGCTGGATAAATGTATTTTTTTCCAAAATAACTTGTGAGATGTATGATATTCCATCATGTAAGCAAAGTCAACTGTGATTACAAGTTGTTTGGTTTGCTTTATTTTACATGTTATATGTGTAGGCTGTGCGTAGCCACGATTTAGCTCGTATTCAGACCCGGCTATTGTAGCCCACTTTTAGTCAAAATTTATTAATTGTAGTTTTTTGCCAGGCAGTGCATGAAATGGTTGATATTCCATCATGTTCACATTGGTAATGATATCTACAAGGTTCAATGTGTCATTTCACTACATGGTCGATCTGTAGTCACGATTTAGCTCCGAATTGGACGGGCTATATGCGGTCTGATTTAGCCCACCTGGCGAAATCAAGGCAATCTGGTCTACGTACGGCTTGGCTATAGCCCTGATTCAGGCCAGCGATATAGTATAAGAATATTAGTCTTAAAAATGTTTTCGCTCACACAGCTTAATGTTTGCTGTCACACATAAACATAACATTCATACACAATCTATCATTTCAAATTAAATCAAATGCAATTGCATTTCTCAACCGCTAGATGGCAAAATCGAAACGCTACTGAGACATGACTACTGGGACTACTTTAGCCAGATCTCGCTATAAACATTTCCGCCATTTTCAGTTTTATTTTACACGAGGCAGCTGTCGGAGAGCAACGGGCGAGCGACACTCTGAAAACCTGCAAATTTCTACTTTGATCTTGTAAGTATGCGTGTTATTTTTGTTATGTTCATTATTTAAATTAGTTAGTTGTTATAATGTGTAGAAACCGTGACATTTTAACATTACCATTGCAGAGTACTATTTTTCTCCAACAAGTTAACGTTACCTGCATGTGTTATTGCAACTGTGTGCCCTTAATCTAAAATGTATCTAAATTCAAGGTGGTAAGCATGAAAGGTCCGTGTAACGCTTTGCAGTTCTTTGTTCAATTTGAAATGTAATAATCAGAAATGAGAAAACGGCCCCTTTATTCGTTTTTTCGTTTTTTCAAAAAAACGAAAAAACGAGATTTCGGCTTGATTTTTCGTTTTTTGGTTCACAGGCAAAAAAAAAGAATAAATGACTTCAAAATTCGTTTTCCACATCTGGGCGGCCTGACACGCCCCTTTCCGCCGATTGGTCAAGCAAATCTGAGCATGTGACGTCGTCATCAGTTGTCGCTCAGGTCAGGTCTGTTCAACAAAATAATAGTCCTCTACTATGGCTACCGATTCTTAAACTGTACAGGGCAGGTCCTATTGGGCTTTCTTCTGTGCAACTTTACACGTTTCACAGAAATCATTACAGCAGAAATATGAATTATTAGTCTGCCACCAGCCTGTTTTATTTAGCTGTGTGTGGTGAAGCTGCGCTTGACAGCGCCGAGCGGGAGAGGCTCACTGACCAATGTCCAGTCAGCAGTCAGAACTTTTCTTTTAGACGCTCCGTTTTGCCACGGGATGGTGATTGCAAATACTGTAATGCCAATCGGCTGAGGGTGGGTACCGATGATGGTGAAATACAGTTTTACTGAAACTGTAATCATATCCGCGACCCGCGAGAATGAGACAGGTGATTGACAGAACGATAGCGGAGGCAATTAAAGGCGCAAGATAACTTATGTTAACAAAAACATTAATAAAAAAAGCGTTTAACCATTTCATGCATGAATTATGATAACCTCAGTCAGGATTTTTTTTTTCCTATGTGTTTGCTCTTAGGGCATGGAAAACAAGATTTTATTTTTTATTTTTCATTTTGCAAAATTTTCAAAGAGATTTTCAGATGTCCACTTGAATGGAGAGCATGCGTTTATGGTTTAAACTGAAGAGATATTGTATTAAATAGCCTATAATACAATAATCAAACAGATAAAGTATGTGTATTTAACAAACTAATCAATTAAATTATATCAAATCATCTGAAAACTATAAAATATATACAAAAATATATAAATGCAAAATATTGCAAAGGCAATTGAACTCCATACGTTTTCTATGCAGTATCCTGACATTTCATCTCTTTTTTCTCTAATTGATCCTGTTCGAGTTCATGCTTAATAGTTTGCCTTACTGTCCTCTGAATTAAGTAGTTATTAGTAAAAATGGGGGAAACTGGATCAAGTTCCTGTGGAATCAATAAATGTTCTTGATGGCATGCATTGTTTCTCGTTTTTATTGTTTGATTATACAGCCAGAACTGGACTTCTGTTTGGGTTCCACCAGTAAGTGACATACCTTTACACACATACACACACACACACACACACACACACACACACACACACACACATATATATATAGCCTATATAATTTTTTTTCATGGTATAATTATGTAATCTGCTTATTGTGAGCCTAAATGAGTAAATTGGTATTCAATCATTATCAGGCTGACTTGCTTTTTTATATATTGAAAGTAGTGTTTCATGTTGTCACTTCACATTTAATGGCCGCTTAAAATTAAATTGCTATGCAAATTCACAGTGCCTCCTTTGAGCTGCATTAGACAGTGTGTAATGTACATCTAAATGCAGGGTCAGATGCTGCTTCTGTGCCACCTATACTGCAAAGCTGTGTGTTTGTTCATACAGAGTTCATCAGACAGCCTAAAGCCTCTTACGTTGTTGATTTATATTTCAAACAACAATTCGACATTTGCTCGCAATGTTTTTCTTACAAAAAACCTCATCATTCTGCAGGACAATTGTCTATTACAGTATACAACACGCTTTAAGAAAAGTTTATTTCCATCACACTGTAAAGTGTTTTTAAATATTACATATAGATTACATATACCAAAGATTTTACATGTTAATTACAGTTAGGCCTACCATGGGAAGTAGGGGTGCTGAGCGTGGAGCATGAAGAAATATGGTTGGGGATGAAAGTTCACACAAACAAAACCAAAAAACTGTGGTGTTTTGCCTATAGGCATACATATTACGTGTGTTTGTTTTTATTTATGCTGTATTATAAAATACCCATATTATAACAAATAAATAAAATATATTTGGAAATTGCCCTTTAAAACGAAGGCTCAGTTTGTGGTTCACAATTATTTGATTAAAAACAACAAAAACAATAAAACAAGGACAAAGTCACTTATATTAAACACTTTTTTTATTTATGTTTTTGTTAACATAAGTTATCTTGCGCCTTTAATTGCCTCCGCTATCGTTCTGTCAATCACCTGTCTCATTCTCGCGGGTCGCGGATATGATTACAGTTTCAGTAAAACTGTATTTCACCATCATCGGTACCCACCCTCAGCCGATTGGCATTACAGTATTTGCAATCACCATCCCGTGGCAAAACGGAGCGTCTAAAAGAAAAGTTCTGACTGCTGACTGGACATTGGTCAGTGAGCCTCTCCCGCTCGGCGCTGTCAAGCGCAGCTTCACCACACACAGCTAAATAAAACAGGCTGGTGGCAGACTAATAATTAATATTTCTGATGTAATGATTTCTGTGAAACGTGTAAAGTTGCACAGAAGAAAGCCCAATAGGACCTGCCCTGTACAGTTTAAGAATCGGTAGCCATAGTAGAGGACTATTATTTTGTTGAACAGACCCGACCTGGGGTGCGTTTCCCGAAAGCATCGTTAGCCAACTATGGTCGCAAGTTCCCTCGTTGCCAATAGAGTTCAATGGACATTGCGATGAACTTGCGACCATAGTTGGCCAACGATGCTTTCGGGAAACGCACCCCTGAGCGACAACTGATGACGTCACATGCTCAGATTTGCTTGACCAATCGGCGGAAAGGGGCGTGTCAGGCCGCCCAGATGTGGAAAACGAATTTTGAAGTCATTTATTCTTTTTTTTTGCCTGTGAACCAAAAAACGAAAAATCAAGCCGAAATCTCGTTTTTTCGTTTTTTTGAAAAAACGAAAAAACGAATAAAGGGGCCGTTTTCTCATTTCTGATTATTACATTTCAAATTGAACAAAGAACTGCAAAGCGTTACACGGACCATGAAACTATGAAACTTATCATTACTATTTTTTATTATTATTAAAGATACCAATATATTTTTGTTTTTAGATTAGAGTAAGAAATAATAGTTTTTGATTTAATGCAAATTTTCAAAGTACTTTACATAAAACTTAACAGCAACATGCAAAGAAATTATATATATATATATATATATATATATATATATATATATATATATATAAAAAAAATCCTTTCCAATTAATAAAAGGTAGTGGCAAACAGTAAAGTCTTTAAACTTGATTTAAAATAATTAAAAGATGCAGCATACATTCAGTTTTCAGTGAATTTGTTTCAGATATATGGTGCATAAAAACTGAATGCTGCTTCTCCATGTTTTGTTTTGACTTTGGGGATATAAAAGTAGCTGGCTACTGTCCCAGATGACCTGAGAGGTCTGCTCTGGATGGTTCATAATGCATCAGAAGATTAGAAATTTACTTTGGCCTTAAAACGTTAATTAATTTAATAACCAGCTGTAGTATTTTGACATGAATTCTTTGACAGACAGATAGCCAGTGTAAAAACCTCAGAACTGGAGTGATTTAATCCACTTTATTTGATTTAAAGACACTGTTTATTGCAAATTATCCAGCAATCAGTCAACAAAGTACAGCAATTGAATTTACAGAACACTTGTCAATGACTACCATTACATGTCTTGTTACCAACATTCTTCAAAATATATATATTTTTTGTGTGTGTTCAACAGAAGAAAGCCATACAGGTTTGGAACCAAGTGAAAGTGAGTAATTTTTTTTTTTTTTAAGTGAACTACCCCTATAAGTATCTTTTTATGTTCATTAGAGTTATATGAGTAAGTGATAAAGAATGATTTATAGGGATAGTTCACTTTGAAATTAAATTTTGGTATGTTTTAGCTTACCTCAAGGGCATCCAAGATGTAGGTGTCTTTGTTTCTGCAGTAGTTTCAATTTTGATATTTTTAGGTCAAACTGTTCTTGTCAGTCATCATATATATATATATATATATATATATATATATATATATGTGTGTGTATATATATATGTGTGTATATATAATTAGTGCATCACCATTATGCAGGCGAACATTTTCAATTATTGACATTAATAATATTGATATAAATTGTCTATATTGACATATAAATTATATTGTCTCAATCTATATTCCGTAACTCTATATTGGCCAGCTCTAGTGTGCATCCAAGCAAAAGTGAATGACTGTAATTAGTTAAAAATGATTGTCAACAATGCTTTTCTTGAGCAATAATTTTTTTTCTTTTTCTCATTTGGCAGACGCAGTGATTACCAACTTTCCTTCGGCGACTGAATGGGAAATAAAAAATGCAATTTCTGGTCATTTTAAACAAGCACCAGGGAGAGCAGGGGGTGGTGGTTATGGATATAAAGCTAACAATTCATTCTTAAAAAAAATTGTATCTTAAGTTGTTTTACATATTTTCCAATTTTTTATTTGTTCATTTTTATGTTTGAATGTTGTCTAAGTTGTTAATATAATTGTTCTAAATAAATTCTTTATATTCAGTTAGTTTGGATGGATTTTCATTTATGAGAACCTGTTATATTTGAGTGAAAAGAATCCTTATGCCTCATTTTGTTGTCTATTACATGTATATGTAGTGTAATTGATGACTAGTCTATTCTTGGGCTATGGTTAGACGTCTATTAGATTTTCACTGACAGCCCAAAATCAGCCTTGTTTTAGCCTAGACCCATATTGCCTGTCTATTAGACGTATATATGTAGTCGTTTAATAGCTGTCTAATTGATGACTAGTCTATTCTTGGGCTATGGTTAGACGTCTATTAGACGTATATATATAGTCATTCAATAGCTGTCTAATTGTCTTTTCTTGGGCTATGGTTAGACATCTATTAGACGTATATATATAGTCATTCAATAGCTGTCTAATTGTCTTTTCTTGGGCTATGGTTAGACATCTATTAGACGTATATATGTAGTCATTCAATAGCTGTCTATTCTTGGGCTATGTTTAGACGTCTATTAGATTTTCACTGACAGCCCAAAATTAGCCTTGTTTTAGCCTAGACGTCTGGGCTGTGTTTTGACGGCTATTAGACGTCTATTAGACACAAAATTGCTTGCTGGGTCAACATTCCTGTGAAAATACAGACACTCGAATAAAACTACGGGATTTTTTTATTTTTTTCCAGAAACGCACGAATCATGTGAGAGATCTAATAAATCAGACTGTCGTGTTCAACGAGGAACAGAAACTCACCGGAGAAGAAGACTCGTCTGTTAAATCACAGTGATGTGAAGATGAGCTGTTTCGCGTTCAACACAATAATAGAGTCCAAATAAACGGAGAAAATCGACGAAAATCTGAATCTATCAAACGTGCACCTGACTTTTAATCCTGTATATCCTTCTCTTAACTTTCACTTTCTAAACGTGATTCCTCAATGAAAACGTCATCATCATATGATTAAAACCTCTGCATAAGTCTCATAAGTGTGTTTGTGTGTGTGTTTTCTGTTTTTACGAGGCGATTGAATAGCTAATGGAAAATCCACATAGATCTCAAGGATTTTTTCCTCATGGATCGACTGTAGAAAAAAAAGTAGCCTATCAAGGGGAAAGCCTGCAGTGTGCGGCGATATTTAAGAGTAAAGACGACCGAGACGACGCTCTCTTAACAACAGCGTGCATTCATTAATACATTAACACATAGCTGTGTGTTTAGCATGGACACAGGGCCGGCCCTGACCAATTTGCTGCCCTAGGCAAGATTTTACCTGGTGCCCCATGCATCACAGCCCATTTCACTCCGTCATTGTGTTCATGATTATTTAGCCTATATATATATATATATATATATATATACACACACACACACACACACACACACATTACAGCCTAAACACAAATACCAAGAGCATTACATCTAGCATTCAAGTCAAGTCCCCATTATCTTTTATAGCGCGTTTTACAATACAGATGTAATGTGAACTTTGCTATTTTTTATAAACCTGTAAATAAATATCATTACTAATTTTGGCAAATAAATTTTTAAAATGCCATATACAGTACAGGCCAAAAGTTTGGAAACATTACTATTTTTAATGTTTTTGAAAGAAGTTTCTTCTGCTCATCAAACCTGCATTTATTTGATAAAAAATACAGAAAAAAATGCAATATTGTGATATAGGCCCTATTATTACAATTTAAAATAATTGGTTTTCAATTTATTATACTTTAAATTATCATTTATTTCTGTGATGCAAAGCTGCATCATTACAGGATCATTACATAGCCTAATTCTAATATGATGATTCATTACCAAAGTTGGAAACAGTTCTGCTGCCTAATATTTTTTCATAACCTGTGATACTTTTTTAGGATACTTTGATGAATAAAAAGTAAAAAAAAAAAAAAGAAGAAAATGTTTTAAAAATATAAATCTTTTGTAACAACAATATACACTAGGCTACTGGTTAGTAATTTTTTTTTTCTTTCTTTTTTGGAAATAAATCAATACTTTCATTCAGCAAGGATGTGTTAAATTGATAAAATGTGATAGTAAAGAAGATTTATATTATTAGAATTTTTTTTTTATTATTATTTTGAATAAATGCAGTTCTTTTTAACCTTTTATTCATCAAATATATTAGGCAGCAGAACTGTTTCCAACACTCATAATAAATCAGAATATTAGAATGATTTCTAAAGGATCATGTGATAGACTGGAGTAATGATCCTGAAAATTCAGCTTTGCATCACAGAAATAAATGATCATTTAAAGTATAATAAATTGAAAACAAATTATTTTAAATTGTAATAATATATCACAATATTACATTTTTTTTCTGTATTTTTGATCAAATAAATGCAGGCTTGATGAGCAGAAGAAACTTCTTTCAAAAACATTAAAAATAGTAATGTGTCCAAACTTTTGGCCTGTACTGTATCCCCCCCCCCCAAACTGCACAACTGTAGAGTAAAACATTAATAAAAAAAAGTCTTAAAACTGACATGATTGTTACAAAATCACATAGTCTGGGGCCTCTGGAGAACTCAGAACAACTGCTAACATTAAGTTTAAGGTAAAAATAACTGCCATGAAATTATAGTATCTTACTCCTATGCAATTAGATAAACTGTTCATTCACTACATCACTTTACCTCTGTCTTTATCCCCTTTTATCCTCTTCTCTTCTTTTTGGCACTGTATCTATCGCAGACTATAATGCTCATTTATAATGTGTCATGTAAATTCGGCCATCCGTCACAATCAGGAAACTTTCACCGTGTCTAGAACTGGCGCGAGCTGCCAGGCCCGCTTCTACAGAGGAGCCTGAGTGTGTTAAACGCCCTCAAACAAAAGCAGTGCTGTCTACATTGGATGCGGCGTCGCGCACGCTACACAACAAATTACCAACAACTTCTTTTTTTTTTCTTTTTTTTTTTTTTATTGCACTTCAAACAAACAAAGTCAATGTACAGTCAGAATTACAATATATACAAAATGGAGTAAACAAAAACAAGCAAACAAACAAAACAAAAAACAGACAGCCAGGGGGGGAGGCTAAACATTATATAAAAATATCAATTATAAATCTAGACAAATCTTTCCAAAATTTTCTTACATGAGCGCAATGCCAAAACAGATGAAACAAAGTTTCCGGCAATGTATTGCAAAAAGAACAGTTCAGATCAATATCCTTTTTAAATTTAACAAGAAAATTATTTACTGGGTAGTACCTGTGTAAGATTTTGAAACTTATTTCCTTTATTTTATTTACCAATAAATATTTGTTTGGTAAAGTCCAAATGGCCTTCCATAACAAACCTTCAACCAGTCTATTCCAGTAAACAATACAGTTTGGCCTGGTGGCAATGTCTTTTTGAAACAATGAACGAATGGTTTTATTTACATTTATGACTCCGGGGGCAAAACAAATTTTCCCAATTTCAGTATCAAGTAAATTAAAGGAAGAAAGGGGCGCAGTACTGGTTTGGTTATTAGCTCTGAATAATGCCAAGACCCCTGTGGGGATCGCATCCATGACAATCGAAAACTCCCTGGGTGTCACTGGAATTTTATGGAGATCTAGAAACTCAGAGTAAGTTAGCAGCATACCTCCTTGATTTAGTAATTGATCTACTCGTATTATACCTGCTAAAAACCATCTTTAAAAAAATAAGGTTTTATTTTTAAATAATAAATTGTAATTGTTCCAAATTAAATATCTATGGGGTGAAAAATTATGCTTATATAAAAGGGACCAAGCAAGCAGCATTTGTTTGTGAAAGCAAGACAAATTTAGAGGGATTTTCTCAATTTTATAATTGCAAATCAAGAGAAAATCAAGACTACCTACTCTGGAGAAAACAAGATTGGGTATGAAATTCCAAAGAGAATTTGGATTTAGAATGAAATGTCTAATCCAATTTATTTAAAAAATATTATTTAAAGTACTGAAATCAAGGAAGTTCAAACCACCTGATTCATAATTATTCATTATTATAGACTTCCTAATAGGATGTCTAACATTCCTAACATTTTATTCCTAATAATAAAATGTTTCTCCAAAGAAAATTAAATAAGGCAGTATCAATAGCTTTACACATCTCCTTAGAGACAGCGAGTGAAGTCGCAGTATAGACTAATCTTGACAGTCCCTCAGCTTTACATAACAAAACTCTACCTTTTAGGGATAAATCCCTCAAAAGCCAGTGATTCAGCTTTGCTTTAGTTTTCTGGAGAATGGGATTAAAATGCATCTTACATCTAGATTTTTGGTCTTTCGAAATGACAATCTCCAAATATGTCACAGACTCCTTTACACTCAAAAAAATAATTCATTGGATGAACATGATTTTATCATGCCACCTATATTCCATCTAAACAAACCAAGTTAAGTCAACCAACCTTTATCATATTATTTGAACACAAAATAGATGTGTTGGTTAAACAGAGAGATTACTTTGAGTGAGAAGAGTGAGAATTAGAGGAGGTAGAGGAAGAGGATGTGGAGGTGAAGAAGTAGGAGGAAGAGGAGAAGTAGGAGGAAGAGGACGCGGAGGTGAAGAAGTAGGAGGAAGAGGAGTAGGAAGAGGACGCAGAGGTGAAGAAGTAGGAGGAAGAGGACGCGGAGCTGAAGAAGTAGGAGGAAGAGGAGTAGGAAGAGGACGCAGAGGTGAAGAAGTAGGAGGAAGAGGACGCAGAGGTGAAGAAGTAGGAGGAAGAGGAGGAGGAAGAGGACGCGGAGGTGAAGAAGTAGGAGGAAGAGGACGCAGAGGTGAAGAAGTAGGAGGAAGAGGACGCAGAGGTGAAGAAGTAGGAGGAAGAGGAGTAGGAAGAGGACGCGGAGGTGAAGAAGTAGGAGGAAGAGGAGGAGGTGAAGAAGCGAGAGGGAGAGGATGACAAGGACAAGGAGATGAAGAAGTAGGAGGAAGAGGATGAGGAAGAGGACGCGGAGGTGAAGAAGTAGGAGAAAGAGGAGGAGGAAGAGGACGCGGAAGTAAAGAAGTAGGAGGAAGAGGAGGAGGAAGAGGTCGTGGAGGTAAAGAAGTAGGAGGAAGAGGACGCAGAGGTGAAGAAGTAGGAGGAAGAGGACGCAGAGGTGAAGAAGTAGGAGGAAGAGGAGGAGGAAGAGGACGCGGAGGTGAAGAAGTAGGAGGAAGAGGAGGAGGAAGAGGACACGGAGGTGAAGAAGTAGGAGGAAGAGGATGCAGAGGTGAAGAAGTAGGAGGAAGAGGAGGAGGAAGTGGATGTGGAGGTGAAGAAGTCAAGTCAAGTCAAGTTTATTTGTATAGCGCTTTTCACAATACAGATTGTATCAAAGCAGCTTCACAGTATTAAATTAAAATAATACAACAAAGTTTGTTTCAAGAGGAATTTATTGATTGATAAAATTAAATTAAATATCCCCAAAATATCCCCAACTGAGCAAGCCAAAGGCAACAGTGGCAAGGAACCGAAAAACTCCATCAAGTGACCTAATGGTGTCCTAAAACTCCATCAGGTGACCTAATGGAGAAAAAAAAAACCTTGGGAGAACCCAGGCTCAGTCGGGGGCCAGTTCTCCTCTGGCATTTATGATCTAGAGGCCGGATTGTAGTTTGAACTGTAGGATTATATGAATGCCTGGCTGAAGAGATGTGACTTTAATCTAGTTTTAAACTGGGAGAGCGAGTCTGAGCGAACAGTATCAGTATCAGGAAAACTATTCCAGAGTTTTGGAGCCAAATGTGAAAATGCTCTCCCTCCTTTGGTGGTTCTGGATATCCTAGGTATGACCAAAAGCCTTGAATTTAGTGATCTTAAAGAGCGCGATGGATTATAGGGTGATAGAAGATCCGTTAAATAGACTGGAGCTAAGCCGTTTAGGGCTTTATAAGTCAGTAGCAATACCTTATAATTAATACGGAGCTTTATAGGTAACCAATGCAGTGATGATTAAATTGGTGTTATATGATCATATTTTCTTGATCTCGTAAGAACTCTAGCGGCGGCATTTTGGACTAACTGTAGCTTGTTTATTGAGGATGCAGGACAACCAGCTAATAAAGCATTACAGTAATCCAGTCTCGAGGTCATGAATGCATGAACTAACTTTTCTGCATCAGAAACTGATAGCATATTACGTAGCTTAGCAATGTTTCTAAGGTGGAAAAAGGCTGTTTTTGTAACATATGAAATATGATTTTCAAAAGACAGGTTGCAATCGAATATAACACCCAGGTCTTTTACTGTAGAGGATAAAGTAACAGGACATCCTATGATGTTAAAGTTGTATTGTGCGAGGTTTTGTGGACGGTTTTTTGAACCGATAAGTATTACCTCTGTCTTGTCTGGATTTAATAAAAGAAAATTACGCGTCATCCAATCTTTTATATCTTTAACACACTCTGTCAATTTGGAAAATTTTGCGTTTTCATCCGGCCGTGATGAAATATATATTTGAGTGTCATCAGCATAACAATGGAAACTAATTCCATGTTTCCTTATAATATTTCCAAGTGGCATCATATATATGGAAAATAACAGAGGGCCTAACACAGATCCCTGCGGCACTCCATAGTTTACTGGAGTTATGGTCGATTTTTCTCCATTTAAATAGACAAAATGGTAGCGGTCAGATAGGTATGATTTGAACCAGCTTAATGCTTGTCCTTGAACACCAGTATAATTTTGTAGTCGATCTAAGAGTAATGTATGATCTATAGTATCGAACGCAGCACTAAGATCAAGTAAAACTAGTATTGAGATACAGCCTTGGTCAGAAGCTAAAAGTAAATCATTTGTGATTTTAACGAGCGCAGTTTCAGTGCTATGATGCGGTCTGAATCCAGACTGAAACTTTTCATAGATATCATTTTGTTGCAAGAAAGAGCCCAGTTGAGCGGACACCACTTTTTCTAATATTTTAGACATAAATGGAAGATTTGAAATGGGTCTATAATTTGCTAGATTATTATGATCTAATTGTGGTTTCTTAATGAGAGGTTTTATAACTGCCAGTTTAAATGTTCTTGGAACATGACCTAAAGATAAAGACGAGTTAATAATATTGAGGAGAGGCTCTTCCACTACAGGTAACACTTCTTTCAGTAGTTTAGTTGGTATAGGATCTAATAAACATGTTGTTGTTTTAGATGAAGTGATACGTTTATTTAACTCTTTTTGTTCTATAGTTGTAAAGCACTGTAATTGTTCTTGCGGGGTGATAATTGAAGCTGAATTATAAGGCGCAATTGAAGATTGAACGTTTACAATTGTGGTTCTGATGCTTTCTATTTTCTCATTGAAGAAGTTCATGAAATCATTACTACTGAACTGTAACGGGATATTTTGTTCGGGTGACGTCTGTTTATTTGTTAGTCTAGCCACGGTGTTAAATAAAAACCTTGGATTGTTTTGGTTGTTTTCTATTAGTTTGCGGAGGTGCTCAGCCCTGGCCGCTTTTAGGGCCTTTTTATAACGTGACATACTGTCTTTCCACGCGATTCTAAAGACCTCTAAATTAGTTTGTTTCCATTACGCTCTAAAATACGGGTTTCTCTCTTTAAAACATGCGTAGTATTGTTATACCATGGTGCTTTATTTTTCTCTCTGACCTTTTTTAATTTAATAGGTGCAACCACATCCAATATTCTAGAGAGAATGGTGCTCATAGTGCTAGTTAGTTCTTCTAGTTCATCTGTTTGTTTGGGTTCACTGAGCAGCTGAGACAGATTAGATAAGCAATTTGAGAAATTATCTATGGTGGATGGGAGGATTGTTCTGCCTGGTTGATAACGCGACGCCGCATGACATATTACAGCAGTACGTAATATGCAAGTTACCATGTAGTGATCAGTGACTTCATCACTTTGTGGAATGATATCTATATCGGTTGGATCGGTTCCATGTGATATAATTAAATCGAGTGTATGATTAAGACGATGTGTTGGTCCGGTGACGTTTTGCTTGACCCCAAATGAATTTAATAAATCTGTAAACGCAGCTCCTAACGCATCATTTGGATTATCTACGTGTATGTTAAAATCTCCAACAATTAATGCTTTATCGACATTGACTAATAGGTCTGAGAGAAAATCTGCAAACTCTTTTAGGAAATCAGCGTAAGGCCCTGGCGGTCTATATACGGTAGCCAAGGCTAGAGATAATAGGGATGTTTTTCTAACATCTAAGAGTGTAACATTTAGTACAAGTACTTCAAATGAAATAAACGTATAACCCGTTTTCTGAGTAACATTTAGAATATCTCTATAAATGGTTGCAACACCTCCGCCACGACCAATCAGACGGGGCTCATGCTTATAACAGTATCCAGGAGGAGTAGACTCATTAATACCGAAATAATCATTTGGTTTAAGCCAGGTTTCAGTAAGGCAAAGTACATCGAAGCTATTATCTGTGACTATTTCATTTACAATAACTGCCTTAGGTGTGAGTGATCTAATGTTTAGAAGACCTAGCTTTAGAAATAGTTTTTGTTTACTAATAGCAACATTTTCTGTTTTAATAACAATTCGATTTTTCCTAGATCCTGCAGTAGATTTATTATTTGATCTCACTAAACGAGGAATAGACACGGTTTCTATGCAATGTTCTACACTAGTATTTATATCAGTTAAATTGGTGCAGCAGAGACTATGATTTGGACTTTTGGTTACTAGTCAAAGGGTATTTAACATTTTGGAGATGTTATCTGACAGAATATCCGCTCCGAATCTGCTTGGGTGTAAGACATCAGCACGGAAAAGCCTAGGACGCTCCCAAAACAGATTCCAATTATTTACAAAGAGCAGTTTCTGCTCATTGCACCATGACATTAACCATTCATTTAGCGCAAATAATCTGCTGAATTTTTCATGCCCTAATCGGTACGTGGGAAGCGGTCCTGACACAATGATCGTTGTTTCAGGCGATGTGCTGCGTACCATATCGATTAGATTCCTGAAGTCTTTCTTCAGAATCTCCGTCTGGCGCAGCCTGATGTCGTTCACTCCCGCGTGCAGGACCACAGTTCCGACGCGCTCGTCACCGTTCAGGATCTCGGGAACGCGAGCAGCGATTTCAGAAACACGAGCACCAGGAAAGCAGTGACTGTGCACCTTACTTTTACCTAACGTAGCGTGTACGTGCCGAATGATGGAATCGCCGATGATCACAGCATCGCGTTCTGTTTCGCGTAGAGGGGAGAAGCGGTTTTGTGTGGATAACTCGAAAACCGGGAGGGTCGGAGAAAGTCTTGGTCTAAACCTGACACGCGTCTTCCGCTGCGGAACCACCCAGGCTTCGTGGTGGCGTGTTGGAGCCGGAGTGAACGAGACCATGGCTGATTGCGACCGATGCTGAGGAACGCACGGAGTAGACGCGGTCGGAGTCAGCGGGTTAGTAACAAGTAAGAAGTAGGAGGAAGAGGAGGAGGAAGAGGACGCGGAGGTGAAGAAGTAGGAGGAAGAGGACGCAGAGGTGAAGAAGTAGGAGGAAGAGGAGGAGGAAGAGGATGTGGAGGTGAAGAAGTAGGAGGAAGAGGAGGAGGAAGAGGACACGGAGGTGAAGAAGTAGGAGGAAGAGGAGGAGGAAGAGGACGCAGAGGTGAAGAAGTAGGAGGAAGAGGAGGAGGAAAAGGATGTGGAGGTGAAGAAGTAGGAGGAAGAGGAGGAGGAAGAGGACGCGGAGGTGAAGAAGTAGGAGGAAGAGGACGCGGAGGTGAAGAAGTAGGAGGAAGAGGAGTAGGCAGAGGATGCGGAGGTGAAAAAGTAGGAGGAAGAGGATGCAGAGGTGAAGAAGTAGGAGGAAGAGGAGGAGGAAGAGGACGCGGAGGTGAAGAAGTAGGAGGAAGAGGAGGAAGAGGACGCGGAGGTGAAGAAGTAGGAGGAAGAGGAGGAGGAAGAGGACGCAGAGGTGAAGAAGTAGGGGGAAGAGGACGCAGAGGTGAAGAAGTAGGAGGAAGAGGAGTAGGAAGAGGATGCGGAGGTGAAGAAGTAGAAGGAAGAGGAGGAGGTGAAGAAGCGAGAGGGAGAGGATGACAAGGACAAGGAGGTGAAGAAGTAGGAGGAAGAGGATGAGGAAGAGGACGCGGAGGTGAAGAAGTAGGAGAAAGAGGAGGAGGAAGAGGACGCGGAAGTAAAGAAGTAGGAGGAAGAGGAGGAGGAAGAGGTCGTGGAGGTAAAGAAGTAGGAGGAAGAGTACGCAGAGGTGAAGAAGTAGGAGGAAGAGGAGGAGGAAGAGGATGCGGAGGTGAAGAAGTAGGAGGAAGAGGACACGGAGGTGAAGAAGTAGGAGGAAGAGGAGGAGGAAGTGGATGTGGAGGTGAAGAAGTAGGAGGAAGAGGAGGAGGAAGAGGACGCGGAGGTGAAGAAGTAGGAGGAAGAGGAGGAGGAAGAGGATGTGGAGGTGAAGAAGTAGGAGGAAGAGGAGGAGGAAGAGGACGCGGAGGTGAAGAAGTAGGAGGAAGAGGAGGAGGAGGAAGAGGACACGGAGGTGAAGAAGTAGGAGGAAGAGGACGCAGAGGTGAAGAAGTAGGAGGAAGAGGAGGAGGAAGAGGATGTGGAGGTGAAGAAGTAGGAGGAAGAGGAGGAGGAAGAGGACGCGGAGGTGAAGAAGTAGGAGGAAGAGGACGCGGAGGTGAAGAAGTAGGAGGAAGAGGAGTAGGAAGAGGATGCGGAGGTGAAAGAAGTAGGAGGAAGAGGATGCAGAGGTGAAGAAGTAGGAGGAAGAGGAGGAGGAAGAGGACGCGGAGGTGAAGAAGTAGGAGGAAGAGGAGGAGGAAGAGGACGCAGAGGTGAAGAAGTAGGAGGAAGAGGAGGAGGAAGAGGATGCGGAGGTGAAGAAGTAGGAGGAAGAGGAGGAGGAAGAGGACGCAGAGGTGAAGAAGTAGGAGGAAGAGGAGGAGGAAGAGGACGCGGAGGTGAAGAAGTAGGAGGAAGAGGAGGAGGAGGAAGAGGACACTGAGGTGAAGAAGTAGGAGGAAGAGGACGCAGAGGTGAAGTAGGAGGAAGAGGAGGAGGAAGAGGATGTGGAGGTGAAGAAGTAGGAGGAAGAGGAGGAGGAAGAGGACGCGGAGGTGAAGAAGTAGGAGGAAGAGGACGCGGAGGTGAAGAAGTAGGAGGAAGAGGAGTAGGAAGAGGATGCGGAGGTGAAAGAAGTAGGAGGAAGAGGATGTAGAGGTGAAGAAGTAGGAGGAAGAGGAGGAGGAAGAGGACGCGGAGGTGAAGAAGTAGGAGGAAGAGGAGGAGGAAGAGGACGCAGAGGTGAAGAAGTAGGAGGAAGAGGAGGAGGAAGAGGATGCGGAGGTGAAGAAGTAGGAGGAAGAGGAGGAGGAAGAGGACGCAGAGGTGAAGAAGTAGGAGGGACACCTTACATGACCTGCTCACTAATGTTCAGAGACCAGAGCAGACCAGATACGTCATCATATGGGACAATGTTAGTTTCCATAGGGCTGCTTTGGTCCGCAACTGGTTTACAGATCACCCACTCTTCATTGTACTCAACCTCCCCCCATACTCTCCATTCTTGAATGCAATTGAAGAGTTCTTCTCTGCCTGGCGCTGGAAGGTCTATTACCGTCATCCCCATCAACGCATAGCCCTTTTACAGGCAATGGAGGAGGCATGAGGGGATATTGACCAGGCATCATGTCAGGCCTGGATACGGCATTCCAGAAGATATTTTCCCCGATGCCTTGGACTAGAGGACATTGCATGTGATGTAGACGAAATTTTGTGGCCGGACCCAGAGAGACGACACGATGTAGACTGATTTATTTATTTATTTATTTTTCTCAGTGAAATTACTATTTTGTGTTTTGATTTGGAAAAAAAACACTTGTGTTTGTTTTGATGTGTGTAAATATACACCAATACTTGAAGTTTGGATCCCTGTATGTTTACAGAACTATGACAAAAGTATGATCAAACTGACATAGCCTACCTTGTGCACAGAGAAAGCAAAAGCCAGATGTGTTTTTTATTCATACCACCAGTGTATAGTTGGCGCATTGTGTGCTTATTAATGTGATGGCTTGTGTTAACTGTTTGATACGAAAATACCACTTTTACGAAGGTTTGAAGAGTTAAGCAAGGTTTATTAGCTTTTGCAAGAGAACTACAATGTTTTGCTGATTTTGTGAAAGGTTTTCTTATTTGTGTGTAGAGTTTTGCAAAAATAGCCAATAGTTACAAAAAATGTGCTTAAGCCATCAGAAAAAACTGTAATTAACATAAGAAACATCAATCAATGTGCATTTCAATATTAAGTACAATGTTGAACAAAATTTAAGAATCCAAAGTACAACGATCATCTGTTAAATATCAAAAGTATTTGGTCAAGGAATCTTTAGACTTTTTTTAATTAAACATGTTATGCATCATGTTACTCCATTAATATACAGTATAAAGAAATATAAATATTTTGAACATTATATTTTGTGACCCTTGATCTTAAAGGCATGAAGACTTTTGTTCCTCCTGTAAGACTGAGCATTCGGATGGGAACATCACAGTTTGTCGTAAGAGCCAACAATATTCATAATACACAAGTTTAGAGTAGGACCACAGATTAATACACAGGTTAGGGAAAGTACAAGCAGGAAAGTAAAACGTATAGTTAGAGTAAGTTCATGTGTTTCTGGTTGTGTGTTAGTAACAGAGAGGATGAAGAACTCTTTAATATGTGAAGACTGTAATAACTCACTTCATCATCTCTGTTTTCAGACGCTAGGTGAATGTGGGAAAGAAGTTGAGTTTTCAATCCCAATTTACATCTGGACTGTTTCTTTTCTATTGGTGTGATTTTACACCTCACAAACTGAATAGAAATATGATGAATTCAGTAGAGATGCTGTTAGAATGAGAGCTAAGACACTCCTCATCCATATTACCACCCATTTGCTGTTGGGTTTGATAGTGTTTTCTATCCGTCTCATGTTTGTTCTCTCTGATAAACTCTGATGTGTAACGATGGGAAAGAGGGAATGATGGGAAATAGGGAAAGGCATCTGTGTCAGTATCTGTGCACATGCTTCATTCTGTCTAAACACACTGGATTGGTCAGTCAAGCGTCTGTGCTGCTCAGTAAAGGTTCACTGGACTCTACAGGTATTTCTACAGGTGATTCTACAGGTTCTGGACAATCCAGAATTATAAGCGGACTCTGATCTCCTACACCTGGATTAAACAGCGGAGCGACTGATCCAGTGAATCTGGAGGTCATGGTCAGCAGATGTTTCCTCTCTTTGACATTGTAAAATGACAGCTGACCGTGATCATAATCTAACAGAACTCCCAGTTGTTCAGGTCTCGGCGTCAGTGAGAGAGTAATCAGAGGATTACTGTTAAGATCAGAGCTGGTAAAAAAGCCGTTAGGACCGTCTGAACACAAGAACCAGTAACCGTTTGATGGAGTTAAAGCAGCAGATCTGTTCTTTAAGCGAAAATTTCCATGTTTCGCCACACCAATTAACCAGTAGTTTTTAGGAGGTGTATCTTCTCGTGCCAAATCAACCTCCCAATAGTGACGTCCAGATGTAAATCTTTGAGCTCCAAATGCACGTAATTCATATGGAAATCCTTTCCCAGTGTGATTATATCCTGGAGCGTCTCTCACTGTTTTAGGGTCCTTAGTGATCATAAGATCTGGATGTAAATGCTCAGGATCAATAGTGATCTGAACTGTGAAGAAAACAATGCAACAATTATTAATACACTTCAACGTGTGTGAGATGATATTTACAAATATGTGCATATATGACTAAAGAAGATGAAATATATATAACTGAGATGATGTCATACCTGCATGTTTCCTCAGTTCTTCTATATTTGTGTCTCCCACAACTAAAATGAAAAATAATTTGAGACTTTAGAGAAAGAAATCTACTCCTGTATCTGTATCATCAATATATAACAGAAATTATTACAACTTTTATGAATTGTTTATTCCCCATAATGAAGTTGTATATTTGATTATGTTCACACTATGTTTCTGCAACACTTTGTAAAATAAACAGCGGAGTCCAAAAGTCTGAGACCTCAACAATTCTTCACTTGGAAATAAAAAATTTAATCACAATACATGTGTGTGTGTGTGTGTGTGTGTGTGTGTGTTGCTGTATGTGTGAGAGTGTGTATGTGTGTGTGTGTGTGTGTGTGTGTGTGTGTGTGTGTGTGAGAGTGTGTGAGAGAGAGAGAGAGAGAGAGAGAGAGAGAGTGTGTGTGTGTGTGTGTGTGTGTGTGTGTTGCTGTATGTGTGAGAGTGTGTATGTGTGTGTGTGTGTGAGAGAGAGAGAGAGAGAGAGAGAGAGAGAGAGAGAGTGTGTGTGTGTGTGTGTGTGTGTGTGTGTGTGTGTGTGTGTGTGTGTGAATAGTTCAGTCCTAAACTCAGTGTTTTGTGAGTCACCAAACCTGTTATATGAATTCTTTCTTCTGCTACAACATGAATGTTAATTTTTATTTAATGATTAGTGCGTCACTTCAGCGGTTTCAGTTCTTGTAAAATATATATCAAAGAACAACAACTTCAAGTACCTTCTTTTGTCAGTTTCTCCGTAGATTCATCATCACAAACTAAAATGAGAGAAAATTTGATTGGAGGGATTAATTATCATTCAGCTTCCACAAATACTCCAGACACTATAAACCTCAATAACTCTTTTAACTCTTTAAAAGAGGGGGGGTGGGATGTTGGTCAGCCAGCAAATAACCCTCCCAAACCAGCAGTGGAGGGAGGCTTCGGCAGGTTCTCTCAGGTGAACAAAGGGAGACAGCGCTCCGCGAGTGAACGGCAAGCGCTCTATGGACAGTAACCGCATGGCAACGGCTTCAGTGCGCAGCTGCAGCCTTTTTAACTTGAATTAAAATTATACATAACTTTACCTGATAGGCCTGCGTTTAGTTTAGCGGGGATGCTCTGCCATGTGAATTTCCTCCTGTTGATGTCCTGATAACTATTTAGATTCTGGAAACTCACAAACAGCGAGGATCAGTCTCTCTTCCAATGATTTGTGCTGCGCGTCGTGTACAAAAAGTTCAAGACAATTCAACTTCGGCAGCGGGCGGGCGTGTGCGCACAACCGCGACAGTTTCACGGGAACGCACCCGCTTGTCGCTGCACCTTGTGCTCGACCACTTCACCTCACTCTATGGTGCGTTCACACCAAACGCGAATAGAGCGTCTGGCGCGAGTGATTTCAATGTTAAGTCAATGCAAAGGCACGTTTATGCGCGTCTGGAGGTCCTGCGGCGCGAATGAGGCGTTTAGCGCGGCGCGGTGGACGCGAATTCGCCTCATTCGCGCGTCCAGTTCGCTTCAAACTTTTGCTTTTTACGCGCGTCAATTTCGCTCTGGACGCGCGAATGGATTCAAAATGTTCAAGCGTCCAACTAGACGCGAATTTGACACGCTATTCGCGTTTGGTGTGAACGCACAGTAATAACAGGGAAACTTGCTACTGAACACAGACTGTTTCTGCTGCTCCCTGATGAAAGATACCTGTTGATACCCGTTCAGAAAAAAACCCAAGAAAACAGGACTCTGATGGTAACTTGTTTAACAAGCTAGATAAAAGGTAATGCCCTGGCAGTGGCAAATAGCTTTGGTTTAATATTTTATTTGATTACATTAATGTTTAAGTTGAGATTTACAAGAAATATTTTATTGCTACTGTGTAAAGGGAATACTGCTGGTAAAAAGCACATTAGGCTATTTGTTTAAAGTTTTTGCAAACCACATGTTATTGCACTTTTGTGTATATAGCAGTACATTTAGATCAAAAGTGTGCAATACACGACTTTAGAATTCATTATAAAATGTTGCGCGTAATAATGCGATTAATCGCGATTAATCGCAAGAAAATCATGCGATTAATCGCGATTAAAAATTTTAATCGTTGCCCAGCACTAATTTATAGATTGTGAAAACGCAAACATTTCAACTATAAACTCGATTTTAGGTCAGGAGAGCTTTTTCCTGTTCCTGGAGATCTTCCTGCAGAGTTCAGTTCCAGCCTAAACACGGTCAGGGCCGGAGCGAGGGCTTGGCTTCTGTGTTTTTTTCAAAAGACCTGAAACTTTTAGGTTCCCTTTTGAAAGGGAACTCGCTCTGCGTCCCCTAGGGATCGCTATGGGGGAATGCCTTGGGCGCGACCGGTGTCTGGAGTGGAAATTTAAACATGACAATGAACTTGACATTGGCAGGCGGCAGCCTATGACGTCACTACAGGTGAGACCGAGAGTATAAAAGGGCACCTGTGCAATACGTCATCCTCTTATCATTTTTTTGAATGTGTGATCTGAACAGGAAAATTTATTTTAGCAAGCACTAGCACTGCGGATTTTAGAATGTGTGTTCACAGCCTGACCCAGAGTCCACCGATCGACAGCGCCCAAGCCCCCCACAGACGGGAAGCTTCAGCCTGCCATGACGAGTGAGCCCATGCCCAGGGAAGGGAAAGCAGTGCCCACCATTGCCCCAGAGCCGAAGCACAACAGAGAGTCTGACCAGGGGTGTGAGCTGGGGTCATCATCCATTGTCGTGGGAGTCCTCGTGGAGTTTGAGGGAATGGAAGCAAGCCCAGGCCACCCTCCCGCTACTGAGTGTGAGTACCAGCTGGACTTAGTGTGGAGAGAGGAATTCCTTATGTCCCCTGATATTGCCGGAATGTACATCCACTTCAGTCCTGCTAACCCCACCCAGCCTCCCTCTCCCACCACCTCTACATACTGCTATCAGTAGTGTTCGGTTTTTTGTTAGTTTTTGTGCTACTATCTATTCTCATCCTCAGTCCTCAGCCAAGTCTGCCACCCAGTCGTCATCGTCCCCCATCGGTCCTGCTGGGTCACCTCTACCTCCTCTCAGTGGCGTGGTTACACCGCGGACTTGCTGGTAGCATATTCCTTCTGGGTGTGATGAGCCCGTGATGAGAACCGTCGGCTTCACCTGGATCGGACATCACCACGCCTCCGCTGCAGACTTGAGGTCAGCCGCTGCTCTCCGGCCCTCCACCCCTTCGACTTCGGTCAGCTCCGCCCTCCTTCAGATCACTCCAGCTCAGCCTCTTCATCATCATCAAGGCCTTTTGCAGCGCGAGCGCCGATCTAAACGATGTCTTTCATGCCATCTTTCTGTGCAAAAGCTAATGTAAGCTTGGCATGACAGAGTCATGCCCTCTGTCAGCGCAGACCGCCAAGCTGCCCTGTCTTCCGCAATATGATGCCAACGGTCAGGGTTGATGTTAAAGACATTCATATCCCGCTTGACGACATCCTTGAAACGGAGCTTGGGTCGGCCACGAGGGCGATGTCCAACAGCTAACTCCCCATGGAAGATGGACTTTGGGATACGTTCATCCGGCATACGACGCACATGGCCGATCCATCCAAGACGTCTCCTCCGGATCGCGGTGTACATGTCACTGCTGTTAGTGAGCTTCAGCACGGTGGTGTTCGGGACCCGATCCTGCCATGACAGGCCAAGGATCTGTCGTAGACAACGGAAGTGGAAAGCATTAAGCTTGTGCTCCTCCCGCCGGTATGTAGGCCACGTTTCACTTCCATATAATAAAACAGAGAGCACACAGGATTCATATACGCGCACCTTTACTTTGAGAGAAAGGTGGCTGTTGTTCCAGACACGCGACTGAAGACGCCCAAAGGTTGTTGAGGCACGACCGATCCTGGTATTCAGTTCAGCATCAAGGCTGTTGTTTGCTGTCAGAGTTGAGCCGAGATAGACACATTTTTCGACAACCGTCAGCACTGTGCCGTTAATGGTGACGTGAGGGGGAGCAGGAACGTTCTGAGCCATCACCACTGTCTTACTGAGGTTTATGGTGAGTCCGAACTCTGTGCAGGCAGCGGCAAAAGAATTGCACATCTCCTGAATTTCTTGTTCAGTGTGAGCCACGAATGCAGCGTCGTCTGCGTAGAGCAACTCGCGCACAAGGACGTGCTTCACCCTGGTTCTGGCCCTTAGACGAGCCAGGCTGAAGAAGTTGCCATCACACCTGGTGTGCAGCAGAACCCCACCTGGATCCGGAAACGCCCGTCGCAGCACAGCCGAGAAATAGATGCCAAACAAGGTGGGAGCGAGGACACACCCTTGCTTTACTCCACAGCAGACATCAAACTCGTTTGAGCGGACACCGCTGCACTGTACGGTTGCCCGCATCCCATCATGGAAACCTTGGAGTATTGCCAAAAGAGTTGCCGGACAACCGAGTCGCTGCAGAACGTGGAAGAGACCAGAGCGACTCACATAATCGAAAGCCTTAGTCAGATCGACAAACACCATGTACAATGGGCATTGCTGTTCCACACACTTTTCCTGAAGCTGGCGTACTGAGAAAATCATGTCCAAGGTCGAGTGACCAGCACGGAAGCCGCACTGACTCTCCGGCAGAACCTGGTCAGCAACACGCTGCAGTCTTGGGAGGATTGCACGGGCAAGGCATTTTCCTGGAAGGCTAAGGAGCGAAATGCCTCGATAGTTGTTGCAGTCCTGCCTGTCACCCTTGTTTTTATAAAGAGTGATGATGTTGGCATCTTTGAGTTCGCTAGGGATGCATTTATTCTGCCAACAGTATCGAAACAAGCAGTGAAGCCGTCTGACCAACACTGCCCCGCCACACTTCAGCAGCTCCGCTGGAATTCCATCGCTGCCCGTTGACTTGTTATCCTTCATGGCTGCAATCGCACACTCGATTTCCATTGTTGAGATCTCCGCATCCAGCTCGTTAAAGACAGGTAGTTGTGGTACAGCAGCAGAAACAGCGTTCATGTCGGCATCCACAGGAGTGCCATACAGCAAGCTGTAATGCTCAACCCATCGACCAAGCTGGCCTGGAAGGTAGTTGATGATGGTGCCATCATTGGCTCGCAAAGGTGCTGTTTTTTTCACTGTAGGACCCAGTGCCTCATTGATGCCGCTGTACATGCCGCGTATGTCCCCAGTACTTGCACACCGTTCTACCCTCCGACTAAGATCCTGCCAGTACTGCTCGTGGGCCTGGCGTGTGATACGCTTAACGTCATTCCTGGCCTTACGATAGTGAGCGATAGTGGAGTCGTTTCTATCTTGGAGAACACTGAGACGGGCAGCACGCTTGTCAGCAAGGGCCGGGAGCAGAGTAGCAGAGCTTGCAAGGAACCAGTCCGGCTGTTTCCTACTACAAAGGCCAAGGACCTCAGATGCAGCCTCCATCATGGAACCTCTTAGCTCGGCCCAGATGTTTTCAGGAGTGTCGTCAGCTCTGAAGTGAAGGCCCTCCATACGCGCACAAAATCTTGTCACGTATTCATGTTTCCGCATCAACTCAGTGTTTAACTTTGGAGTGGGATTTGGAGTGGCACTGTGAATCTTCTTTGGAGTGAGTTTTAAAAAGCAGCGGACAAGGGCGTGGTCGGTGTCACAGTCCGCAGAGTGCATGCTCCTGTACCTCTTGACAGCACTGAGTTGGCGCCTCCTGACAATAATGTGATCAAGTTGGTGCCAATGTTTGGACCGGGGGTGCATCCAGGTAACCTTGGATCTAATAGGTCCAGATGAAAAGGAAGACGGTAAGCATAGGTCATGAGCAGCGCACAACTCAAGGAGACGTTGGCCGTTGTCATTGATACTACCAATCCCAAAATGACCCAAGACCGGCCTCCAGGCAATGACATCCCCTCCAACTCTGGCGTTGAAGTCCCCAAGCAGAGCTAGATCATCCCCAGCCGGGACGGAATGAATGACCTCGCTAACGTGGGCATAAAAGGCGACCTTGTCCTCAGGAGATGCATCAAGAGTGGGTGCATTGGCAGAGAGGAGAGTGAGAAAGCCAGCTGAGTGTGACATCCGCAGGGACATTAGACGTGGAGAGCAAGCAGTTGGTTGAGAGACCGTGGACAGCAGGGTGTTTCGCACAGCAAAGCCGACTCCATGCATTGGATGATGGTCGTCTGGGTAACCATACCAGAAAAAGGTGTAGTTCCTCTCACGCACCGGACCACTGCCCAGCAGCCAAGTCTCGCTTATAGCAGAAATATCCACTCTGAGGCGATAGTTCGCAGTCAATGACGGCTGATTTCCAAGGAGGAGCACTGTTGAGATCGGAATGCACTCCAAGACTTCTGATGTTCCAGCCCGCCAATGTCAAAGAAGAGGAAGAGGAAGAGGAGGCAGTCGCAGAATGTCGCAGAATGACCTGCCGAGTAACGACAGCCCTTGAGTGCAAGGGCTCCCGATTTGCCAGTCGCTGAATATGTGTAATACTTTCCATGCATGCTATAGCACCGAATGCCAGGGCAAAGTGCAGAAGACAGATGTTTGCCCAGGACAACCGCCTTCCTCTGGGTCCTGCACCACTAGATCCGACGGAGTGCAAAGCACGACAGTCAAGAGCAAAGCAGGATCGCCCCGCAGTAGCCTACTAACTTGGCCTGATACACGCTGACCGTTGTCCTGTAAAGGATCATCCGCCCACCGAGGAAGCTGTGGTAGACCAACCAGGAATGTTCCAATGCTCTACAACAGCTGCCAACTCCTGCTGCCGAGTTGAAATCTACTATTTGACCCATAGTTGGGAGGCATAAAGGGGTACTGTCACTTGCCCATGGTGAGCCCCTATGACTCGTGGTAGGGCGGGGTCGTCTTACTCTCCCGTACAGGTCCGTTAGACCTGCCCACTGCCCACTACTCCAGCTCAGCCTCTGCCCTCTGATTCCCCACTTCCATCTCAGGAGGTTGTTCCATCTGCGGCTCCGTCGCGGCCGCCCAGGTCATCGGTGTCACATTGCTTCCTCTGCCTTCCATTTTTGCTCTGGGCTCCACTACCTTTGGCTCCATCGCTGACGGTCGTCCCCCTAGTGTTGTCAGCCGGGATTCCACCATGGCCTTTCCCTCCACCAACTCCACCGTGGGCTTCTGTCCTGACGATCACTTTGCTCCTCCCATCATCCCATCCATGGCTTCTTCCTCCGTCATCGCCACCATGGTCTCATCTACCTGCTCTCACCATCCCTTCGCCATCTTCTCGTCCGCCTCGTCCGTAAATGTTTTGACCATACATTTACACGACAACAGAGTTTTGGGTGCCTGAAAGCGCAAACTTTTGAAAACGTTCTCCATGTAAACAACAAAAACGATCTCTAAAAACGATGGCATCATGCACTGCACATGCGTATTATGTGTTCAGTCTATTGTGTTTCATCGCCATCTACTGGCCTGGCAGCAGAACACAGCGATTTTAGTCATTTTCGCGGATCCGTGTGAATGGGGATCGTTTTGATATTGGTGTCGTCTTTACGTGGAAAACTCAAAGGAAGGAGAAAACTTCTCCGTTTTAAGCATATCGCTGTCGTGTAAACATAACCTACAACGTGATGGAGAGAAAGGGGGACAGGATGGAACAAACCACAAGCTTTATAAATACTGTACAGTGTATATAACTGAGAGGTCATAAAATACCTGTATCTTTCTTCAGTTCGTCTGTTAATTCGTATCCCACAACTAAATTGAAAAACAAATAATTTAAGGTTTTAGAGAAAGAAAACTACAGCTGTAATTGTGGACATATACATACAGTTATTATTATTTGCTGGAAATGTGTTCTGGTACAAGATTTCTGCTACAACATGCACATGAGCATTTATTTGATGTTTATAGCTTCAGATATTATTGCTGATATTGTAATATTAAGCTTCATCAGATACCTTCTTTTGTCACTCTCTCCGTAGATTCATTCAACCTAGGTTGGAAGCGTCTGTGAAAACCACTTTCCTCCCGGAAGTCACCCCCATGGTCACGCCCTCATGGTACCAGTTCTGAGCCCACCAGGGAATCAGGGTCCATAACCAACCGTGATTCACCATGATGCGCAGGCTGCCTGACTGCCATGCATGGACTGGCACACGGCGTTTAAGCCAGTGCTGCAGTGGGCGCATGCGCAGTAATCCCATTCGGAGTACTGATGATGCGGCTGCCATGAGACCGAGATTTTCTGAAACTTCTTAAGGTTGTGCGCTCGCCTGCCTTGAAGGAGGCTGCCAGCTTCTGTGTAGAGAGTGTGCGCTCTTGTGTAAGCCACGCTCTCATCATTGTAGAGTCGATAACTGTGCCCAGAAAGATCATACTCTGGCTGGGGTTCAGTTTGCTCTTGGATAAGTTGATTTTGAGACCCAGGCATTCTAAATGGCTGAGAATCAAAGCTCTGTGTGTCAAAAATTCGGTTCTCGACTGCGCCAGGACCAGCCAGTCATCGAGATAATTAAGCACGCGCACTCCCTGATGCCTCAGAGGAGAAAGCGCTGCATCCATGCACTTCGTAAATGTACGGGGTGCTAGGGACAGGCCGAACGGCAGAACTGTGTACTTATAAGACTGCCCCTCAAAGACGAATCTCAAGAATGGCCTGTGACGAGGGGTTATCTGAATATGAAAGTATGCATCTTTCAGATCCACCGTAAAA
Source organism: Leuciscus idus (assembly GCA_021554675.1). Taxonomy (NCBI): domain Eukaryota; kingdom Metazoa; phylum Chordata; class Actinopteri; order Cypriniformes; family Leuciscidae; genus Leuciscus; species Leuciscus idus. The sequence continues at coordinate 822,534 of CM038622.1, read as the reverse complement.
AAAAAAAATCCCCCGGGCGAACTTGCGCAAGGATATGTTTGATAGTTAACATTTTGATGAGACACGCATTCTCATGAGAGCCTTGTTCAAATGTCTCAAATCTAGTATGGGTCTGATGCCGCCGTCTTTTTTCGGAACTAGAAAATAGCGGCTGTAAAACCCTGAGTGTTTTAGCACAGGGGGGACTAATTCTATCGCCCCTTTTGCTAACAGATTTTGTATTTCGGAGCGAAGCACGTGACACGCGCCGCTTCACACCGAAGTCTCGACAACCGCCTGAAACTTTGGGGGTCTGCGAGCGAATTGGAGCAAGTAGCCTCGCTTTATTGTGTTTATAACCAACTCGACTCACCGGGGATGGCTTGCCAGGCCAAGGCTTGTGTGGCTAGGGTTTGACACATGTTCGGGGACGGGCCGCCTAACATAGGGGGACCTGATACCCTTAACATATTGATGTGTTGGGCTGACTCTAAAGGCTTTCGCCTGTGGCAAAGTCAGAGTGATAACTGGGAAGGGGCCGCCTAATGAAGGGGGACCGTGAACCCGTGTGTTGTGTGCTTGAAACATACTCTTTATGTGCTTTGTTTGTTTGTAGAGACGCGCGCAGTGCAGAGGGCCTGTTTTCTACAGTAAACAATTCTCCAGCCGCCTGAGCTAACAGGGAGCTGCGAGAAGTTTCATTGGTTTTTTCGAGGGTGGTCTGGCTAGCGCGAGACACGAGTCCTCCTTTATTATTTCAGTGGAGCGTGTCTTATGACGGGCTCGGACTGATTCGTGAGGACTCATATCTCTATTAGAGCTGTTGTAAGAGCAGTGACTATCTGTGGTGGCGCACACTTCGTAGCGGGCGCGCTGACTGCAGTGATAGTGTGCGGTATTAGTGGCGTGCGCTTTGTAACGGGCCTAATGACTGATTTGAGAACGTTCCCAGGCACCTGTGAGCGGGGGCTGTGGGGGAACATTTATTTCTCACTCTATTTGAGCTGCTGTGAGAACAGCGTTAGTTTGCAGCGGTGCGCAGTTTACAGCGGGCCCCTTGACTGCAGCTATAGCTCTGTTTGAATGGTTATTTAACATGACTACCTGGCCATGCTTTGTCCAATTGCACTCGTGCTGGGTTTAGATGGGGGGCGGGGTCAAACGATGAGCCCGACCAACCCCTTCTTCAGACGCTGCCAAAGAGAGTGAGTCACGCGGGGGAGGGCCGGCGTGAGCTCGTTCGCATTGGTGAAAAGATTCAGCGCAGCCGAGATTCGAACTCGGGTCTCTGGCGCGAAAGTCTTAGAATCCACCACTGAGCGTATGGATTCGCGTATGGATTCGCGTATGGATTCGCGTATGGATTCGCGTATGGATTCGCGTATGCTATGGTAATTCGTATGGAGCGTATGGATTCGTATGGAGCGTACAGGGGGGGATTGACAGATAAGAGATCTTATAGTACTTAGAATGGTGGCTTGTTCTCGCAGTGAGAACAGCCGTCATGAGAGAGAGCAGTTTCAGCGTGGTTTGATTCCAGGCATGAAAACTGCACTGTTGTGTATTAATCACGGAGAACAGAACGGAATGGAGCGGTAGCTCTCTTGTGTCGTAAAGAGAGATAACCGCGTGCACATCTGACCACGCGCTTCTTCCGTCGGGGCTCAATGAGGGAAGGAAGCGGGTAAGCACATGATAGAGAACATTTTCAGAGAAAACGCGCTTCTGTGTGACGTGCAGAACGGAGGGCGGGGTAGCTCTCTTGTGTCGTAAAGAGAGCTAGCCGCACAAACATCTACCCACACGCTTCTTCCGTCGAGGCTCGACGAGGGAAGAAACGGGGGGAGCGCGAGAGGCGGTTTGCCGTCCAAAAGGAGAGCTCGCTCGAAGGGAGGGGCGCAGGTCTGCCTGAGTGAACAGGACCGGCGAGTGAGACTGAGATGGGGAGGACGAGGCATGCGGGGACGTGGCCGGCGTGGACTCGCTCACCTCCATTCTTTTGGGCTGTCGTTGGCTGCGGCGTTTCTTTTTCCTCCGGGAAAGGAAGAGTAGGAGAAGCGGCGTCGCCATCTTGCAGAGAGCTAGCCGCGTGCGTAGTCACAGAACAGGCATACTCTCGCAGAGAGAGCAGCCTCCGGCAGAGAGTGCAGCTTCAGCATGGGGGGTTCCCAGGCATGTGACGCACTTCATGTGCCCGTCGGCCTCGTGCAGATGGCATCAGCAGGTGGCGCATGTAGATCGAGGCTTTTGTAACAATGCTCGCTTGCTCTTTCAGACTATGTGAACGCAGCGGCGAACACACAGTAGCAATAATGCAATGAAAAGGATATGCGTCGATCGCCGGATGGCCACAGGAGAACGGCGACAGGAGAAAAACGACTTTGGGTGTTGAAGGCGTAGTCTGCTGTAAAACGGCTCGCTCAGGCTGTAAAAGGCTTGTTTCTACGGCAAAGGCTTGCAGAGGAATCAGAGACGTGAAGTGTGTCGCTGATGGAGATAAATCAGCTATAATGGCGAATTCGGGCTCTAATATAGACTTAGCCATGCCCAATTTGGCGCCCAAAGAGGCGCCACGCCATTGGATGTGCAGTTGCCGCAGCACAGCCAATGAGTGAGTCAGACACTCACTGTGCTAGCTGTGCAGCTGAAAATGCGTTTTACATTTTAGGCTTCAGTATTATCCAGGAAAAGGAGTTTCCCCACTGCGTATAGCTACGCAATACGAAGTGACCGTTCTCGAAAGGGAACTCCTTTAACTCTTTCAGGTAGAATCTCTTTAAGATATTTACTTGTATTGCTGTCAGTTACGCTTCTTAGGCTCAGGGTTAAAGGTCATTCTAGCCTCATAAAAACACCACACTGCTCTTAGTGTTCATCCGTTCATCCAGGAATTACTTTAGTTATGTCAGTCTTTCAATACTGTGGCGAGCAGGACGAGGCCGAGGGCCGTGGGAGAACGGCGCAAGGCCGGTGAAAACAGGTGAAAACAGTCTCGTAATTCTCATGGAGGAGCGGAAAAATAAAAGGAGGAGTGACAACGGTGAAGTACCAGAGAGGCCAGACCTGGATTTTATTTGATGTTTTGTTTCTGTTTTATGTTTTGTTTCTGTCTTTACTTTCATTTTGTATATTTATTAAAATCTGTTTATTGTTCGCCGGTTCCTGCCGCCTTCTTCCCGCAGCACCTAACATTGCTACAAATACATTCAGATCAGATTGGTTTGAAATGATGATGTTCTTAATTATCAATTATATCTTCAAATAAGAAATGAAAAGTGCTGTATCAGTGTTTGCTGAGGTTATGAATTCTACAGTCATAAACTGAATGATTTCCATCACATCTGCCTCGTGATTTGGTGATTCTCTGAATGCACTGTGGCTTCTGTGTGTAACCACTTCATTTTACCTTATACAATCAAAATGTTTAAGAATGGTATGATTGTATTTATAGATTGTCATTCTGCAAAATTTGTTTGTTTACCGTTATTTGTCTTTAATCAGTCTGAGATTGGAGCAAAGCGGGAGAGAAAAGAGGACAGGATGGAACAAACAACAAGCTTTACAAATACTGTACAGTGTATGCATATATAACTGAGATATCATCATAAAATACCTGTATCTTTCTTCAGTTCTTCTGTATTTTTGTCTGCCACAACTAAATTAAAAAACAAATAGTTCAAGGTTTTAGAAAAAGAAAACTACAGCTGTAATTGTGGACATATACAGTTATTACTATTAGCTGGAAATGTGTTCTGGTATAAGATTTCTGCTACAAAATACACATGAGCATTTGTTTGAAGTTTAGTGGATAGCGTCAGATATTATTGCTGATATTGGATATTTCTTCAGATACCTTCTTTTGTCAGACTCTCCACAGTTTCATCGTCACAAACTAAAATGAGAGAAAATTTCATTTTGAATTATTTAATTATTCATTGTTTCCACAAATACTCCAGAATTTGTAAACCATAATAAATTCTGCTGTTGAGTGGATTCACAAGTGTTTTGTAATTACCTTCTTTAACTGTTTTCTTCCCTGAAAGAAAGATAAAAATATATATATCAACACATAAGCATAAAATACCCGCATAAAAAGCTTTTAAAGATTAAATAATTGTAATCTTTTAACCAGATTGTACCTGTTAGTTTATGTCTGTATTTGTACAGGATCAGCCCAGTCAAACCCTGAAGAGCAAAGATGAGAACGGTGAAGAAAAGAGCCTTCCATGGATCTGATGAATTTGGTGGATCTGAGGAAGACAAACCAGATCAATCTTAATATCTTCAAAATATATAAATCCATTACAATGATTAAGTAGATTTTTTATTTTTTTTTACTTTGTAAACATAAAAATGTCATTCATAATCCATTTTTCTTCTGAAACAGGTTTGAGAACTAAATGTAGGATGGGAGTTTATTTTTAATTGGATGGTTGAAAAATGTAAAATTTAATTTGACTAACCAAACTCACACCCGAAAATTTTCAGAACTCACAACCGCATTGTCTGTGAACACAGCCTTTGTTCGGATATCTACAAATATGTTTGTTCTAAGATGTTCTCTGACCTGAAGAGATGACGGCCTGTATGTCAATCCTACTTTCTCTAAACTCTCCAGTCTTGAGAGATATTGAACATGAGACCAGTTGAGCGTCCGAGTGAGAGATGGCCGTCCAGCTGTGGACAGAGAACATCTCATCTGCTCCACGACTGCGAGACACTCCTCCAGGACGGAGAACCGTTCTCTCATCTGACATCCAGGTGACGTCCGGCTCTGGATACCAGCCGCTGGACTTACAGCTGATGTTCATACATCCATCATCCAGAGGCTGTGGAAACAGGACAGGAGCGGATCCTAAAGCTGGAAGAGAAGAGACAGGCGTTCTACAAACACTGTGCAAGTATATTTTAAATTTCTTTGGGTAAATGCATCTCTATTGGATTAATGAAGGCTGCTTCCCAGCAAACAAATGTTTGTTCTAAGAACATTTTCCAAACATTCTGTGTTGGTTATGGTAACTTTAAAATATCCAGTTCCTTTTCGAGGGAAATCGCACTGCGTCGGAACAACACTTTGGGGAACTAAAGCCTATTCGGACGGGACTAGTTTAACACGGAGAGGTGGGGTAAAGTAATAATTACCAGAGCTTCTTTGTGATTTTAGTCCCGTCCGAATGTGCATCTCAGTAATCATCACGGACAATGTCAGTAAAGATTACGACGACTTTTACCTTCAGTAAAAAGGTCTGGAAAAACTACCTCAGGTAATACTAATCCCGTGCAAATAGACACGCTGTAAATATGTACGTAAATATTTCGGCATTTCCTGTTTAAAAGTAGTTTTCCGCAGTTTTTCAAGTATGGAGACGCTTGAAAAAGCATTCAGTTGCGTTCTAGATGCTGGGACAAAACTCAAGTGTTTTCCACATACCATTCAGATCAGAAAGAAGATCGAAAGTTGTTAGAGGCACGTAACATCTTTTAGCGTTAGGCAAGTGCCTATTAACAACACAATCCAATCTGAAGTTAATTAATACATCGCTCGACCGGACATAACTGTTTTATAAATATAGGTTATTTGTTTGCGCACGTGATATCAGGAAGTAACGTAATACGCACATGACGGCAGGAGGGTGACGGCAATGTGCAAATCGAGTTACCCCTCCCACTTCTGCTAGTTTTACTGATATATCTTATCCCGTGCGAATTGGCCATTAATATTACAGATGTCCTATGGTAAAATTGCATTACTCCATCTACCCTTGTAAAGTTAATCCCGTCCGAATAAGGCTTAAGCCAATCCTGATTGGTTTTGCGTCATGACGTAATGTGTGATGGCATATACAGAAGCTACAAAGGGACGCTGACACACAACAGAGTTAGCTTTCTGCTCTTCAGCAAGCACTCTGTCTTTGTCTGTCTTATTTGGTGTTTTCTGTCAAACAAGCCTGTATATTATCAGCAAACATGGCAAAATAATTTAAAACATGTGTGCACCCCTGTCTGAGATTCATAACGGATGGGGACACACATCAGCACGCTCAGGCAGCTCTGGAGAGAGCCTGTGCATATTGTGAAAGGATTCAACACAAAGAAAAGTGTGGGGTCGTGAAGGGGTCAGTCTACTTCTAGTAGCCCTGTTGTGGCCAGCCCGGTTCTCAGACATAGTATCGCTCCTGGAGGGCCTCCAACGGCAGGCAGAGGGCTCAATATACAACCCTCGGCCAGAGCTGTGGAAACTGTGGGTCTGGCCCCTGAGTGGGCACAGTACCTAAAAGCTGGGCTGTCAGCAGGAGTAGTTGAGACCATATTCAGCTCTAGAGCTCCCTCTACAAGGAAATTGTACGGCCTAAAATGGAATGTGTTTCAGCATTTGGTGCGGAAGATGAGAGACTCCATCTGCTCTGCCCTGTCAGAGCTCTCAATATTTATTTTCAGAGGTCTTCTCATTGACGGAAGTCAGACCAGTTGCTGGTGTATTTTGAGTCACCTAAGAAGGGGCTTCTCACCTCCAAACAGACCATCAGCAACTGTATAGTTCAGGCTATTTCTCTGGCCTATCAGGTGCGCAGTTTGCCTTCATTGTTGGCCATAAGGGCTCACTCAACCAGAGGCATGGCGTCCTCTAGAGCCCTCCTCTCAGGGGCCCCTATCCAGGAAGTGTGTGATGCGACTGGATGGGCCACCCCTCATACATTTACAAGATTCTATAGTCTGGACTGTCCTTTGATGCCGGGTGCACGAGTGCTTTTGTCCTAAGTTGTGCCTGTGACAGCCTCACACTGGGATGGGCGGGGTTTGTTGTGGCATAGTGGGTATTTGTTCCCCAAAGTATCGTGACTGACGCAGTGTGAGTTCCCTCGAATGGGAACATCTCGGGTTATGACTGTAACCCTTGTTCCCTGAGAAACTGCATCCCTTTGCCACGCCTCCCCCTGCCTGGGAGCAACTTGCTTCATCACAGAAGCTAACTCTGTTGTGTGCCGGTGTCCCTTTGTAGCTTCTGTGTATGTCGTCACACAGTACATCATGACGCAACACCAATCATGATAGGCTTAGTTTCATTCATGCTTCAGAGGTGCTACGCTGAGGGGCGTTCCCTAAAATGTGTCGTTACCGACACAGTGTCTCGTTCCCTTCTAAGGGAACAAGGGTTACAGTCGTAACCCGAGACGTGTTCCTTATATTAAAGGAATTTATTTTTGTTTTTTACAGTTAGTATTATATTCCTGAAACATTCTTTCAAGTTGATCTTTATTAACAACAACATTCTTCAAAGCAAAATCTTTAGTTGATCTCTTGACCCTTGACTTTAGTTGATTTCTAAATTTTCAGAAATTGCATTACTGTTTTCAGAGAACATTACTGCATTGATAAAGAAAGAGATTGATTAAAAAGCATATCAACATGACTACTTTAATGAGTTGCATGGTTTAAACAACTGCTTTTTCTGTAGTTTCATGATAGGCTTAAATTTAACAATTATGAAGTTGGAGCATTAATGAAAAACAAAAACAAAACAATAAACAGAACCAGCTATTGTGATATCACTGTAGTGCATTAACACTGAAAAGATGAAGATATCTGTGTGAGACCAGAAAGTGTTAAATGACAAGTTCAGTATGGCGTACCACAAGGCTCAGTACTAGGACCGTTGCTGTTCACCCTGTACATGCTACCCTTGTGAGATATCATTAGGAAGCATGGAATTAATTTTCACTGTTATGCTGATGATACTCTATAATTCTTCACACCCCGATGAAACTTACCAATTCACAAAATTAATGGAATGCATAGCTGATATAAAAAAATGGATGACTAGAAATTAATAATTTTCTACTACTTAATTCTGAAGAAAAAAACAGAGATTCCAATTATTGGACCAAAAACCTCAGCACGTAATAACCTAAAATACTGTCTAACACTTGATGACTGTTCTGACAAGTCTCTTTCGTCAGTTAGGAACCTGGGTTTGCTCTTTGATACCAATCTTTCATTTGAAAGTCACATTTCTAGCATCTGTAAAACCACATTCTTCAAATAAAATAAAAAGTTTAAGAAATATTCTATTAATGTTACTAGAAAAATATTTAAAGAATATTCATTTTGAGAGAACATTGCCAGAACATTAGCGAAAGTTATGAGAACATTCCCTGATTGTAGGGTTGACAATTTCTTTGGAAAATGATGGCAGCATTATGCTGCAAAAAACTGCTTTTGATATTCCATTTGTTTCAGAGTTACAGTAGTTGAAATCGCCTCGGTTACGACTGTAACCTCGGTTCCCTGAAGAGGGAACGAGCGTTGCGTCGAGAAATGACGCTATGGGAACGCTTTGCGTGATGACGTCTTGAAGCACATGTAAAATCAGTCCAATGGTGTGGCGGAACGTCAGAGGCGGGTGACGTCACGTACCAGGAAACTATAAAAGCCGGCCCAAAACAGAAAACGAAAGCTTCGTAAAAGTCTGAAGTCGAGCTGACAGGCATGAAGGAGATATGGCAGGGCGACGCAACGCTCGTTCCCTCTTCAGGGAACCGAGGTTACAGTCGTAACCGAGGCGTTCCCTTTCAAGGGAACTCCCGTTGCGTCGAGAAATGACGCTATGGGAACGTCTATACCAACGCCTCCATAGCTACAAATGTCTGTCCTGTGTGTAATCATGTGAGCAGCACTAAGAAGACAAAACATGAGACCCTGGAGTAGAGTCTAAATCCAGAGAGTAGAACCTGACGAAAGTGTGCGGTGAGGACCAGCCTGCCGCATCACAGACGTCCTGTAACGATACTCCTGATATGAGGGCCTTAGAGGCCGCCATACTCCTAGTAGAGAGCGACCGGACAGCCAAAGGAGAAGGCTGTCCAGCCGCCTCATAAGCCAGTGAGATAGTCTCAACCACCCACTTGCTCATCCTTTGCTTAGACACTGGACCTCCCTTGTTAGGGGAGCAAAAGTCACTTTTACGCCACAGGGCAGCTCTGTGGACATACGCGTCTAACGCCCGAACAGGGCAAAGCAAATTATTCGCCTCCTGGTCCGGAGGAGGACCTCCAAGTGCCACGAGGGAAACGAGATACCAAAGGGTCTTTCCCCACAGACATTCCACCCAAAGGACTGTGGTAAGCACCTACGGCCGCCACATAAACCTTTAAAGTGGACGGGGTCAGACCTGCAGTGAACCGGTCCTGCAGGAACTCCAGAACTGTACCAATTGGGCAGTTGACTGGATCCAACCGACGGTCACTACACAAAGAGGTGAATACTCTTCAGTTCAGGGCATAAAGTTTCCTCGTGGAGGGAGCTTGGACTGTAGAATGGTCTCAACAACCTCAGTTGAGAGACCTGACTCTATGAGCTGGGCCCCCTCAGAGGCCAAGCCCACAGGTTCCACAGTTCTGGGCGGGGGTGAAATATTGAGCCCCCTGCTTGGGACAGAAGGTCCCTCCTGACGGGTAGCTCCAGAGGATGCCCGTCGAGGAGGGACACAAGATCGGGAAACCATACTCTACCCGGCCAGCGCGGGGCTATAAAAAGCAGGCAAACCCGGTCCCTGCGAACTCTTTCCAGAACTCCCGGGAGCAGGGCAACTGGGGGAAAGGCGTACAGACGTAGCCTCGGCCACGTCTGTACCATAGCATCCAGTCCCAGAGGAGCTGGATGCGTGAAGGAGAACCAAAGTGGACAGTGAGACGTCTCTCGAGACGCAAACAGATCCACTTATAATTTCCATATCAGCTCCACCACCTCGGGGGTGGAGCCACCATTCCCCGGGCCTCGGCCCCTGTCTCGACAGAGTGTCTGCTCCTATATTCTGGACCCCGGGGATGTAGGCTGCCTTGAGTGACAGCAACTTCCCCTGGGACCACAAGAGGATATGGCATGCCAGCGCAAACCCCCTTGATATAGGCGACTACCGACGTGTTGTCCGTATGTACTACACATGGTGTCCCCTGAGACCTGTGATAAAGCTCCTCAGAGCCCGGAAGACAGCTAACATCTCTAGGCTATAGAATGCCAGGAACGATGATGGTCTTCCCACAGACCTTGAGATGAGCGACCCTCAGGATCGCTCCCCAACCCGTGAGGGAAGCATCCGTCGTTAGCAGTTTGCGACGACAAGGAGCTCCCAGCACTGGGCCCTGGGACAGGAACCAAGGTTTCTTCCACATAACCAAGGCACGTAGGCATCACCGCGTGACCTTGATTGTGCGAAATGGGTTGCCCCTCGGGGAAAAACCCTCTGGTCCTGAGCCACCACTGCAGGGGCCTCATGTGCAGCAGTCCAAAAGGTATCCCGTTGGAAGCTGCTGCCATGAAACCCAACAGTCTCTGGAACTGTTTGACAGTGAGTAGCTGGCCTAGCTTTACACTTCTCACAGCTGCCAGGATGGAATCGAAGCGTGGCGATGACAGGCGCGCCTGCATCGACACTGAATCCCAAACCACGCCTAAAAAAGTGGTCCTCTAAAATGGAGAAAGCACACTCTTCTTGGCGTTCAGCCGTAACCCCAACTCTTTCATATGGGCGAGAACAACATCTCGATGTTGAACCGCCATCTAATGCGACTGAGCTAAAATCAACCAATCGTCGATGTAGTTCGTGATGCGAATACCCCGGAGGCGCAGAGGCGCCAGAGCTGCATCCACGCATTTGGTGAAAGTGCGGGGTGATAAAGCCAGGCCGAATGGAAGAACTCGATATTGGTATGCTTTGCCCCCGAAAGCAAACCTCAGGAACTTCCAATGACACGGACGGATGGAATATGCGTCCTTGAGGTCTATCGTGACAAACCAGTCCTCGGACCTGATCTGTGGCACGATTTGTCTCAAGGTTAACATTTTGAACTTGAGCTGCATGGCTGACAGAACTCGAAGATCTAAAATGGGACGCAATCCCCCGTCCTTTTTTGGAACTATGAAGTACCGGCTGTAAAACCCGGTTTCCCTGTTGGAGGGGGGTACATATTCTATGGCCCCTTTCTCTAACAGAGTGTTTACTTCATGTTCCACAACCAGAACCTGCTCGGGGCCCACCACTGTGGGCAGGACCCCCATAAACCGCGGTGGGCGTTAATAGAATTGTATCTAATACCCTTTTTCCACGGTCTGCAGGACCCAACGAGAAACATTTGACAGTAGCTTCCACGCTGTCAAATATTCTACTAGAGGTACCAGTCTCTCGAGACTGGTTTCTGGATTTTGTTGCTGTTGAGTAGTCGGTTCGTCGCCCTGTAACGGCGCACCGGCAGGGAACGACCAAACAGACTGCTCCAGCACCCTCCTCAGAGGGGGCGGGCATCCCGAGGCCACTACGTTTCCGGGTGGACCTTGAGATATGTGCTCGCCGGAGACCGCTGCGCCCTGTAACACCGGAGGTGGCAGGGTTGGCAGAACGGTCCCCTGAGGGCACCGAAGAGAGACGGCACCGTATTTTTCTCCTGCTGTTGAGTAGTCGGTTCGTCGCCCTGTAACGGCACACCGGCAGGGAACGACCAAACAGACTGCTCTAGCACCCTCCTCAGAGGGGGCGGGCATCCCGAGGCCACTACGTTTCCGGGTGGACCTTGAGATATGTGCTCGCCGGAGACCGCTGCGCCCTGTAACACCAGAGGTGGCAGGGTTGGCAGAACGGTCCCCTGAGGGCACCGAAGAGAGACGGGCACCGTGAAAAGAGGTGTTAACCGCTCTGCTTCGGGGGGACTACCCTCATTTGTCCTGAGCCCTCAGACATCAGGACTTTTCCCCAGCAGCCTTCTTGGCGGTAATAACGGTCCGCAGATCCGTTTTACCCCTCGAAGACTGCTGGGTTTGAGAGCGCCCTCCGTGTCCCCGAGATTTTTGTGGGGGAGCACGGGAGGAAACGCTCTGTTTCTGAGTGGCGCGGTGCTCAGCGCTCTTTTTAGACTGCTCCGCTCAGCAGCCTCATAGAAAGAACGGCGGGGGAGAAGATTCTGAAGTGCAGCTGCCTGTTTTGAAGCTTCTTGTGACTTCGCTACAGCACTATTAACTGCGTCTCCAAATAACCATTGCGTGGATACTGGTGCATCTAAAAGAACATGTTTTTCTTTGTCCTTTATGTCACTTAAGTTGAGCCACAGATGCCTCTCAGTGGCCACCAGGGCTGCCATAGAGCGGCCGATGGATTTAGCCGTCTCCTTGGTGGCCCTGAGAGACAAATCTGTGGCTCTACGCAGTTCAGACACCGTATCAGCACTAATACCCCCGCCATCCTCAGAATCACCCAATAACTCAGCCTGGTAAGCCTGCATTATGGACATTGTATGTAAACACGCTGCAGCTTGACCGGCGGCGGCATAAGCTTTATGAACCAGGGAAGATGTAACTTTTACTGGCTTGGATGGAAGTGCAGGAGCCTTCAGAGAAGATGCCGTTGCTGGAGAGAGATAGCTCGCGAGCGTCTCTTCCACCCTCGGCATCTCCCCATAACCATGCTTCTTTATAATTGTGAATGGATGAATAGTGTGATGTTTGTGCAGTATACACTCGATATGACACTGGTTTCCCCCACGATCTCGACACCTCAGTGTGGAGATCGGGGAAAAACGGAAGGCTTCTGCACTGAGGCTGTGCACGAGATGGCAGGAACGTTCGTCGAGCTTGCTTTTCGAACGAGCGCCCTGCCTATCTTCTGGCCACTCAATAGATAATCGCTCGACAGCTCTAGTGATAACATCAAGCAATTCTTCAAACGCATGAGACTGAGGTGGCGAATCCTCAGACTCAGCGTCAATACTAACAACGTCCAACTCCTCAGAGCTGGACAATTGCAGTATTGGTGCCTCCATCGGGGGGGAAGAAACCGCAACGCGTGCTTCCACACCCTGATGAGAGGCACTGGATCTATCAGAAGGAGGCTGAGATAAGGCAGAGCCCGTCTCAACATCCACTGATAGATCCATTTGCGAACCCCAGGTCTGTGATTGCCGCCGTGCCTCGGCAGCGGCGGGACCAGAGCCCTGGGGAACGCAATCGGGATCGGATCACGATCGCGGGATCGCGATCGTGAACCGAGCCAAGCGGGATCGGAGCGAACGCAGTGGAAGCGCGTCGCAATGCACACAGTCACCACCCTCGAGTGCTGACTGGGCATGCTCCTCACCCAAACAAACAACACAAAGAGTGTGAGTATCACCTCCCGTTAAATAACGCGGGCAGGGATGGACACACACTCTAAACTGCTGCTTGCTCGCCATACTGAATATATATATATATATGTGATATAGACAGACAACACCAAATATACAGACAGATTTCACACAGAGCGCAACTGAAGACTCAGAAAGCTTTCGTTTTCTGTTTTGGGCCGGCTTTTATAGTTTCCTGGTACGTGACGTCACCCGCCTCTGACGTTCCGCCACACCATTGGACTGATTTTACATGTGCTTCAAGACGTCATCACGCAAAGCGTTCCCATAGCGTCATTTCTCGACGCAACGGGAGTTCCCTTGAAAGGGAACTGGAGAAAAGCCTACCAATGCAACAAAATAGGTGGATTATTCCTTTAATGAGCAGTAGATCCATAAAAAACAATACATTGTATATTATAGTTTTTGACTCACCAGTGACTTTGAGAAACACCTCTCCGCTGTCATATTCACTTTCTCCACTGACATAACAGTGAAATGAACCTTCATCCTGAATCCTGAGTTTCTCCAGGCATAGAGAGACGTCTCCATCCTTCAGTCCACCAGACTTTTCTGACCACCGAGTCAGTGAGCTTCTGTCTCTGTACGATTCCTCCTGGACGTCCTGGATCTTCCCATGCTGATAGAAGAGAACAGGGTTGCTGAACTGGTCATGACGGTACCAGCGGATCTCCAGAGCTTCAGCGTTCTCAGGAGGAGAGATCCAGCAGGGCAGAATGACTGTGGACCCGACATGAGCCACTGACTGATCATGAGGAACCACAACAGTGAACGACACTGAGAGACACAGAGAGACACACCCAATGTAATGCATGCATTATATACTGTATTTATAATAATAATAATAATAATAATAATACATTTTATTTGTTGGCGCCTTTCAAGACACCCAAGGACACCTTACAGAAAATAAAATAAAATAAAATAAACAAGACATTAATACAAGCCCAACAATAATATCAATAGTAAAATCAAATTAATAAGTACGATATTGATGCTAAAAACCACATTGTCCAGGAAGTTGAATTGGAATGATAAAATGTATGTAGGATAAGCTAATCTAAACAGATAAGTTTTAAGTTGTGATTTGAATTGTTGGAGAGAGTCCAATTGGCGAATGTGAAGTGGGAGTGAATTCCAGAGATGTGGGGCAGAGCGGCTGTACGCTCTAGCCCCCATGGTGCTAAGTCTGAATATAGGTAGGTACAGTTAAAATTTCAGCCGTAGAGGAACGAAGTGTTCGAGGAGGATTATAGGGAAGAAGCAGGTCTGAGAGGTATGAGGGGGCAAGGTCATGGAGGACTTTGAAGGTAAGCAGAAGAATTTTATAATTAATCCGGTGAGTAACAGGAAGCCAGTGAAGCTGAGTAAGAAGTGGTGTGATGTGATCAGTTGATCTGGTGCAGGTAATAATATGAGCTGCCGAGTTCTGAATAGACTGGAGGCGATGGAGAAGTTTACTTGTGGAGCCAGTGAGGAGGGCGTTGCAGTAGTCGATGCGAGATGTTATCAAGGCATGAACAAGGACCTGTGTATTGTGTTGGGAGAGGGAAGGGCGGAGTCTTGAGATGTTGCGGAGGTTAAAGTAAGAAGTCCGAGTGATATGGCTGATGTGAGGGCCAAAGGAAAGTGTACTGTCTAGAATGACACCGAGACTTTTGACTTGGGAGGAGGTGGGAATCGGAGAACCATCAACTGACATAGTAAACGGTTGACTTTTGGAGAGTGTGGCCTTTGAACCAATGAGGAGAACCTCACTTTTATTTCCATTGAGTTTGAGAAGATTGATTGACATCCAGTTGCTAATAGCTTGCAGACAAGAGGTGAGAACGGAGGGGGGAAGAGAGGTGTTAGGTTTTGTAGCGAGATATAGTTGTGTATCGTCAGCGTAGCAATGAAAATGAATCCCAAAGGAACGGATAATGTTGCCAAGAGGTAGTATATAGATGATAAAAAGCAGTGGTCCCAGCACTGAGCCCTGAGGAATACCATAGGTGACTGTTGTAGATTTTGATGTGACATTCTTCCCCTGAATTAACTGTTTTCTATTATATAGATATGACCTGAACCAGGCTAGTGCATTGTGAGCGATCCCAATAGCAGTCAGACGTTCCAAGAGAATTGTATGAGAGATGTATTCAAAGGCTGCAGTGAGATCGAGAAGAATTAAGATGGATAAAAGACCCTTGTCAGCTGCAAGCAGAAGGTCATTTGTGATTTTTACCAGGGTTGTTTCAGTGCTGTGGTTGTGGCGAAAACCAGACTGAAAAGGTTCGTAGAGGTTATTGCTGTGCAAGTGGACTTGAAGTTGGGTCGCTATAGTCCGTTCCAAAAGTTTGGTGATGAATGGGAGATTGGAGATGGGGCGATAATTATTTGGGTCATTAGGAGCCAAACCAGGTTTCTTCAGAATCGGGGTAATAGAAGCAGTTTTGAGAGATGTAGGAACAGTGGAAGTAAGTAGAGAGGAGTTGATTATAGACGTTATGATCGGTAAGATAGAGGGGAGACAGGTTTTGACCAAGGCGGTAGGGTTGGGATCAAGCAGACAGGAAGAATTCTTGGACTTATTGATGAGTATAGTAATTTCTTCGGCTGATGGAGGCTGGAAAGTTGATAGAATGGAGAGTGGTGGAACCAATGTGGTACTCAAGGGTGGGCAGCTGAATTCAACTGAAGGTGAATATTGGTAATTTTTGTATTAAAAAAATCCAAAAATGTGTTGCACTGAGCTGTGGAGTTGAGGTGATTAGCAGTGTCTACAGGTTTAAGTAGATTATTGATAGTAAAAAATAAAGTCTGTGTGTTATTTTCATTGGTACTGATAATGTCAGAGTAAAAAGAGGATTTAGCAGCAGTCAATGCACTTTTATGTGAAAGAAGATAATCAGTATACATTTGTTGATGAACGATTAGACCAGTTTTCTTTGATAGTCTCTCAAGTCGTCGACCCATTATTTTCATATGTCGGAGTTCAGGGGTGTACCATGGAGAAGACCTAGTAAATGAGACTGTACAAGTTTTCAGGGGAGCTAAGGAATTTAGTGAATGAGATAAACAGTCATTGCAATGATCCACCAGGTTAGCAGTACAAAGTGAAGAGGGTGTAGGACAAACAGAGGTATTAACTAATCTATTAAGATCATCTGGGTTAATGTTTTTAATATTGCGGAATGATATTGAGCGCTTCAAGTTTAAATTTGGGAGTGGCAGAATAATATCAAAGAAAACAATTTATGGTCTGAGATGGGAAGCTCTGTGGAATTAAAATTGCATGGTGTCACTCCTAGGCATGTTGTAGAGTAAGGCCGAAATTATCTAAAACAGAAATAAAATCTTTAGTACTTGTGTCAGTTTGTTTATCACAATGAATATTAAAGTCACCCATTAAAATGACATTGGGATGCACATAAATCAGATAAAATGGCTGTAAGTTCGCTAATAACAACTGCAGAGGGTCCAGGAGGACGGTAAATAGACACAATAAGGGTTGGAGTACGACCATTAAGTTGAACAGTCAAGATTTCAAACGAGGACGGCTTTGTGACTAAGACTGGCGGACTTTAAGTTTCTCACAATAGATTAGAGCGAGACCACCACCTCTTCCAGAGAGGCGTGGTTTGCAGGTGTAAACTGTAATAGAATTTTTATTCCAGCCAGCATAATACCATACATGGTGTGGAAATATTTACTCTAGCCAGCTTAAAACCATACATGGTGTTAAAGAAACTGCAAGTTGCATATCATCTTCTTCCTTACTGCTGAAGACCGAGGTTAAAATGACATTTGCAGAAAGGACAGTTTGTTCTTTCTAAATACAGATAAGCTCGCTTGCACTAAGAGCAAAGGTGTTGCATTGGAAAATATATACTCAATTGTTTTTAATGACATATGTGTGTAAGTGTGTGCGCATAAAGGGGTGTTAGAATAAGTGTGATAGGTTTTCTGTATATAAGCTGGGCAAAAAGGAGAAGTCAGGGCGCTTCTCATATCAGACTCTGACTGATGTGTGAACGGCCTTTCTTGCAAGAAATATAGGGAATTATTGTTCCTTGACCAAGAAAAATGGAACGTGGTGGCATCATAGGATACCACAGTTAATTAAATTGTTCAGATTTAATGTGTGTTTAATGTCTGAGTGTAAGCCATCTGCAAAAGACAAAGGAAAATTGGACAAAAAACGAGTCCAAAAAGAAAGGAAAAAGATAATTATGACTTTGATGGTTGAATTATAGATTTATGGTTAAATGAGGCAATTTCTAGACAAAGAAGACAGATAAATGCAGCATTAGCACCATTAGAAAGTACAGATAGTAGAAATACAAAGAGAGAGGAAGCTAGAAAAACTCTACTAAACTGTGTTTCTAATTCTTCCGAGGAAATGAGATGCATGAAAACCCGCCTGGCTGAGGACGACCGCTGTCCGGCTCCCTACTCCCCCTACCAACCACCAGCAGTGGCTCCCAACGTGGAACCACAAAGACAACCAGGAGCGATGGGAGGTCAAGATCCTGAGGAGGACAAGGAAGAAGGAAGGGGTATGCAAGCAAAACCACCAAGACACCCTGAACATCGAAGCTTGCTAGGTTCGACTACCCTGCCCTCTGCTCCTCCAGACTACACTCCTCATTCTCCAAAATTCGTAAATGTTCACCAACCCAAAGAGAAGCACAGGCCAGACAATCAAAGATAAGTACATATGAAGAATATCTGAAAACTGTTTTTCTGGACGGTCTGGACCCTGAAATAGGGAAAAAGGTCAAACCGTCTTGTGTGGGGTACCACCAAGCGCGGCTGGAAGAAATCCGGCGACACGCAACACATCAACAACAGCTGCTGAGAGACCAAGCCAAGAACAAACAGAAAAAGACTGCCAAAGAAACTCAACTGGCTCTGCTGAAGATGGGAGGGTTGATGATGGAAAATTACTCAGGAGGAGGAGGAAGAGGTGGCAGAAGAGGACGAGCAGAGGAGGAAGAGGACATGGAATGGATGACCGACCCGCAATGGACCCTGAAGCTTGTTATAATTGTGGACGAAAAGGACACTGGAAAAATGACTGTCCGGATCCTCCAAAGCAAAGAGGATCCCAACAGCCACCAGAGCCACAAGGAGATTGAAAGGAGGAGGGGGAGGGGAGCGACGGTGAGGGGTCTGACTCCCAGGTGGTAAATATGTCTAATCTCATCTCTTTTTCTGCTCCTTGCAATGAAGAAAATTTGCTTGCTGATACTGAACGAATGTATAAAGCATTTGCAAAATTACCAATGATTGATATTAGTATTGAGGGAAGAAAAGTTAAGTTTCTAATTGACAGTGGAGCGACAAACTCCGTAATTAAACATGAACAATTGCCTGATTTAACTGTATTATCTGGAAAATGGACAACCTCCAGAAGTGCCACAGGGCATCTGGTAAAGGAACCATTTACAGCAGATCTGTCTTGTCAGATTGGTGATCGCTCATTTTCTCATGCTTTTCTTGTGACTACTACTTGTCCTTGTAATCTTCTGGGAAGAGATTTGATGTGTAAACTGAAGCTAAATTTGTATTGTGATGACAGTGGCCTCACTGCTGATATGAGTATGGTTGCGAATGCCAACTGAAACATTATATGTTTTTGAATGGAGCACTCCTCAGTGTGGTCTGCAAAACAAAGCCACAAATAGGATGCCTCCTGACCATGATTTCATGGAAGAAAGTGATTTGCATTGCACATGTCATGTTAGCAGTGAGCCAGATAAAATTTTTGCTGAAAAATGGTCTGAACTAGAGATTGAGGAACTGAAAACCTCAGAGTTAGTTTGGTCAGATAAATGGTGTGCTGTGAAGGTTGAATTGACTGAAAGCCAAGCATCACTGTATGATGTGGAGGGGGCCGTCCCTCACATCTCTTTAGCTAAACCACTGACTGCAGAGTGGAGAGAATTGGGGCTTTTTGTGAAACAATGTCAAGTCAAGTCAAGTCAAGTTTATTTGTATAGCGCTTTTCACAATACAGATTGTATCAAAGCAGCTTCACAGTATTAAATTAAAATAATACAACAAAGTTTGTTTCAAGAGGAATTTATTGATTGATAAAATTAAATTAAATATCCCCAAAATATCCCCAACTGAGCAAGCCAAAGGCAACAGTGGCAAGGAACCGAAAAACTCCATCAAGTGACCTAATGGTGTCCTAAAACTCCATCAGGTGACCTAATGGAGAAAAAAAACCTTGGGAGAACCCAGGCTCAGTCGGGTGTGACTCACTAAAAGATTGGTGGCCAACCACTGACAAAAATGTGTGGCAATCTGAGAGCGCAGGGTTTTACAAACAGTCACTAAGAAAAAATATTAAGGCAATCAGAACTGTTGAAATGATGTATGATAGTACAATGTAAAATGAAGAAATTGATACAATTATAAATCATAATAATAGGAATATGCATTCTGTGATAATTAGGAAATTTTGAGTCATAAATAAACTTTTATGAGTTAGACTTTGATTATGTATTTATGTAGATGAGATATATAAAACCGAGCAACAGGTGCTCTTAAAGTGATGAATAAATACAACTATATGAATTGCACGTGTTCAAATATTATACTTTTTATATGAAGCCGTCTAGAATTTGTATCCCGTTATCCCTGGGAGACAGTGTGGAAAAATGGTTTTGAATCTGCTTTCAATAGGTACCAGTCAGTAACAGCCCTTCTGCAGGAAGTTCAATAGCGGAAGTTAACATTCAGTTAAAACTGAGGCTGGATATGGCAGTGAGAGTTATGTAAAAGATTGACTATGCAGAATTCTATGGAAAAGAAAAATACAATCTAGGCCACAAGGCGTCTAAAGAGAAATTATGACTAGAAAAGCAAAAATATTGGTCACTCCATTTCATTTAAAGGTAATTTTCTAGATTCAATAGAAACAATGGTTTCTAATTCTAAACTTTTGAAATCACATGCTGTCATCACCAGGGGTACGAGATAGAAATGTTTTTTTATTTTTGTCCATGGATCAAAGATTGTGTGAAGATTTCCAAATCTTCTTTTGAATGGTTTATGAGCAACAACAAAAGGTCTGAAAAATTTAAATTGTGCAGGGAATGACAAATTGCATTGGAGAAATTAAAACTGACTCTCTCAACTGCAATTGTAGGTCTATGCGATTATTATTATTTAAAGTGTTTAATCTATTTGATTTTGAAAAGTTAGGTTTACGTTCACTGTGTAAACTCAGACATATGATGACTGCATCGGACAATTGAAAATTTATATCCTAACGTTCAGACACTGTCGCAAGGGGAATGCCACAGTGTGTCTACGTTCAGTAGTTTCTGTCGTCGTTGAACTTTGTTACCGTTCATATTTGGTGGTATTCCACTCCTAATATATGTTCCCCATTCAGTTCATAAACTGCTATGGCAGACAAGAATGTATGAATCTCTGGCCAGAGAGGGGTGTGTGGAGTGTGTGAAAGTGAGTGTGTGAATTATGGTGTTCAGAGACATAAATGATGTCAATCAAAACAGCTGTATCTAAACAGGTAAAATATGACCCAACAGG
Organism: Leuciscus idus; assembly: GCA_021554675.1. Lineage (NCBI taxonomy): Eukaryota > Metazoa > Chordata > Actinopteri > Cypriniformes > Leuciscidae > Leuciscus > Leuciscus idus. Next base: position 801,841 of record CM038622.1, on the reverse strand, counting down.
GAAGAAAATATACCCAATAAAATAACGGCCATGGATGATTTTGGCTAACTATCCTGAGCTGGGTTATTGTTGTGGCAGAAATAAACAATGCCACACCTGCGCAGCGTATAACTTTGGGATGGCAGAGAGCAAGCAAGCTTGCCCTGTCCACCCCATATTTAACTTTTTACTTTTTACAGGATGTCATGATGGATCTCATCGAACAGAACTGATTCTGTTCCAAATGTATAAAATATTGTCTTGTTACTGTTTAACATGAAATTTCACAGGTCTCATCAAAAAAGGACGACCGGCCAGACAAGCAGATGAGTCTGGCGACATGATACATGTTGTCACTAACAAAAATACTTAAGGTCTCCATTCACAGGTTTAGATACAGGTTGAGGAGAGATCCCCTGATATGATTGTAAAGCGCTTTGGGTGTACAGTAGTACGTATGAAAGTGCTATACAAATGCCTCATTCATTCATTCATTCATTCACAGGTTGTTCTTGTGGTTCACTCCACAAACAAGGTCCCATCTGGGGTGCGGTGACACCTCCGTCCAAGCATCTCGACTTAAACTACACCAACCAGCCCTCAACAACCCCACACACCAACCCCACACACCAACGGCAACACCGACGGCAACGCACAGCGTCAAGTGAGGGACCAAGGACGTGCTAGTTACGTTCCTCCCTTGCCAGCGAGGGAAAGCCCATTGCAACGGTTCGCAAAGAATCACCCTGGTGAAGATGGACCGTCCATGGGGCAACGAGATGATCGACACATCTGGAGGAAGATGTGGACCAACTAATGGTTTAAGCTTAGCAGAATAATTAATTTTGTGTGATTTTTATTGATGTTTTATTTGGTTCAATCAAACTATACTGTAGGACTGAGTATTTAGATATCATGATTTGAACAATTGCTGATGAATTTGAAAATATTTCAGGTATATGTAAATTGGAAAGAGGAAAATCTCTTAATTCTGTAGAGTATAGGGACTCTAAATAGGTACATTACTGTAAAGATAATAAATAATCTAGGGTCTATTTTTGAAGAATCTTGAGGGGTTTAGAACCCTAATTCAGATATCATAGATGCTAAAAAAAAAAAATTTAAAAAAAAATGGTTCTCTAATAAGAGAGGATAAGTTACTTTGCCGGACTAGGTCCGAATAGATAATTGGGTAAAGACCAAGAACAATGTAACCCAAACATGTTAAATTTAAACTAAAATGAATCTAAACAGTTAAGACATTTCAGTGAAATAGAATATTTGTTCATAAAGCAAAATTCTAAAAAGCTTTCTTAATTCAAAATGAAGTTACAGATTTAATGATCTGTATCAATGGATCCATTATGAACTATTCCGCATTGCCAACAAATAGAGGCAGGACATGTTATGTCCATCAGTTAATTCTGGAAAAATAGGATTTTAGGATAGGTAATTAATGATTAAATGGCACATCAGCAGCTAAAGCTATTCTCATGGCAACAGCTGGGTTGTTTGAAACAAAATAATATATATATTTAACAAAGATAAAAATGAAAAGATTATATTATTTTTCGGTTAGATTTTATTACACAGATCCTTAAATAGATCTGACTAAGTAAAACAATCGCCTACTTGAATTAAAAGCTATCAAAATAAGGTTAAGAAAAATGGTTAATCAGCAGTATCAGCCTGTTAAAGGCCTAATAGATCAATGTGATTCGAAATTTTGCAAAGGATAATGAAACTTGATCTAAAGTAAAAGATGGAACATGGTATGATTAAAGATATTAGGTGGTATTAGATACCAGGCAACTATGATGATGGATGATTTTCAAATGAATGAGTGTTTTATTTATTTCTTTTAATATTTATTTCTGTTCATTTTTTTAGAGTGTTTATTTCTTTCCTTTAAAAATTTATTAATGTTTTATTTTGTTTTCAAGATATGAAAAAGGGGTGGAATGTAATAGAAAATTTTATTCCAGCCAGCATAATACCATCCATGGTGTGGAAATATTTACTCTAGCCAGCTTAAAACCATACATGGTGTTAAAGAAACGTCTCAGGTTACGTATGTAACCCTGGTTCCCTGAGAGGGAACGAGACGCTGCGTCGAGACGCGATGGGAACGCCCTGCGTGATTGCGTTGTGAAGCACGTGTATAATCAGTCCAATGGAAAGACGAGACGTCATAGGCGGGTGACGTCATCGACCAGGAAACTATAAGGCAGCCCCGCTGACACAGATCGCGTTAGCTTCTGAAAAGCCGAAGCAAGTCGATCACAGGCATGCAGGGAGTATGGCAAGGCGACACAGCGTCTCGTTCCCTCTCAGGGAACCAGGGTTACATACGTAACCTGAGACGTTCCCTTTCAAGGGAACTTCGAGCTGCGTCGAGACGCGGTGGGAACCCTATACCCACGACGCCATATGACAAATGCCTGTTCTGTATGAAGACCATGCGCAAACTAGGAAACAAGCACCCTAGACCCTGGAGTGGAGCCTAGGTCCAAGTCATAAAATCTAACAAATGTATGCGGTGAGGACCTGCCTGCCGCATTACAGATGTCATAGAGTGAAACTCCTGATAATAAAGCCTTAGAGGCAGCCATACTCCTGGTAGAATGGGCCGGGACAGCCAAAGGTGAAGGCTGTCCGGCCGCTTCATAAGCAAGTGAGATAGCCTCAACTACTTACTTGCTCATTATCTGTTTAGATGCAGGGCAACCTATCTTAGGTAACCCGAAGCAGACAAATAACTGCTCTTATATATACGCCACAGGGCAGCTCTGTGGACATAAGCATCCAAAGCCCAGACAGGGCATAACAGATTAAGTTTTTCCTGATCTGGAGGTGGAGGACAGAAGGCCTGCAGCACAAATGACCCGCAAATTTAGTAGGGACCTAGGAATACAACCCGGCAAGGGGTGAAGAAAGACTATCACCATACCAGGTGCAAATCCAAGTATGTGCAGGCCTCAGCCTCATGTACCACGGAGAAGACAAAATAAGAATCTCTCCTCAGAGATAACCCAGCAAAGAAACATTCATTGCAGAAATCAAGTACTGTACCATAGGGCAGATAGCAAGATTCAGATATTCAGTCTTCTCGTGGAGGGAGCTCTAGACTGGAGTATGGTCTCCACGACCTCAGTCGAGAGACCTGAATCTATGAGCTGGGCCCCCTCAGAGGCCGAGCCCATAGTATCCATAACTCCGGATGAAAGTAACTCCCGGGAGCAAAGATATCGGGAAATGCGTACAGGTGTAGCCTCAACCACACCTAATACGTTGCATCCAGTTCAAGCAGAGCTGGATGTGTCAGGGAGAACCACATAGGGCAATGCGTTGTATAAACGATGCGAAAGGTAGACTTGAGTTTTGACCGAAGTTCTCCCAAAGGAGCTCCACCACCTTGGGGTGAAGTCTCCATTCCCCGGGCCTCAGCCCCTGCCTCAACAGGATATCTGCTCTGATATACGAGACCATCAGTGTGTTGTCCGGAAGGACAAGCACATGGTGACCTCTCAGGTCTGGCAGGAAGTATTTGAGAGCTCGAAATACTGCCATCATTTCTAGCCGATTTATGTGCCAAGAACGTTGATGGTCCTGCAAAAGACCTTTCGCCGAGCGGCCACTCATGACCGCCCCCCATCCCGTGAGGGAAGCATCCGTCGAAAGCGTTACGCGTCGACAAGAAGCCCCCAGCACTGGGCCCTGGGCGAGAAACCAAGGTTTCTTCCACATGACCAAGGCACGAAGGCATCGCCGCGTGACCTTGATCGTGCGAAATGGATTTCCCCTCGGAGAAAACCCCTTGATCCTGAGCCACTGCAAAGGTCTCATGTACAAAAGGCCAAAAGTGATTACGTTGGACGCAGCTGCCATGAGCCCCAACAGTCTCTGAAACTGTTTCACAGTGAGTGACTGGCCTAGTTTTATCCCTTTTACGGCTGTGAGAATCGCAGAAATACGTGCAGGAGACAGACGTGCTTGCATTATTGTCGAATCCCATAAAACACCCAGAAAAGTGGTCCTCTGAGCTGGGAGGAGCACACTCTTCTTGGCGTTGAGCCACAACCCCAACCTCTTTATGTGAGACAGAACGACATCTCGATGCCGAACCGCCAACTGCTCGGACTGAGCTAAAATCAACCAATCGTCGATAAAGTATAATACGCGAATGCCCTGGAGTCTCAGAGGAGCCAGAGCTGCATCCACGCATTTTGTAAAGATGCGGGGTGATAAACCTAGGCCGAAGGGAAGAACCCAATACTGGTATGCTTCGCCCCCGAAAGCAAACCTCAGGAACCTCCTGTGATGAGGATGGATAGATAAGTAAGCGTCCTTCAAGTCTATTGTGACAAACCAGTCCTCGGACTGAATCTGTGACACAATAATTTTAGCGTAAGCATACTTTGAACTTGAGATTCTGAAACCTGCTGTTTAATTGACGCAGGTCTAGAATAGGACGCAACCCCTCATCCTCTTTCGGAACAATGAAGTAACGGCTGTAAAACCCTGACTGTCTGCTGGGAGGAGAAACCCCTTCTATAGCTCCTTTTGCAGAAGTGTCAGTACTTCCTGCTCCATAACCAGAGCCTGCTCGGGGTCCACCACTGTGGGGAGGACCTCTAGAAATCTGGGCGGACGAGAACCGAACTGAATTCTAAAACCCTTTTCTGTAGTGTGCAGGACCCACTGAGAAATATGTGGCAGTAGTTTCCACGCTGCCAGAAATTCTACTAGGGGAACCAGTCTCTCGAGACTGGCCTCTGGATTTGGTTGAACAGTCACTTTGGTGCCCTGAAGCGGCGAACCGGCAGGGAACAACCGAACTGACCATTCTACGCCCCTCCTCGGAAGATCGTATGGGGACGCTGACACCTCGGTGCCCTGAACGGAGAACCGGCAGGGAACAACCGAACTGGCAGCGCTGCGACCCTCCTCAGAGAGTCGCACCCCAGAGGGTGCCGAGGAGAAACGATTTCTCAAAACCGTCCCTGCCCCGGAGGAACCTTCAGAAGCCTGATAGCCTCAGCGTCAGGACTTCTTGTCTAAGTTTTATTAGAGATAACGACAGTCCTCAGATCTTGCCTACCTCTAACTAGCGTTGTTCCTACGACCCTCCTCGGAGGATCGTTGGAAAAAGCAGGCACCTAAGCGCCTTGAAACGGCGAACCGACAGGGAAACCGAACTGACTGCTCTACGTCCCTCCTCAGAGGATCGTTTGGGGACGCTGACACCTCGGTGTCCTGAAACGGCGAACCGGCAGGAAAACCGAACAGCCAGCGTTGCGACCCTCCTCAGAGAGTCGCACCCCAGAGGGCGCCGAGGAGAAACGATTTCTCAAAACCGTCCCTACCCCGGAGGGGACCACCCTCAGAAGCCTGCAGCCTCGGCGTCAGGGCTTCTTCCATTCTTAGCTATTTTAGAGATAAAACAGTCCTCATATCTTGCATATCTCTAACTGGCTAGACTGTGACCGCCACCCAGGTCCCCATCGATTGTGGATGAGCCCGAATGGCGAATCCTTGTTTTGCCGCACTCTATGCTGCGAGGAGCTTAAGTATGCTGAGACTGCTCCCGCCCAGCAGTCTCAGGAACGTTAGATCGGTGAGGAAGAAAACCTTTGGAACGCAGCTGAAGAGTTTATTTCTTCGTTTTTTTGAAAGCGGAGCGTCCAGAAGAAAAGACATATTTTATCTTAATTTTTCTTTACATCAGAAAAACTATATATATATATATATATATATATATAAATATATCACTCCGTGGCCACCAGCAGGAAACAACCGAACTGGCAGCGCTGCGACCCTCCTCAGAGAGTCGCCACCCAGAGGACGCCGAGGAGAAACGATTTCTCGAAACCGTCCCTCCCCGGTATAGTTTATCTGTTGCGCGACGCAATTCTCGAATAGCGTCAGTGCTGTTACATCCTCACATTCATCCATGCTTATATACTTTACCTACCAGTGCTGCCTAATAATATTTAATTATTATTTATAGTGGCTGGTGGGTAACGTCGGGGTTATGATGACGCCAACACGGGAGAGAGATAGCTCGCAAGCGTCTCTTTAACCCGAGGCACTGTCATACCATGATACTTAATACCCATAACATTACTATAGTAGAAGTTTAGGGATAAAACACATAAACAGAAACCGGTTTATTCCACGATCTCGACACCTCAGTGTGGAGATAGGGAAAAAACGGCACTCCCCGACGAGGAGGCTGAGATATAGAGTTCCCTTTCGAGGGAACTCGCACTGCGTCGTTGAAAACGACTCTTTGGGGACGCTCCCTTAGCGTGCGCCTCTGAAGTATGAATGAAACTAATCCAATCCTGATTGGTGTTGCGTCATGACGTAACATGTGACGGAATAACCGGATGCATAAAAGTGACGCTGGCACACACACACATTAGCTTTCGCTCTTCAGCAAGCGCTCTCTGTGAAACTGTCTGTCTTATTTGATGTTGTTTGTCAGTGAAATCCTCTATATTATGGCGAGTGAAAGATACACTAAGTGTGTGCACCCCTGCCCTATATTTCTCACGGGTGGTGGAGACACGCATCAGTTGTGTGTACACTGTTAGGAGCGCAGCACGCACAGGCAGTTCTCGAGGGGGCTGCCTGTGAACACTGTGAAAGTACTATAGAGTGCTGCGCTCCCACTTGGCTCGCGATCCCCGCGGTTCGGTGGCTTGGATCGTGGGGATCGCAGAAGGATCTCGCGGATGAGAACGAGACTGCCGAGGCACTTTCATGTTCATCATCCGCAGATTCTATAACGCTCGCTCACGACGCAGAAGCCCGCGATGTGGCTTCTTCTGCCCGTGACGAGTGCCCGATGCTCGAGCTATCTGCTTCTGAGGAAGTGGATGTGCGCAGCATCGGGGACGAGGAACATGAGTCACACTCGCCGGTGTTGTTATAACCCAAAATAAAAAAAATAAATAAAAAAAAATAAAAAAAGTTGTCCCACTACATTGCAATACAGAATCTATAGCTCGGATCTCACGTTTGTCGAGGCAGCGCGTAGATGACGGCTACTCTGCAATAAAGATTCTGTGTGGGTGCGAGGCATGCACTGTCAGCTCCTGAGGGTGCTGGCTGTGGTTTTTAAGAAATATCTCGACGCACACAGCCGTGCGTTTCGGGTGTTTCAGCCTCGAGCCCGTTGACTTTCTTTTCGAAGAGATGAAAGCCAAATATATTGTGAACGACTCGAATCTCGCGTTTGTTGAGGCAGCGCTTAGATTACGAGTCTGCAATAAAAGGGACACACGCGATCTGTGAAATAATACTGTTTGGGTGCGAGGCATTCACAATCAGCTCCTGAGGGTGCTGGCAGTGTTCACTTCATTGAGATATCGGCGCGAGTGCAATCCGTGCGCTGTCGGATGTTTCAACCTCGCACCTGATGACTTTCTTCTCGAGGGATGAAAGCCAAATATATTGTAACGGCTCGAATCTCGCGTTTGCCGAGGCAGCGTGTAGATTACAAGACCGTATAAATAAATATTAAAACAGTATTGTCTGGTGATTATGGCTGCATTCAATTCTATGAATTAATATGATGGAATTGAAATGATGGAATATATTGACTTTAAGAAGTTAGATATTTTAATTCAACCTACCATCCAGACCGTGTTTCACTTATCAAGTGTTTTTGGCTGCATTTAATTCTGAAGAATTAAAATGATGAGCAGCGAACATCAAAAATCGTTTAAGATTTTTCCCTGCCGGTCCTCCGCTTCAGGGTATCGAAAACGAGACGAAGATGGCTGTCCCCCCCCCCGTGGAGGTATGAGCGAGAATCGCTCCTCCGCGGAGCCCTCAGGAAATCGATGTTTGTATCCAGCTTCAAGTGCGCTTTGGGACACATCGGTTTTCAGCGAATGCACGCTGTAAAAGGCGCCCAAAAGGCTTGCGGCCAGTGTTCGCGTTCGCCAATCGGAACTGTTTTCGATTTATTCCCTGCCGGTCCTCCGCTTCAGGGTGTCGAGAACGAAACCCAAAGAGTCTCCCCTCTGGGGGAGCCCTCAGGAAATCGATATCTGTATCCCGCCGTAAAGTGCGCTTCGGGCCACAATGATTTCCAGCGAACGCACACCGTGGCGTTCACCCCAAAAGCTTGCAATAGGGCACCGTCTATGGTCACAAAATCTTTCTCGACTTTTTCCTGCCGGTCCTCCGCTTCAGGAGGTCGAGAATAGTGCTCGAAAAACACCCGAGGTCAGTCTCGAGGGGCTGGTTCCCTTAGTAGATTTTGTAGAAGAATGGCAACGCCTTCCGAATATATCTATATGGGTCCTGAATATTATAAAATATGGGTAAAGACTGCAGTTCGGTCACCGACCTCCCAAGTTTGCTGGGGTGGTACTGACTGCAGTGGTTCCAGAACAGGCTCGGGTTATGGAACAAGAGGTACAGAACTCTACTGGTCAAAGGGGCCATATAAATTGTTCCCCTACCAGAGAAAGAGTCCGGGTTTTACAGCCGGTACTTTATAGTTCCAAAGGAGGATGGCGGGCTGAGGCCGATTTTAGATTTGAGGCAGTTGAATAGTTTTCTCTGAGGAGATTCAGGTTCAAGATGCTCACTGTTCTCATCATCGTGAATCAAATCAGATCCGAGGATTGGTTTGTCACGATAGATCTAAAAGACGCCTATTTTTATGTCTCCATCCTTCCATGTCACAGGAGGTTCCTGAGGTTTGCTTTCGGGGGCGAAGCGTACCAATATCGGGTTCTTCCGTGCAGCCTAGCACTCTCTCCCCGCACGTTCACTAAGTGTATGGATGCAGCTCTGGCTCCACTGAGGCTTCAGGGCATCCGTATTCTGAATTATATCGATGACGGGTCGATATGGTACTGTCTATGGAGGGTACTATATTCCATCCTCGCCCAGAGCTGTGGAAATTGTGGGTCTGGCCTCTGAGGGGGCTCAGTACCTAAATGCTGTTCTATCATTTGGGGTGCACGGAACCATACTTATCTCTGGGGTTCCGTCTACTAGGAGATTATATGGCCTTAAGTGGAATGTTCTTCCACTTGGTATAGAGAACATGAGTTAGGCCCAGTTAACTGCCCAGTGGCTTCAGTTCTGGATTTTATTCAAGATCGTTCTCTGCGAATCTCTCCCCGTCCACATGGATGGTGCACATGGATGCCATTGCGACGTTCCATGCACCACTGAATATTGGGCCTTTGGGGAGGCACCATCTGGTCATACTATTTCTCCTTGGTACATAGAGGATGAGACTGACAGTCAGGTCCAGGGTTCATTCCTGGTACCTGGCGGTGGTTCTCGAAGGGCTATCCCTGGCTCCCTTCGAATCCCTTCAGTCGGCTTTGCCTAGGACCTCACGTTCTAGATAGCCTTTCTCTTAGCTACTTCTTATAAAGAGACTGGGAGACCTCCAAGCCCTGGCATGAATGCCAGCTTGCTTGGGGTTTGCCCCGGCGGAGTTAAGGCCATCCTGCATCCGAGACCCAGCTATGTGCCTTAAGTGCAATTTAACATGGCTAGGTCCATGGTCCTGCAAGCATTTCATCCTCCACCACATGTGTCGGCAGAAGAGAAGAGGTTCCTTGCTCTGCCAGTCAGAGTTCCGAGTATTACCTTGAGAGGTCCTCTTCTTGGAGGAGGTCGGACTTACTGTAGTGTGTTTCGGTTCACCTAATGAGGGGCTCCCGGCTAAACAAACCATAAGTAGGCCTACAAGGTGCGCAATTTGCCTTCACCTTTGGCTGTAAGGGCTCATTCTACTAGAGGCATGGTGTCCTCTAGAGCCCTCCTCTTGGGAGTGCCCCTCCAGGAGATCTGTGAGGCAAGCCGGTTGGGCTACCCCACACACTTTTATCAGGTTTTATAGTCTGCACCTCCCTAGTACGCCTGGCGCACATGTGCTCTCGTCCCAGATGGGTGCCTGAGTTCAGTTTCACTCTAGGGCAGGCCTTTTCTCGGTGCGTGGCCTAGTGGGCATTCGTTCCCCAAAGAGTCGTTTTCAACGACGCAGTGCGAGTTCCCTCGAAAGGGAACGTCTCGGGTTATGACTATAACCCTTGTTCCCTGAGAAGGGAACGAGACACTGCGTCGTCCTGCCACGCCCCTCAATGCCTGAGAGCGGCTTGCTTCATCGCGAGGCTAATGTGTGTGTGTGCCAGCGTCACTTTTATGCATCCGGTTATTCCGTCACATGTTACGTCATGACGCAACACCAATCAGGATTGGATTAGTTTCATTCATACTTCAGAGGCGCACGCTAAGGGAGCGTCCCCAAAGAGTCGTTTTCAACGACGCAGTGTCTCGTTCCCTTCTCAGGGAACAAGGGTTATAGTCATAACCCGAGACGTTTTCCTTATATTTTCACTCTCATATATGTTCGGCTGGCCAGTAATATTTAACTTAGCAACAGCACTATATAAAACCTCCTTTTATAAGCTCCTCTTTATTCAACAGAGTTATGAGCTGACTTATTTATTTATTTATTGAAAACTCATAAACATCTGCCTTATTTTGATATTTTTTCTTTTATTTATTTTTTAAACAAAAACACTATAACGATACCAATTCCTCGGAACTGGAAATCGCAGCATGAGTGCCTCATCCCGGGGAGGAGAAACCGCAGAGCGTGCTTCTCCCTGAGATAAGGCACGTGGATCGAACAGGTGTTTGTTAGAACCATTTGCGATCCCCAAGATGCGCGTCGACGCCGTGCCTCGGCAGCAGCGGGACCCGCGCCTCGGGGCGCGCGCACCGAACCGTCCTCCTCGAAGAACGGCCGGCGGGAGCGGAGCGTCCTCACGGACAGCTTCTCGCAATGCTCACAGTCAGCCCCCTCGAGAACTGACTGTTGGCATGCTCCACTCCCAAACAAGCAACACAAAGCTGAAGTGTGTGTCCCCACCCGTGATATAACGTGGGGAGGGAACAACACAACGCTTGCTTGCTCTCTTTTGACATAATATATATATATATATTGCAACTTGACAGACAACAATAAATATGACAAGGACAGAATACACAGATCGCTTGCTGAAGGCACAGAAGCTAACGCGATCTGTGTCAGCGGGGCTGCCTTATAGTTTCCTGGTCGATGACGTCACCCGCCTATGACGTCTCGTCTTTCCATTGGACTGATTATACACGTGCTTCACGACGCAATCACGCAGGGCGTTCCCACCGCGTCTCCACGCAGCTCGAAGTTCCCTTGAAAGGGAACTGCAAGTTGCATATCATCTTCTTCCTTACTGCTGAAGAACGAGGTCAAAATGACATTTGCAGAAAGGACAGTTTGTTCTTTCTAAATACAGATAAGCTCGCTTGCACTAAGAGCAAAGGTGTTGCATTGGAAAATATATACTCAATTGTTTTTAATGACATATGTGTGTAAGTGTGTGCGCATAAAGGGGTGTTAGAATAAGTGTGATAGGTTTTCTGTATATAAGCTGGGCAAAAAGGAGAAGTCAGGGCGCTTCTCATATCAGACTCTGACTGATGTGTGAACGGCCTTTCTTGCAAGAAATAAAGATCTCTTCAACTTTTGAAATTTCCAGCTGTCTTCCAATTATTGTTTAAAGTCTAGAAAGAATTTCCACGACAAAACAAACCCCGGAGGCAAAGCATGGTTGAGGTGGAAATAATCCTCGGGTTGTTGCCAAGTCTCAGTAAGACACAAAAAGTCGAGTTTTGAATCCACGATGATGTTCGCGATTAAAAGCGCTTTATTGGATAAAGATCGGATATTAAAAAGTGAAAATTTGAATTCTCTCTATCCTGTGGGGTTTGCGGGGACCAATAGACCAATAAGAGCTGATGGAATTAGAGTTATTGTACGAGATGTTCCTGCGGGATCCACGGTGGATGTATTTTGGTCGGCGGAGAATGTCACGATGGCTGAAGAGACAGAAAGAGGCCACGGAACGTAATCGAAGCTGGTGAAGTTCCGCAGCCGAGTAAGACAGCCGTGGAATGGCTGTTGCGATGGTGACAAGCAGGATAATCCAGAGTAGCATTTTAAACATCCACATATTGCCGCCTCGGTGATGCTGCAGGATCGTCAGAAGGCTCCGACAGCAGGCAGTAGACCGGCGGCGTTTATAGTTGACGTGGAAGCAATCAGCAGCAGGGTAAGCGGAGAATATTCCCAAACATAGACAGCAAATACCACAGCGGTAGAGGTATAACAGGTTTAAGAATTAACTTAACATTAGATCTAGTAATAATTCAAACAAACGTCATAGTCCGGTAAGCAGCGGCAGCAAGACACGCCAGCGTTCACTTCCGTTCACTGATACACTGATATGTATGTGCTATATTTACTAGTCACAGTGATTCTAAATCTGTAGCCTATGTTTTTTGTGAAAAAATAAAATAAATAAGACTTATGGGGTTCCATTTGTGCCAAAAAAGAGTCGACTGCTTTGTGCTTTGTACTATACATTTGTCCTTGACAACAGTCATTGCCTAGTTGTTCAGATAAATTAGTATATGTTGATATGTATGTTCTCTGTTTATGTCATCTTGCTCTGTCGTCTTGTTCTGTCATTTCAACTGTCGTCTCTTTCTGTCATTTGGTTCTGTCGTCTTTACTGAATTGTCGTCTTGTTCTGTCATTACTTAACTGTAACTTTATTAGTTTAAGTAAAGAGGACAGAAAGAGATGAAAGAACAAGACGACAGTTCAGTAAAGACGACAGAACCAAATGACAGAAAGAGACGACAGTTAAGACTACAGAACCAGATGACAGAACAAGACGACAGTTCAGTTAAGGCGACAGAACCAAATGACAGAAAGAGACGACAGTTAAGATGACAGACCAAGACGACAGTTAGATAGATGACGGAACCAGACGACAGAGCAAGATGACATAAACAGACAACATACATATCAACATATACTAATTTATCTGAACAACTAGGTAATGACTGTTGTCAAGGACAAATGTATAGTACAAAGCACAAAGCAGTCGACTCTTTTTTGGCACAAATGGAACCCCATAATGTCCATCTACTGGCTTGGCATGAATAATGCAGCGTTTTTAGTAGTTTACACAGATCTGTGTGAACAGGGATCGTTTTGACAACATATTCGTCTGTACGCGAATAACAGAAATGTTATTCTATTTTTACCATTTTTAGTACATTGTAAGCACACCCTCACTGTTGTTGTGTAAATGTAACCTCACACGCTGAAAGTGACCATTAGTGATGCCACCTGATGTCCATGAGTAAAATCACTGAAGGAAAGAGGAACATGTGAAGTCACCGCTGTGGTGATCAGTGTGTCCTGTAGCGGCAGTATGAGTGTGTTTAGAAAACACATTTATTGTGTCAGAAGAGCACAATAACATCTGATGATGTTGACTGTTAATTAATAGTGAAATCATCATGAAGTGGCCTAACTCATTGATCACATCTGAAGTCTAATCACTGATCAGAAGTGTGTTTTGTTTTTAATTAATTAAAAATTGTTCTACTGATGTGATGTTATTGTGAAAATCAGATTTTCTGCAAAATGAAAACATGTGCAGGAAGTTATTAACGACTGTGTTATTTATACACTCACAGACATCAACAATCGACATATGAAATGCAACAATGGTGAAATGCCTCCTTCATGGCTCCCAGCATGCATTGCGACATGAATAAATTATGCAGCTGAATTCTTTTACTATTTATTTTTAATTATCACCATTGATGAGGTTTGTATAATGAGTGTTTGTCTAAGTGTGTCCAAAATGCTTCTAATCCCGTAATTATTTCAGTTTTGAAACTACAGAAAAAGCAGTTGTTTAAATTACTCTAATGTAGTAATTTGATGGCCATTAAAATGTTGATCTGCCTTTTCACAATCTCTTTCATCGATGCAGAATGTCAATGCATCAATGAATTTTGTGAAAACATTTGCAATTGTTGAAAGATAAATAATCAAACAAATATACAGGGTCAAGAGCCAAAAGCTAACACTGATCACCATAATGGCGACTCCAAACGAAACATTTTCAATAAAACATCAACAACTAATCCTCTGTTATTTCTCTGTAAGAACTTCTGTAGACGTATGAGAGAAATAAAGTAAATCTGGTTAGTAATAAGTGAAGCTGGTAATGCTGTTTGTGGAGTTGTTTAATCCTCCTCTGCTGAGATCTTGAGAGATTTAATGTCTTATTTTATCTTCAGATGATTTAATCTAAGGCAGTGGTGGGAAGTCAGTTGTAGGTTCAGTTCTTGTTATTTCTGTTTCCTTCTGTGATTTTGCGTGTTAACAGCAGGTGTTCGAATGTTTGAAAGAATGTTTCAGGAACATCACACTAACTAAACTAATGACATTCTATTAACATTAAGGAAGCGGGATGTTTTAATGTTCTTGGAATGTTACAAATCAACATTCCTAGAATGTTGAGTTGTTGATAAAAAGTAAGTTGAAAGAATGTTTCAAGAACATCATACTTTACTTTTAGAAAACGCTCCTCTAACATTAAGAAAACTGGACACTTTAACGTTTCCACAACCAAAACAGAATGTTTGGAAAACGTTCTTAGAACTAAAATGAGTTAGCTTGGTTGGTGTCACATTGACCTAATAACCATCCATGTCTAAGCATTGTAACCCAGTGCCATAATATCCAATTGAAAGAGTTCACATATATGATTTAGGCCTACTCCATAAATATCAACATTTGTTGATCTATCAGGAATGGTGTGTTTGGAATATATGCCATAAAACTGAATGAAATCCAAACCTGTCAATCACGACCTCTTACTCAACCATCTTGAAACTGTCATTGGTGTTTCTGAGACTGTTTTAACCTGGTTTATATCTTATCTCTCTGACCGCTACCAGTTTGTTTTTATGAGTGGTTTCAGGTCTGAGATTGACTGGCGTCCCTCAGGGTTCGGTTTTAAGCCCCTTAATTTTTTATAATTTATATATATATATATATCCTCCTGGATTGCTCTTAAGAACACTCAGGCGTAATGATCACTTCTGTGCAGATGAGACTCAGATTTATATCCACTCCAATCCTGGTCAAAATGTGGATATTTCTTTTTGCTCACATTGTTTTTCTGAGATATAAACATGGATGAGCCTTAATAGTGTTTTGCTTATTGTCTCTCCTCATCAGCTCTGTAAAGCTGGTTCACTAATGCTAAATGTAGATTGCTCTGTTCCAAACAATTTTTTAAAATTTTTTTTAAATGAAGTTATATTTAATTTGAGTTTGTCTTTTGACCCATACTGTTAAGAATTATATATATATTTTTTTTTTTTAAGAAATATTGCTACTTTGCCCTATTTTAAATTTTTTTCCTGTGATTGAAAGGCTTTTCAATACTTTTGTTTTTTAACACATTGACTATTACAACGCACTTATTGCAGGGGTTCCTAAAACCACACTCAATTTGTGCAAAAGTATGTCTATTTTATAGTGTAAAGTGCCTTGACAAGCTTAAGGCACCATAGCCGCGGGAACATATTTTATCAGGGGGTGCTGGGGGCGGGGCGGTGCTATGGTAGAGGTTTTTAAACCGCCCAAACAAAAAGATGAACATACAAATGAATGAGTACAGAGTTGTGAGAACGCTCAGAACTCATGATACATTTTAAAAAGCACAGCACACAAATCTGCATATTACCTTATGATACTCACTCAGGAGTGCCGGTTCACACAGAGAGCATAATCTTTCAAAGCGAAAAACGCAAGACGCAAGACGCCAAACGTGGGCAGTGGAACGGGGGGAGAACGCAAGGTTACAGTTAACCTAAAGGCAACAGTTAAACATGGCTAGTGCGTTCACACTGAACAACAATGGAAAAGTAGCAGAGTGGAATGGTTGACGGTCTGTGTGAACAGCCCCTAATGCCGATGAATACTTTAATCAATACATCTATATTTAGTTTTTTCACATGCATTAAATGAGTGTCAAATCAGTTCTGAGATGCTGCCCAGCAAACACAGAACGTTGGCACAACGTAGCCAACCTTCTAACAACGTTTTATCAACATGGCCAAAAGGTTGCTATAAATATGTTGTGTGGTGAAGGTTGTTACAGCGTTGTCACAATGTTGGCATTAAACCACCGTTCAGGGCCATTGCTTAAGGTTGTGCCGAGGGTGTCTGGACAACCACTGGACAACATATGTACTCGTCACTGCCCTGAAGAGCGAAAATCAGCCTTTTAAATTTCAGCTGACCATTGGGCCGTCTCTCATTCTTCATCGAGCAAGGATACTTGAGAATTGCGTTCAATTTACCTCAGCTAAATAAGATACGTAATTATTCAAACACAACCTACAACTTCATTTTCTAATGTGACTAATGTAGCTTCGCTTGCACTGTTTAGTTTTTCATTTCATTTGTCTGCTATTTAGTCTAATTCGCTCCTCTGGATGTGTGGATGTTTCCTGGACTGATTCCGTTTAACGTTACCGAACATTATCGTCCGGCTTTCGGCTACTGTCTGCCATGTACAGAACCGGTTTTGTTCATTAAATGTTCTGATCTTTGCTTTTTATGTTTTATTTATTATACTTAAAATAAATGTGTATATTCATTTATTTCGTTTTTTTTCTTTTTTCACAAATGTATGACTTTTGGAAGTGCAATTTGATTACCATATATGCAGTTAGTTTTAATAAAGTTGAATTAACGTAACCTTCTGTGATTTTTACTCTTCAAAGTGTACACTTGCAGGTGTTGATTATAATTAGGCTAATTTACTGATAGCCCCATAAATAATAATAAGGATAAACAATATTTAAAAAAAAAACTATATAATTATCTAACATCTGACTAATTAAAAATTAACCTCAAAACATAAAATGCTAAATGGGGGATATCTATAGGCCTAAATAGCATAAAAACAAAAAATTCTCAGAACGTCGTCTCTCAGTTGCTGAATGTCGCGCAACAACGTTGCTACAGCCCTGTCGCGTCTTACAATTCTACGTTGTTACAATGTTGCGAGCACGTAGACAGCGACGTTGCCACAGAGGAAATGCAACGTGCCACAACGTAAATGTGTTTGCTGGGTGGTCCGCCCCCAATGGCTCCTTAGAGGCAGCTAACCCTACCCTCAACCTTAAACCTACCCATCCCCTCGCTGCCTGGAAGGCGCCATTGGGGGCTTAAAACACCAAACACCGTCCGCAACCAGTGTCACGTCACTCACTCCATGC
Organism: Leuciscus idus; assembly: GCA_021554675.1. Classification (NCBI taxonomy): domain Eukaryota; kingdom Metazoa; phylum Chordata; class Actinopteri; order Cypriniformes; family Leuciscidae; genus Leuciscus; species Leuciscus idus. The sequence goes on along the minus strand of CM038622.1, from coordinate 784,669 downwards.
GAGATCGGCTTATTGCCTTATGATATATTAATTTATTTTAGAGTCATAAAACCCTATTCGACAACATATAAAAACGAAATAATCTTTAGAGTCATTTTATAAAGGTGTTCTTAAAAAACAAAAAAGTTATTTAAAAGTCGTGTCATCTTAAATTCCAATGAAACAGCTGTCGTCAGCTAGTTCCCGCGGCCATAAGAAATACAGTTTAGTATTATTAAACATGTTCTTACCAGAAGTCTCTATGAAGAGATTCACCAGAACAGCGACAATAATAGTCAACATTCCTGTGAAAATACAGACACTCGAATAAAACTACGGGATTTTTTTATTTTTTTCCAGAAACGCACGAATCATGTGAGAGATCTAATAAATCAGACTGTCGTGTTCAACGAGGAACAGAAACTCACCGGAGAAGAAGACTCGTCTGTTAAATCACAGTGATGTGAAGATGAGCTGTTACGCGTTCAACACAATAATAGAGTCCAAATAAACGGAGAAAATCGACGAAAATCTGAATCTATCAAACGTGCACCTGACTTTTAATCCTGTATATCCTTCTCTTAACTTTCACTTTCTAAACGTGATTCCTCAATGAAAACGTCATCATCATATGATTAAAACCTCTGCATAAGTCTCATAAGTGTGTTTGTGTGTGTGTTTTCTGTTTTTACGAGGCGATTGAATAGCTAATGGAAAATCCACATAGATCTCAAGGATTTTTTCCTCATGGATCGACTGTAGAAAAAAAAGTAGCCTATCAAGGGGAAAGCCTGCAGTGTGCGGCGATATTGTAGATCATAACGATGATAAAGAGTAAAGACGACCGAGACGACGCTCTCTTAACAACAGCGTGCATTCATTAATACATTAACACATAGCTGTGTGTTTAGCATGCATGATGATGATACATCATATAATTATGAATATATTGTTAGTGAAAATAAATGTATTAACCCTTTCATGCATGAATTATGATAACTATGTGTTTTTATTGCTCTTAGGGCATGGAAAACAAAATGTGAATTTATTTAATTTATTTTACAATTTTTTCAGAGAGGTTTTCAGATGTCCTCTTGAGTGGACAGCCTATGGTTTAAACTGAAGAGATACTGTATTAAACATAATACAAGAATCAAACAGATATAGTGTGTGTATTTAACAAACCAATCAATAAAAATATATCAAATCATGTGAAAAATATAAAATATAAAAAATAAATAAATGTGAAATAGTGCAAAGGCAATTGAACTTCATACAAGTTGACCTTCGCGTGTCTTTGATATCAGAACATGAGGACGTGATTTCATCAGAACTTTCTACAGCCTATCAAGATACAACTGTGGAAACCACTCAGATGCTCCCTCTTTAGACAAAGTTGATTTGTGCATAAAAATATCTAATTTACTTATCAAAGATGCTTCATAAAAATCCCCCTTGAGAAGAGATGTTTAGAAATGAGATTAATAGAGTAATTTCTTGAGCACATTAACAGTCTTCAGTGTGACGGTGGGAAAGAGAGTTCTGGAAGGACATTCAAATGTCATGTGACTTAAAAACAGCACATCATTGGCTACCTTAAGGCCTGCCCTTTTAATTATCATAGTGAAATATATTGTATTTTTCTCTGAACAACGAGAAATTAATAAATAATTTAATTAAAGAAGCACATGCTTCCTGCTCAGCTACTGTTCGGACGCTCTTGCTTACTGCTCCGCGCTTTGCTCTATCGCTTTTATATTTTATCTTCTATACTTTTATAATTTGAGCTCCTTTTATCACCTAATTTTAACTTCAGCAAATCAGCACAGTGCTCAAACGACAAAGTTTGGATTATCACAAAAACGCAGAATTCTTCTACCCGACCAGCTTACATTCCGGGGAAAGGAAAACACAACTGCCTACAAGGATAAGAGAGAAAATGCCTCTTCTGGAATCTACTTGCTGCACTAACTGCCACAGACTTTTACAAAGGATTGCAGTTCTTGAAACAAAGTTATTTACGGGACCACCAAACCAGACGGAACACACAACAGAGTTTCGTCATGGACGCCCTCAGCATATAGCCGGTGAGTCCCATGAAACTAGTGCTCCTCGACAGGTAGAGAAACAAGCCGATCGACTTACAAACCGATGGCACAAACAGGGAGCGAGACCCAAAGGCACTCGAGACATCAGATTGTCACGAGCCTCACATATTACCGCAGTAGCATCCTCTACCCCAGATACAGCTCTGACAAAGATTGCAATCACTGGTCTCCCACCAACACCTATACATCTTGAGAACAGATTTGAAGTACTAATGAATGTAAATGAGGAACCCCCAAACGTGATGAATGTGATCGAACACAGACTGTATCAGCCAGTAGCTAACACTGATGCTAACTGGCGCTCAAGGTCGAGCAGACAGCGGCACTCAGCTCAGAGCGCAGCCGAGCTCAGGACTCTGATAGTGGGGGACTCCATAATCAGAAACATTAGCAGCAGGGATACAACTACATGCTGCCTTCCACAAGCAACAACTTCTGATATAAACAGGGAACTTCAGAACATTCTAATGAAACATAAGACTGCAAATCGACTCATCATTCATGTGGGGAAGAATGACATTCATAAAGAGCAGTCAGAACTCCTTAAGAAGGATTTCAATGAACTTTTTGAAACACTTAAAAAACTGAAAGTTCAGACATTCATCAGTGGACCACTCCCAGCAAGAGGGACAAACAGGTTTTCACGGTTGCTTGGGATTAATACATGGCTGCAAAAAACCTGCAATATAAAAGGAGTGAGCTTCATTGACAACTTCAATCTCTTCTGGAGTCAGAGACAACTATTTCATCGGGATGGCCATCACCCAAACAAACTTGGTTCAAGAGTGTTAAAGGACAATATCTACTTCTCCCTCAATCATCCTTCTGCAGTGTGTGTCAATCAGAACGACACACACACACCTGGACACAGTATGAATGACCACAGGACTTCACTTCAGAATGGACATGATGTTGACATATCACACAAGGACAATGATAACACCACTGAGCCACAATAACCTCTGCTCACGGACACAATCTCAGCTGAGCCATGCCCACAGAGCTCATCACAGACAGACACATAAGAACTGCTCCAAGATTCAGCACCCAAGGACGACTTCCTGGAAAACAGTCAGGGAAGCCAGGACAGCATATCACAGCCTCCTATAACACCAGAGCAAGAGCCCCTTTCACCAGACACGTTCTCCCTCTCGCCAGCAACTCCACTCCTGTGCTTCTCACAGAAAATGGAAGAACTGGTGCATGCTGGAACCAGACTATCCCACTCTTTTGCTGCAAGCCCCCAGATATCAACCAAAAAACGTCGGGCACCGCTACCACCAAAGCCTGCAGGCCGAGCTCGCCCTCCCCCTGCCTCTGTGAGAGCTCTTCGGCCTCTGCCACAACGCCAGGGCCCAAACCCTCCTCCATCTGCTCGAGGTCAACCAAAAACAACTGATACCAGCTCTCAGTGATGTGTGTCGGGTCCCCGCTTTGATAACAGTAACTTTCTCATATGTTTACAGAACAAGCGGGAACCCAGTGTGCCTGTATCTTTCTCTATTGCTGTTCTGTTACAAGATAGAAAGTCTAAGGCCTTCAATAGCCGTACAGCAAACTCAACTAATCTGGTGCCTGTTGCACGTCTAACTAAGATTGATGTAGGGAAAAAAAGTAAGACTGTTAAGTTAGCAATTTTAAACATCCGCTCACTTAAAAATAAATCACTTCTAGTCAATGACTTAATAACCACAAACAACCTGGATTTTATGCTTCTAAATGAAACCTGGCTAGAAGACAGCTGCAGTGCAACAATCCTCAATGAAACATCCCCTCCTAACTTTACTTTTATGAGTGTCTGCAGAGCTGTTAAGAGAGGTGGGGGTCTAGCTGCTCTTTTTAAAGATATCTGTCAATGTAAGCAAATATCATTTGGGAACTACACGTCTTTCGAATATCTGGGTATTGTATTAAAAGGTGCTCCACGCATTTTACTTATCATTATTTACAGGCCTCCAAAATACTCTCCAGCCTTTGCTGAGGAATTTACAGAACTGTTATCAACAATTACCTCAGAGTTTGACTTTTTTGCCTTTGCTGGAGATTTTAACATTCACATAGATAATGCAGAAAACAATATGGCAAAAGAAATCAAAACTGTTTTAAAAATGCTGACTCAGCATGTACATGGACCCACACACAATCATGGACACACTCTAGATTTACTTATCAGTAAGGGTCTAAACATCTCATCGATTGTTATTAAGGATGTAGCACTGTCTGATCATTTCTGTATTTTCTTTGATATATTGATCTCTCCTGCCACTGAAGCTAGATCTGTGTCTGTCAAGAAGAGATGCTTAAATGAGAACACTAGTGTACTATTTATGAAGGCTATATCCTTAACACCAAGCATATCTGCTGACTCTGTTAATTTTCTCCTTGATTCTTTTAACTCAAAAGTTAAAAGTGCAATTGATGATATTGCTCCTGTGAAAGTCAGGAAGAAGAGTGGCAGACAAAAAGCACCTTGGAGAAACTCAACAGCAGTGCAAAATATGAAAAGACAATGCAGAAAAGCAGAGCGCATGTGGCGGAAGACAAAGCTTGTAGTCCATTATAACATCTACAAAGACAGCCTTCATGCTTTCAATATGGAACTAGGCAAAGCTAGACAGACTTTCTTCTCAAATATTATAAACAGCAATTTAAACAACACACGCACTCTTTTTGCTACTGTAGAGAGACTGACAAACCCCCCAAGCCAGATTCCCAATGAAATGCTCTCAAACAGCAAGTGCAGTGAGTTTGCTTCTTTCTTCTCTGACAAAATCAATAATATCAGAAAGGTGATCAGCACATCCTTGAGTTGCGCTGGGGTCAGACAGATCAGACCACCTGAAAAAGTAGTAACTTTGTCTGATTTCAAAAAAAATTTATAGCAAAATTTTGGTAGAAACCGTACAGCACCTTAAAACATCAACATGTGCTCTTGACACACTTCCCACATCTTTTTTCAAAAGTGTGTTAAACAGTTTAGAAGCAGATCTTCTAGAAGTGGTAAATGCCTCACTTCTCTCTGGGAGTTTTCCAAACTCCCTGAAAACTGCAGTTGTCAAGCCCCTCCTGAAAAAGAGCAATCTGGATAAGACCATATTAAGCAACTATAGACCGATCTCAAATCTTCCTTTCATAGGCAAGATCATTGAAAAAGTTATCTTCAATCAGCTGAACAAATTCTTAAGCTCGAATGGATACTTTGACAATTTTCAATCTGGTTTCCGACCGCATCACAGCACAGAGACAGCGCTCATAAAGATAATAAACGATATTCGCTAGAATACTGATTCAGGCAAATTATCAGTGCTGGTACTACTCGACCTCAGTGCTGCATTTGACACTGTCGATCATAACATACTTCTTGACAGGCTGGAAAACTGGGTGGGGCTTTCTGGGATAGTCCTAAAATGGTTCAGGTCATACTTAGATGGGAGAGGTTATTATGTGAGTAGGAGACCATAAGTCTGAGTGGACATCAATGACATGCGGAGTCCCTCAAGGCTCAATTCTTGCGCCACTCCTGTTCAACCTGTATATGCTCCCAATGAGCCAAATAATGAGAAAGAACCAAATCGCTTACCACAGCTATGCAGACGACACACAGCTGTACTTAGCCCTATCGCCTAATGATTACAGCCCCATTGACTCCCTGTGCCAATGCATTGATGAAGTCAACAGTTGGATGTGCCAAAACTTTCTTCAGTTAAACAAAGATAAAACTGAAGTCATTGCATTTGGAAACAAAGATGAAGTTTTCAAGGTGAACGCATACCTTCACTCTAGGGGTCAAACAACTAAACATCAAGTCAGGAATCTTGGTGTGACACTAGAGTCAGACCTTAGTTTCAGTAGTCATGTCAAAGCAATAACTAAATCAGCATACTATCATCTAAAAAATATTGCAAGAATTAGATGCTTTGTTTCCAGACAAGACTTAGAGAAACTTGTGCATGCTTTCATCACCAGCAGGGTGGATTATTGTAATGGACTCCTCACTGGCCTTCCCAAAAAGACCATAAGACAGATGCAGCTCATACAGAACGCTGCCGCTAGGATTCTGAGCAGAACCAGAAAATATGAACATATCACACCAGTCCTCAGGTCTTTACACTGGCTCCCAGTTAGATTTAGGATTGATTTCAAAGTATTATTACTGGTATATAAATCATTCAATGGCCTAGGACCTCAATACATTGCAGATATGCTCACTGAATATAAACCCAACAGATCACTCAGATCATTAGGATCATATCAGCTAGAAATACCAAGGGTTCACTCTAAGCATGGCGAGTCTGCTTTTAGCTATTATGCTGGAACCAGCTTCCAGAAGAGATCAGATGTGCTCCTACAGTGGTCACATTCAAATCCAGACTCAAAACACTTCTGTTTAGCTATGCATTTACTGAATGAGCACTGTGCCGCTGTTCGTCCGACTGTACTGTACTGTATTTCATTTTATTTTTCTAAACTGTTTTAATTATTCTTATTTCTTTTTATTATTTTAATTTCTTCTATGTAAAGCACTTTGAATTGCCATTGTGTATGAAATGTGCTATATAAATAAACTTGCCTTGCCTAATAGCCGTACCATAAAGGGTTAATTAAATGTCTGTCCTTATCAGCCTCGATCAAAGCCTCAGTTCTGGTAAGGAAACATGCAACAGAAACTTTCAATTTCAGTTCATGAGTTTCTCACATTTCTGCATTTTCTCATTCTGACAGCATCAAATCCAGCCAATCAGCAGATGGCTCCGCCCCCAAACCAGCCCAAAAGAAGAAGAGCAAGACATCAGGAGTCATGAAGAAGGAGGACAGTCTTTGGACAGGTATCCCAAACATCTCAAACATCACTGCATATCAGGTGTCATTCATTTCTGCGGTTCAGTCTGGAGTTTATGTTGAGATCAAGTTCTGTTCATCACACAGAAGTATCATATAACTTCAGAACACTTAGAATACAGCACACAAGTGAAGTGCACTACTCTTATGATAAGTCTGTGTTTGCCTGAAGAAAGAAAGTCTTACAGAAGAGCAGTGACTGTAGTCCCGACCGTAAGGAACCACAACTGTGATTAATGGAGAAAGAAAGAGAACTTCTAAATTCACATTCACATTTAAGAGGTTTACAGCAGTGACCCCAAAAGCATTGGTGCATCAAGTGTGTGTTTCTGCGTGTCTCACTAACGTCACTTTACTTCATCATGTCTGAAGTCTCAGTGTGTTTTAATTAGATGTGCTTTGGTGATTTTTCTCCTCAAGATCTCATTTATAAAGAAAAAACAAAAGTATTTTGATTATTTATTTATTGTGTCTTTTATTAAAATAACAAAAAAAATCAATCAAAGTGTACTTCAATATCATTTACAATATGGGTTATAAAAGAAATGTATTACAAAGTCCCCAAAGTACAGTGTCCATCTATTGAAAATATCTTACAACACCAAATTTAATTTGATATTAAATTTGCTGCGATTTCATTCATTTTTAAGATCAAGGTCAAAGTCAACAGAAGCTGCTTGTGTGTGTGTGTGTGTGTGTGTGTGTGTGTGTGTGTGTGTGTGTGTGTGTGTGTGTGTGTGTGTGTGTGTGTGTGTGTGTGTGTGGAGTACATCAGAAATAGAGCAGAGCATCAGTTTACTATTGTCCATCATCCAGTGTAGACAGCATCACTGATTATAATGGTTTCTATTTGCTTTTGTTGAGTTGCATCGCGCCGCTTGCGTCCGGCGTAGACTCTGTGTTACTCAGTAAAGGTTGACTGGACTCTACAGCTGATTCTACAGGTTTTGGACAATCCAGAATTTCTAGTGGACTCTGATCTCCTACACCTGGATTAAACAGCGGAACGACTGATCCAGTGAATCTGGTGCTCATGGTCAGCAAATGTTTCCTCTCTTTGACATTGTAAAATGACAGCTGACCGTGATCATAATCTAACAGAACTCCCAGTTGTTCAGGTCTCGGCGTCAGTGAGAGAGTAACTGGTGGATCAGAGTTGGTGAAAAAGCCATTAGGACCGTCTGAACACAAGAACCAGTAACCGTTTGATTGAGTTAAAGATTTGTCTTTTGAACGAAAATTTCCATCTTTCACCACACCAATTAACCAGTAGTTTTTAGGAGGTGTATCTTCTCGTGCCAACGCAACCTCCCAATAGTGACGTCCATATGTACATTTTTGGGCTCCAAATGCATATAATTTGTAGGGAAATCCTTCTCCAGTGCGATTATATTCTTTTTTGTGCCTCACTATTTTACGGTCCTTGGAAATGTACAAATCTGGAGATACATAATGTTGGTCAATAGTGATCTGAACTGTGGGGAAAAAACAAAGCAACAATTATAAATACTCAAACTTGTGTGTGTGAGATCATATTTACATATATGCATATGAAATGTATGTAAATGAGATTGTCATACCTGCATGTTTCCTCAGTTCTTCTATATTTATCTTTCCCCCAGCTAAAATGAAAAACAAGCACTGTTTCATTATTCAGTTCATTCTATTTTCCACCAGACCATGTTCATATTTTCTTCTGCTACAACATGCATGTAAATGTTTATGTTACGATTAGCATGTCACTTCAACAGTTATGGTTATTATAAAAATATATCAAAGAACATTTAATAAAGTACCTTCTTTTGTCAGTTTCTCCATAGCTCCATCCTCACAAACTAAAATGAAATAAAATTGGAGGGATTAATTTGGACCAATGATCATTTCTCCAGATTAAATTGCACATTTAACCATGTCCGGCACTGACTGGCATAAAACCATAGACTACTTTAACTGTATCAGAAAGTCTTTTCAGAAAAGAACAGGCATTTTCTCACAGTAATCCTGTGTCTAAAAGTGTTCGTCTGATCCATGACTGAGTTTAGATGTACATGGCATGAGTTCATGTTACTTACTTTGTTCTTCTGGTTTCTTCCCTGCAAAACAGATAAAACACATGAGATGCATAAAACATAAAAACAAACTCCTAAAGACTAACTCTTTTGAAATCTTTCAACCAGATTGTACCTGTTAGTTTCTGTCTGTATTTGTACAGGATCAGCCCAACCAAACCCAGAAGAGCACAGATGAGAAGGGTGAAGAAAAGAGCCTTCCATAGGTCTGATGAATCTGATGAATCTGGTGGATCTGAGAAAGAAAGTCCATATGAATTTTAACTAAACTCTGAAGCAAAATATATAATTAAATAATGCTAAAAGAAAACAACATTTTAATTTTTGCCCATGTTTAATTCATGTGTGTTCACACCAGGCTTAATGTTGGACAAAGTTCCCTATCATGTCACAACTTGCACAACATCTCCTCCTCTGAACTCAGCAGAAGCTCAGGTCACTCTGCCATGCTGATATGGAGTTGATTTGGAGATGCACAGGTAGACTTGTTTGCCTCTCCGGAGTCCTCCCATTAACAGCTTTTTTATTCCATGATGACCGAGGGGACCGGCATGGATCCACTGACACACAGATGGCCCTGGGGATTTCCCCCAGTGAGCATGCTCGCACAGACACTGCGCAAGGTCAGGAGAAAGGGGAGCCGGTCTTGATGGATGCGCCTAACTGGCCCAACCGGACCTGGTTTTTGGACATGATGCTCCTCATGACAGCTAAGGAATTTCCCTGAGGAAGGACCGGTTTTCTCATAGCACTTGTGTCCAGATCTCTGGAACCTCCATGTGTGGCTTCCAGGATTAAGTGGCCTTCCACAGGATCATTTTTGGCCCTGTGTTTCTTTGAAATATCCCAGACGACCCTCCCGGATCTGCTAAATTAATTCCTAATTAATACCTTAATTTCTATCACTCAAGCCAGAGCCCCCTCTACTAGGCGAGATTATGCCTTTAAGTAGAGTCTGTTCATTGATTGGTGTTCCTCCCCGCCAGGAAGACCCTCGTAAATCCCTGATCAGCTCTGTGCTTTCTTACTTGCAGGAGAGGTTGAAGAGAAAGCTGTCTCCCTCCGCCTTGAAAGTGTATGTTGCTGCAATTGCAGCACATCACAAAGCAGTAGACAGTAGGTCTTCGGGAAAGTACGACCTGATCATCAGGTTCCTGAGAGGCGCCAGGAGACTAAATCCTCCTCGACCACGTCTTATCCCTCTTGGGACCTCTCCGCTGTACTTACAGCCCTGCAGAGAGTGCCATTTGACTGTGTTACAGTCAGTCAAGCTTAAGATCCTGACTGAGCTCATGTCTATCAAGAGGGTAGGGGACCTGCAGGCATTTTCAGTCAGCGATACTTGTCTGGAATTTGGGTCAGCTGACTCTCACGTAATCCTGAAACCCCAGCCCGGATATGAGCCCAAAGTTCGCACCACTCCCTTTCGTCGCTGTGCCCATGCCCACGGAAAGTCGAACGTGTATGGAAGTAAAATAATGTCAAATGTTTTTGAAATAAAAAGCCTGTTGAATTGCACTACTTGAAAAAAAAATAGGCATTGCATTAACCATGCTTGCATTTTAATGCATTGTATTTTTAGTGCTTACATTTTTATGGGCTGAAATGCAACATGTTTGAATATTTAAGCTGTGAATATTTCAATTAAAAACATTTCAAACACCTTTTCATTATTAAAAATTCAATAATCCATATTCACCTTTCATATTTCACTTCCAAAATATTCAAACTGTTTAAAAATACAACCAATAATATTCAACAGGCAATTTTCGGTCCATTTTATTTCGCTTTGCAAATTCACTTCCACAAATTCAGTGGTTCAAATTCGACAGTAAATTCAACATCGACATGCAGGAAAAGCAGTAGATTGCAGAGCATACTCTCCATCTGCTGTTAGTCGACCTCACCAGCAGGGGGTGCAAAAGCGCGTGTTGTTGACGAAGACCAGCAACAGTTAGAGCAAGCCATTCATTCATAAAACTCATTTACAGCAAGTGTATTTGTGATTATTATGAAGGTGGTTTTATGTTAAATTCAGTGCCTTCACGGTTACTTTTCCTGTGTAACCTACATGCATCTTTCTCTACCGTGAACGAGATTATAATGTTATTCCCCGATGCGGATATACAGATCCAATGTTACATTTTTGAGGTTGACATATATTTCTCTTGGTTGTTTAGTTGCCTTAACTTTATATTGTGGCGATGTGCTGCATGCAGGCTATTAGGGTTTCCCTCAATACTTCAGGATTCCCCTGCTGGACATATACAACGCTTACCGTAGCTTAATGGACTACAGTGATGTAAAAGACCAAACTCGCAGTCGCAGGCAAGCAGATGGACTCAGAATAACGCGCAAAGCTTAATGCTGAGCGTTTCCCAGTGATAGACTGGCATAAAGATGGCTTGATGTTGGACATTCGCATATTTAGGGACCGTCTCTAAAGTGTATACGACTTTGGTATACACGTTTCTAACTCCGATAGCATTTGAATAGAACGACTTACAGTCATAAAACCAACTGTAAAGTGTTCATGTAGTTTCAGGCATACTGCGCACCCTTTGGATTTTTTATATTTATTCAAATAAATTTAAGTTTGCTATTGAAGTTAGAAACGTGTATGCCAATGTTGTATGCAACTTTAGAGAGGGTCCCTAAATGTGCGAATGTCCAATGTCAATTAAGCCAATTTTACATTTAGTCATTTAGCAGACGCTTTTATCCAAAGCGATTTACAGTTAAACTAACAATAGGACAACAATATGCAAGTGCTATGACAGTTTAAGCTAATGCAATACACGTAGGCATACTTTAAATATATATATATATAGAGAGAGAGAGAGAGAGAGAGAGAGAAGAGAAGAGAAGAGAAGAGAAGAGAAGAGAAGAGAAGAGAAGAGAAAGTGTTATGCCAGTATATCATGAAACGCTCAGCATGAAACTTTGCGCGTTAAGTTCATATTCTGAGTCCATCTTCTTGCCTGTAGCCTATATAGTAGCCTACAGCCTACTTCCCCAAAAAGGTGCAAGATTGGTCTTTCATACAGCGCCGCCACTCCCACCACGCGCATCACGCGCTGTGCGTAGGGCACCAAGTGCTGAGGGGGCACCATAAATAGCCTAATGAAAAAAAAATTATAATGCCGATATTATTTCATTAGCCTATAGAAATATTATTAGGCACATTTTAGCCATGTATATGTAACAAAAAAGGGGGAACAAGATAATTGAATTGCTCTAGTCTAGAAAGTACCGCCCCCCCCCCACGTTGGATGGTCCGTGCCGGTTGTTCGCGCGGGCGCCTTTGCGAAGGACGCGTTCGCGCGGACGAAGTTTGACAGACAGAAAGTAGGCAACTTTTTTGGAAATGGCCCCGAAAAGACAGTAGGAGTCAGGATCTGAGAAAAGAAATAACAAGAAACTGCGATTTACACTTGCAGGTAAGTCCATGTTTAATAATTCTTAAATACGGGAAATGTGCTGCTGCTAATCGTAACGCGCCTCGAACTTGCTGACGTTAATGTTAGCAAACTATGTTATTATAACTTATAACTTCGGTGCAAGCTAAATTGAGATTTTACTGTTAAACATTACCTATTTTACAAATAACTGACGCCAGCTAGCTGTTACTTTCTTTACTATTTTTCTTTAGATATTGAGCAGTAGTTTATGGTTTATTTTGACGTGACGGTGGTTAATACTTTCTCAGTAACAGTTAACGTTAGCAGTCAGTGCAGTGCACATGGTAGGCTAACAATTCCTGTTAAATATATAAAAAATATAAAATGTCATTATGAATGATATAAAGCAAACAATACTGTTTAATTTTGTGCATTATTGCACCTCATTCTATTATGCTTTTATATTATATTATATTTATCAAATAGTTGATAAATAAGGAATAAAGGGGGAGAACTCCTTGGCTGCCATGCTTTCAGTTTTAAATGTTTATAATTGTTTCCGGTATGAGATTCTTTGTTTGAATATTTTGTCTAATAAATGTAATTTATTCAAAGTGATATTGAATTTGGGAAAAACATGTCTGGATTATTTTGATAATTTTTTTTATCTTGCTATTCTGTTTACTGAAGAAAAGTTTGCACTTTCAAATGTGTAGTGTGTGTTGGCTATTCTATATATGTTTACAAAGTCAGCAAAGCTGTGAAGATTTTACTTTCTCTTTTTAGTGTTCTTAAGTTTTATACTGTGATGCTGCTATTGTGTTATTGGTATTGAGTTATATGTTTGGTAAGTTAAACTGACAAAAACAAACGTTTTTTTTCTCGGGGTCGGGGTGGGGGGCATCATAAAGGAATTATGCTTAGGGCACCAAAATGGCTAGCAGCGGCACTGCTTTCATATCACTGTATTAGTCCATTAAGCTACGTTAAGCGTCTTGTCCGAACGGAAGGGGAATCCTTGAGTATGAGGTATTGAGGGAAACCGATTATAATCCTGTTCATGGTAGAGAAAGCTGATGACGTAGAATACACAGGGAAAGTAACAATGAAGTTATTGAATGAAACATAAACACCTTTTGTGTCTTTATCATCTTTTCCGCATATATACTGACACAGATAATCATTTTCATTTTATGAATGAATGTCTTCGTCAACAACAAGTGCTTTTGCACCATCTGATGGTGAGGTAGACTAACAGCAGATGGAGAGTATGCTCGGCAATCTACTGCTTTTCCTGCAGTTCCTGGACGTCAATGTTGAATTTACTGTCGAATTTGAACCACTGAATTTGTGGAAGCGAATTTGCAAAGTGAAATAAAATGGACCGAAAATTGCTTGTTGAATATTATTGGTTGTATTTTTAAACAGTTTGAATATTTTGGAAGTGAAATATGAATGGTGAATATGGATTATTGAATTTTGAATAATGAAAAGGTGTTTGAAATGTTTTTAATTGAAATATTCACAGCTTAAATATTCAACCATGTTGAATTTCAGCCCATAAAAATGCAAGCCCTAAAAATACAATGCATTAAAATGCAAGCATGGTTAATGCAATGCCTATTTTTTTTTCAAGTAATGCAATTCAACAGGCTTTTTATTTCAAAAACATTTGACATTATTTTACTTCCATAAACGTGACCGACTGATCGGAAAAAGTCTTGGTTACTGCTGTAACCCTCGTTCCCTAAAGGAGGGAACTGAGATGATGTCCCGCCTGCCACAACAGTAACCAAGACATTCCCTTTCGAAGTGGAAATTCGACACTGCATCTTGGTGTTGACGCTATGGGGAACGCCCTCAGCATGACCGGTGTCTGAGCATTTATCATACACATGGCAATCTTATTGGCAGACAGCTGACATCACACACGGAGTGCGTGCGTGTAAAGGGGGTGCCTGAGCTATTTTGTCTTACTTCCGTGTCCTCGTTATTTGACACCTGAGGACACTCATGAGCTCTGCGTTGTCTGCTTAGGATTCAGAATTCAGCCCTCGAGGGGGATGAATCACTGTGACAAGTTTACAGTGAGGAAGCTCCACTCATGCTTGGCTCTTTTCCCGAGGGATGAGAGGCAAGTATCTGCACCCTTCTGTCCGGGCCCTACTGCTGCCAAGGTAAGGTGGTGGCTCTGATAGTGGGCTCGCAGGTTGAGCTGGGAGAGGATTTTCAGAAAGGAGTTTCGCTTTCTCAGCCCTCTCTTGTCAGCCCTAGTGATCTGATGGACTCGGAAGACTGCTCTGTGGCATCTTGATCCAGCAGAGCATGTTGCTGGTGTCCGGCTCTAGGAGCTTGACGTGGTAGGTGTCACAGTTCTGTTCTGTCTGAGTGTTTTTGTCACTGGTCACATGTTTTCCTTTGTTCTGTTTTCCCGCCACTCCTTGGTTTCCATGGTTACCCTCATTAGTTAATTTGTATCACCTGGTTTCTCGTTAGTCTTGTCAGCTGTGTCTTGTTTCCCTGATCTGTTCTCCCTTGTATTTAAACCCTGAGTTTTGCCTTGTTCAGTGTCGGTCAATGTTTAATGTTAGGTTCCTGTTCTGAGCACATGCTCCCTGTTTTTGTGTATCTGTTATATTTGAGAATTAAAACCTTGGAATACTTCATCTTCGAGTTTGCCTCCTACTTCATCCACCCAGAAGCCTGACAGATTGACCGACCAAGGAAATGGATGAACGCCTCAAATTCATCCTCGTGGCTCAGGAGAACCACGATTTATCAAGTTTCTCCAGGAGGTTTGTGGAACTCGCCCTCAAAAGCACTTTGGAGGACAAAACCCTCAGCGTGCTGTTCCGGGTCGGGGTCACTCTCCATCAACATCTCAACCTCCCAGACACCACCGGACAGTGTTGCGTCCCGGTCCGGAACGCCACCGTCTCCAGCCATCTCCGCCACGCTATCCATCCTCATCCATAGTCCAGCCGAGCCTGCACTTAACGCCAGTCCAGCCGAGCCTGCACTTAACGCCAGTCCAGCCGAGCCTGCACTTAACGCCAGTCCAGCCGAGCCCGCACTTCACGCTAGATCTGCCGAGTCCAAGGCAGTATGCGCCATGCCCGCCGAGCCTGAGACTGAGAGCGTCATGCCCGCCGAGCCTGAGACTGAGAACGTCATGCCCGCTGAGACTGAATGTATTAAGTCCTCTTCACCGCTGGTCCCGTCCAGCCCAGAGCCTTCTTCGCCGCTGGTCCCGTCCAGCTCAGAGCCCTCTTCGCCGCTGGTCCCGTCCAGCTCAGAGCCCTCTTCGCCGCTGGTCCCGTCCAGCTCAGAGCCCTCTTCGCCGCTGGTCCCGTCCAGCTCAGAGCCCTCTTCGCCGCTGGTTCCGTCCAGCACAGAGCCCTCTTCGCCGCTGGTCCCGTCCAGCTCAGAGCCCTCTTCGCCGCTGGTCCCGTCCAGCTCAGAGCCCTCTTCGCCGCTGGTCCCATCCAGCTCAGAGCCCTCTTCGCCGCTGGTCCTGTCCAGCTCAGAGCCCTCTTCGCCGCTGGTCCCGTCCAGCTCAGAGCCCTCTTCGCCGCTGGTCCCGTCCAGCTCAGAGCCCTCTTCGCCGCTGGTCCTGCCCAGCACAAAGCCCTCACCGCTGGTCCTGCCCAGCACAAAGCCCTCACCGCTGGATCTGCCCAGCACAAAGCCCTCACCGCTGGTTCTGCCCAGCACAAGGCCCTCACCGCTGGTTCTGCCCAGCACCGAGCCCTCATCGCTGCATCTGCCCAGCACCGAGCCCTCATCGCTGCCCAGCACCGAGCCCTCATCGCTGCCCAGCACCGAGCCCTCATCGCTGCCCAGCACCGAGCCCTCATCGCTGCCCAGCACCGAGCCCTCATCGCTGCCCAGCACCGAGCCCTCATCGCTGCCCAGCACCGAGCCCTCATCGCTGCCCAGCACCGAGCCCTCATCGCTACCCAGCACCGAGCCCTCTTCACGGTCCCCATCAGCCCGGTCAGAGACTGTTTTTAATCATCCCTCTCTGGTACCCGGGACTTTCCCCAAGTATTTTTTTGGCCGCCAGAGGGGTCTCCGCCGTGTCCACGCCCTCAGTCTGCTCCGCCCTGGAGGCTTCCTGCCATGTCTCCCCCGTCAGCCTCCAGGGCGCCCACCCTCCCACCCCTTTGGTCTTTCTACGGCGCGAGGACGCGCCTACCGGGAGGGGGGAGTTATGTCACAGTTCTGTTCTGTCTGAGTGTTTTTGTCACTGGTCACATGTTTTCCTTTGTTCTGTTTTCCCGCCACTCCTTGGTTTCCATGGTTACCCTCATTAGTTAATTTGTATCACCTGGTTTCTCATTAGTCTTGTCAGCTGTGTCTTGTTTCCCTGATCTGTTCTCCCTTGTATTTAAACCCTGAGTTTTGCCTTGTTCAGTGTCGGTCAATGTTTAATGTTAGGTTCCTGTTCTGAGCACATGCTCCCTGTTTTTGTGTATCTGTTATATTTGAGAATTAAAACCTTGGAATACTTGTGCTGCATCTTCGAGTTTGCCTCCTACTTCATCCACCCAGAAGCCTGACAGTAGGAGGGGGAACAGTAAGTGAGTTTGTTGAGCCCTAACTTCCTGTTGATTTGAGCAATTTCAGCCGGGTTTTAATTCGTTCCTCCCCTGTGAGCCTTCCTTTTCATCTGGATATTGAAGTCCTGGAAGAAGCCATATTTCTCTTTCAACAACTATGATGATGTGGAGGGATTGTGTGAACAGGAAAATGCAAAGATGTCCCCTGCAGAAAAGACGCTGGCTGGCTAGCTATCTCTCGCAGAATGAGGCATCCTAACTGAAGGCTCTGGTCCTTCCAGCAAAGCCGTTACAAACCACCCTGCAGCTGGTTGGCAAGGCGTATGCAGTGGCGGGTCAGGCTGGAGGTTTGTGGATAAATCTTTTAGACATAAGGATAGGGACTGAGAAGGTAGTGGGAAAATATTGTTAAAAATGAATACTACTAATAATAATTTATATAGCGTTTTTCTCTGCACTCAAAGCACTTTACATGGAAGGGGGAATCTCCTCAACCACCACCAATGTGCAGCATCTACCTGGATAATATTATTCCGATATATTATTATCACCATATTGCACCAGAACGCCCACCACACACCAGCTTATTGGTGGAGAGGAGACAGAGTGATGAAGCCAATTAGTATATATACATATGGGGATGATTAGGAGTATAGTCAACCACAGATTCTTCAATTAATTTGGAAGTTCATGTAATGATGTTTTCCCCTTGCAATAAAACAAATGTCCCCTTTACAGGCTTTAATGATACATAAAACATGAATTGTAGGTTTTGACTCACCAGTGACTTTGAGAACCACCTCTCCGGTGTCATATTCACTTTCTCCACTGACATAACAGTGAAATGAACCTTCATCCTGAATCCTGAGTTTCTCCAGGCGTAGAGAGACGTCTCCATCCTTCAGTCCACCAGACTGATCTGACCACAGAGTCAGTGAGCTTCGGTTCCTGAACGATTCCTCCTGGACATCCTGGATCTTCCCATGCTGATAGAGGAGAACAGGTTTGCTGAACTGGTCATGACGGTACCAGCGGATCTCCAGAGCTTCAGCGTTCTCAGGAGGAGAGATCCAGCAGGGCAGAGTGACTGTGGACCCGACATGAGCCACTGTCTGATCACGAGGAACCACAACAGTGAACGACACTGAGAGACACACCCCCCCCAAAAAATACTATGCATTAGTCTTTAATGTATGTATATACTGTATTTATTTTATTTTACTAGTTACAGTGACTCATAGCATTAGCAATATTTCAGATAAAATTTGCATGCAAAAACTAAACCGATTGACTGTTGTGATTAAATTGAAATGTGAACATGAATAAAAAGTGTTGATTGCGGAATTACATTCATATCTGCTCACGTTGCATCAAAGCTTTTTAAGCAGTTTTTACAGCTTTGAGCATTATAACCAATCACATTTCCACATTAATCCACGGCCAAATAGAGGAGTTTAGATTAAAATAAATCTGCAACGCTGGTCATCGGCGCGCACCCGCGACACAAGACTATAATTAGATGAGCCACAGGTGCATCGTCAGGTCTTTTGTCTTCAGAGCCTTTCTGTGTTTAGTGTGCAAGCATCTATTTCCTCTCTGTCTACTATCAGATCTTGGTTAGGAGTTATTTAGTTTTACATCTGGCAGTGTGCAGATTTTTTCTCTTTCTCATCTCTGAATGATCTAATAAAAGAGTTTAAAAGTCAAAAAGAGAAATGAGTCAGCAAAGTAAGCGCTGTGTCCCTCCATGTTCTCGTCCTATGTCAGAACTGGATACACACACTTACTGCTTTGTGTGTTTCGGGAGGAGCATGCGATCGCTGCATTGGAGTCAGGAGAGTGCGAGCATTGTGAACTGTTCACAGTTAAGATGCTTCGTGCTCGTCTTGGCTACTTTCAGTCCGCACCCACATTAACATCGTGGGGTTCCCAAATGGATTTGGCTGATGAGCACGCTTGCTCGCTCACCAGATCCACAAGTTCCCTTGCGTGATCCCGAAGCACACCCCGGTGCTTCTTCGGCTCACGCAGGGGACAATGATGAATCTCTTGGGTCTACGGACTTCGAGCAGACAACCTCTGAGCATTCCTCGCACGTCGATAAGTCCGTCGAGGAATTACTCGAGGTGGTCACTCGCGCGGTGGCCAGATTGCAGCTTGACTGGCCTCGCGAACAAGAGACCCCCAAACGCAGTAAGCTTGAGGATAGGTACCGCAACATCAGTCTCTCCCCTTCTTCGAGGACCTCCATGATGAGCTATCTAAATCATGGAGAAAATCATATACCTCTCGTGTCTTTGTTCCCTCGACGTCGACTTTTTCGACTATCGTGGGTTTGAAGGCGCGGGGGTATGCGGAGATGCCTGGGTCTGCATCTTCGCTTAAGAGACCTACCCTCCCCACGAAGCCGTGCAGAACAACATCGGCTCTCGTGGGTAAAGCTTACCAAGCTGCAGGTCAGGCTGGTGCTGCGCTGCACACAATGGCTGTGTTACAGGCATACCAGGCTGACTTCTTGAAGGACTTGAGTGCAGGCACTACGATAGATGAGGAAGCATTTTCTGAACTGCACCGAGCCACAGACCTGTCTCTCCGTGCCACTAAACAGACGGCCCGTGCCTTCGGCCGTTCTATGTCTGCGTTAGTCAGCACGGAGAGGCACCTGTGGCTCAACCTCACCGGGATAAAAGATAAGGACCGTGTCTTTCTTCTGGACTCCCTGGTCTCTCCCTCTGGCCTGTTTGGCGACTCGGTCAACACAGTCGTCACCAGGTTCAGAGAGGTTAAGAGACATGAGGAGGCGTTTGTTCAGTTCCTTCCTCGCCGCACTCAAGGGGAGGGGCCATCGGCCACCCAACCTCTCCCCGGTCCTTCAAGATCTAGGGAGGTGAAAAAGCAGAGCGTGGCGAGTCGTGCTCCCCCTAGTAAGAACTGTGGACAGGCTCATCGTGCTCAGCAACCTCCTAAGCCAGACCTCAGGACTATCATCAACAGAAAGAAGAAGTCCTAATGGTCTGGCGCCCAGTCTGGTGGGGGTAGCCCCCCGCGAGACGGGGCCTGTATTACATCTGACCGCCCCTTCTCGTTACCCCCACGAAACCTCTCCATCTCTGCCACCTCTGGGGCTTCGGGGGGCAGCGGTTTCCAGCGAATTGTTAGATGTTCCGTTGCTTCCTGCTGTCATCCAGGACACGGAACATCTAACATCCCCTCAAAAGGAAGTGTTAAAATTGAGAGAAACTTGGAAACGTGGAAACTTCTGCCAGGCATTTCTGCGTGGGTATTAAGCACAGTAGAGATAGGATACAGAATCTAATTTATTCATCGTCCTCCGCGTTTCAACGGTATGGTATCCACTTCCGTGAGACCGGAGCTGATGCATGTACTGTCGCAAGAGCTACAAACTCTTCTGAGCAAAGAGGCCATAGAACATGTTCCTCTTCCAGAGAGGGAGTCAGCCTATTACAGCAGATACTTCCTGGTTCCCAAGAAGGAGGGGGGGTTGCGTCCAATCTTAGATCTTCGAGGCAGTACAGTCAGTTAAACTGTACAGTCAATGCGCTCAAGTTCAAGATGTTAACCGTCAAGACGGTCGTGTCGCAAATTCAACATCACGTTTGGTTCGTCATGATCGATCTGAAGGACGCATATTTTAACATACAAATATTTCCACAACACAGGAAGTACCTGAGGTTTGCTTTCGGGGGCGAAGCATACCAATTTCGGGTTCTTCCATTCGGCCTAGCCTTGTCACCCCGCACATACACAAAATGCATGGATGCAGCACTGGCACCATTAAGACTCCAGGGCATTCGCATTTTGAATTACATTAACGATTGGTTAATACTAGCACAATCGCAAAAGGTGACGCTTCAACAGAGAGATATCATGTTAGCTCATCTAGTTTCTCTAGGGTTGAGACTCAACACCAAGAAAAGTGTTCTTTCTCCTGCCCAGAGAATGACTTATCTCAGGATCACAATACAGGCACAATTGTCTCCCGCTCGAATTGAGACCATTTGGCTAACCATGAGCAAAGTCAGGCTAGGCCAATATCGCATTGTTCGTCAGTACCAAAAAATTGTAGGTTTCATGGCCTCAGCATCCACTGTAATTCCTTTGGGGCTGTTGCACATGAGACCATTTCTTAGACTTTAAGACGCCTCCTCTGCTGCCTTGACAATGGGCACCCCCTTACAATTTGTTTGTGATGCGGCAGGCTGGTCCTCTCCGCACACATTCATAAGATTTTATAGCTTGGATGTTCATGCCACTCCGGGCTCTCACGTCCTTGAGTCAACATCACAATCTAATGTCTAGGGCTTTCTTGCGTTCTTGTGAGCACACCTACACAACCGTAAGGAGTCCAGACACCTTCAAGCACGGCGGCGTGGGTATTCTCGGGTTACTTGACTGTAACCCTGTTCCCTGAAAAAGCGGAACGAGATGCTGCGCTACTTTGCCGTGCAGAAGATGTCCCAGGACTGCTCTTCAGACAAAATATCCTGACGATGCACCTGTGGCTCATCTAATTATAGCCTTGTGTTGCGGGTGCGCGCCGATGACGTCACCGACCGAGGCTATATTACTTCCGGTCGATTCCATCTACGCGTTTACACACTATATTTACAGCTGGTCACGATTAAAGACGTTCCCAATGCGCTAATCAGCGCAGCATCTCGTTCCGCTTTTTCAGGGAACAGGGTTACAGTCAAGTAACCCGGAACATTCTGATGAACTCATTCACAATGATGTGAACGTTCTTTTCTCACTTTCAGTAAGCTATAATTTGTTCCCAATTTGAATAACGGTTTTGTTTTTCATGCTACTAAGATAAGCAATGTGAAGACTTGTTTTTCCAATATCAAGGACAATAATCGACAATAATAATATTGCAGCCCTACCCGGTAATTAGATCCTATTGTTTAATTTAATAATTTATATAGGCCTACTTTATGTAGCCAATTTAAAATTATGTTGATCCCATTATATTATGCAATTGTTGTGTAAATACATTAATGCCACCCTTGAGCAGCATTAAACAGTCTGTAAGTGTAACTAAACATGCCATTCTGTGCCACATTGGCAGTAAAGATGGCTTTTGTTGATGCTGATCAAATTTTATTGGCAACAGAAATTCTGTTTGATTAAATTAATTGATTAAATTTCAATATATGACATATAAAACACAGATACATTTGACAAGGTAATTATAAAAGTGCTTTTACAAAACTAAAAAATGCTACTGAACCTGATGTAGGCCTATATACTGTATTTATTCATTATATTTACTAGTCATTGTGGTTCTAAATCTGGGAAGTTTTGCACACGTTAGAAATACATGTAAGCATTGCAAACAGTGAATGTTTAAACAGGGTTATTTTTGCACTTTACACTCTGATACTGAATATTGCAGTAGTGGAGTTAGAGATAAGATAGACTGTGTCTCAAAGAACCTATTGTAAATAATCTTCCATGTCTGTGTAATATTTAATCTATAGTGTAATAATAATAGAAAGTGTTCACATATACAAATTACTCGATAAATATGAACATTTGTTGATTTCATTTGGTTTGTGTGGAATATTAAAGCCGTAAAACTGAATGAAATCCAAACGTGTTTGTTTCTTACCAGAAGTCTCTATGAGGAGATTCACCAGTAAAGCGATGATAATAATCGACATCATTTCTGAGAAAACACAGACAGACTCAAATAAAACAAACTCTGAGGGATTTCTCCAGAAACACATGAATAATATGAGAGATATAATAAATCAGACTGTCGTGTTCAATGAGGAAACAGAAACTCACCGGAGACAGAGACTTGTCCGTTAAATCACAGTGTTAATTACGATGAATTTGAGCCATTAGACACATTCAACACATTAATATTTAAATATAATTCATAAAAGCAGACGGAATTTAGTGAGAATCAAATGTGCTCCTGATTTCCCTCCTGCTTTACTTTCACTTTAACGTCAGTTTAATGATCCTCAATAAAACAGAGACGTCATCAGAACACTCAGTATGTGTGTGTGTATTTGCACATGTGTGTGTGAGGGTGGATTTCCTGCAGTGGTTCAGTGTGTAAGACTGCCGAATGACTAAAGAAACGTTATTAGCAAGATGGTGGAAAACTACATTGAGTTGTGCCCTTCCTTATTTACTAATGTTATTAATAGAAATTTTTATTTAAAAATTTTAACAAATACATATAAATGTTAGAGTATACATGATATCTTCCTTTATTTCAGATGAGAACATTTCTTAATACAGCAAATATTTTATTTCGTTTAACATGTGCAATACTGCCTACATTTAAACACGTTTAATAAACATTTTAAAATGAAAAGTTAAACCTTTAAAAGCAATTCAAGTGTAATCAGCCGGTCTCAGTTCTCCTGTTTCCACAGTAGTGATGCTGGATCTGTTGCGGGAGCTGAGCTCGTGTTCAGCGGGGAAACTGCTTAACTTCAGACCGCCGCTGAAAGATGCTGTGACTCCATAACCCACCCATAAACAAACAGTGCACAGCTCTGAGAACAGATTTTAACATCTGAAGGAATTAGATTTAGTATTAATTTAGTATCTTTTTATGCAAGGGATCAGGTGTTTCCATCACGCAAAGAAGACCGACTCAATAGCTAGGTAGGCTAACTGACATCGCGTACTTGATTTACAGCACAGTAATGATTTTATAGATTAAATAAAACGTACACAAACCTGTATTTCGCCGAGGAAATGCACCAAATCGGCGGCGCTGAGAAGAGGATGCAAACTCCCGCGCTCTTGATCACCAAATCACTGTAAATATTGCGATATTGCCAGAACCTGAATGGTGCAAAAGAAGTTTAAAACGTATAAGTATAATAATAAGGTGTAATGTACATTATGATATAAGTTTTGCTAATGAAATAAAAAGTTTGCTTATTTGCAGATCAATATATAGCCTATAGGTAAATGTCCGCACTTATCTTTCTTATTAGTGCTGAAGAATGACTAAAACTGGCTAGAAAAAAATAAAAAACATTGATTGGGGCTTTTTACTTTTTAAGTACTTTAAAAATGAATTACATTTGAAGGTAAATTTGAAAATGAATAGGCCTAATTATAATTTGACTGGAGTAATATTTTATTGGGGTATCTGTACTTTTACTCAAGTACTTGATTTGTGTTCTTCATCCACCACTCCACTGCTAACCCGGATTATTGTAGTGATTACTGTGTATGACTGTTCATTAGTAGTTACATAAAGGGACAATGTGTAACTTTTTAGGTATTTTATTATGTTTATATAAATATGTCCTCAATGGTGTACAAATACCTCTGCTAATTATCGGACTTATCCTCGTAAACGAAGAATTGATTATCTTTATATACATAGGACGGGTAGGTCCACGGAGGCTTCCATGTAGTTCCGCCATCTTGAAAAACTATAATAGCAGAGAGGGACAAAAAGTACTAGGCCAACGCGTTTCCACAACGTGTTTTCGTTCAGAGCCGACGTCACGTGACTGAAGCCAGCAGAAGCGGAGGAGCAGAGCAGTGAGAGGCGCTTCACTGCCGCGGCAAGTTTAAAAGGCTGCACTTTTTCCAGGTGGACAGAGCTAATGCAGGAGAAAGCTTTCAAAAGAGAGGCTGAGGTTTCCTGCTTTCTTCTCGACAGGTAAGTCAATGTTACGGTCTTAATTACAAGCTTTTTTTCATTGCTTGGTTGTGTACTTTATTATATAACACAGGGCCGCTGGAAGTGGGGGGTGCAGCACTCCCTGTTTTCACAGAATTGTAAATTCAGAATTCTAAATTCACTTTAAGTGGGCTATTTAAAAAGTGTGAATGTATATGTTAGATTATGTTTTTAAAACATACGCGCAGAGTGTTACGTAATATTGTGTGTGCGTCGAAAGAATTTGTCCGCAGCTGAAAAAATAAAAAAAAACCCAGAGCTATGAGCGCAAGTCCACTGCCAGCGGTGTGTAAGGCTAGCACTAGGCAGTGTGTTCATCTCTATTTCCTGTCACTGTGCAGCCTCCCCATATGGAAAAGGTTTGCTAAAAACACCTGTGATTCTTATATGTTCCAACAGAATATTGTAAGGGACATAATATATGCTGCAAAAACCACATATATAAATTGCAAAATATTAATGTATTTATGTATGTCCTCCATACAACTAAAGCCATATAGATTTTCATGATGTAAAAACATAGGAAAATAATGCTAATTTAATATGAATGTCCAGCATGGACGTGTATAAAACACAGTGCAGTTTACCAATCAGTATAAGGCTGTACTTCACTCATGCTTGTTCTTATCTTGTCCTAAGTCAAGCCCTATGCCTGTAGTCAATCATGGTTACTGTATATACTGTATAATCAGCCTTAGATGAAACACAACATTTAAACTACACACATAAGCACACATTTTAATTACAAAATTATTTATTAGAGTGTGTTCTACAAGATACAGTTGCATATTTCACATATCGATAGTTTTCATTTTAAATCCTGCATCACCAGATTTCATTTTCATTTGTGACAATTTCTCTAAACTTTATCACAGTACTAAATCAGCATACTATCATCTCAAAAATATTGCAAGAATTAGATGCTTTGTTTCCAGACAAGACTTAGAGAAACTTGTGCATGCTTTTGTCACGGGTGACAAAATGCTGGGAAAAGCGGAACCTTTCTTTTCTCTTTCTATGTCCCCGAGGGGAGTTATTTTGGTGTAACACCTCACTCCGGTTCCGGGTGTAGCGGAGATATTGCGCAAACTAATTACAGCTGATGCACGACAGGTGTGAGGGAGAGAGAGGAGCGGTGTTTGTACAGGCTTTCCGTTTCACAAGAGGAGGATAAAAGAGCCATTCAGAGTCGAGTTAGGTGGAAAAAGGTTGGAACTGGTAGGTGAAAAAGGTTGGAACTGGTAAGGCGGAGGTTGGAACTGGTAAAGGTCAATCGGTGTTCAGTTGATCAGTTGTTTGGCTGGGTCTCAGTCGTTGTGTTTTGGGGTAGAAGATCTCCGGTTCGGACGCTTACATTGGACGCTGTCATCCTGGAAATTCGTGTAAGTGAGGAACTGCCATTTGAGTCTGTCGTTTGGAGCTGCTTGTGGAAAATTACTGGATTGAATTGTTGCTTGGATCTGCGCTGGAAGAGGAAAAGAGAAAGATAAGTGAACTAAATTACATCGTTGAATCAAATGTAAAGCTTGAAACAAAGACTGTGAATGTGAAACTTACTATTGAGGAGGACATCTGTTTCAGATGCGCTGGAGAGAATGGAGAGTTGAATATTCCCATTGAAATGCATGGACGAAGCGAGTTTTCTGATCAGCCCTACTGTGTGTGAGTGATTTGCAGTTGTTTGCCTTACCTGATGCACGCTGAATTAATGCTGTGGATTTGTAGTGGACACGAGTGCTGTGTGCTAAGCTGAGAAGAGTCTCCCAACGCCTGCTTTCATTCTTGTGAAATGATCTACTTGTCCTCATCCAAAATTTAGAACGATGCAACTGAACTGGTGAAGTAATGCTTTGTATTATCCTCTCTTCCACTGAGTATTGTTGTGAAGTAATCCCTTATTGAAGGCTCCTGTTAACCCTCTCTCTCTCTGAAATTACAAGTCTCGTGAAAGAACCGTATGGCTGTGGAAAAGTCTGAACCGTTATACTTAGTGATGGAGCCCTGAAGATGTATAACATCGCTGATAAAGTCGCAATTTCCTTTTTATGTCTTGACGAGAGAAACTGCTGTTGAGAGAAGAAACCTCACCTGTTACCTACCGCCTGAGTCCTGCAGATGTGCAGCAACGCTGTGAAGTGAGTTTTAAAGTCACAATTTCCCTTTTATGTCCTGCCGAGAGAATCTGCTGATAAGAGAAGAAACCTTACCTGTTACCTACCGCCTGAGTCCTGCAGATGTGCAGCAACGCTGTGAAGTGAGTTTTAAAGTCACAATTCCCCTCTCACGTCCTGTTAAGAGAATCTGCTGTTAAGAGAAGAAACCTTACCGGTTACCTACCGCCTGAGTCCTGCAGATGTGCAGCAACGCTGTGAAGTGAGTTTTAAAGTCACAATTTCCCTTTTATGTCCTGACGAGAGAATCTGCTGATAAGAGAAGAAACCTTACCTGTTACCTACCGCCTGAGTCCTGCAGATGTGCAGCAACGCTGTGAAGTGAGTTTTAAAGTCACAATTCCCCTCTCACGTCCTGTTAAGAGAATCTGCTGTTAAGAGAAGAAACCTTACCTGTTACCTACCGCCTGAGTCCTGCAGATGTGCAGCAACGCTGTGAAGTGAGTTTTAAAGTCACAATTCCCCTCTCACGTCCTGTTAAGAGAATCTGCTGTTGAAGAAGTAAACATTACTTGTTACTTATCGTTTGAGTCTTGCAGACGTGCAGCAACGCCGTGGAGTAAGCCTTCCTAGCCACTATCGTTCCATTGTGCCCCGAAGACAGTGGAAAATCGTTTCAGCGGCTACTCCGGTCCAATAGCTCGAGAAGACAGGAGTTGCTCATTCTTTCTTCAAGTTGATTATTATTCAATAAAGATTGTTACCTTTGAACCAAATTACCTGCTTCCTCTTTTGTCCATCTGTTGCGTGCCTGTGGTGTTGGCTCCTCACGGTGGTGTCTGGAGTCAGGGGCGGCTGGTCATCCGAGTCCGCCCCGGCCTGCACCGGTGACACAATTTGGCGTAGTCAGCAGGGTTGCCACCGTGAGTTGTAGCGGCCACAGGTACGCGATGGTGGACGAAGAGGTTCCACCAGTTCGCTCGCAAGTAATGCCCATTATGATGGGAGCCCCTTGGGCACAACGCTATGGAGGACCAGGATCGGAGCTGAGTTTTCAGGACTGGAAAGCGCAGACAGAATATCTGGCTGGATTACAAGGACTGAGTGCATCGCAAAAGGTACAGTTTGTGCTAGGATCGTTAGAAGGAGAAGCCAAAAGGGAAGTTCTTGCTGCATCAGAAGCCACGCGGGCCACTGTGAAGAATGTCTTTGATTTCTTGTCTGGAGTATATGGAGATTCTACCCCGGTAGCCATCCTTCGTGCCCAGTTCTTTAACTGTCAGCAGGGGCCTCAGCAGACTCTGCGAGCATACTCCCTGAAACTGCGAGAGCAGTTTGGCCGGCTGAAAGGTCGACAAGATCATGGACTGGGAGAAGGAGATGGCTTATTGAGAGACCAGTTTGTTTTGGGGCTGCGTGAAGGACCGGTGCGCCAGGGCATACGGCTCCAGCTTCGACGAGACCCCACTATGTCTTTTGAGGCTCTTCGACAAGAGGCCTTGGCGTTGGAGTCAGATCAGGGAGAGACGACTCGGACACCGGTTCGTGTGGCGGCCAGCAGCGCCACAGTGCCCGCGCCTGTTGAGTCAAGTGAGTGGAAGCAGAAGTTGAGGACAGAATTACTGGAGGATGTTAAGGGACAGATGGCAGAGTTGTCTCGGAATCTTTTGGGTGAGCTTCATCGAGGTCGAGTCGAAGGTGGACCGATGGTGCGAGGAAGATCATATTCAGAGGAGGGGCCAAGACCTGTACGCCGCCCTCCGCGTCCGACGGGCCCCCGGTTTCAGTGGGATCATCAGGGTCGACCCATCTGTATCAATTGTGGAAATCCGGGACACATCAGCCGCCAGTGCGACCGTCGTCGAAGTTCTCAAGGGGGTTTTTAGTTCCACCGGTCACTGTGGGTCAAGTGGCCGGGACCCCTTCAAGAGACCCTTGTTCTGTTCCGGTGATGAGAGACGACTGGGTTGGGCGTTGTCCCACCGTGGAAGTGCAAGTCAATGGAATGAAGATTAATTGTCTGGTCGATACAGGTTCTCAGGTCACATTGTTTTCAGAGAGTCTGGCTCTGTAGTTATTCGCGGATCATCGGCTGCACAGGACGGAAACTTCAAGACTCACATTACGTGGAGCGAATGGATTGGATATCCCTTACACTGGGTACATCGTGGTAGACTTCCTGGTTCGAGGGGTCCTTGTCCACCAGAAGGGTGTTGTCATTGTTCGAGACCACTGTTTGGGTCTCCATCGAGCACTGCTAGGGATGAATGTTGTCCTGGATTGCTGGGAAGAGCTGTTTAAAGACCGACCGGCCCGAACGTCCCCGTTAGCAGTGAGGCAGGACTGGGACCAGATCCTGGCCGATTGCCGAAGAGTTCATGCAGCAAGTCAGGTGCAAGAGCGGGAAGATATCGGTCGAGTCACCTGCCGGTACGCTCTGTCTGTTCCAGCCCGGAGCGAGGCTGTTCTTTGGGTCCGGGTGCCGGCTGGACCCCGTGAGTCCGGTAACTGTGTCCTGGTAGAGCCTCATGAAGATTGTCAACCCATCGAAGTAGCCCATGGGCTAGCGGTCATACGACGAGGGCGAGTTTCAGTGAAGGTGCGAAATGCCCATCCCTACCCAGTACTCCTTCGTCGACACCAACGGCTGGTCCGAGTTTCATCTGTCCGTCCTGTCCAAGTCCAAGAGCAACAAGATGTCTGTTTCAGGCAGGTGAGCCCTGCGGTGGTAGAAGTTGCCGTCCGTCCAGTGGAGGCCAGTACAGGCCCTGTGAGAGGAGGAATGCCGACCCATTTGATGGGGGAATCTTTGAAGGGTGATGACCTGGAGGAAGGACAAGTGTTACAGCTCCAGGAGCTCCTGAAGAGGTGGAAACATGTGTTCTCGACCCATGAGGAAGACTATGGTTGTACAGGAGTGATTAAGCATCAAATACCCACCGGGGAAGCAACACCTAGTCGGGAGCGGTACCGTCCGGTGCCCCCCACTCTGTACACCGAAGTCCGTGCCCTGTTAAAAGGGATGCTAGATGGAGGGATCGTTCGAGAGAGTAGTAGTCCATGGGCAGCCCCGATTGTCCTAGTACAGAAGAAAACGGGAGCCTGGAGATTTTGTGTCGACTACCGCAAGCTCAATAGTGTGACCAAGAAAGATGCATTCCCGTTGCCGCGAATCGAAGATTCACTTACGAGTTTGACTCAAGCAGCATGGTATTCGACCTTGGATTTGGCCAGCGGATACTGGCAAGTACAGATGGATGACCGCGATAGAGAGAAGACTGCCTTCACCACACCGTTCGGGCTATTCGAGTGGGACCGGATGCCGTTCGGGTTGTGCAACGCCCCCGCGACCTTCCAGCGACTTATGCAGCGATGCCTGGGAGGGCAACTAGTTGAATCCACGCTGGTCTATTTGGACGATATAATCGTTTTTTCCCCTGACTTTCAAACTCACCTGCATCACTTAGAGAATGCCTTCCGGGCCATGGAGAAATATGGGCTAAAATTGAGACCAGAAAAATGCCAGTTGTTTCGCAAAGAGGTACAGTTCCTGGGACATCGAGTCAGCGCTGCCGGTATATCCCCTGATCCAGAGAAAGTTGCAGCAGTCCAAGGCTGGGAGCCCCCACGAACAGTGAGACAAGTGCGGTCTTTCCTAGGTTTCGTAGGATATTATCGACGATTTATTAAAGGATTCTCTGGGCTTGCTAAGCCATTGAACCAACTTCTTGCTGGTACTGGACGTTCCCGTGGCAAAGGCTCAACGACAGTGCAATGGGACGCAGCATGTGAAACGGCCTTCCAAAATCTGAAGCAGGAACTTTTGGGGGCCCCTATCCTGGCCTATGCAGACTTCACTCAGCCGTTTCTCCTGTATACCGATGCCAGCAATGCAGGATTGGGGGCGGTATTAGCCCAAGAGCAACAAGGAGTGGAGAAGGTAATCGCTTATGCCAGTCGAAGTTTACATCCTGCAGAGCGGAACGCAGCAAACTACAGTTCCTTCAAGATAGAGTTGCTAGCCATGAAATGGGCCATGGCCGAGAAATTCAAAGACTACCTGTGGGGAGCTAAGGTGACTGTGATCACGGACAACAATCCTCTAGTTCATTTACAGACTGCCAAGTTGGGAGCAGTGGAGCAGCGGTGGGTGGCTCAGCTTGCTAATTATGACTATCAGCTCAAGTATCGACCCGGCAGAGAAAACGCGAATGCTGATGCATTGTCCAGACTCCCAGCCATTCAGAGAAACGGTCAAACGCACCTCGATGCCTCTGGTCAAGAGGATGAATTGTTGGTGGCGGTCGTGGAAGCTCCCGGGACCCAGGGGGACATTCCGTCCAGTTGGGGATGGGACCCCGGACGGTGGAGCAGGTTACAGCAAGGAGACGAAGACCTGTGTCAGGTCGCCTCGCATCTCAGGCGAGGATTCAGGCTGCGAGCTGGGGAAAGGCAGGTTCAGACAGTGGGAGTACAACAGCTCCTGAAACAGTGGAAGAGACTGCGGATCAGAGGAGGGGTAATTTGCCGTTCACTGCGAGATCCAAAAACTCAGGAAACCAGGTATCAAGTGGTGGTTCCAGAGGACCAAGTCCAAGAGCTGTTGAATGCCTATCACACCCATGCTGGCCATCAAGGCCAAGAAAAGACTTTGTCACTGTTGAGGAGGTATTTCTACTGGTCAAGGATGGAGAAGAAAGTTGAAGAGTTTGTTCAGAGTTGTCCACGGTGCACGCTGTTCAAACTCCGGAAGGAACCTCGAGCCCCACTGGTTCCCTTTCGGCCGAAGGCACCTCTGCACATCATAGGGATTGATTTCCTGACTCTAGGGAGACCCGCAGATCGATATCAAAACATCCTGGTAATGACGGATCTGTTTACCAAGTACGCTTGGGCCGTCCCCACGGTAGACCAGACGGCAGTGACTACGGCCAATGCCCTTTGGAGAACGGTAATACAGCCGTTCGGCTGTCCAGAGACCCTCCATTCGGACCAAGGTCCAAACTTCGAGTCCCGAGTCATACAGGAGCTGAGCCAGCTCTATGGTTGTCGAAAGACACACACAACTTCGTATCATCCCCAAGGTAACGGGGGATGCGAAAGATTCAATCAGACCCTGTTAGGGCTGTTGGGAACGTTGGAGAGTGAGCAGCAGTGTCAGTGGGCCGAGAGCCTCCCTACGTTACTACAAGCCTATAATAATAGCGTGCACAGCATCACCGGGTATGCCCCTTCTTACCTCATGTTTGGGCGTCATCTACGTCTACCTGTAGACTTGCTTCTGGGCACCGAGGCCACCGAAGGAGAGTACAACACAACGGACTGGGTAAATCGACACCATCAACAACTACTAAATGCCTACAAGCGAGTTTCAGACCATTTGAGTGCTGCAGCAGCTAAGAACAAGCGACTGTATGATCGAACTGCCAGAGAAGCCCCTTTACTGCCTGGAGAGCGAGTGCTGGTAAGGGACAACCGACGTCCAGGGAAAGGAAAGCTCCATGATCGTTGGGAATCGACACCATATGTGGTGGAGCACCGGCAGGGGCCTGATGCTCCAGTCTATTCGGTACGGCCTGAGGGAAAACCGGGACCTATACGAGTGCTTCATCGAAATTTGCTCCGTCCATGTCCGAACTATCCACAGCCAGCGGCTGAAATACAAAGTGCGCCGCTTGCTCCCAATGTGCCCATGGTAGGGTGGGCAATAGTCCCAGGGAACCCCGAAGCGGAGGCCCGAGCGGCTTCACCCACGCTACCCCGACGGTCCCAGCGGGACAACCAAGGACAGCCGCCTGAGAGATATGGCGAATGGCATTAGAGAAGACCGGTTCCAGGGACTAGAACCGATTGGCAAGGGGGGATGTCACGGGTGACAAATTGCTGGGAAAAGCGGAACCTTTCTTTTCTCTTTCTATGTCCCCGAGGGGAGTTATTTTGGTGTAACACCTCACTCCGGTTCCGGGTGTAGCGGAGATATTGCGCAAACTAATTACAGCTGATGCACGACAGGTGTGAGGGAGAGAGAGGAGCGGTGTTTGTACAGGCTTTCCGTTTCACAAGAGGAGGATAAAAGAGCCATTCAGAGTCGAGTTAGGTGGAAAAAGGTTGGAACTGGTAGGTGAAAAAGGTTGGAACTGGTAAGGCGGAGGTTGGAACTGGTAAAGGTCAATCGGTGTTCAGTTGATCAGTTGTTTGGCTGGGTCTCAGTCGTTGTGTTTTGGGGTAGAAGATCTCCGGTTCGGACGCTTACATTGGACGCTGTCATCCTGGAAATTCGTGTAAGTGAGGAACTGCCATTTGAGTCTGTCGTTTGGAGCTGCTTGTGGAAAATTACTGGATTGAATTGTTGCTTGGATCTGCGCTGGAAGAGGAAAAGAGAAAGATAAGTGAACTAAATTACATCGTTGAATCAAATGTAAAGCTTGAAACAAAGACTGTGAATGTGAAACTTACTATTGAGGAGGACATCTGTTTCAGATGCGCTGGAGAGAATGGAGAGTTGAATATTCCCATTGAAATGCATGGACGAAGCGAGTTTTCTGATCAGCCCTACTGTGTGTGAGTGATTTGCAGTTGTTTGCCTTACCTGATGCACGCTGAATTAATGCTGTGGATTTGTAGTGGACACGAGTGCTGTGTGCTAAGCTGAGAAGAGTCTCCCAACGCCTGCTTTCATTCTTGTGAAATGATCTACTTGTCCTCATCCAAAATTTAGAACGATGCAACTGAACTGGTGAAGTAATGCTTTGTATTATCCTCTCTTCCACTGAGTATTGTTGTGAAGTAATCCCTTATTGAAGGCTCCTGTTAACCCTCTCTCTCTCTGAAATTACAAGTCTCGTGAAAGAACCGTATGGCTGTGGAAAAGTCTGAACCGTTATACTTAGTGATGGAGCCCTGAAGATGTATAACATCGCTGATAAAGTCGCAATTTCCTTTTTATGTCTTGACGAGAGAAACTGCTGTTGAGAGAAGA
This sequence comes from Leuciscus idus, assembly GCA_021554675.1. NCBI lineage: Eukaryota > Metazoa > Chordata > Actinopteri > Cypriniformes > Leuciscidae > Leuciscus > Leuciscus idus. Next base: position 750,934 of record CM038622.1, on the reverse strand, counting down.
AACCTCACCTGTTACCTACCGCCTGAGTCCTGCAGATGTGCAGCAACGCTGTGAAGTGAGTTTTAAAGTCACAATTTCCCTTTTATGTCCTGCCGAGAGAATCTGCTGATAAGAGAAGAAACCTTACCTGTTACCTACCGCCTGAGTCCTGCAGATGTGCAGCAACGCTGTGAAGTGAGTTTTAAAGTCACAATTCCCCTCTCACGTCCTGTTAAGAGAATCTGCTGTTAAGAGAAGAAACCTTACCGGTTACCTACCGCCTGAGTCCTGCAGATGTGCAGCAACGCTGTGAAGTGAGTTTTAAAGTCACAATTTCCCTTTTATGTCCTGACGAGAGAATCTGCTGATAAGAGAAGAAACCTTACCTGTTACCTACCGCCTGAGTCCTGCAGATGTGCAGCAACGCTGTGAAGTGAGTTTTAAAGTCACAATTCCCCTCTCACGTCCTGTTAAGAGAATCTGCTGTTAAGAGAAGAAACCTTACCTGTTACCTACCGCCTGAGTCCTGCAGATGTGCAGCAACGCTGTGAAGTGAGTTTTAAAGTCACAATTCCCCTCTCACGTCCTGTTAAGAGAATCTGCTGTTGAAGAAGTAAACATTACTTGTTACTTATCGTTTGAGTCTTGCAGACGTGCAGCAACGCCGTGGAGTAAGCCTTCCTAGCCACTATCGTTCCATTGTGCCCCGAAGACAGTGGAAAATCGTTTCAGCGGCTACTCCGGTCCAATAGCTCGAGAAGACAGGAGTTGCTCATTCTTTCTTCAAGTTGATTATTATTCAATAAAGATTGTTACCTTTGAACCAAATTACCTGCTTCCTCTTTTGTCCATCTGTTGCGTGCCTGTGGTGTTGGCTCCTCACGGTGGTGTCTGGAGTCAGGGGCGGCTGGTCATCCGAGTCCGCCCCGGCCTGCACCGGTGACACTTTCATCACCAGCAGGGTGGATTATTGTAATGGACTCCTCACTGGCCTTCCCAAAAAGACCATAAGACAGTTGCAGCTCATACAGAACGCTGCCGCCAGGATTCTGAGCAGAACCAGAAAATATGAACATATCACACCAGTCCTCAGGGCCCGTATTCATAAAGATTCTAAGAATCCTCTAAGAAAACTCTTAATTTAGCTTAAAAACTTTTACGTAGGAGTCATAGCTTAAGAGCAATTCAGGACCGATCTGAGAGCAACTCTGAGTAAGGAAAAGACAAAAACATTCATCTTAGTAAGGAGGCGGGGTTGACCCCGTTGCTATGTATGACACAATCTTTTGAAGACTGTGATTGGTTGGTTGTCCAAGAAGGGAAAAAAAAGTGATTTTAAGTATAGGGTCTATTCTAAGCCTTCACTTTGAAATTACATGCGTAATTTTTCCTATTTGACCGTTCTCACACACACACACACACATTATATATGTGTACATACATCCTTTTTATTTTTATTTACCATGCTGTTAATTTCCTATAAGGTATTTGATTGGCTTAGAATGATAAAAATTGTTCCACTCTTTCCAATTACACTGATTGCTGGCATGCCTATTTAAGTGGTGGTTTGAATGTTGGTTTTAATGTATCAAACATGGAATTTTCCCAGTTGCCAAATATCGTAATGTAGTGATTACTTTCATTTCTGGCGCTATGGCATTTCTGCGCTGTTTCGGAGATGTTAGCGTGTCTCTAATAAGATCAGTCACAAACATGATCCCTGCACAATCTAATCTATAGCGTCTTATTAACTCACTGTTATCCATTGTCTGCAACACATTTCTTCTCCCTCTTCGTCTTTCTGCCATTTTCTCCTCTGCTAAAGAAACTCTTAAGCCTCTTAAAAGTCCTCGTCCGTGCTCCTAACAATTTTGACCTTAAGACCTCTTTTAAGGGTTAAGATACTTTCTGAATTACTTTTTTCTTTACTAGGATTTTTTCTTTAATTTTAAGAGTAAACGCACACATTTCTAAGAATTTTCTTAGAATTTTGTCACTAGGAGCTACTCTTTGCATTAAGATTCTTTATGAATACGGGCCCAGGTCTTTACACTGGCTCCCAGTTAGATTTAGGATTGATTTTAAAGTATTATTACTGGTATATAAATCATTCAATGGCCTAGGACCTCAATACATTGCAGATATGCTCACTGAATATAAACCCAACAGATCACTCAGATCATTAGGATCATATCAGCTAGAAATACCAAGGGTTCACTCTAAGCATGGCGAGTCTGCTTTTAGCTATTATGCTGGAACCAGCTTCCAGAAGAGATCAGGGCCCGTATCCCTAAAGAATTTTTGTGCAAAAAGTGGCTCCTAGCGGCCAAATTCTACGAAAATTCTCAGAGTCATGACGTTTTCTTAGAATTTCCCCTAAAAGTGACACGAAAATCCCAGTTAATATAAAAGCTATTCCTCAAGATTCCTAGCGCTTAAAAGGGCTCCTAAGGCGAGATCTGCTAAGAGCAGGGAAGAGGACTTTTAGTGGCTTAGGAGTTCCCCTAAGCAGCTGCACAAAATGGCCAACAGAGGAGGCAGGAGAGATGTCCTGCAAACACTGGATGACAGGGAATTATTGAGACGCTACAGATTGGATCGTGCAGGAATCGTGTTTGTGGTGGATCTCCTTAGAGATGCAATTACTTCACCAACTCGACGCCACAACGCTATTACACCGGAGAAGAAAGTAATCACAACCCTGAGGTATTTGGCAACAGGGAAAATGCAACAATGCAGCAGTGATGACTTGGGTCTGTCCCAATCCTCCGTCAGCAGAGTCATCACCCAAACACTGACAGCTTTGTCACAACCTAACCTATTAATATGAGCAAATAAGACATGAATCATTATTTGAACAGGGTGTAATGAGCTTAAGTTTTCACATATTTTAGATTCTAATGTTAGGCTATAACCCCTACAGCTTACTATTCATTTTCCAGATATTTTCTTGAATGTGAAATATTATTTACAATTACAGTCTGCATAAGATTAGAGTGTATAATTATGTTTATTGATTTGAGGGTACATCCTTTGCTCATTATCACCAAAAGTTAATTTTCATCAAACTTGTAGGATCAACCAATCACGGCTTTTGAAATGATGACTCATACCTAGCAACGGGGTCAACCACACCTCCTCACTAAGATAGGATTTTCCATCCATTCCTTGCTCAGAGTTCACTGAAAATGTTCTGGAATCACTTCTAAGCTAAAACTCCTGGCAAGGAATTTTTAGGTTAAGTTAGGAGCTCTCTGAGAGGATTCTCAGAATCTTTAGGGATACGGGCCCAGATGTGCTCCTACAGTGGTCACATTCAAATCCAGACTCAAAACACTTCTGTTTAGCTATGCATTTACTGAATGAGCACTGTGCAGCTGTTCTTCCGACTGTTTGTTTTGCTTTCAAAAGCAGGGCATTTAGCCTGAAACTGTAAATGCCCACTCAGAAGGTGTAAAAGAAAGTGATAATGTGAAAGTGACGTGTATTAATGTGGGTTTGAAAGTAGTTAAATGACGATATTAAAGTTTTCGTCTGAGAAAGAATGTGAACGCAGTGCTAAAGTGCTAAAGAAAGTGAAAAGAACGTGTGAGTAAATGAGGGAGAAAAGAAAGTTAAAGGAAAGTTGATAGATGGAAGTCGTAAGAAGATTGAAGGTTAAAAGAAGGTTGAAAGATTTAAGTCTTAAGGGAATCCTTTTGAAGGAAAGATCTATAATAATATTTTTTTTTAAGTAGTGTTTTTTATTTTATTTTTCTAAACTGTTTTAATTATTCTTAATTATTTTTATTATTTTTATTTCTTCTATGTAAAGCACTTTGAACTGCCATTGTGTATGAAATGTGCTATATAAATAAACTTGCCTTGCCTTGCCTAACTACTATGGTATACAACAGTTCTATTCTTAACCTACAAACATAAAACTTTCCTAAATGTCGAAGTGATTCTTATGCTTATCACTCTAAAAAATAATTCAGTGGCTTAGTAAATATCACAGTAATAATTAACTTTATTAACTTAATAAAATCTCTGAATATCATTTACTTGATAGTTTGAGTTGAACGGAATAATTGACTAAAACTCCAACAATTAATTTAGTCTGAAATTTACAGTTATATCTAAGTTTGAAGTTTTTCACAAAAATAATTTAGTATTTACTAGTATTTACTATAATTTAGTATGAACTATAATTTAGTATTTACTAGTATTTATAATTTAGTATTATACACTTAGCTAATATATTTGTGAAATTTCCATCACAATATTTGAGAATGATTGATTGATTGATTGATTGATTGATTGATTGATTGATTGATTATGTTTATTTCATTCATGGATATTTTCCAACAAAACTTACTTCATCATCCTCATATATATAATTTATAAAACCATGATGAAAAGGAGGCAGGGTGAAGAATATCTTATATTTCCTGCCCCCTCAATGGATAATTAAACTGATCTGTTTCAAGAACCACAAATATTACTTAAATAAAATCAATATTATTAATATTTAACACGCATAAGAAATTGATTAAGTTTACTCTATTAAAATAATGCACCCCTCCCCCACCCTCTGACGTGACGACAGCTCAACGGTTGAGTGAGCGCGCGCTGTTTGAACTCTCTCACTCTCTCCAGTCCAGCACAGTTCTCAGAGTCCTCTTCTCTTCTCAGCGGCGCAGAATTGGTGCATTTCCTCTGTGAAATTCAGGTGTGTGTATGTTTTATTTTATCTGTATAATCATTAATGTGCTTTAAATCATTTTATTTAATGCGAAAGAACATACAGAGACGCAATGTTACTCACCTTAAACGAGTTAAACGAGTGTCGACTCGCGCCTGTCTTTTCGCATGATTGTAACGCCTTGCATAAAAAACACACGACTATATTCCTAAAGATAATGAATATAACTAATTTGGATGATAAACTGTCCTCAGAACTGTGCACTGTGTGTTTATTGGCAGGTGATTGAGTCATTCGCGTCGCAGCATCTTTCGGCCGTGAGTGACGCAGGACGGCGGTGTAAAGTTAGAGGTTCCCCCGCAGAGGCGAGTCCATCTCCGGGATGGGAACCAGCGCTGATCCGGTGGATACTGGATAACAGACCGGTTGATTACACTTGAATTACTTGAATGTTTAGGCCTAAATGTTTAATTTTTACTTTGAAAATGTTTCTTACATGAGTTTAAATGTAGGCAATATTGTATACGTGTTAAAAATAGTATAAAATATGCTGTATTGCTGTAGGCTACTCATCGACAATAAAGGCCTATGTCATGTAGTTATACCGGTGGTTGTATGGAATATTTTTTACAAAGGTTTAGAGGAAATAAAAAAAAGTTATTATTACTGGCATATAAACACAGTTAATATTACTCATAAATATTTGTTTTAAATGTTTCCCCCCCAATTATTTCTACTCAAGTTTAAATGCAGTTACTCAGATCTATTTAATTAGTTTTACTTACATTTACTCAGTTAATACAGTGTATGTAATTAATTTCACTGCTTAAAAATCTAATCAATATTCTAAGTGTAAAAATGTTTCACCAAAAACATTTAGTAAATCATATTAAAAGTTTTTAGAGTGCATCACCACCAGAGTTCATGTCACATATTCCAGCCAATTTTCAACATTTTAATCACTGTTCTAGAAACATATTTGACTCAACTTTGTTAATTTGCAATAATATGTTATGATTTGTTCACAAACAACAGGCCCAGACAGTTCACAATTAATGTAAATACACGGTCTTACAATGTCATTGCTTTATAACTGCTCTTTCAAATCATGTAGGAAAATGAACAGTCCTCATAAAGGTCAGTAATATTCATCATCGGTCCTCATAAAGGTCAATGTTTTAAACAGATAAACAAATGACACAAAATGTGTATAAATTCTATATGACTTTAATTTGAATAGCATATGATTCAATATAAGAACTTTAAATGATTTATATATGAATATCAGTTATTTTCTACTAATACCATACACATTTGCATACTTTTGTCATGTAAATCTCATATAAGACTTTTTACAATATTCATATATAAAGCAAAAATCCCCTACAAGTTGTATGTGTGCTATTTTATGGAAGTAGAATAATGTCAAATGTTTTTGAAATAAAAAGCCTGTTGAATTGCACTACTTGAAAAAAAAATAGGCATTGCATTAACCATGCTTGCATTTTAATGCATTGTATTTTTAGTGCTTACATTTTTATGGGCTGAAATCCAACATGGTTGAATATTTAAGCTGTGAATATTTCAATTAAAAACATTTCAAACACCTTTTCATTATTAAAAATTCAATAATCCATATTCACCTTTCATATTTCACTTCCAAAATATTCAAACTGTTTAAAAATACAACCAATAATATTCAACAGGCAATTTTCGGGCCATTTTATTTCGCTTTGCAAATTCGCTTCCACAAATTCAGTGGTTCAAATTCGACAGTAAATTCAACATTGACGTCCAGGAACTGCAGGAAAAGCAGTAGATTGCCGAGCATACTCTCCATCTGCTGTTAGTCGACCTCACCATCAGATGGTGCAAAAGCGCGTGTTGAAGACCAGCAACAGTTAGAACAAGTCATTCATTCATAAAACTCATTTACAGCAAGTGTATTTGTGATTATTATGAAGGTGGTTTTATGTTAAATTCAGTGTCTTCACGGTTACTTTTCCTGTGTAGCCTACATGCATCTTTCTCTACCGTGAACGAGATTATAATGTTATTCCCCGATGCGGATATACAGATCCAATGTTACATTTTTGAGGTTGACATATATTTCTCTTGGTTGTTTAGTTGCCTTAACTTTATATTGTGGCGATGTGCTGCATGCAGGCTATTAGGGTTTCCCTCAATACTTCAGGATTCCCCTGCTGGACATATACAACGCTTAACGTAGCTTAATGGACTACAGTGATGTAAAAGACCAAACTCGCAGGCAAGCAGATGGACTCAGAATAACGCGCAAAGCTTAATGCTGAGCGTTTCCCAGTGATAGACTGGCATAAAGATGGCTTGATGTTGGACATTTGCACATTTAGGGACCGTCTCTAAAGTGTATACGACTTTGGTATACACGTTTCTAACTCCGATAGCATTTGAATAGAACGACTTACAGTCATAAAACCAACTGTAAAGTGTTCATGTAGTGTCAGGCATAATGCGCACCCTTTGGATTTTTTATATTTATTCAAATAAATTTAAGTTTGCTATTGAAGTTAGAAACGTGTATGCCAATGTTGTATGCAACTTTAGAGAGGGTCCCTAAATGTGCGAATGTCCAATGTCAAGCCAATTTTACATTTAGTCATTTAGCAGACGCTTTTATCCAAAGCGATTTACAGTTAAACTAACAATAGGACAACAATATGCAAGTGCTGTGACAGTTTAAGCTAATGCAATACACGTATGCATACTATATATATTGTAACAATAACGACTCGGGGTAAATGTGAATTAGCTCAAGAATATAGGGAATTTTGGAAATATTAATAATTATGACTCATGGTCATAATTCATAAGTCGCATGTACATTTATTTTATCAATTATCGAGATTACCTTGTTCTGTAACTGTCTGATCATTACAGTTAAGAAGGGGGTATCCCTTTTCAAACTCCAAGAAAGTTTTATCTTCTGGCCACGAATATCAAACTTTCTGAGTTTATGAATTAAAACTACTCGAGGTAGTCAATATCGAGCTTGTAGCTTAGATCTTTTTAGTTTCATTGACTTTTATAAGGTGGGTTTTCAAACACAGAGACAATTAAAAGTATAAATGGGTTTATTAATAAAATGGCACACACTAGAGATTATATAAACTACAAATATAAACGTACGTAAAAATGCAAACAAACAAACAAACATTTAACCGAAACACAACATAAAACATAGCGTGATCAGAATGAAATGAAATGAAAGAAAGAAAGATATAGAGAGAAGATAGAGGGTAACTTAGTTCACAGACCTAAGACCTGGACACCTGAAATCAGCGTTTAGAGAGAGTTACGTTACGTGCAAGATTCTGTGCTCTTTCAGTGTGGTGCTGAAGAGGGGGCGCGCGTGCGCGTGTCCGGCTGGTTTGCGTCTGGCTTCGTCTTCTGGGTCGTTTCGCAAGACGATGTAAAGGCTCACTTGAATTTAACGTTACCGAGAAAGTTCAGATTCATCTCCCGGGCAGGGAGAGGTTTAAAGTCTTTGTTGCAAGGGACGCAGCTACGACTCGAACATGTGCTCGCTCGATAGAGAAGACCAGAGCCTCCTCCAGATGTTCCTTTGGAGAAGCGCTGCGCCGAGGAAGAGAGTTAAGAGAGTTGGATGAGAGAGAGTTGAGAGAGAGAGAGGAAACTGAAGGTTTGGACTTTTATCAGTGTCCCATGTGCCGTCCCCTCCTTCGTGTAGGACGAATCAGCTGTCGAGATTTTCTTAGGCGGGAAGATCCCTTTGTTCGTTTGGAACGGTCTCCTGGCTCGAGTTACAGTGACGATTGACTTAAGCCTTTCGGTTCCAGAAATATGAAATGTGTAAACAATGTATATTACTGCATTCTGCTATTGGAATTCGATTCTGTTAGATTAAGAGAATTACAAAGACATCAAACGCATCACATGAAGGTTGTAGCAATGCGAAGTTACAGTGAAATATGCAGAATTATAGGCATTAGCAGTTCTATTAATGTTACAAATAGGACATATGCTTTCCTATGGTTTACACACACCTCTTAACACACAAATATATATATTTATTACATTTAAGAGTGACTTTATGGGTAAAAGTCCTTTTCTGTAGGGGCTTTCTGTTTCAAAGTCCAGAGTGTGTTTGTGTGTGTGTGTGTGTGTGTGTGTTGGAATGTTGCGCCCCTGTTATCTCATGCATAGGGCTGGATGAGCTTGGTGGTCAAATTTTATGACCTGCCAATGAGCTCGGGTTACGGGATGCGATTCTACTGGGAGAACATTCTTCAAAAATACATTTCAGATCCAAACACTCGAAGATCATAACTATATGATCAAAACAACATTAATCACACATGCATACAGGAGGTTCAGATACAAGTCTGAGTTACATACATTAAAGGATGTTGGTGTGTGTGTGTGTGTGTTTATGTGTGTGTGTGTGTGTATCTGGAATGTCACGAGTCTATAAAAGTCACGGGGAGTCCATGCTGAAATGGGGGGTTTTTTAGAGGGGATTCTCCAAAACAGGGTTCCCTTATGTGACTCAAATGTCCCTCGGGGGAGCCACAAAGATGCAATTTTGACCGTTCAAGGAGACTTGGAGGCGCCATGAACAAACTCGTTGTCTAAGGAGACAACGAAGGATGTGTTTGGAGATCAGGATTTACTAATTTGAACAGCATGTGACCGCATGTCATAGTCATTGTCGTTACAATATATATATATATATATATATATATATATATATATATGTGTGTGTGTGTGTGTTGATTTTATGCCAGTATATCACGAAACGCTCAGCATGAAACTTTGCGCGTTAAGTTCATATTCTGAGTCCATCTTCTTGCCTGTAGCCTATATAATAGCCTACAGCCTACTTCCCTAATAAGGTGCAAGATTGGTCTTTCATATCACTATCAACGGAAGGGAAATCCTTGAGTATTGAGGTATTGAGGGAAACCGATTATAATCCTGTTCATGGTAGAGAAAGCTGATGACATGTAGAATACACAGGGAAAGTAACAATGAAGTTATTGAATGAAACATAAACACAGCTTTTGTGTGTTTATCATCTTTTCCGCATATACTGACACAGATAATCATTTTCATTTTATGAATGAATGTCTTCGTCAGCAACAAGCGCTTTTGCACCCCCTGCTGGTGAGGTCGACTAACAGCAGATGGAGAGTATGCTCGGCAATCTACTGCTTTTCCTGCAGTTCCTGGACGTCAATGTTGAATTTACTGTCGAATTTGAACCACTGAATTTGTGGAAGCGAATTTGCAAAGCGAAATAAAATGGACCGAAAATTGCCTGTTGAATATTATTGGTTGTATTTTTAAACAGTTTGAATATTTTGGAAGTGAAATATGAAAGGTGAATATGGATTATTGAATTTTTAATAATGAAAAGGTGTTTGAAATGTTTTTAATTGAAATATTCACAGCTTAAATATTCAACCATGTTGAATTTCAGCCCATAAAAATGTAAGCACTAAAAATACAATGCATTAAAATGCAAGCATGGTTAATGCAATGCCTATTTTTTTTCAAGTAGCGCAATTCAACAGGCTTTTTATTTCAAAAACATTTGACATTATTCTACTTCCATACTATTTAGTATGAAATGGGCCATAATCGGTCTGATTTTGTATAGGACATATATTGGGCTTACATGAAACACAGAAGGTAATTCTGGCCGATTTAAGTAAGGAAGATATATGGTTGCTCCATATATATGAAGCATGCAGATTTTTTTCATATGGGTCTTTTATTGTATATGACACTGTAAACAGCCCAATAACACTTTTCTTTAAACTAAAGGATTAATTTATGTCCCGTTGACCGGTCCATTGCATTACGAATAAAAGCAGAATCAATAAAGTCCAAAAATGTGATGTGAAGTCCGGTTTGAGTGTGTGCACTGTTTGAACGAGTGTTCTCACTGATAGACTACGCTTGTGTGATTCGCGGAGTTTTGACGAGTTTTATAGTCTTGATATTGTTTCTTATTCAAAAGTGGTGACGCCCCCTCACCCCCACCCCACAAAAAAAAAAATCAGCACCCCAACCTATAACCTCTTCCCGCGCCCCTGATATAATAAACAAAAATAACGAATAAAGAAGGCATCACTACTAATTACCATAGTTCATGTTTTTCACAGTCAATAATTCATACTGTAACATTTGTTTATTCGTTGTGTCAAGTTGCAGTTTGTTTGAAATAACAAACCTGTTCACCCGAAGGAAAACTCGAAGTGCTATTAGAACATCCTGTCATAGCTTTTTGGTACATAACGGCTACCGTAGATGCAACACGCATTTGAAAAAGTGAGGCGCTGAAGAGCACTATTTTTTGGAATGCAAAATACATTATCACCACTAGATGGGAGAAATTCCTACACAATGTCCCTTTAATAATTATTTTTATTGAACCTTAATTAGTAGATAATTAATAGTAGTTCTTCAGAATTCATTAGTTATTGATTAACTAACTGTTACTTAACACAATCATAAAATTATATTACATACGGATTAGTTAACACATCTTCCTTAGTAGTTATTAGTAGTGACTTAAGTGTTAATGAAGAATTACCTATTAGTTCTTCAGTAATTCCTTATTAGTTATGCAGTAAGAAACAGTATACTAAAGTGTTACCATCTTCTTTTATCCCTTCTGTGACCATGTGACTAAAACCCAAATGTGAGACATTCAAACTGACCAATCAGATAATTACAACTTCCCCCACCATACTAAAGGTGTGACAATTCATCGACCCCGAAGTACACACGTCTTGTCCTACAGGCCTTGATCACTATCAGCCCCTCTGTGCCTTTAGGAACTCCAAATGGTCCTTGTGGTGGAAAGAGGGGGTGGAAAACAGTAAAGCAAATGTCTTGGTTCATTTCAAATATCTTGGATTATTTTCATTTTTTTAATTTATTTTTTATTGGAGAAATATAAAGAGTACAGATAAGCTTAACAAAATTTAAATCTGAAGATCCTCTGTCTTGTCCTTATGCATACAAAATCGAACAGGATATTATAGTTCATTCTGCAGTTGTTAATTATATATATTTATTCATACATTTGTACACACACGCATCTACATATTCACTAACATGCCTATACATGTATGGAGCTAAAATAGAGCACTATACGCTCTAAAATCTTTGCCTTAGGCTATGCAATTTAAATGGAGGAAATAGGCTCAGCCAGCTACCCATCGAGTTGTGTATGTCATCATCTTACCCAAACATTGGAGTGTCCGTGCTCAACTAAGGCAGAGGCAGCATCTATGCCGGTGAACCGAACAATGGTGTAATGATTCAGTTCGACTCCCAAGACAAGACGATGCTCACCCGACTGGCCAATAGGAACGTGGCCCCGCCCATGACACAATTTTCACAGTGAAAGCAAAATCCTGACACGAGAGCAAGAAATTGCATCGAGAGCAGAGAAAAGCGTTTTGAGAGAAACACTTTTTTTTTTTTTTGAGAAAATGTTTTCGCACTGATAGCAAAAAATATATATTTGAGAGTTTTTTTCAAGTATTTTGAGAGAGAGTTTTTTTCTCAGAAATAATTTTAAAAATTTCAAATTTATATTTTTTTATGTTCTATGAGAAAATACTTTCAAAACTTTTTTTAGTCTCAAATATTATTATTTTTTGCTATTGGTATGAAAACTTTTTCTCATTTATTTTCTCGCATGTAATAAAGACATAATTGTAGCTCCATATACATGTACATGCCACCAACGAGCAAACATATGCATATATTCCAACATACAGAAACTCTTTAAACAAAACTACTAGAACAACCCACCCACCCCTCTTCCCCATCCGCCTGATAGGCACTGCATGGAGAGGAGTACTTAAACAAATAAACAAATAAAAGATAAACAGCGACCAACATTGGAGTGGTCTTAGGTCCAACTCAAATTGAGTCAACATCTCTTTCCTCCAAGTCTCCTCCACCTAAACACCTTATGAAGGGTTCCCAAATTTTAGCAAACTGTTGTCTTTTATTCCTTAGATGGAGCCGTATACGTTCCAGATGAAGAGTATCTGTGAGTTCGTCAAGCCAAAGCTGGAAAGAAGGTGGCAATTTGCTTTTCCAGAAAGTTAAAATAAGCTTTTTGGCTGTTAAAAGCCTGTAGGAAAGAAATTGTTGTTGAGACTTGGACAAACAGAGCTCATGTCTTGAAACCCCAAACACAATTAAAAACTCATTTGGTTCAATATATTGATTCATGATTTCAGAGATGACATTGAAAATCTTGCAACCAAAAGTTTTGAAGACTGGGACATAATGCATAACTGTGAAGCAGGGTCGCATCCGCCGTCCTGCATCTGTCACACTTTGGAGAGACACCTGGAAATATTCTGGATAATTTAGTTTTAGAATAGTGTAGTTGTAATGCTGAGGCTGAGGCAGAGGGATCCATTTGCAAGACTTTATTAACACGGGTAGGAAATACAGGTAGGCAGACATACACTGAGAACAGCAGTAAACAAAGGGACAATCCAATACTCAAGGTCAGACACAGGCAGAGGTCGGGGCAGGCAGCGAAGTATCACAGAGTCCAGAGTACAGGCAAAGATCAAGGTTAAGGAATACACGGCAGTGGGAGAGTATGCTTGGAAATGTCCGCAGAGCAAAACAAGACTTCGCACAGAACAGCGGAAGACACAGTCCAGATAAAGGGGAAGATGATGATGATCAGGTGACAGTGATAATGGTGATCAGAGAAACTAGGCAGGGATGGAAGGTGATAATGACGGAGGGAGTGCTGGGAGATGTAGTACTAATATTCAGGGGAGAGAGAGCGAATGAAACCAGAGGGTGGCGTAAGTGAGCGTTCTGTGACAGAGCCCCCCCCCTGCGAGCGGCTCCGGAAGCGAGGGTCTGACCCGCGACGGGGTCTACCACGGGGTCTTGGTGCAGGCCTGTCAGGATGGTCACGATGGAAAGTTGTGAGTAACGTGGGATCTAGAATATCTTGAGTTCTGACCCAAGAGCGTTCCTCAGGACCGTATCCCTCCCAGTCAATGAGATATTGTAATAACCCGCCGCGGCGTCTGGAGTCCAGCACCTCTCGCACCCGGTAAGCCTCTGCACCGCCGACCTCAATAGGGGGAGCCTGTACGGGAGCGATCTCCTCCTGGACCACCTCTCTCCTGGGAGCCGTAGCGGGTCTAAAAAGAGAGACATGAAAAGTGGGTGAGATGCGGTAATGAACAGGAAGATCCAAACGGAACGAGACAGGAGTGATCTGACGGAGTATCTTGAAGGGACCAACGAATCGGGGGGAAAGTTTCTTGCTGGGGAGTTTTAGGCGGAGGTCTCGAGTGGACAACCACACCCATTGACCAGGTCTGTATTGAGGCCCGGCACGCCTCCTTTGATCTGCGTGCTGCTGGTAGTGACGAATGGCCCGTCGTAAGTGAACGTGAGCTGAGTCCCAGGTAGCCTCACTTCGCTGTAACCAAGAATCCACTGTGGGGAGATTGGAAGGCTCTCCTGCCCATGGTAATAGGGGAGGTTGAAATCCTAAAACACATTGGAACGGGGTTAGACCAGTGGCAGGTTTTACCAAAGAATTCTGCGCATATTCCGCCCAGACCAAGAAGCGACTCCAGTCATGCTGATTCTGGTGACAATAGGCACGAAGAAAACGAAGGAGATCCTGATTGAGTCTCTCTACCTGCCCATTGGACTGGGGATGATAGCCAGAGGTGAGACTCACATTAATGTGCAACTTAGAGCAAAGTTCCCTCCAGACTCGAGATGTAAACTGAGGTCCGCGGTCAGAGACAATATCCTCAGGGAGCCCAAAGAGGCGGAACACATGATTCAGGAGAGCTTCAGCAGTTTGTAGAGCAGTGGGCAGCCCAGCCAGAGGAATGAAACGGCAGGATTTAGAAAACCGGTCTACTACAGAGAGTATGGTGGTGAAGCCCTGAGAGGGTGGTAAATCAGTAATAAAATCCACTGCAACATGTGACCAGGGACGTTGAGGAACTGGTAAAGGTTGTAGAAGACCGGCAGGTTTTTGATGAGAGGACTTAATAGTGTTGCATGTGATACATTGGTGGATGAAAGTTACGATGTCAGATTGTAGAGACGGCCACCAGAATCTGTTGGAAACTAGCTGATGAGTTGCAGTGATTCCCGGATGTCCTGCGCTGGGGGTGCAGTGAACCCATTGTAGGACACGGTGACGGAGATTGGGAGGAACAAAGAGGCGGTCCGCGGGGCATTCAGGCGGAGCAGGATGTTCCTGTTGTGAAGCAGTGATTTCGGTGATTATATCCCACTGTACGGGTGCAACAATGAGTGAGGATGGTAAAATAGATTCTGGTCTGGAGAGCTCGTTAGGACTGTCGTACTGACGAGACAAAGCATCTGCCTTCCCGTTCTTGGATCCTGGTCTGTAAGTGATCTTGAAGTTAAATCTGGAGAAGAACAGAGACCAACGCGCCTGACGGGCATTCAGACGCTTAGCAGAACGTATGTACTCCAGATTTTTGTGGTCAGTGAGTACAATGAAAGGTTGGCGCGCGCCCTCCAGCCAGTGCCTCCACTCCTCAAAAGCTGCCTTCATAGCCAGAAGCTCACGGTCACCCACATCATAATTTCGCTCAGCCGAATTGAGTTTGCGGGAAAAGAACGCGCAAGGAAACATCTTGGCCGGACTTCCGTGACGTTGAGAGAGAATGGCACCCACTCCTGTGTTTGAAGCATCCACTTCAACGATAAACTCCCTCTCCGGATCAGGGTGATGCAGAATGGGCGCTGTGGTGAAACTCGCCTTAAGCCGCTCAAAGGCCGTAGTGCACTCAGGAGACCACCGGAATTGCCTTCCCCCCCCCCGGAGAAGGGATGTGAGAGGGACCACAATCACACTGAAATTACGAATAAATCTGCGATAGAAATTCGCAAATCCCAGAAAGCGCTGTAATTCCTTAATAGATGTGGGTTGGGGCCAGTTCAGCACGGCTTGTACTTTGCTGTCATCCATGAAAACTCCATCTGCGTTGATAATGTAGCCCAGGAAAGCGATTCGGGTCTGGTGAAATTCGCACTTCTGAATCTTGGCATAGAGTTGGTTGTCAATTAAGCGCTGAAGGACAGCTCGAACATCCCTGATGTGTGCCTCTAGAGTCTCAGAATAAATCAGGATATCATCAATGTAGACAATAACTGTATGGTTAAGCATGTCTCGGAAGATCTCATTGACGAATGCCTGGAATACGGAAGGACTATTGGACAGTCCGAACGGCATAACCCGGTACTCATAGTGACCGGAAGTTGTGGAGAAAGCTGTCTTCCACTCGTCCCCCTCACGAATACGGACGAGGTTGTATGCATTCCGTAAATCCAGCTTCGTAAAGTACCGGGCTGTGCGAAGCATCTCCAAGGCAGCGGGGACTAACGGCAGAGGATATCGATACTTGACAGTCACCTCATTAAGACCTCGGAAATCAATGCACGGCCGAAGCCCCCCGTCCTTCTTCTTAACAAAAAAGAATCCCGCTGAAGCGGGTGAGGTGGAAGGAGTGATGAAACCCTTAGCGAGCTGTTCCTCGATGTAAGTCTTCATTGCTTCAGTCTCCGGCTGAGATAAAGGATACACTCTCCCGCGCGGTGGAACAGCCCCAGGTAAGAGTTTGATGGCACAGTCTCCTGCTCGATGTGGAGGTAAGTGAGAAGCTTCACTTTCGCTGAAAGCCAGGGCTAAATCATGGTATATCACTGGTAATCCTTGAAGATCCGATTCTTTCACAGATTCGTGACTCGTTTCAGGACTCTGGACAGCAGGCAAGCAGTTCTCCCGACAGAAATGAGACCATTGAGAAATCCTCCTCTCAGACCAGGAAATGAGTGGATTGTGACGTTCTAGCCATGGAAATCCCAAAATCACCGGGTAATGAGGCGAGTTGATTGTGTATAGTTGAATTTTTTCCGTGTGCCGTGGTCCGACATTGAGAGTGAGGGGTTGTGTAATGTACTGTGCTTCTCCTGACCCCAGGGGGCGCCCGTCCAGCGCAGTCATGGCCACTCGAGACTCACAAGGAATAAGAGACAAAAAATGAGTTTGTGCAAACGTAAGATCCATTAAATTCCCCGCAGCACCAGAGTCAATTAAAGCCCTCGTCTCAACAGTCTCGCCATTCAAAATGAATGAAATCCTCAAGATGAGAGAATTAAAGGAAGGAGTTTTGGGACTCACCGTAGTGGATTCAGAAGATGTAGACATCGGGGGTGATCTCATGGGGGGTCTCACAGGACAAGCGGCTCTCAGATGGCCTGGTTGAGCACAATACATGCACAAATTAAGACGTCTCCTCCTATCACGTTCGGCCATGGAGATGTGCGTGACACCGATCTGCATCGGTTCAGGTTCTGTGCTGGCAGAGGGAAACATGAATTGATTAGTTCTGTGAGATGAACGACGAGCCCGGATGAGATGGTCCAAACGAATGGCGAGCTCCATGATCTGATTGAGACTTTTTCCATCATCACGGCAAGCCAGCTCTCCCTGGAGATCCGCATTAAGTCCTTTTCGGTATAAGAGTTTAAGCGGTCCGTCACCCCAACCCGTTTGTGCCGCGAGCGTTCTGAAGGTGAGCGTGTAATCCGCCGCCGACGAATTAGCCTGGCGTAAGGACAGAAGCAGTTCCCCCGGGTCTTTTCCCTCCGCGGGATGTTCAAACACCTCTCTGAAACGAGTCTTAAATACATCATAGGTGAAAGAGGAAAGCTGACCTCCAGTCCACATTGCCGTTGCCCATTCTAGCGCCCTTCCAGTCAGAAGCGAGCATACGAAAAAGACCCGGCTCTGGTCGGTATGATGCTCTCGGGACTGACTGAAATAGATCTCACATTGCAATAAAAATCCTTTACAGGTGGCTGGTGATCCGTCAAACTTCTCAGGCAGTGACATTCTTGGATTACTAGGAGAGGAACTCACAGCCGGCGGAGAAGGATCAGATGCAGCGGCTGTCTGCGCCTGATTCGCGGCTGCAACCTGCGGGGTTAATGTCTGCACAGACCTCACAAGCTCTTCAGTGAGTGAAGTCAATTTAACCAGCTGTTGACGGTGAGAGACCAGCTCAGAAGCTTGCGCTGAGACTTCGTTGGCCAAGTGACGAAAGTCTGCTGGATCTTGGGATGGCGAAGTCTTCTGTAATGCTGAGGCTGAGGCAGAGGGATCCATTTGCAAGACTTTATTAACACGGGTAGGAAATACAGGTAGGCAGACATACACTGAGAACAGCAGTAAACAAAGGGACAATCCAATACTCAAGGTCAGACACAGGCAGAGGTCGGGGCAGGCAGCAAAGTATCACAGAGTCCAGAGTACAGGCAAAGATCAAGGTTAAGGAATACACGGCAGTGGGAGAGTATGCTTGGAAATGTCCGCAGAGCAAAACAAGACTTCGCACAGAACAGCGGAAGACACAGTCCAGATAAAGGGGAAGATGATGATGATCAGGTGACAGTGATAATGGTGATCAGAGAAACTAGGCAGGGATAGAAGGTGATAATGACGGAGGGAGTGCTGGGAGATGTAGTACTAATATTCAGGGGAGAGAGAGCGAATGAAACCAGAGGGTGGCGTAAGTGAGCGTTCTGTGACAGTAGTCTATGCAAGATTTTGAACTGGATGAGGCAATGTCTGGAGTTTATAGAGCATCTATTAATCTCTTCCAGGCTATCCGCCCATAACCCTAATTCTTCCTCCCATAAACTCTTGATAGAAGATGTAGCGGGCAATTGGGAGGCTTAGAGGGTATTATAAATGCAGGAAATCATTTTCACTTTACTGAAATAGTGATTAGGGCAGGTGTCCAGACAAGAAGGGCTAATCGTAGAGAACCTGTTTAAGTAAGATTGTACATAGTTCCTGACTTGCAAGAACATAAAAAAAATTACTTCTATGAAGTTTGTATTTCTCCCGAAAGTTTTCAAAGGAGACGAATGTACCATCTTGATACAGATCCCTCACTGCGTGAATTCCTGAATCTCTCCATTGTCAGCTATAGAAATTGATAAAGGTAATGACTCCACCCTAAAATGAGTTCTGATTTGTTTCCAAATATGAATCACACTGCTAATGACGGGGCTGCATCTGTAGATTTCTTTTTTACAGCTCGTTGGTGAAAGAATCACAGCACCAAGATCATAGGGGGTACATCCATCCTGTTCTAATCTGAGCCAGTCCAGTTGTCCACTTTTATCATTTAATATTATTGAAATATTGAGGTTAGCCGCCCAGTAATAGCAGCGGAAGTCCGGAAAAGCAAGACCCCCCACCTTTCTGGGTTTGGAAAGATGTAGTTGTTTAATTCTATGGTTTTTATTATTCCAAATAAAGGGTAAGATAGTAGAATCAAGTTGCTTAAAAAAGGATTTGGAGAGAAATAAAGGGGTGTTTTGCAACAGATATAATAGTTGCGGGAGATTTATTCGACCTATTAACGAGATAGGAAGAGTTCTCCAGAACTGAATATTTCTTTTAAATTTTTCTAAAAGGGGGGCATAGTTGGCTTCTCGTAAAGAGCTAAACTTCCTACAACAATTCCTAAATAAGTAAATCTATCTTTAGCTATTTTAAACTGAACTGGGTAAATTTGTGAAAGATCTTTAAGCCCAACTGGCATGAGTTCACTTTTATTAGGGCCCGAGCACCGATGGTGTGAGGACCCTCTTGGAATTGCTCCGTTTGGAGCGAAAATGTACTTCTGATATAGGTTTCAGAATTTGGCGGGGCAAAATGGCTCGATAGCGCCACCTATAAAAGTTCAACAGAGTGCGCTATGTTCCACGTACGTGTACGAAATTCGGTGCATACATGTAATGATCTAATACCTACAAAAAAGTCTCTTGGACCGTAGCCCTAAACACAACAGGAAGTCAGCCATTTTCAACTTCCTCTCAGATTTTTGTGCAGTTTTTGCCATTTTCAGGCCTCGTACTTTACGAACACCTCCTATAGTTTTAATCTGATCATCTTCAAATTTGAGTCTTTGAAATCTTGAGTTTTCGTCGAAGGGCGGGTCCTCGGCGGCCTGATAAATTTCGATGTTTCGCCATGAAACAGGAAGTTGCTGTAACTCAGGCATGGAATGTCCAATCTGCCCCAAACTTCACACTTTTGATAAGCGTTCTGTCCTGAACACATGACCATGCTCATATTCAGTTACAGTCATAGCGCCACCTGGCAGCAAGTGCTAAACATGCTAACAACATACTAGAAACATGCTAAAACATGCTGGCAAACACTTAGCTAAGTGCTAAAGCATGCTATTACTGCAATTAAATAGGCATTTTCTGTAACACAGGCATGGAATGTCCAATCTGCCCCAAACTTCACACGTTTGATAAGAGTTATCTCCTGAACACATGTCCATGTTCATATTCAGTTATAGTCATAGCGCCGCCTGCTGGCAACAGGAAGTGATGTTTAACACTGTTCTGGACTCCTAATAACATATAAAAAAATGCCAGTAGGTGCTAAACATCCTACCAACATACTAGAAACATGCTGAAACATACTAGCAAACACTTAGCTAAGTGCTAAAGCATGCTATTACTGCAAATAAATATGAATTTGCTGTAACTCAGGCATGCAATGTCCAATCTACCCCAAAATGAATATGTAATATGCTAGAAACATCATAAAACATGCTAGAAATGCTAAAGGAAGTTTTTGTAACTCAAGCATACAATATCCAATCTGCCCCAAACTTCACATGTTTGATAAAAGTCCTGCACTGAACACATTATATTATATTCTGAAGCGATATTCAGATATAGACATAGCCCCACCTACTGGCAACAGAAACTGACATGGTTAACACAGTAATGCAGTACTAACCACATAATATAGGGGTGGTGGCGCAATGGATAAGACACATGCCTTTGGTGTGAGAAACCCGGGTTCGAATCCACTGTGAGACACCAATGTGTCCCTGAGCAAGACACTTAACCCCTAGTTGCTCCAGAGGCGTGCGACCTCTGACATATATAGCAATTGTAAGTCGCTTTGGATAAAAGCGTCAGCTAAATGAATAAATGTAAATGTAAATAATTATTGTGTACTAAGCATGCTAGAAACATACTAAACATGCTAGCAACACTTAGCTGAGTCATGAAGCATGCTATTATCACCATAATACAAAACATTTTCTAACTGACTTTGACACACTCTTACTATATATACC
Source organism: Leuciscus idus (assembly GCA_021554675.1). NCBI lineage: Eukaryota > Metazoa > Chordata > Actinopteri > Cypriniformes > Leuciscidae > Leuciscus > Leuciscus idus. Next base: position 730,030 of record CM038622.1, on the reverse strand, counting down.
TCCTTAAATGCATTTACATTTACATTTATTCATTTAGCAGACGCTTTTATCCAAAGCGACTTACAAATGAGAACAATAGAAGCAGTTAAACTAACAGTAGGACAACAATATGCAAGTGCTATGACCCTTCTCAGTTTAATCCAACACAGTTTTTTTTTTGTTTTTTTGTTGTTGTTGTTATTCATGGGTTTCATCCGGTCCCTTTCCACAGGTGTATTAATCAAGCACAATGCAGTCTGCATTCATAATCTAGGTGCTTGATTTTATACACCTGTGGAAAGGGACCGGATGAAACCCATGAATAGAACAGAATAGAATAGAGTAGTAGAGAAAGTGTTAGTATTACTGGATCAAGTGCTGTCGAAAAAGAAGCGTCTTCAGGCGTTTCTTGAAAGTGGCTATGGACTCAGCAGCTCTGGTTGAGTTAGGCAGATCATTCCACCAGCAGGGAACAGTCATGGTAAAGGTCCGAGAAAGAGATTTTGTGCCTCTTTGAGATGGCACCACAAGACGTCGTTCACTTGCAGAGCGCAAGTTCCTGGATGGCACGTAAGTCTGAAGTAGAGAGTTAAAGTAAAAGGGAGCAGAACCAGTGGTTGTTCTGTAGGCAAACGTCAGTGACTTGAATTTGATGCGAGCGGCAACTGGCAACTAGGGGTTTCATCAACTAGTCGACTAGCCGACTGTCACAACCACTAGTCGGCGCTGTCGGCCCTAATCGACTAGTCGGAAAACAAAATGGCGTCAGGCGCTGAGATACCTATGCGTCCAAAACGGTCAAGGTCATGGAGTGCAGTGTCGCATTTGGTGCAATATAGATGGACACGCAAAACGGGACACATTCAGAATTAATAAACATTTAGTAAACTACAGAACAGCGCGAGTGGGAAATGGCGCACCTCACACGGGCAGGGCTACGAGAACGGACACTGCACTGGTGATATAAAACGCACGTACACACAGGTCTGTTAACTTAAGCGATACTTTTAAGGTTGTCTAATATTTTTCTGACTAACAAATTACTGACACAGTAGGCTAAAGGGTAGATTTAAAAAAAGAAAAACGAAATTTAAATAAAGAAAAAACAAAATTTAAATAAAGAAAAAACGAAATTTAGGCTAAATAAAACAAATGAAATTTAAATAAAGAAAAAACGAAATTTAAATAAAGAAAAAACGAAATTTAAAAAAGAAAAACTAAATTTAAATAAAGAAAAAACAAAATTTAAATAAAGAAAAAACGAAATTTAGGCTAAATAAAACAAATGAAATTTAAATTAAGAAAAAACGAAATTTAAATAAAGAAAAAACGAAATTTAAAAAAGAAAAACGAAATTTAAATAAAGAAAAAACGAAATTTAAATAAAGAAAAACGAAATTAAGTTAAATTAAAAACGAGATTAATTTAAATTAAAAACGAGATTAATTTAGATTGATAATAACGGGTAAAAAGACTAATACATTTTGTTTCTATTATTCTATTTTCCACATTGTCAAAGCAACGCAGCTTAACCGAAAACACAAGCTCAGGCATGCACTTCGGTCCATACAAACTCCACTGTTCTGCACTCTAGCGGTTCGAGCCGCGCCTGAATCGCGTGTCTCACGCAGGCAGTGTGCAAACTCCAACCTGTTAAGCTGAGACGCTCACGCCACGCAGCCAGTGTGTCGCAGGTGATACAAAAATATAGTGGTTCAGTATAACCTACATCAAACTTGTATCGGCCTATATGCTTAAATGATATTTGCTTAAAGATGCAATGAAAAATGCACAGTTAAAACTATATGCAAAAAATATGTCGTGATGTTGACAATGTTATTGTCTGAGGCTAGCCATGTGGCAATGTTTATCTGCAACGTTCGCTGATGCGCGTGGTGTGGCAGTTCATAACAAGAATGTTTTAATTACAAGAATGTTTTAAATGAATGCTGCTGTTTTTGTATTAACACAAGAATAACTGATGAATTTATTTATTATGTTATTTCTGAATTTCAAACATACATTTCCAATAATTCACCAGAACTCCTTCCTCTGTCTTCCTTAACAATGCTCAATGCGTTAATGCGTCAATTTAATGAATAAATAATTTAACGACTAGTCGACTAGTCGTCGACTGTTATGCAAAACTAGTCGACTAGCAAAAATCAGTAGTTGTGAAACCCCTACTGGCAACCAGTGCAATTTTGTGAGGAGAGGAGTGACATGTGCCCTTTTCGGCTCGTTAAAGACCACTCTAGCTGCGGCGTTCTGGATCAGTTGCAGAGGTTTGACTGTGCAAGCTGGAAGACCAGCCAGGAGAGCGTTACAATAGTCAAGTCTGGATAAAACAAGCGCTTGAACAAGGAGTTGAGTAGCATGTTCTGATAGGAAGGGCCTGATCCTCCTAATGTTGTACAAGGCAAATCTACATGACCGGGCAGTTCTAGCAATGTGGTCTGTGAAGTTTAATTGATCATCAATTACCACACCAAGGTTTCTGGCTGACCTAGATGGAGTTATGGATGACGAGTCTAGCTGAATGGTGAAGTTGTGGTGAAGTGTCGGGTTGGCCGGGACCACGAGTAGCTCTGTCTTCGCAAGGTTGAGTTGAAGGTGATGGTCCTTCATCCAGCCAGAAATATCTGTCAGGCAGGCTGAGATACGATCAGCTATCGTCAGATCGTCCGGCTGGAATGAGAGGTAGAGTTGTGTGTCATCAGCGTAGCAGTGATAGGAAAAGCCATGTTTCTGAATCACAGATCCTAGTGATGTCATGTAGCTGGAGAAGAGAAGTGGTCCAAGCACTGAGCCCTGAGGCACTCCAGTAGCTAGATGTTGTGTCTTAGACACCTCACCCCTCCACGACACCCTAAAGTACCTACCTGAGAGGTAAGACTTGAACCATTGGAGTGCGGTTCCCGAGATGCCCTTCATCTTTAGTATTGACAGGAGGATCTGGTGATTAACTGTGTCAAAGGCAGCAGACAGATCCAGCAGGATGAGAACTGAGGATTTGGAGGCTGCTCTTGCCAGTCTCAGAGCTTCAATTACTGAGAGCAGGGCAGTCTCAGTTGAGTGTCCGCTTTTGAAACCAGACTGATTGTTGTCCAAGAGATTGTTCTGTGTAAGGAAGGAAGAGATCTGGTTGAAAACAACTCGTTCAAGTGTTTTCGCGACGAATGGAAGGAGAGATACTGGTCTGCAATTTTCCAGATGTGCTGGATTTAGACTGGGTTTCTTAAGCAATGGGGTTACACGAGCCTGCTTAAATACTGTGGGAAAGGTACCAGTGTGAAGAGAGGTGTTTATGATGTGTGTGAGTGTGGGTACAACCGAGGATGAAATGGCTTGAAGTAGGTTAGTGGGAATAGGATCAAGCGGACAGGTAGTAGGGCGATTAGAAAGAAGGAGATTGGAGACTTTTGCCTCTGCAAGTAGAGAGAAGGAGGGTAGAGAGTGTGTGTTAGCTGGTAAAGTGTGTGCGTCAGTTTGTGGATTGGTAAATTGGCCGCTGATGGAGGTTGTTTTATCTATAAAGAATGTAGCAAAATCGTCAGCTGTTAGTGTTGATGAAGGAGGAGGAGGAGGAGGGTTGAGAAGAGAAGAGAAGGTTTTGAAAAGCATGCGAGAGTCTGAAGAATTGTTAATTTTTGTTGTGATAGTAAGTCATTTTAGCAGTAGAGATATTAGCAGAGAAGGAAGAGAGGAGGGACTGATAAAGACCAAGGTCAGTAGGATCTTTCGATTTGCGCCACTTCCTCTCTGCACCCCTGAGTTCCGAACGATGTCCACGGAGAACATCAGATAACCAGGGGGCAGAGGGTGTGGCACGGGCTGGCCTGGACGAAAGGGGGCAGAAGTTGTCCAAGCAGGATGTTAAAAAGGTCTCCATGATGGAGGGATCATCACTTATATTACTAGCATACAATGATTAATAAAATCGTTTAAAACGATTGTTAATTTCTGATGGAGAAAATAAGTAAGTACCGGATTCTGATTTGATCTGATGAATTATACGGTCATTTTCCAGCTTTCGCAACTGTCTAGATAACAGTTTATGTGGCTTATCACCAAATTCGAAATATTTTTGTTTCATAAACATTAGAGATCTTGAAAACTTTTCAGATATAATCTTATTGTATTGATATCTAAGATGTAATATTTTCTTGTGCAGTTCTGAAGAGGGTGTTGTAGCATTCTCATTATCTAATTGACAAAGCTGTCTTTCTAAAGATTGTAAAGCCGCTGCATTTTGTTTATTTTTTGCACCCTTAAAGGAGATAAAACAGCCCCGTAAATAAGCTTTAAAGGTGTCCCATAAGAGAGAAGGGGAAGTGTTCGATTGATCATTAGTTTTTTTTTAAATAACTATAGCTGTGTACGCAAATACTCATAGAATTTTGTGTCCTTTAATAAATAGGGCAGTGAACAGTTTCTATGGGTCTTATAGATGGTCATCTGCACACATAGGCAGCTCAGTCTTTTACAGATTCGAACCGTGAAGCATATACACAATGCATATTAAACAAATCACGTCAAAAAAAAAATTGTCCGAACATCGCTCCAACCCACTCTATTAGCCTGGTTATAAAATTTCAATCGAAGGAGAGATTATGATGTCGACACGTTACCCTCACCGAAGTATTGCTCTGCGAGTGTGAACGCCTTTATCGGGTCCGTGAAGTACATTTCTTCTCCGTTGTGTGTAACTTCGCTGGGTATAGAAATCCAAAGCGGACCCCAGGACGATCTCGAAGCAGGTCTTTAGCCCTGTTAAAACAGGCACGTTGCTTCAGTATGGCCGCTGGGAGGTCCGGGAATATCAGAAGTTTCTCTCTGTTGTAGGTGATGGACTTGAGCTGAGCAGCTTTTCGGATGATGTCCTGCCAGTCATGAAAGTAATGCATCCTAGCAATGAATGCCCGGGGAAACGAGGTATTGTCAGAGCGTTTTCTCAAGGATCTGTGAGCGCGGTTGATCAAAGGTAGAGTTTCCAACGAAGAGTGCGTTCTTCAGCAGGTGCGCAATAAAGTCGGCGGGATTACGCCCAGTCTCTTTCGCCCTCTTTAATATTAAGAATGCGCAGGTTTTGCTGTCCAAGATGGCGCCTGTGTTTGGCATTGCCGCTGTGGCTGGAGGATCGTTTCGTCTTGTTTTATTTATTTTATGTGCTTTTCTGTTATTAAGTTTGTCCTCCTATGATGTGTCTGCCGTGTGGGTGTATGATCGCCAAACGTTGATCATGATTCGCTCATCTGTGACCAAGTGTGGCGGCTTTTGTACTTGGAGTGGCTTGGGCGAATCAACCCTATATCGCTGTCCACCTGCATTGGCTGCCTGCATGCGGGAAGGAGAGGGACCTAAGAGATGTACTAAGAAGCGGAGGAGAAGAAGAGGAAAAAGGGCTGGGAGACAGGTGCTCCTCAGGAAACTTTGGAGGTTGGAGCAATGCTATGCTGTTTCCAGATTGCCGTGTCTTCGCCCCTTGGTTCCGAATGTCTTCAGTGGTCCGTTTCCTTTGCCCCTGAGAGTTTCTTCGACTGGTCGCGGTGTATGCGACGAGCATTTGAGGCCGCTGTTGCGTACTTCTGTTTCTGCTCCTGGTGGGAGATCCGCACCGCTTAAGATGGCTTTGCTGAACGTTCGATCAGTCAGAAACAAGGCATTTCTACTCAATGAACTATTCACTTACAAAAACTTGGACTTTATGTTTTTGACGGAGACATGGCAACGGAGTATGGAGTTTTCCCATCTGATTGAGCTCTGTCCTGCGGAATGTTCATTCATCAGCACACCAAGGCTCGTGGGCCGCTGGGGTGGACTTGCTGCTGTTTATAAAAATCAGTTTATTTGCCAGTTGATGAACTCCAATACGTACTCGTCCTTTGAATTACAGATGTCTAAGGTTGGTCGATTAAATTCTTTTTATTGTATTCTTGTTTATCGGCCTCCCGGGATTTTGGGTCCTTTTCTGAGCGATTTTACTGACTTTTTATCCTCTATTATTAAGTTGAATAGAGTTATTATTGTCGGTGATTTTAATATTCATGTGGATAATGCTGCATGTAATATTGTTTTAAATTTTTTTTATTTAATGGATACTTTTAATTTTGTTCAACATGTCTCTGGTCCTACACATGATAAAGGACACTTGCTTGATTTAGTGTTTTCTCATGGTTTAAATATTGACGATGTGTGTACAGAAGATGTCTTTGTTAGTGACCATAAATGTGTTTTATTTAATCTTGAGTGTAACGAAAATCCACCGCCAGTTAAGCGAGTGTCTTGTTCTCGCATGATTACCCAAGTTGCTGTTGAGAATTTCTCGACTGCTTTTGACTCCAACTCGGTTATTTTTTCAAATGACATTGACAGTTCTGTACAGTCGTTTAATGATCACTGCACTGTTCTATTGGATAAAGTGGCTCCATTTAGGAAACGGAATATTTCCGTGGTTAAGACTTCTCCATGGATAACTGATGCCATTCGCAGTCTCAGACGCGTGTGTCGGAAGACTGAACGCTTGTGGAAATCTACGCGGCTCCAGGTTCATCGTCTGTATTTTAAAGAGTTACTGTCTGATTTACATGAGATGATTAAGGTGGCCAGAGCGCTGTATTTTAAAAATTTGATTTCAACTTGTAAAAGGAAGCCCAAGATTTTGTTTGACACTGTTAAGAGCCTTGTGTCGCCTGTTACATCATCTGTACCTGCTTTTTCTAATGATGATTGTAATAATTTTTTATCTCATTTTGTGGGTAAGGTTATGGCTGTCAGGGCTAGTATTTTACCATTAGTTATTTCCCCTGTAATTATTACAGAGCGGCCCGCAATTTTAAGCTCTTTTCAGTCAATTTCTTTTAATGATCTTATTAAGATAGTTTGTACGATGAAACCTTCTCAGAGTCCGGTGGATGTTTTGCCTGCTTCTGTGATCAGAGAAACTATTACATCCATTGGTCCATGTTTAGTCTCAATTATTAACCTTTCTCTAAAGCTGGGCCAGGTCCCGAGGTGTTTTAAACACGCTGTTGTTCAACCTCTCTTGAAAAAGAGTAATCTTGATGTTACTTCGCTAAACAACTATAGGCCAATCTCTAAATTGCCCTTCATTTCTAAAATTCTGGAGAAGGTTGTAGCAATACAGTTGAATGATATTCTGGAGACTCATAATATTTATGACAAATTTCAATCAGGTTTTCGTAAAAATCATTCTACTGAAACTGCCTTACTTAGGGTATCAAATGATATTTTGATGGCCACAGATGCGGGGGAATGTTCCCTGTTGGTTATGTTAGATCTCAGCGCAGCGTTCGACACTGTGGATCACTGCACTCTGATTAATAGATTACGCTGTTTAGTAGGTATTTCGGGTTCGGCTCTGGACTGGTTTTCATCTTATTTCTCCGACAGGACTTTTTCGGTATCTGTTGGATCCTTTATGTCTGATTCTGCATTTTTGTCCTGTGGGGTGCCACAAGGTTCTGTGCTGGGCCCTTTGTTGTTTAATTTGTATATGCTTCCTCTTGGACAGATCATTAATAGTTTTAAAACAATATCTTATCATTTATATGCAGATGACATTCAGTAACTTTTTTCGTTCAAACCTGATAGTCTAGATAAACTGTCAGTTCTACAGGACTGTTTAGTCTCCATTAACAAATGGATGGCAAACAATTTTTTGCAACTTAATAAGGATAAAACTGAATTGATGATCTTTGCTCCTGACAATATTATACCTAAGATTAAGCAGGTTTTGGGGGTTTCAGCCACCTCAGATTGTAGTGAAATGAGAAATCTGGGTGTCTGCCTGGATAGAGCCATATGTTTTAACAGTCATATAAAGTCTGTAGTTCGCTCATGTTTTTACCATCATAAGGCTGGTTCACACGGGACGATTTTTAAATTGTCGGCCGCTTTTCCAAACCTGAGAGACCCCACACACGGGGATAAAAAATCACGGGTCTAACAGTTTTGGTCGTACAGTGTGTGGTGCACAGCCACACGGCAAAATCAACACATCACACACGAACCGATTTGACTCCCGAGCATTCTCAGGTCAGACGGGAAATCGCGCAAAATACCTCGAGATCAAACGTGACTTCAGAGTAAACAATCATGGCGGACGAAGAGGATGCAGTGGCAATAGTTTGTAGTTTGTTTTTAACCGAAAAAAAAACATTATCAAAAGAAAAGGCGATGATCTCTGACGTCCACCGGACTTTCTGGTGCGCGATGCCGCCGGCTGTTTTGATTATATTTCCCGGTGTTTCCTCGCCGCCGTGTCACCTCGCTTTCTGATTGGCTACACTCCACAGTCCACAGGCTGCGTGCTCAGGGGACACCACACACGAGAAGAAATCGGGCCAAAAAAATCCAACATGTTGGATATCCCCGATTTGAGATCGGAGCGGTCCCGACGTCCTTCCGAGCAGACGAGAGCAGCCTTAACACACCACACACGGCAGGAATATCTGATCAGATTATTTTACGATAATCGGAGCATCCTTAAGATTGTCGGAAGGGGTGAATCGAGGCTAAAATCGGCCTAATTATCCTGCCGTGTGAACCAGGCTTTAGGAACATTGCTCAGATTAGATCGGTAGTCTCAAGAAAAGAGATGGAGATGCTTGTTCATGCCTTCATCTCGTCAAGATTGGACTACTGTAATGTTCTGTACACTTGTTTGAATAAGTCTTCTATGCAGCGACTACAAGTTGTACAAAATGCTGCAGCAAGGCTTTTGACTGGTACCAGTAAGTGGTCTCATATAAGACCTGTTCTCAAGGACCTTCATTGGCTTCCAGTTGAATTCAGAGTGCAGTTTAAAATTTTAGTTATCACTTATAGAGCCCTGCACGGCCAGGCACCTCTCTATATTCAAGATCTTTTACACAAACATTCACCGGGTCGGCTCTTACGGTCTTCTGGTATGGACCTTCTAATTGTCCCAAGAACTCGTCTAAAGACTAAAGGGGACTGTGCCTTTTGTACTGTGGCACCGAGGCTTTGGAACTCACTTCCATTAGCACTGAGAACTAAGGATTCTGTCAGTTCTTTTAAAAAACATCTGAAGACGCATCTTTTTGGGCTTGCTTTTATTTGACAGCATTGGTTACTTGTGTTTTTGTGTTTTGTGTGTTGTTTTGTTAGATCTATTGTTTGCATGTCTGATCTTTTCTTTTAATTAACAGTTTGTAAAGCACTTTGTGACTTTTTGTCTGTGAAAGGTGCTATATAAATACATTTTACTTACTTACTTACTTACATAAATTGTTGGAAATTTGATTGTAGAGCAGCTATCCCCTCTAGCACTGCCTTGTTAGCCACGGTGCTAGCCTCACTTCTACTGTCATCCTGAGTGTCCCTTGGGGTTTTAGTTGTTTGTTCTGCAGTTTTTTGGGATTTATTTGGAATATTAAATGGGTATTTTAAACTTAATGACGTGAAAATAAAATATTATTTAGTTTGCTTCACAAATAAATGAAAAGTTACGGAGCTGCATTCGCACGTGTCCTACTCTCACATGGCGCCTCCCGGAAGTCTAGATTATTTTCAATCCTACATTACATTTTACATTTACATTTATTCATTTAGCTGACGCTTTTATCCAAAGCGACTTACAATTGCTATATATGTCAGAGGTCGCATGCCTCTGGAGCAACTAGGGGTTAAGTGTCTTGCTCAGGGACACATTGGTGTCTCACAGTGGATTCGAACCCGGGTCTCTCACACCAAAGGCATGTGTCTTATCCATTGCGCCACCACCACCCATGTGCAACTGAATCTACTGTTAACTCACACAGATTTCGAAGGACATGTTTATTTTTTTCCAGTTGGATTCACTAAAGAAAAAATATATCATCATTCCTATGACATTGTATAAAATATGGAACAATGATGTAACATTATGGTGGAGAAAGAATCCGTCTATCTATCTATCTGTCTATCTATCTATCTATCTATCTATCCATCTATCCATCTATCTATCTATCCGTCCATCCGTCCGTCCGTCCGTCCGTCCGTCTATCTATCTATCTATCTATCTATCTATCTATCTATCTATCTAGCATTGGTTAATCTTCCTCCAATTGTCTAGTTAGTTTCCTGATTTCACCCTGTGTATTTATACTCCCTGTTCTGTTCTATCCCTTGTCGCTTATTGTTTGTGTGAATGTGTGTTACTCCCGAGTTTACTATTAAATACCTTGTTCCCTTTCAAAAGCTACAATCGATGCAGCGCTGCTTAGCGCATTGGGAACGTCTTCAATCGTGACCAGCTGTGAATATAGTGTGTGTATAGAAATAAATTGCCAAGGTGTTAATATCCTTGGTCGGTGACGTCATCGGCACGCACACGCGACACGAGGCTATAAATAGATGAGCCACAGGTGCATCCACAGGTCTTTTGTCTTCAGAGGCCATTCTGTGTATGTGGGCATCTAGATGGTGGGCCAAGTCCGTCTATCTGTTCCCAACCTTTTTTTGTCTGAGACCCCCTTTTCCCCAAGAAAATATTTTAGGGCCCCCCTTCACATTTAATGATATTATCGCTGTTGTAAGCTTGCAGCAAGGATGACAAAATATGTTGTTTTCAAACAAACGGTATGTTTACTATAACCAGATATGTTTATGCACAAATAATAGCCTATAATATTGAAAATACAATAACAAAAACATCAGTAGGCCCTTTGTAATTTAAAAACGTAAGCCTAGGAGTAGCCTATAAATTGGCCCTATTTGAAATGCAATAACAAAAATATTCACACTGGTGTGTAGGTAAAAAAAAAGAAAAAAAGAAGTATAGGCTATTACTAAATGACTGCTGTCTGGGGCCTCAATACTTGCATGTTATTTGTGAGGCTTTATCAATGTGAGGCTTTATTTTTGACGCTTTTGGCGCTATAGCGAGCAATAATAAACTTGCGTTTATTAACGGAATAATGCGTCTTTCGGAAGAACATTGTAGCCGGAACTACTTCTCTCTGTGTACGTCTATGACGAGTCACGCAGGTACTGGGCTACTCCGCAGTGGCAGCGATCCGAACCAGTGTGAAATAGTCCCAATGTAAACACTTATTATTAGGGCTGGGTACCGAGTTCGATACTTTTTAGGTACCGACCGAATTGCCTCGATACTATCGAGTATCGAAAAATGACTTGTTTTTCGGTACCAGATTTCGATACCTAAGGGGTTAACTCGTCAACGTCAGTGCTCAAACAAATACATATGAAATGCACAACGACACGCCTAAAGTCGCTCACGCACATACACGCAAACTCTACACACACGAGACGCGCGGAACATACTCATTTGAGACGCGCACACAAACTGTCCACGCTAGGGTGACCAGATGAGATTGGCTGAAATTCGGGACGGGGGGGGGGGGGGGGTCTATGGGTCTGGGGTCTGGGGTGATGGGATGTGGGGCTTCTATGATATTAGACTGCGTAGCCTATAATAAAAGATAATGAATTTCAAACCTGAACCAAACATATTTTTATTCAAAGATCAACAGTCTGTCATAATTCTTTAGTCTGCCACAAAACAATGACTGTTGTAAGTAACAGTGCGTAAATCAGACCTTTCAGTATAGCCTAACGCTAATAAGCTTAAACGAAAATAACGAGATAATTGTGTAGTGAAGTATTTTGTCCTCGCGGCTGCAGCAACTTGCGCTCTAATAATAGGCAAAATAGGCTACAGAATATTTCGTTCTGTATTGACAGGTGCAATATTTGAAAATCGATCATATATTTTTTTTTATTACATTTATATCTGCATTTATGTAAAAACTTAAACTTTCAAACATCAAAATGTCATTTATTAATATGTTTTCATGTCAAAATGACATACAAACATCTTTTCCTATTCTATTTTGCCTGGAAACGCTTCCAACACGCTTGCGTGTCGCGTGAAAAATAGGCGTCGGTTCTATTTCCGCGCGGCTCGAGGCGCGCCTGAGACGCGCGTGTCACGCAGGCAGTGTGCAAGCTCTAACCTGTTAACAGGGGAGCCGAAATAAAAACGGACACGCCACGCAGCCAGTGTGTCGCCGGCCTCAACCTCCGCAGACAGTTTTTAATGTTTATCAGACAATAACTACTCAAGATTTTGCTTTAGTATAATTTTCGGGACAATTAGGGCCAGATTCGGGATTCGGGACAACAGTTTAGATTTCGGGACTGTCCCGAATTTTTCGGGACGTCTGGTCACCCTAGTCCACGCACACATTCTCATATGAGACGCGAGCACACACACAAACTCGCGCACATACTCAATGAGACGCGAGCACACACACTCACAATACCTTAAAGATGTGGAAAAGCCGATCAAAAGTGTGGCTACATTTCTCCATTCTCGATGCCAAGCGTGCGATGCAGTATTTGCGGTAAAATAATTGCTGCAAAGACGGTACCGCGACAGATATGATGAAGCCCTTGACAGTGCACGGAGTAAACATAAGAGCAGAAAGATGCTCCGTCTTCGACTGGTAACTGAAGAGATACCTGTTGATCACTCTGACAGTGTTTATATTGCAATAATGACCTACTGAATGTACACTGCCATTCAAAAATGTGTTGGTCAGAATTTTTTTTCAGTAAGGATGCATTAAAGTTATCAAAAATGACCTTAAAACATGTGTAATGTTACTAAAGATTTCTGTTTCAAATAAATGCTGTTCTTTTGAATTTTTTTATTCATCAAAGAATCATGAAAAAATGTATCATAGTTTCCAAAAACTGTTTTCATATTTCTGAAGGATCATGTGACACTGAAGTAATGATTTTGAAATTTCAGCTTTGACAACACAGGAATAAATTACATTTTGAAATATATTCAAATACTATTTTAAATTGTAATACTATTCCACAATATTACAAGTTTTACTGTATTTTTGATCAAACAAATTCAGGTTTGGTGAGCATGAGCTCTTTATAAAAAAATATTTTGTTCCTTTGTGCTTTTTTTTTTGTTCCTTTCTGGACTGACTAAGGAGCATGAGTCAAACTGAAAAAATAAAACCTACGTTTTTCTGAGGTAATGTGTTATGTAATCTTGTTAAAATGGATTTCATAAAATTGGTATCGAAAAAAGTATCGTTCAGGAACCGGTATCGAAATCAAGGTATTGGTATCGGTATTGGTATCGAATTTTTTTGAACGATACCCAGCCCTACTTATTATAGGTGTACCATAGTGGTTCAGGATAAGACAAAAACACGGATTGGAAATGGATTCATGATGAACTCGCTCATTATATAAATTTTTTACATTTTTAACAGAAAAAAGTTAATGATTTTATTTAATGCTCATTGCTCAAAACTTTTCAAAATATGACGCGACCCCCCACAGAGCTCGCTGCGACCCCCCTGTTGGGAACCAATGTCTTAGGTGATAGTTACCCAGCAGCTGTCTGGCTAATTTTTTTAATTTGGCTGTATGAATAATTCACAAAAAGATTAACGATTGTTTCCAACGGCAATTGTTGCACATTAAAGTATAAAAATAGATTTCATTTCGCTAGCTGATCACAAACGTTGGCCGGAGTGAGATCCAATCAAAGCTTGTGTTGTTACCTTGTTGAATTATTTTTGGCCAATCACGTTATTCATTGAACCGGTGTCATTCTGAAGCCATGAGTCTACAACCCAACCTGGAGAGACCGGTGTATCTCGGCAAGACAACGTCAAGGTAAGATTTGTTTTACAATGATTATACACCCCTATATCTTAATGCTTTTCATATAAGTTGTATTTAAAGACTGCAAGCTATACTTCGCCGTGAATATATGTGTTGTCGTCGATGAGAACGGTAGCCATGACATTTTTTGGTAGTGGAGCAGTAAAGCTAGGTCTAACGTTACGTTGCTTAGGCTAATCCAAAATAATAATTCGGTGCATGCACAATGAACTAAGCAAAGAGTATTAAAATACGGGATTTTTTTTCTTTTCTTTTTATCTTGATATATCTTTTCTGTACGTCTTAAAGCGCTTTGAGATGCAACTTTTAAAGGCGCTATATAAAATAAAGTTTATTATTTATTTTATTTTAGGGAAAAGCATCTGTCATTATCTGTGCACATGCTCCATACTGTTTAAACACACTGGATTGGTCAGTCAGGCGTCTGAGCTGTTACTCAGTAAAGGTTGACTGGACTCTACAGCTGATTCTACAGGTTCTGGACAATCCAGAATTATAAGTGAACTCGGATCTCCTACTCCTGGATTAAACAGCGGAACGACTGATCCAGTGAATCTGGAGGTCATGGTCAGCAGATGTTTCCTCTCTTTGACATTGTAAAATGACAGCTGACCGCGATCATAATCTAACAGAACTCCCAGTTGTTCAGGTCTCGGCGTCAGTGAGAGTTTAACTGGTGGATCAGAGTTGGTGAAAAAGCCATTAGGACCGTCTGAACACAAGAACCAGTAACCGTTTGATGGAGTTAAAGCAGATCTGTCTTTTACACTAAAATGTCCATGTTCCGCCACACCAATTAACCAGTAGTTTTTAGGAGGGCTATTTTCTCGTGCCAACGCAACCTCCCAATAGTGACGGCCAGATGTAAATCTTTGAGCTCCAAATGCACATAATTGATATGGAAATTCCTCTCCAGTGTGAATATATCCTGGAGCGTCTCTCACTGTTTTACAGTCCTTGGTGACCCTCAGATCTGGATGTGAACGCTCAGAATCAATAGTGATCTGAACTGAGGAAGAGATAAAACACCAATTATTATTCCTCATGTGTGAGATGATATTACACTTACTGTAGGAGCGTATATAATTGATGATGAAGAGTGTGAGTGTATAACTGATGATGAAGAGTGTGTGTGTATAACTGAGATGATGAAGAGTGTGTGTGTATAACTGAGATGATGAAGAGTGTGAGTGTATAACTGATGATGAAGAGTGTGTGTGTATAACTGATGATGAAGAGTGTGAGTGTATAACTGATGATGAAGAGTGTGTGTGTATAACTGAGATGATGAAGAGTGTGTGTGTATAACTGATGATGATGAAGAGTGTGAGTGTATAACTGATGATGAAGAGTGTGAGTGTATAACTGATGATGAAGAGTGTGTGTGTATAACTGATGATGAAGAGTGTGTGTGTATAACTGATGATGATGAAGAGTGTGAGTGTATAACTGATGATGAAGAGTGTGTGTGTATAACTGATGATGAAGAGTGTGTGTGTATAACTGATGATGAAGAGTGTGTGTGTATAACTGATGATGAAGAGTGTGTGTGTATAACTGAGATGATGAAGAGTGTGAGTGTATAACTGATGATGAAGAGTGTGAGTGTATAACTGATGATGAAGAGTGTGTGTGTATAACTGATGATGAAGAGTGTGTGTGTATAACTGATGATGATGAAGAGTGTGAGTGTATAACTGATGATGAAGAGTGTGAGTGTATAACTGATGATGAAGAGTGTGTGTGTATAACTGATGATGAAGAGTGTGTGTGTATAACTGATGATGAAGAGTGTGTGTGTATAACTGAGATGATGAAGAGTGTGAGTGTATAACTGATGATGAAGAGTGTGAGTGTATAACTGATGATGATGAAGAGTGTGAGTGTATAACTGATGATGAAGAGTGTGAGTGTATAACTGATGATGAAGAGTGTGAGTGTATAACTGATGATGAAGAGTGTGAGTGTATAACTGAGATGATGAAGAGTGTGAGTGTATAACTGATGATGAAGAGTGTGTGTGTATAACTGATGATGATGAAGAGTGTGTGTGTATAACTGAGATGATGAAGAGTGTGAGTGTATAACTGATGATGAAGAGTGTGTGTGTATAACTGATGATGAAGAGTGTGAGTGTATAACTGATGATGAAGAGTGTGTGTGTATAACTGAGATGATGAAGAGTGTGAGTGTATAACTGATGATGAAGAGTGTGAGTGTATAACTGATGATGAAGAGTGTGTGTGTATAACTGATGATGATGAAGAGTGTGAGTGTATAACTGATGATGAAGAGTGTGTGTGTATAACTGATGATGAAGAGTGTGTGTGTATAACTGATGATGAAGAGTGTGTGTGTATAACTGATGATGAAGAGTGTGTGTGTATAACTGAGATGATGAAGAGTGTGAGTGTATAACTGATGATGAAGAGTGTGTGTGTATAACTGATGATGATGAAGAGTGTGTGTGTATAACTGAGATGATGAAGAGTGTGAGTGTATAACTGATGATGAAGAGTGTGTGTGTATAACTGATGATGAAGAGTGTAAGTGTATAACTGATGATGAAGAGTGTGTGTGTATAACTGAGATGATGAAGAGTGTGAGTGTATAACTGATGATGAAGAGTGTGAGTGTATAACTGATGATGATGAAGAGTGTGAGTGTATAACTGATGATGAAGAGTGTGAGTGTATAACTGATGATGAAGAGTGTGTGTGTATAACTGATGATGATGAAGAGTGTGTGTGTATAACTGAGATGATGAAGAGTGTGAGTGTATAACTGATGATGAAGAGTGTGAGTATATAACTGATGATGAAGAGTGTGTGTGTATAACTGAGATGATGAAGAGTGTGTGTGTATAACTGATGATGAAGAGTGTGTGTGTATAACTGATGATGAAGAGTGTGAGTGTATAACTGATGATGAAGAGTGTGTGTGTATAACTGATGATGAAGAGTGTGTGTGTATAACTGATGATGAAGAGTGTGTGTGTATAACTGATGATGAAGAGTGTGAGTGTATAACTGATGATGAAGAGTGTGTGTATAACTGATGATGAAGAGTGTGTGTGTATAACTGATGATGAAGAGTGTGTGTGTATAACTGATGATGAAGAGTGTGTGTGTATAACTGAGATGATGAAGAGTGTGTGTGTATAACTGATGATGAAGAGTGTGTGTGTATAACTGATGATGAAGAGTGTGTGTGTATAACTGAGATGATGAAGAGTGTGTGTGTATAACTGATGATGAAGAGTGTGTGTGTATAACTGAGATGATGAAGAGTGTGTGTGTATAACTGATGATGAAGAGTGTGTGTGTATAACTGAGATGATGAAGAGTGTGAGTGTATAACTGAGATGATGAAGAGTGTGAGTGTATAACTGATGATGAAGAGTGTGAGTGTATAACTGATGATGAAGAGTGTGTGTGTATAACTGATGATGAAGAGTGTGAGTGTATAACTGATGATGAAGAGTGTGAGTGTATAACTGATGATGAAGAGTGTGTGTGTATAACTGATGATGAAGAGTGTGTGTGTATAACTGATGATGAAGAGTGTGTGTGTATAACTGATGATGAAGAGTGTGTGTGTATAACTGAGATGATGAAGAGTGTGTGTGTATAACTGATGATGAAGAGTGTGAGTGTATAACTGATGATGAAGAGTGTGTGTGTATAACTGATGATGAAGAGTGTGTGTGTATAACTGATGATGAAGAGTGTGTGTGTATAACTGATGATGAAGAGTGTGAGTGTATAACTGAGATGATGAAGAGTGTGTGTGTATAACTGATGATGAAGAGTGTGAGTGTATAACTGATGATGAAGAGTGTGTGTGTATAACTGATGATGAAGAGTGTGTGTGTATAACTGATGATGAAGAGTGTGAGTGTATAACTGATGATGAAGAGTGTGTGTGTATAACTGATGATGAAGAGTGTGTGTGTATAACTGATGATGAAGAGTGTGTGTGTATAACTGAGATGATGAAGAGTGTGTGTGTATAACTGATGATGATGAAGAGTGTGTGTGTATAACTGATGATGAAGAGTGTGTGTGTATAACTGAGATGATGAAGAGTGTGTGTGTATAACTGATGATGATGAAGAGTGTGAGTGTATAACTGATGATGAAGAGTGTGTGTGTATAACTGATGATGAAGAGTGTGTGTATAACTGAGATGATGAAGAGTGTGAGTGTATAACTGATGATGAAGAGTGTGAGTGTATAACTGATGATGAAGAGTGTGTGTGTATAACTGATGATGAAGAGTGTGTGTGTATAACTGATGATGAAGAGTGTGTGTGTATAACTGAGATGATGAAGAGTGTGTGTGTATAACTGATGATGAAGAGTGTGAGTGTATAACTGATGATGAAGAGTGTGTGTGTATAACTGATGATGAAGAGTGTGTGTGTATAACTGATGATGAAGAGTGTGAGTGTATAACTGAGATGATGAAGAGTGTGTGTGTATAACTGATGATGAAGAGTGTGTGTATAACTGAGATGATGAAGAGTGTGTGTGTATAACTGATGATGATGAAGAGTGTGAGTGTATAACTGATGATGAAGAGTGTGTGTGTATAACTGATGATGAAGAGTGTGAGTGTATAACTGATGATGAAGAGTGTGTGTGTATAACTGATGATGAAGAGTGTGTGTGTATAACTGATGATGAAGAGTGTGTGTGTATAACTGAGATGATGAAGAGTGTGTGTGTATAACTGATGATGAAGAGTGTGTGTGTATAACTGATGATGAAGAGTGTGTGTGTATAACTGATGATGAAGAGTGTGTGTGTATAACTGATGATGAAGAGTGTGAGTGTATAACTGAGATGATGAAGAGTGTGTGTGTATAACTGATGATGAAGAGTGTGTGTGTATAACTGATGATGAAGAGTGTGTGTGTATAACTGATGATGAAGAGTGTGTGTGTATAACTGAGATGATGAAGAGTGTGTGTGTATAACTGATGATGAAGAGTGTGAGTGTATAACTGATGATGAAGAGTGTGAGTGTATAACTGATGATGAAGAGTGTGAGTGTATAACTGATGATGAAGAGTGTGTGTGTATAACTGATGATGAAGAGTGTGAGTGTATAACTGATGATGAAGAGTGTGAGTGTATAACTGATGATGAAGAGTGTGAGTGTATAACTGATGATGAAGAGTGTGAGTGTATAACTGATGATGAAGAGTGTGAGTGTATAACTGATGATGAAGAGTGTGAGTGTATAACTGATGATGAAGAGTGTGAGTGTATAACTGATGATGAAGAGTGTGAGTGTATAACTGATGATGAAGAGTGTGAGTGTATAACTGATGATGAAGAGTGTGTGTGTATAACTGATGATGAAGAGTGTGAGTGTATAACTGATGATGAAGAGTGTGAGTGTATAACTGATGATGAAGAGTGTGTGTGTATAACTGATGATGAAGAGTGTGAGTGTATAACTGATGATGAAGAGTGTGTGTGTATAACTGATGATGAAGAGTGTGAGTGTATAACTGATGATGAAGAGTGTGAGTGTATAACTGATGATGAAGAGTGTGAGTGTATAACTGATGATGAAGAGTGTGAGTGTATAACTGATGATGAAGAGTGTGAGTGTATAACTGATGATGAAGAGTGTGAGTGTATAACTGATGATGAAGAGTGTGAGTGTATAACTGATGATGAAGAGTGTGTGTGTATAACTGATGATGAAGAGTGTGAGTGTATAACTGATGATGAAGAGTGTGAGTGTATAACTGATGATGAAGAGTGTGTGTGTATAACTGAGATGATGAAGAGTGTGTGTGTATAACTGAGATGATGAAGAGTGTGTGTGTATAACTGATGATGAAGAGTGTGAGTGTATAACTGATGATGAAGAGTGTGAGTGTATAACTGATGATGAAGAGTGTGTGTGTATAACTGATGATGAAGAGTGTGAGTGTATAACTGATGATGAAGAGTGTGAGTGTATAACTGATGATGAAGAGTGTGTGTGTATAACTGAGATGATGAAGAGTGTGTGTGTATAACTGATGATGAAGAGTGTGAGTGTATAACTGATGATGAAGAGTGTGAGTGTATAACTGATGATGAAGAGTGTGAGTGTATAACTGATGATGAAGAGTGTGTGTGTATAACTGAGATGATGAAGAGTGTGTGTGTATAACTGATGATGAAGAGTGTGAGTGTATAACTGATGATGAAGAGTGTGTGTGTATAACTGATGATGAAGAGTGTGTGTGTATAACTGATGATGAAGAGTGTGTGTGTATAACTGAGATGATGAAGAGTGTGTGTGTATAACTGATGATGAAGAGTGTGAGTGTATAACTGATGATGAAGAGTGTGTGTGTATAACTGATGATGAAGAGTGTGTGTGTATAACTGAGATGATGAAGAGTGTGTGTGTATAACTGATGATGAAGAGTGTGTGTGTATAACTGATGATGAAGAGTGTGTGTGTATAACTGAGATGATGAAGAGTGTGTGTGTATAACTGATGATGAAGAGTGTGTGTGTATAACTGATGATGAAGAGTGTGAGTGTATAACTGATGATGAAGAGTGTGTGTGTATAACTGATGATGAAGAGTGTGTGTGTATAACTGATGATGAAGAGTGTGTGTGTATAACTGATGATGAAGAGTGTGAGTGTATAACTGAGATGATGAAGAGTGTGTGTGTATAACTGATGATGAAGAGTGTGAGTGTATAACTGATGATGAA
The DNA here is from genome assembly GCA_021554675.1 of Leuciscus idus. NCBI lineage: Eukaryota > Metazoa > Chordata > Actinopteri > Cypriniformes > Leuciscidae > Leuciscus > Leuciscus idus. The sequence goes on along the minus strand of CM038622.1, from coordinate 709,611 downwards.
GAGTGTGTGTGTATAACTGATGATGAAGAGTGTGTGTGTATAACTGATGATGAAGAGTGTGAGTGTATAACTGATGATGAAGAGTGTGTGTGTATAACTGATGATGAAGAGTGTGTGTGTATAACTGATGATGAAGAGTGTGTGTGTATAACTGAGATGATGAAGAGTGTGTGTGTATAACTGATGATGATGAAGAGTGTGTGTGTATAACTGATGATGAAGAGTGTGTGTGTATAACTGAGATGATGAAGAGTGTGTGTGTATAACTGATGATGATGAAGAGTGTGAGTGTATAACTGATGATGAAGAGTGTGTGTGTATAACTGATGATGAAGAGTGTGTGTATAACTGAGATGATGAAGAGTGTGAGTGTATAACTGATGATGAAGAGTGTGAGTGTATAACTGATGATGAAGAGTGTGTGTGTATAACTGATGATGAAGAGTGTGTGTGTATAACTGATGATGAAGAGTGTGTGTGTATAACTGAGATGATGAAGAGTGTGTGTGTATAACTGATGATGAAGAGTGTGAGTGTATAACTGATGATGAAGAGTGTGTGTGTATAACTGATGATGAAGAGTGTGTGTGTATAACTGATGATGAAGAGTGTGAGTGTATAACTGAGATGATGAAGAGTGTGTGTGTATAACTGATGATGAAGAGTGTGTGTATAACTGAGATGATGAAGAGTGTGTGTGTATAACTGATGATGATGAAGAGTGTGAGTGTATAACTGATGATGAAGAGTGTGTGTGTATAACTGATGATGAAGAGTGTGAGTGTATAACTGATGATGAAGAGTGTGTGTGTATAACTGATGATGAAGAGTGTGTGTGTATAACTGATGATGAAGAGTGTGTGTGTATAACTGAGATGATGAAGAGTGTGTGTGTATAACTGATGATGAAGAGTGTGTGTGTATAACTGATGATGAAGAGTGTGTGTGTATAACTGATGATGAAGAGTGTGTGTGTATAACTGATGATGAAGAGTGTGAGTGTATAACTGAGATGATGAAGAGTGTGTGTGTATAACTGATGATGAAGAGTGTGTGTGTATAACTGATGATGAAGAGTGTGTGTGTATAACTGATGATGAAGAGTGTGTGTGTATAACTGAGATGATGAAGAGTGTGTGTGTATAACTGATGATGAAGAGTGTGAGTGTATAACTGATGATGAAGAGTGTGAGTGTATAACTGATGATGAAGAGTGTGAGTGTATAACTGATGATGAAGAGTGTGTGTGTATAACTGATGATGAAGAGTGTGAGTGTATAACTGATGATGAAGAGTGTGAGTGTATAACTGATGATGAAGAGTGTGAGTGTATAACTGATGATGAAGAGTGTGAGTGTATAACTGATGATGAAGAGTGTGAGTGTATAACTGATGATGAAGAGTGTGAGTGTATAACTGATGATGAAGAGTGTGAGTGTATAACTGATGATGAAGAGTGTGAGTGTATAACTGATGATGAAGAGTGTGAGTGTATAACTGATGATGAAGAGTGTGTGTGTATAACTGATGATGAAGAGTGTGAGTGTATAACTGATGATGAAGAGTGTGAGTGTATAACTGATGATGAAGAGTGTGTGTGTATAACTGATGATGAAGAGTGTGAGTGTATAACTGATGATGAAGAGTGTGTGTGTATAACTGATGATGAAGAGTGTGAGTGTATAACTGATGATGAAGAGTGTGAGTGTATAACTGATGATGAAGAGTGTGAGTGTATAACTGATGATGAAGAGTGTGAGTGTATAACTGATGATGAAGAGTGTGAGTGTATAACTGATGATGAAGAGTGTGAGTGTATAACTGATGATGAAGAGTGTGAGTGTATAACTGATGATGAAGAGTGTGTGTGTATAACTGATGATGAAGAGTGTGAGTGTATAACTGATGATGAAGAGTGTGAGTGTATAACTGATGATGAAGAGTGTGTGTGTATAACTGAGATGATGAAGAGTGTGTGTGTATAACTGAGATGATGAAGAGTGTGTGTGTATAACTGATGATGAAGAGTGTGAGTGTATAACTGATGATGAAGAGTGTGAGTGTATAACTGATGATGAAGAGTGTGTGTGTATAACTGAGATGATGAAGAGTGTGTGTGTATAACTGATGATGAAGAGTGTGAGTGTATAACTGATGATGAAGAGTGTGAGTGTATAACTGATGATGAAGAGTGTGAGTGTATAACTGATGATGAAGAGTGTGTGTGTATAACTGAGATGATGAAGAGTGTGTGTGTATAACTGATGATGAAGAGTGTGAGTGTATAACTGATGATGAAGAGTGTGTGTGTATAACTGATGATGAAGAGTGTGTGTGTATAACTGATGATGAAGAGTGTGTGTGTATAACTGAGATGATGAAGAGTGTGTGTGTATAACTGATGATGAAGAGTGTGAGTGTATAACTGATGATGAAGAGTGTGTGTGTATAACTGATGATGAAGAGTGTGTGTGTATAACTGAGATGATGAAGAGTGTGTGTGTATAACTGATGATGAAGAGTGTGTGTGTATAACTGATGATGAAGAGTGTGTGTGTATAACTGAGATGATGAAGAGTGTGTGTGTATAACTGATGATGAAGAGTGTGTGTGTATAACTGAGATGATGAAGAGTGTGTGTGTATAACTGATGATGAAGAGTGTGAGTGTATAACTGATGATGAAGAGTGTGTGTGTATAACTGATGATGAAGAGTGTGAGTGTATAACTGATGATGAAGAGTGTGAGTGTATAACTGATGATGAAGAGTGTGTGTGTATAACTGAGATGATGAAGAGTGTGAGTGTATAACTGATGATGAAGAGTGTGTGTGTATAACTGAGATGATGAAGAGTGTGTGTGTATAACTGATGATGAAGAGTGTGAGTGTATAACTGAGATGATGAAGAGTGTGTGTGTATAACTGATGATGAAGAGTGTGTGTGTATAACTGATGATGAAGAGTGTGTGTGTATAACTGATGATGATGAAGAGTGTGTGTGTATAACTGATGATGAAGAGTGTGTGTGTATAACTGATGATGAAGAGTGTGTGTGTATAACTGAGATGATGAAGAGTGTGTGTGTATAACTGATGATGAAGAGTGTGAGTGTATAACTGATGATGAAGAGTGTGAGTGTATAACTGATGATGAAGAGTGTGAGTGGATAACTGATGATGAAGAGTGTGTGTGTATAACTGATGATGAAGAGTGTGAGTGTATAACTGATGATGAAGAGTGTGAGTGTATAACTGATGATGAAGAGTGTGAGTGTATAACTGATGATGAAGAGTGTGAGTGTATAACTGATGATGAAGAGTGTGAGTGTATAACTGATGATGAAGAGTGTGAGTGTATAACTGATGATGAAGAGTGTGAGTGTATAACTGATGATGAAGAGTGTGAGTGTATAACTGATGATGAAGAGTGTGAGTGTATAACTGATGATGAAGAGTGTGTGTGTATAACTGATGATGAAGAGTGTGAGTGTATAACTGATGATGAAGAGTGTGAGTGTATAACTGATGATGAAGAGTGTGTGTGTATAACTGATGATGAAGAGTGTGAGTGTATAACTGATGATGAAGAGTGTGTGTGTATAACTGATGATGAAGAGTGTGTGTGTATAACTGATGATGAAGAGTGTGTGTGTATAACTGAGATGATGAAGAGTGTGTGTGTATAACTGATGATGAAGAGTGTGAGTGTATAACTGATGATGAAGAGTGTGTGTGTATAACTGATGATGAAGAGTGTGTGTGTATAACTGAGATGATGAAGAGTGTGTGTGTATAACTGATGATGAAGAGTGTGTGTGTATAACTGATGATGAAGAGTGTGTGTGTATAACTGAGATGATGAAGAGTGTGTGTGTATAACTGATGATGAAGAGTGTGTGTGTATAACTGAGATGATGAAGAGTGTGTGTGTATAACTGATGATGAAGAGTGTGAGTGTATAACTGATGATGAAGAGTGTGTGTGTATAACTGATGATGAAGAGTGTGAGTGTATAACTGATGATGAAGAGTGTGAGTGTATAACTGATGATGAAGAGTGTGTGTGTATAACTGAGATGATGAAGAGTGTGTGTGTATAACTGATGATGAAGAGTGTGTGTGTATAACTGAGATGATGAAGAGTGTGTGTGTATAACTGATGATGAAGAGTGTGAGTGTATAACTGATGATGAAGAGTGTGTGTGTATAACTGATGATGAAGAGTGTGAGTGTATAACTGATGATGAAGAGTGTGAGTGTATAACTGATGATGAAGAGTGTGTGTGTATAACTGAGATGATGAAGAGTGTGAGTGTATAACTGATGATGAAGAGTGTGTGTGTATAACTGAGATGATGAAGAGTGTGTGTGTATAACTGATGATGAAGAGTGTGAGTGTATAACTGATGATGAAGAGTGTGAGTGTATAACTGATGATGAAGAGTGTGAGTGGATAACTGATGATGAAGAGTGTGTGTGTATAACTGATGATGAAGAGTGTGAGTGTATAACTGATGATGAAGAGTGTGAGTGTATAACTGATGATGAAGAGTGTGAGTGTATAACTGATGATGAAGAGTGTGAGTGTATAACTGATGATGAAGAGTGTGAGTGTATAACTGATGATGAAGAGTGTGAGTGTATAACTGATGATGAAGAGTGTGAGTGTATAACTGATGATGAAGAGTGTGAGTGTATAACTGATGATGAAGAGTGTGTGTGTATAACTGATGATGAAGAGTGTGAGTGTATAACTGATGATGAAGAGTGTGAGTGTATAACTGATGATGAAGAGTGTGTGTGTATAACTGATGATGAAGAGTGTGAGTGTATAACTGATGATGAAGAGTGTGTGTGTATAACTGATGATGAAGAGTGTGAGTGTATAACTGATGATGAAGAGTGTGAGTGTATAACTGATGATGAAGAGTGTGAGTGTATAACTGATGATGAAGAGTGTGAGTGTATAACTGATGATGAAGAGTGTGAGTGTATAACTGATGATGAAGAGTGTGAGTGTATAACTGATGATGAAGAGTGTGAGTGTATAACTGATGATGAAGAGTGTGTGTGTATAACTGATGATGAAGAGTGTGAGTGTATAACTGATGATGAAGAGTGTGAGTGTATAACTGATGATGAAGAGTGTGTGTGTATAACTGAGATGATGAAGAGTGTGTGTGTATAACTGAGATGATGAAGAGTGTGTGTGTATAACTGATGATGAAGAGTGTGAGTGTATAACTGATGATGAAGAGTGTGAGTGTATAACTGATGATGAAGAGTGTGTGTGTATAACTGATGATGAAGAGTGTGAGTGTATAACTGATGATGAAGAGTGTGAGTGTATAACTGATGATGAAGAGTGTGTGTGTATAACTGAGATGATGAAGAGTGTGTGTGTATAACTGATGATGAAGAGTGTGAGTGTATAACTGATGATGAAGAGTGTGAGTGTATAACTGATGATGAAGAGTGTGAGTGTATAACTGATGATGAAGAGTGTGTGTGTATAACTGAGATGATGAAGAGTGTGTGTGTATAACTGATGATGAAGAGTGTGAGTGTATAACTGATGATGAAGAGTGTGTGTGTATAACTGATGATGAAGAGTGTGTGTGTATAACTGATGATGAAGAGTGTGTGTGTATAACTGAGATGATGAAGAGTGTGTGTGTATAACTGATGATGAAGAGTGTGAGTGTATAACTGATGATGAAGAGTGTGTGTGTATAACTGATGATGAAGAGTGTGTGTGTATAACTGAGATGATGAAGAGTGTGTGTGTATAACTGATGATGAAGAGTGTGTGTGTATAACTGATGATGAAGAGTGTGTGTGTATAACTGAGATGATGAAGAGTGTGTGTGTATAACTGATGATGAAGAGTGTGTGTGTATAACTGAGATGATGAAGAGTGTGTGTGTATAACTGATGATGAAGAGTGTGAGTGTATAACTGATGATGAAGAGTGTGTGTGTATAACTGATGATGAAGAGTGTGAGTGTATAACTGATGATGAAGAGTGTGAGTGTATAACTGATGATGAAGAGTGTGTGTGTATAACTGAGATGATGAAGAGTGTGAGTGTATAACTGATGATGAAGAGTGTGTGTGTATAACTGAGATGATGAAGAGTGTGTGTGTATAACTGATGATGAAGAGTGTGAGTGTATAACTGAGATGATGAAGAGTGTGTGTGTATAACTGATGATGAAGAGTGTGTGTGTATAACTGATGATGAAGAGTGTGTGTGTATAACTGATGATGATGAAGAGTGTGTGTGTATAACTGATGATGAAGAGTGTGAGTGTATAACTGAGATGATGAAGAGTGTGTGTGTATAACTGATGATGAAGAGTGTGTGTGTATAACTGAGATGATGAAGAGTGTGTGTGTATAACTGATGATGAAGAGTGTGAGTGTATAACTGATGATGAAGAGTGTGTGTGTATAACTGATGATGAAGAGTGTGAGTGTATAACTGATGATGAAGAGTGTGAGTGTATAACTGATGATGAAGAGTGTGTGTGTATAACTGAGATGATGAAGAGTGTGAGTGTATAACTGATGATGAAGAGTGTGTGTGTATAACTGAGATGATGAAGAGTGTGTGTGTATAACTGATGATGAAGAGTGTGAGTGTATAACTGAGATGATGAAGAGTGTGTGTGTATAACTGATGATGAAGAGTGTGTGTGTATAACTGATGATGAAGAGTGTGTGTGTATAACTGATGATGATGAAGAGTGTGTGTGTATAACTGATGATGAAGAGTGTGAGTGTATAACTGAGATGATGAAGAGTGTGTGTGTATAACTGATGATGAAGAGTGTGTGTGTATAACTGATGATGAAGAGTGTGTGTGTATAACTGATGATGATGAAGAGTGTGAGTGTATAACTGATGATGAAGAGTGTGAGTGTATAACTGATGATGAAGAGTGTGTGTGTATAACTGATGATGAAGAGTGTGAGTGTATAACTGATGATGAAGAGTGTGTGTGTATAACTGATGATGAAGAGTGTGTGTGTATAACTGATGATGAAGAGTTTGAGTGTATAACTGATGATGATGAAGAGTGTGAGTGTATAACTGATGATGAAGAGTGTGAGTGTATAACTGATGATGAAGAGTGTGTGTGTATAACTGATGATGATGAAGAGTGTGTGTGTATAACTGATGATGATGAAGAGTGTGAGTGTATAACTGATGATGAAGAGTGTGTGTGTATAACTGATGATGAAGAGTGTGTGTGTATAACTGATGATGAAGAGTGTGAGTGTATAACTGATGATGAAGAGTGTGAGTGTATAACTGATGATGAAGAGTGTGTGTGTATAACTGATGATGAAGAGTGTGAGTGTATAACTGATGATGAAGAGTGTGAGTGTATAACTGATGATGAAGAGTGTGAGTGTATAACTGATGATGAAGAGTGTGAGTGTATAACTGAGATGATGAAGAGTGTGAGTGTATAACTGATGATGAAGAGTGTGAGTGTATAACTGATGATGAAGAGTGTGAGTGTATAACTGATGATGAAGAGTGTGAGTGTATAACTGATGATGAAGAGTGTGAGTGTATAACTGATGATGAAGAGTGTGAGTGTATAACTGATGATGAAGAGTGTGAGTGTATAACTGATGATGAAGAGTGTGTGTGTATAACTGATGATGAAGAGTGTGTGTGTATAACTGATGATGAAGAGTGTGTGTGTATAACTGATGATGAAGAGTGTGTGTGTATAACTGATGATGAAGAGTGTGTGTGTATAACTGATGATGAAGAGTGTGTGTGTATAACTGATGATGAAGAGTGTGTGTGTATAACTGATGATGAAGAGTGTGTGTGTATAACTGAGATGATGAAGAGTGTGTGTGTATAACTGATGATGAAGAGTGTGTGTGTATAACTGATGATGAAGAGTGTGAGTGTATAACTGATGATGAAGAGTGTGTGTGTATAACTGAGATGATGAAGAGTGTGAGTGTATAACTGATGATGAAGAGTGTGAGTGTATAACTGATGATGAAGAGTGTGAGTGTATAACTGATGATGAAGAGTGTGAGTGTATAACTGATGATGAAGAGTGTGAGTGTATAACTGATGATGAAGAGTGTGAGTGTATAACTGATGATGAAGAGTGTGTGTGTATAACTGATGATGAAGAGTGTGAGTGTATAACTGATGATGAAGAGTGTGAGTGTATAACTGAGATGATGAAGAGTGTGAGTGTATAACTGATGATGATGAAGAGTGTGTGTGTATAACTGATGATGAAGAGTGTGTGTGTATAACTGAGATGATGAAGAGTGTGTGTGTATAACTGAGATGATGAAGAGTGTGTGTGTATAACTGAGATGATGAAGAGTGTGAGTGTATAACTGAGATGATGAAGAGTGTGAGTGTATAACTGAGATGATGAAGAGTGTGAGTGTATAACTGATGATGAAGAGTGTGAGTGTATAACTGAGATGATGAAGAGTGTGTGTGTATAACTGATGATGAAGAGTGTGAGTGTATAACTGATGATGAAGAGTGTGAGTGTATAACTGAGATGATGAAGAGTGTGTGTGTATAACTGATGATGAAGAGTGTGAGTGTATAACTGATGATGAAGAGTGTGAGTGTATAACTGAGATGATGAAGAGTGTGTGTGTATAACTGAGATGATGAAGAGTGTGTGTGTATAACTGAGATGATGAAGAGTGTGAGTGTATAACTGAGATGATGAAGAGTGTGAGTGTATAACTGATGATGAAGAGTGTGAGTGTATAACTGATGATGAAGAGTGTGAGTGTATAACTGATGATGAAGAGTGTGTGTGTATAACTGATGATGAAGAGTGTGTGTGTATAACTGATGATGAAGAGTGTGAGTGTATAACTGAGATGATGAAGAGTGTGTGTGTATAACTGATGATGAAGAGTGTGAGTGTATAACTGATGATGAAGAGTGTGAGTGTATAACTGAGATGATGAAGAGTGTGAGTGTATAACTGAGATGATGAAGAGTGTGTGTGTATAACTGAGATGATGAAGAGTGTGAGTGTATAACTGAGATGATGAAGAGTGTGAGTGTATAACTGAGATGATGAAGAGTGTGAGTGTATAACTGAGATGATGAAGAGTGTGAGTGTATAACTGAGATGATGAAGAGTGTGAGTGTATAACTGAGATGATGAAGAGTGTGAGTGTATAACTGATGATGAAGAGTGTGAGTGTATAACTGATGATGAAGAGTGTGAGTGTATAACTGAGATGATGAAGAGTGTGAGTGTATAACTGATGATGAAGAGTGTGAGTGTATAACTGATGATGAAGAGTGTGAGTGTATAACTGATGATGAAGAGTGTGAGTGTATAACTGATGATGAAGAGTGTGAGTGTATAACTGATGATGAAGAGTGTGAGTGTATAACTGATGATGAAGAGTGTGAGTGTATAACTGAGATGATGAAGAGTGTGAGTGTATAACTGATGATGAAGAGTGTGTGTGTATAACTGAGATGATGAAGAGTGTGTGTGTATAACTGATGATGAAGAGTGTGAGTGTATAACTGATGATGAAGAGTGTGAGTGTATAACTGATGATGAAGAGTGTGTGTGTATAACTGATGATGAAGAGTGTGAGTGTATAACTGATGATGAAGAGTGTGTGTGTATAACTGATGATGAAGAGTGTGTGTGTATAACTGATGATGAAGAGTGTGAGTGTATAACTGATGATGATGAAGAGTGTGAGTGTATAACTGATGATGATGAAGAGTGTGAGTGTATAACTGATGATGATGTCATACCTGCATGTTTCCTCAGTTCTTCTATATTTGCGTCTTCCACAACTAAAATAAGAAACAGATAATAATGTTAGTGAAGGAAACCTACAGCTGTAATTTAGGACATAAAATGAACATAAATAGTTAAACTTTCATGAATTATTGTTAATTTCTTATATTGAAGTTGTATTTTTAATTATATTCACATTATGCTCTATATTATATATAAACTATATTTATAATAAAATATACAGTGGGGTCTAAAAGTCTGAGCCTTAAACATTTGGGAGACAAATTACTCTTGGAATAGAAGGTCAGATTTCCTTGATTCATTGAAGCACAATTATAGATTATAGTATATTAGATAAATATAATCCAGAAGCTCTTTCACTGGTTCTCTCAGACTTCTGGACCTCAGTGTATCCTGGTATAAACCAGTGCACAACTTGACAGTACTAGTTTACTTTTATTTTTATTATTGTTTGCAACTACTAATACCTTTTCTGTTGTTCATAACTCCATGCTCACAATCTAAAATCAGAGAAAATATCATTGGAGGGGTTCATTATAAATCCACAAATACATAGAAAGACAATAAACCACATTACTGTAAATTACACTTCTAACCATTCCAGGCAGAGAGACAGAATATCTTTCCTATTTATGTATTGCGGTTTTTGTGTGTAATATTCATACATATATGCATTATGGATTATGTACCACAACATTTATTTAAAATAATGCTGTCGTTGGTTCTCATTTCACTGCCTTCCACATCTGGTACATGTTGATTCAATGCGGTACCAGATGTGGGCCGGATCTGGGCCGACACTATGGGTTCATGCGACTTACTTTGATCTGCTTGTTGCTTCCCTGCAAAACAGATCATTATGATCATGAGATGACATTGAATAAATAAACACTGAAGACTAAATCTTTTCTAATCTTTTAACCAGATTGTACCTGTTAGTTTATGTCTGTATTTGTACAGGATCAGCCCAACCAAACCCAGAAGAGCACAGATGAGAACGGTGAAGAAAAGAGCCTTCCATGGATCTGATGAATCTGGCGAACTTGGCGGATCTGAGGAAGAAAGTTTATATGAATTTAAACTCAACTCTGGAGAAAAATATATCAATCAATTATAGGCTGAAAAAAACCCATGTACATTTGATTTGGTGAATTAGTCATGTATATAGGTGAACTAATCCTTTAATGAGGTCACAGTGTAGATCCATAAAAACAGAATGAATTTTGACTCACCAGTGACTTTGAGAACCAGTTTACTGCTGTCATATGACTTTTCTCCACTGACATAACAGTGAAATGAACCTTCATCCTGAATCCTGAGTTTCTCCAGGCGTAGAGAGACGTCTCCATCCTTCAGTCCACCAGACAGATCTGAGCGCCGAGTCAGTGAGCTTCTGTTCCTGTACGATTCCTCCTGGACGTTCTGGATCTTCCCATGCTGATAGAAGAGAACAGGGTTGCTGAACTGGTCATGACGGTACCAGCGGATCTCCAGAGCTTCAGCGTTCTCAGGAGGAGAGATCCAGCAGGGCAGAGTGACTGTGGACCCGACATGAGCCACTATCTGATCACGAGGAACCACAACAGTGAACGACTCTGAGAGACACAGAGAGACACACCCAATGTAATATACTATGCTGTATTTATTTACTGCATTTACTTATCACAGTGATTCTAAATCTGCAGCATATTTTTGTTTTGTTTTTTGTGAAAAAATTAAATAAATAAGACTAAAAGTACATGTCCACTGGTGAGGAGCGATCTTCTAGGTAACAGTTCATTCCTATAGAAGTTGAGCTTCATGGTCGCGCGGGGAATTGTGGGATTGGCAGCTGGCCGGAGAAAGCGCTGAGAGCGGCACAAGTTGGGGCAGGCTCGATATGCAAATATCAAGCGAAAACCAATAAAAAACAACAACTTTCAAACAACTTTTCAAGGTCCTGAGCCGTAGCTGGGCGCCCGCAGATAGATGACGAATGGCGCCGCCGGTGTGTGTACACTCATAGAGAATACCCAGCAAGCAATAGCCGTCATTTCACCGTCTCGGTTAAATATAGACCCGATATAGTCCGGCAATGTGAAACCCACTTTTAGCCAAAATAACACTGAATCTGGTTACATGTCATTTTTTCCAAAATAACTTGCGAGATGTATGATATTCCATCATGTAGGGTGAACAGCCGTAGTCAGACCGGCTATTTGTAGCCCACTTATAGTCAAAACTGATTATTTGTAGTTTTTTTGCCAGGCAGCGCATGAGATGGTTGATATCCCATTATGTTTGCGTTGGTAATAATATCTACAAGGTGCAAGTGTCACTTCATGACATGGTCGATCTGTAGATATAGCTCTGAATTGGACGGGCTATGTGTAGTCTGCTTTTAGCCCACCCGCCAAAATCGAGGCAATCAGTGGTCAACGTTTAGCGGCTTGGCAATAGCCCTGATTTAGACCAGCGATTAGTATAGCCAAAATAGTCTTAAAATTGTTTACATGTTTTTCACCCACGTAGCTTCATGTTTGCTGTCACACATAACATTAATACACAATCGACGATATTATTTGAATGTCTTTCATTTTAAATTAAATAAAAATGCAATTACATTTCTCAACCGCTAGATGGCAACAGCCCTACTGAGACATGACTACTGGCAACGCGAGACTTGATAATTAGGCTAGAGATCACTGTTCTCGCGATCATGCGATAAACATTTCCACCATTTTCAAACATTTTAAAGGAGACGGAGCATTGCATTCACTTATCTGTCGGTCGAAGAGAACAGGTAAAAGACATTCCTACTTTTGTCTTGTAGGCCGGGAGCCAGGTCCACTCCTCAGGATGTTTTTTGCTACCTTTTTTTCACTATACTTATACCCCTTGGGCCATCACAAGTTGATAACGACCACCCCCAACTCGGCCCTGTTTGGTCTCAGGGGCCAAAAAACACCCTTTTTGGGAAAAGCTTTTTGCGGAATGATGTAATTGTGAATATTAATGTACTGCAGCTACATAAATGGCCATATAACCCTACAATTTTGCATGTTGTATCCTGACACATAGGGGAAACTAGCAGAAAAAGATTCTGGGGATTGCTGCCTTTTTGCTGTCAAATATCACCCTCAACATACCCCAAAAGACAAAAAAATGTCTGTCCGCCTGACAAATTGTCATCAAAAGTGATCATTTTCAAGCATTTTATTATATATATCACTGCCTCAAATGTACATGAAAAACTTCCCAAGTTTATAAGCTTCAGTTTAGGTCCAAAATGACCTTTCTATCTAGAGGATTACAGCTGGTATAACCAAAAGTTCTCCACTGTACCTCAAATCGGAGAAAACAGAACTGGGATGATAAACAACATCATTTATTCATTGTTGAGAGTTAAGAGAATAAATAACCCAAACTTTACAGTTATGTAAGTTATACCTAGCTATACTTATTGTTTAAAATATTTAATGTTGTCATTCTTTATATTTTCATTATCTTAAGTTAATTTCCCATCTTTTTTATTATAATCTTTATATATTTTTATTGTATTTATAATATTTTATTTTCATAATTGTAATTGTATAATTAATAAGTGTCATAATTGTATATTTTTTCATTTGTTATTATCTTAAGTTGTTAATTTTTATATTGTTCTTAATAAAAGTTTTATATTTATTTATTTTTGGATGGATTGTCATGTATGTGTGTTATATTTGAGCAAACAGAATCCTTAAGTTGTATTTTGTTGTCTATTATATGTAGTAATTCATTTGCTTTCTATTTGATGTCTAGTCTATTCTTGGTCTACGTTTAGACGTCTATTAAATTTTCACTGCCAGCCCAAATTGAGCCGTGTTTTAGCCTAGACGTCGGGGCTGTGTTTGGACGGCTATTAGACGTCTTTTAAACGCAAAATTGCTTGCTGGGTAATGTGTTCGAATTTTAAAGACGTGGCGATGGGACTCCAGTTTTGTCATCCATAAGGTCTGACTCAGTCATTTCAATAATCACCTTGATTTTATCAGCGTCTGAAGCCACACTGAAGCCACATAAGTACATTTTTATCATTTACATAATTTTCATATCATAAGTAAATAAGTACATTTTTACAAATTTACTTATGGTTACACATGTAAGCGAAATATTACTGTAGGCTTGGCTATTACACGCGTTTATTTCATAAATATGAATGTACCTCACATCTCCCGGACACTAGCCAGTAGTCTACTTCTTTGGCCTATTTTGTTTAGCTGGCCAACTCTGTGGTAAAATACCGCTGGAAAAGCTGGGACGCACCGGACAGCGCGGAGAGAACACACATGACTTTGATTTGAAAGTTTAGTTGGCAGAGAAAATAAAACACGCCGTTTAGTTTGACATCAACTGATACTTGTGGGTAGCCTGACACATCAAGATGTTGGGTCTGGGAACACACCATTGGCACGGCTCAATCCGAGGGGCGGGATAAACGGTTGTCTTTCAGATTCTACAACCAACCAGAGCTTTTTCCCACCAGCGGAGCTAGTTGATAGATTAAACTTTTGCTGTATCCGGTCGGCAAACCTCTGAACACATCTTCCTTTTTTAAGAATGATTTCAGTGCCGTTCTTTTCTCAAAGAAAAGCTTAACTCCAAGTCCTCCAGAGTCGCGGACAAAGTCGATTCGAAAGGCCGCTGTTCGCCAGCAGCAGCAACTCTTCTTTGTTTTCAAGTAGCAGGGAATTCACACGGAATCGTCACAACTCTGCCGTCATTATGTTAAGCCCGCCCACCGACTCTATACACGACGTGATTGGCCTGACTAGAGTTTGGTTTTTCCAGCTCGCAAGCCAACGGAGAGTTGCTAGACGACCGCTAGGGTTGCTGCCGCTAGGGTGCATCTAGATTTCTAGGCTAACTTGTAGGCTATTAATGAAATAAAGTCCGCAAAAACAAAGTTATAACTGCGGCGTATTTCCTGAACACTTCACGTCTGTGCTTGACTGTTTATCTGCTTATTTAGTTTGAGTTTATTTAACCCATCGCAACTTATTGTAATGTGTGAACTAGGTAACTCGCCTTATGTTGTTCTAAAGGCTCATTACCTTCTTTTTTTCGGAACACACACACACTCACACACACACACACACACACACACACACACACACACTTCTCGCACTTGCCCATTTAATGTCAGAGAATGGTGACTTCCCCACTTTTTTTTTTAAGGTGGATGCAAATCTGTTGTAAAATATGCAACTCGTGCAGTAAATTCCAAGTGTTGTGAAGGTAGGCCTATACTCAGGGTTCTCAAGTCTCACTCACTCACTCTCCATTAGGGCTCCTCCTCTAACTGCATGTGATCTCACTCCAAGCTTTTGGTAAAACTCGAGAACCCTGCCTATACTGTAGATTTTGGTGAGAAACAGACCAGAATGGCAAGTTATTACCTTTATGCCGTGCACAAAGCGCATCCTTTTCAGATATAAATTATAACGAATTTCTTCTCATCTTAAAAACTTTAATGTGTATTTTTTAAAACTGGATATTTGCAGTCTAAGAATTCAGAAAAATTCTTACAATTCTCATATTTACACAAATCATTTTGTCATATTAAGCTCAATATTAAACTGAATGAAATCCAACCCTGTTTGTTTTGTTCTTACCAGAAGCTTCTATGAGGAGATTCACCAGTAAAGCGATGATAATAATCGACGTCATTCCTGTGAAAACACAGACAGACTCAAATAAAACAAACTCTGAGGGGTTTTTCCCTCAAACACGCGAATAATATGAGAGAAATATGATCAGACTGTCACTGTCGTGTTCAACGAGGAAACATAAACTCACCGGAGACAGAGACTCGTCCGTTAAATCACAGTAATCTGGATGGTTTAGATGAATATGAGCTGTTCGACGCAATAATAGAGTCAAAATAAACGATAAAATAGACGAAAATCAGAATCTATGAAGCGTGCTCCCGATTTTCCTCCTTTACTTTCACTTTCTATAAATAGCGCGATCCCAATAAAACAGACGTCATCAGATGACGAATAACGCTTATATTCAGTTTAATTCTGTTGATGGGTTTTTGTGTAATAATCTTTGCGGTGTGATGTGTGTGTGTTTTCTGTTTTTAGGTTTTTACGAGGCGATTGAATAAACAATGGAAAACCGTGTAGAAGGATTTTTCCCTCATGGATCGACAGTAGAAAAATGTTTTCCAGGATAGGAAAAGCCTGCAGTGTGCGATATTGTATGCAGTGTGCGGGGGCTCGTTCTTCGTACGTTGCTTATTACATCCGAGATCAAATGACACATCCAAGATGATTTCATCGTGCTAAACATGATCTGGCTAACTCGGTTCTTCGAACACACTTGCCGGATGAGATTAGTATCGCTGGATTGAGTTATCTCAGATAATTGCGCGTTCATGCGCTGGTTGAAAAGGGGATATGTATCGATAGTAGAAACATTGATCAGCAACGCTGCTATTGGCTGTTCAGCGTGGCCAAAGGGCGGCCTCAGTTTTTCTCCTCAGCAGAGCAAGAGAATTAATAGTCGAAGTTTATTCGGAATTTTAATGTTTAATCAAAACGCCAGGGAACACCTCAAAGTCTACAAAAGCCAGGAGAGAGGGCTGGCAAAAAGTAGCAGACAATTTAAATCCGTTAGAAGTGGCCATGTTAGATGTTTTTATCACTTATTAGCCTATATATTTGTATTTTAATAATTGCATAATTACTTTGTTCATTGTAATGTCAGAGTCACCACACTAGAACATGGGAACAAATAAAAGTGAAGTACAAAAATATTCTACATAATGGTAATTTTTAGTTATATTATAGTCTCTTTTATAAAAGGCACTGTTAAATAAATGATTGTCTGTTTATAAAAGCAACCAAGAAAAAGGCTGAGAAAAAAAGAAAGAAAAGATCTTAGTAGCCTACACTGTAAAATAATTTTTGCTGCATTAAATTAAGGCCGTATAGTCATTTCAACTGTTAAATCTTAATGATGAGTAATGATGAATTGCTTTGACTTGTGAAAGTGAAAACTGATAAACTTGTTAATGTAAAAATATTTTGCCATGAGTTATTGATCACATTTTTCCCGAGTGTAGTTCATTGTAATGACATTGTGTTTTCCTCTTTTGTGCACTTTTACACAATAAACCAACACTTGTATCTGTTCCCAAGAAAGTGGTGGCTGAAATATGTGCAGTAAGTGGACATTTTCTAACTTTCCAAAGGAAAGAAAGTATAAGACTTTGTAATGTCCATTTGTTTCCATTGCACTGGACAGTGAATAAACCCTCTCAGATAACTGTCATATGGAGGAACTAGCCTACCTGCAAGTGCATAAAGAACTTTACTTCATTTATACTTGTATGCTTTATGGCTGCAATATAAGTTGCAGGATTCCACATCTACAGAAAGGCCTACAGAAGAGTCTGCACAGACAGAGGAGACATAGGCCTACAGGTGGGCAGTGGATAGACAACTTCTCCTTTTTATTTGTTGCATGAGGCATGTGTCTAATATCTCTTGTTGCAGGCACTTGACCACTGGCTTTTCTTTACAAAGAACAATTGAAATAAAACTCAAGGAACTAAGCATATTTGTCTTTTATTAAACATTTAATGAAAAGTGTCTTTTTTTTTTTTTTGGCAATGTTGTGTAATATGGCACATGCAGCAATGTCACAGGCCCTGTCAGGTGTGCAACCCTCAGACTTATCAGACACTGAAATCTTCCCTTTAGTTAGCCAAAGTTCATTTCATTGTGTGCTCTTCTCCTGGCTAGAGCTGCATTGTAACTGGTTTGGGTCAGGGAATGGGGTAATAAAACACCTGTCTGCAGGAACATGTCATAATCACCTATGAAGAAATGCAGTTCTGTTAGGATCAGCATAAGTGTATGTAATACAGTGAGCTTGATATTTAATTGTGGAACTTTCCTTACCACTTTCAAATAATGTGCATAAATGTGAATTTCTGAAAATTCTTAAGTCATACACAGATCCTGGCCATTTTGCTTTCACATTTGTGAAATGGAAGATTTTAGTCAACTGCCTTTTTTAAATTTGATATAATATTATTAATCTGGAATATTAAGAATCCCAATAGTAACTGGGCTGCACATTTACATTGTGAACCCCCTTTCTGTTCACATAATCCCCTTCATTGAGGCCTTGATGGCAGTCTATGGTAGCCTATAGTCTATGGTACCAATCACGTTAGTGAAGCCTGAGTGACACATACTGTAATCGGCATGGTCATGATGGCATGATCTTCATAAAAAATTATGATAGCCAAAAAAATAAAAATAAAACTGCTTTAAAAAAAACTGCTTTACAACATTGGGTCTTAAGTGGCTTGGAAATGCCACAAAAAAACCTAAAACTGTTTTTTAAACCTAAAAGCGCCAGGTAAACTCCGAATGACACGACAGACAGCACTTTCCATCAAGTTCTCCGCATCTCCAATAGTGTAAAGGAAAGAGCCACTCACAAATAATCTTAGGGCAATGCAAACAGTTTGTGCTGTAGTTAAAGCCAGACTCCGACAAGTCGAAAATAAATGTGCGTTTCCAACAATTTTATAGGCCTAATGTAAACGACAATCTCACGAGTCACGAAAAAAAAATATACATCTCAGAAAGTGCACTATCGCGCTGCGCTGGACTTCCCATATCAGCTCCGCTTATGAAGCCGCAGTCTAATCCTGTTTACATGAAATAAGCCTCTGCTCCCGAGCAGGTTCAAGTTTGCGCACCTGTTGCTATGACAGCAAGTCCAGGATGAGCGTCGAAGAACCAAACAATCCAAGATCATGCCAAATCGCCAACAATCAAATCCAGCTAACTGAGTTAGCGACGTACGAAGAGCGGACCCCAGGACGGCAGAGAAGACGCTCCCTTAACAACAGGGAGCGTTTATTAATCATTTAACACATAGCTGTGCGTTTAGCACATATGATGATACACATAATTATGAATATTTTGTTAGTGAAAATAAATGTATTAATTTAGATGCAGTAGAAAACTGCAAACTACGTCATTCAACTCCTTTTGATGACGTCATTCGTTTGAAGGAGGAGGAGGAGAGAACCTTCATCAGCCTGTTCTTCTGCTCATGGTAACATTAATCTGAATATTTTCATACAGAAATTCGGGTTTGCATTTTGTTTGACCCTGTTTAAGTGAACAATCTGAGCTTTCCTGTTGTTTTTTTTTTTTTTTTTTTTTTTTTTTTGCAACATTTTTTTTTGAAAACTGAATCGAGTTACATAAAATAGACAACTTTTATAATTTAGATTTTAAACAGATAACAGAAAAGAAAAGGACATAATCAAAAGCACACTTATTGACATTATAAATGCTAAGATTTATATGTTTCTTCAGCCACAAAAGTTACATTTTTTAGAATCAGTCCACAGCCTAACCAAATGCTCCACTCTTCTCCACAATGGCAACCCACTGTCATTTAAATGGTTCTAATAATTCCAATGTAATTGAACATTAAACACAATTACACACTATCAAGTCTTCCCATTTCCTAATTTTCTCAAAAACACATAAAATAACACTTCATTTCAATGTTTATTCTCTTAAAGGACAAATCCAGTGAAAAATGAACCTAGGGGTAATTAACACATGGTTACCGAGTCGATCGTTCCCTGGAGTGCGTTTTCATGATGTATGGACCCTCATTATGCTACCGTGTTAGTGTGAGGCTATTTTGAGCCTTGTTAGTGGTATTAACTTGCGATTTGTTTTTACTTACTCTGTGCCCCATATACTAGTGTTATGAGCTAATCTGTTTTTATAAATAAAACTCTTTACATTCGATTATCATGAAAACGCACCCCAGGGAACGATCGACTCGGTAACCATGTGTTAATTACCCCTAGGTTCATTTTTCACTGGATTTGTCCTTTAATTCAGCTATATGCAAAGCATGCTGGGAACTAACAAGCACCGCCCAGTTTCAGTTAACGCAACAAAAATCATTCATGTAATCCAACACAAACGGATTAAGTACATTTAAATTTTACATATTTAAGCAGATTGAACATAATCAAATTAAGTTTGGACAAAATGTATAGCAATTGTGTTGCTTAAGCTCATTTTAATGAAGCAATTTGAACAAGCAGCCAAATTTTTTTTTTTCTTACTTCATAAAAAAAAAAAAAACTGTAAGTGTGTCATAGTATGTTATTCATTGAACTAAAGTAGTCAACATTTGAAGTGGATCAAAACCTTTCATCAAAGTTATACATGAATTTTGAACAAAACCGTTATTTTCTTTGGACAACTTTGATG
Organism: Leuciscus idus; assembly: GCA_021554675.1. Taxonomy (NCBI): domain Eukaryota; kingdom Metazoa; phylum Chordata; class Actinopteri; order Cypriniformes; family Leuciscidae; genus Leuciscus; species Leuciscus idus. The sequence goes on along the minus strand of CM038622.1, from coordinate 689,509 downwards.
AACTTTTTTGATCCACTTCAAATGTTGACTATTTTACAATATACACAATGCAACAGTCAGTGTTGTTAATATCAACATGAATGTCAAATTCACTCTGTGTCACATTGTGAGAATCTGATTTTATCCCTATAAACTGAGGTGTTAGATTAGTTTAGATTAGATTAGTTTTTTCGCAACACTTAAATGTTGTTTACGATCATGACATCGAGCATCTTGACTTTCACTTGGTGTCTTATATTTTAGTTTTTTTTTTTTATCTTGAAACGTATCACATCCATTCTGGTAAGGATACATGCAACAGAAACTTGCATTTTCCCGTAATGAGTTTCTCACATTTCTGCATTTTCTCCCTCGGACAATCCAGCCAATCAGCTGACGGCTCCGCCCCCCAAACCAGCCCAAAAGAAGAAGAGCAAGAAATCAGGAGTCTTGAAGGAGGAGTACAGCACCCTGCTGAACAGTGTCTTTGGACAGGTATCCCAAACATCTCAAACATCACTGCATATCAGGTGTCATTCATTCCTGCGGTTGAGTCTGGAGTTTATATTCAGACTGCTGGTCTTTAATGTCGAGATCAAGTTCTGTTCATCACACAGAAATATCATATAACTTCAGAACACTTAGAATACAGCACACAAGTCATGTGCACTACTCTGTTACATAATACCAGGCTTTTTTACTGTAATGTACAGTATGTTACTGTAAAAAATAATGCAGAAATAAAAAGGTATATCCTGAAAGTTTCAGAACTGAAAACTTCCTTGTTAGTCCAAAATCAGCTTTTATAGTTACCAGGCCCAGCGAATGTGCCTCTTAATGACGTGCTAAAGGTAGTGAAAGGCGTCAGCTTTGGCCTCGCCCACTGGCGTTAGTGAGATGAGGAAGAGAGAAGAGCACAGGGTCACCCACTGGACTAAACAGAACATTACCTTCCAAAGGATTCTAATGCTGGGAATGTGGTTGTTTATTTTCAACAATGTGAATGACTCAGTTGAACATTATTTATTCGTATTTGCTACATTTCACTGGATTCTTTGGTAAATCAGTCCGCAAACTCGGCGAAGGCTTTTACGATGTGGACTCGACAGTATTGCCACAACATGCAAGTAACATTGTTTATTCTAATGCCTGATCTGTGAAACAGTGATTTCTGATGTAATGATTCATGTACCGTCAGATGTTCTTTGTCCTGTCAGTAAATCAAACCAGTGACGAAAAGGTCATCTTCACATTGTTTATCTTAGTAGGATGTAAATAATCTGTTATTTAAACTGATTGAATTATTTATAGAAAAGCGATCAAAGAACGGTCCGTTTACAATAGCTGTAGCTGTCAATCAAACAGCGCGTGTTTATCAGTGACTGAGTTCTAGGGCCTCATTTATAACCGTTGCGTCAGTTTTGAAAGTTCCCTTTCAAAAACTACAATTGATGCTGCGCTGCTTAGCGCATTGGGAACGTCTTTAATCGTGACCAGCTGTGAATATTGTGTGTAAAACATTAATAGAATTGACCCGGAGGTAATATAGCCTCGGTCGGTGACGTCATCGGCGCGCACCCGCGACACGAGGCTATAAATAGATGAGCCACAGGTGCATCATCAGGTCTTTTGTCTTCAGACCATTCTGTGCATGTGTGCGTCTAAGATCTCTCTCTCTTACCTCTTATATCTGACTACAGATCTGTGTTAGGAGTTAGTTTTCAACTGGCAGTGTGCAGAAAATTCTCGTTTAAAAGTCTTTAAAAGAGTTTAAAAATAAAAAAAATGAGTCAACAGCAGAGTAAGCTTTGTGCTCTTTCATGCTCCTGTCCCATGTCTGAGCTGGACATGCTGCGCTGCACACTATGGCAGCGTTACAGGCGTACCAGGCTGACCTTTTGAAGGACTTGAGTGCAGGCAGTACAATAGATGAGGAAGCGTTCTCGGAACTGCACAGAGCCATAGATCTGTCTCTCTGTGCCACTAAGCAAACCGTCCGTGCCATTGGCTGTTCTATGTCAGCGCTGGTTAGCACGGAGAGCCACCTGTGGCTTAACTTAACTGGCATTAAGGATAAAGACCGCGTCTTTCTTCTGGATTCACCAGTTTCACCCTCTGGCCTGTTTGGCCACTCTGTCAACACAGTCGTCTCCAGGTTCAGAGAGGTTAAGAAGCATGAAGAAGCTTTTGTCCAGTTCCTTTCTCGCCACACTCAAGGGGAGGAGCCATCGGCCACCCAACCTCTCCCCGGTCCTTCAAAAATAAACAGGGAGGTTAAGAAGCAGAGTGTGATGAACCGCGCTAGGCCAAGATCACACTGTTCGTCAGTACCAAAAAATTTTAGGTTTCATGGCTCCAGCATCCACGGTGATTCCTCTGGGGCTGTTGCACATGAGACCGTTTCAGTTGTGGCTAAAAGCCAGGAGATTTCATCCCAGGGCCAATCTTCAAAGGCAAATAAAAGTGACGCGCCGCGGGCTTCGTACACTATCCCTGTGGCTCAGACCCCGGTTCCTCGCCTTGGGTCCCACTCTAGGGGCGCCTTGTCGTCGCAGACTGTTAACAACAGATGCTTCCCTGATGGGCTGGGGAGCGGTCTTAAGTGGTCGTCCAGCTCAAGGGGAATGGGAGGGTCATCAGCTCGATTGGCACATCAACTGCCTCGAGTTGATGGCCGTATTTTTGGCCCTGAAATATTTTCTCCCTCAGTTGAGAGGTTGTCATGTCCTAGTGCGGGTGAACAACACAGCGGCAGTCTCTTATATAAATCACCAGGGAGGTCTGCTCTCACGCAATCTGAACAGAATAACGAGGCAGATTTTTTTCTGGGCCCAGGACAAGTTCCTGTCACTCAGACAGAAACTGCAGATGGGGGAATGGAAACTCCACCCGGAAGTAGTGAAACAGATTTGGACCAGATTTTACGAAGCGGAGGTGGACCTCTTCGCCTCTTATCAGACAGCGCAATGTCCCCTCTACGTCTCTCTGAGTCACCCAGCCCCCCTGGGTCTGGATGCGATGGCACACACATGGCCCAAAATGCGCCTGTATGCATTTCCTCCAGTTTCTCTGCTCCCGGGAGTTCTAGCCAGAGTTCGCCAACAAGGGTCTTGCCTCTTACTGATAGTGCCGCATTGGCCGAACAGAGTATGGTTCTCGGAGATAATATCTCTCCTCGACGGCTCGCCATGGGCGATTCCGGAGAGGAGAGACCTTCTGTCTCAGGCAGAGGGCACGATATTCCATCCCAGGCCCAACCTGTGGAACCTTCATGTTTGGCCCCTGATGGGTACCAACTGAGGGACACTGGGCTTTCGCCTGCCATTATTAAGACCATTCTAAGTGCTAGGGCTTCCTCCACTAGAAAGAGTTACGCCAGCAAATGGGGTGTCTTTGAAAGATGAGTGTTGTATACAATGCAGATCCAGTTAATTGCCAGATTGCTTCAGTTCTGGACTTCTTGCAGGAGAAATTATCAACAGGCACATGCCCCGCCACTCTCAAGGTTTATGTGGCCGCTCTTTCGGCTTGCCACGCCTTGGTTGATGGGGTGCCACTCAGGAGACATCCTCTGCTCGCTCGCTTCATTCGTGGGGCCAGACGACTGAGGCCTCCCATAAGAACCAAGATCCCTTCATTGGACTTAGCTATAGTCCTCGAGGGTCTGGTTGAGACCCCCTTTGAACCTCTAGAATCTCTAAAAATTTATTTTCTTATGGCTAAAGGTTCTTTAAAAAGAATTGGGCATATGCAGACTCTGTCGGTCTCGCCATCCTGCTTAGACTTTGCCCCAGGAATGGTGAAAGTGATTTTGCATCCTTATCCTGATTACCTGCCTAAGGTACCTTTTTCGGCTATACTTCCGGTCATTCTCGAGGCCTTCTGCCCTCCGCCATTCATAACGCCGGAGCAGGAGGGATCTCACAGACTGTGTCCAGTCCGTGCTCTTCAGGCTTACATCCACCACACTAGCCAGTGGCGTATGTCAGAGCAACTGTCTCTTATGGGAGTAGTAACAAAGGGGCAGCTGCCACCAAGCAGACCATGTCACATTGGGTCAGGGATGCTATTGCTCTTGCCTATGGTGCTCGGTCAAGTTCCGCCAACGGGTCTTAGGGCTCACTCCACCAGGGGGGTTGCCTCCTCTAGTACTTTGGCAAGGGGTGTGCCCCCTTACAACTTGTTTGTGATGCGGCAGGCTGGTCCTCTCCGCACACATTCTTAAGATTTTACAGTTTGGATGTTCATGCCACTCCGCATGACACACAGCTAATGTCTGAGGCCTTCTTGCGTTCTTGTGAGCACACAACCGTAAGGGGTCCAGACACCTTCAAGCACGGCGGCGTGGGTATTCTCATTCCCAATGCGCTAAGCATCTCGTTCTGCTTTTTCAGGGAACAGGGTTACAGTCAAGTAACCCGGAACATTCCCTTTCAAAAGCTACAATCGATACTGCGCTGCATTGCCATGCTGAAGATGTCCCGGGACTGCTCTTCAGACAAAATATCCTGACGATGCACCTGTGGCTCATCTATATTACCTCTGCATCAATTCTATTGACGTGTTACACACAAAATTCACAGCTGGTCACGATTAAAGACGTTCCCAATGTTCCAAACGTTCCCATCTCATTCCGCTTTTTCAGGGAACAGGGTTACAGTCAAGTAACCCGGAACGATCTTGTTAAGGATGAATGCGATCCGACACAAGCGCAACAACTTAAAAGATATGAACAGTTAATTCATCTATCTGTAAATATCTTGATATTGATGAAACTTCCTCGTTTTGTGGTATTGTTGAAGAAACAGCTGCCCATTTGTTTTCTGAATACATTTAGGGTTAGGGTTAAGTTGTTATATTTTAAACCCTACTAATGTGACCCACAGTTTTATTTATATAATTTTTTATTAAGAGAACCCAAAATCGTCATCTCTTGAATATGTTGTTAATTTCTTTATATTATATCCAAACAATTTCACCCACAAGCAAAAGTGGCTTAAATCTCCTTTGTTTTCCTTTGTCTTATTGAATTTACCTCTCGTTTCATCCCTCAGGATTATAAATAACAAAAAAATCTTTATTTTAATGTATTATGAAGAACTATTTAAAGATATTTAGCCTTTTTCCTGTGTATAAAATCCCTCCACATGTGTGTTTTATTTAATTAACACAGAAACATCAATCAATGTACATTTAAATGTTTTATGAAAGAAATGTAAGAACGCAAAGTACAATGATCATCTGTTAAACATCAAGTATTTGATCAAGGCACCTTTAGAATTTTTTTTTAATTAAACATGTTATGCATCATGTTGCTCCATTAATATACAGTATAAAGAAATAGATATATTTTTTACATTATATTTTGTGACCCTTGATCTTAAAGGCATGAAGACTTTTGTTCCTCCTGTAAGACTGAGCATTCGGATGGGAACATCACAGTTTGTCGTAAGAGCCAACAATATTCATAATACACAAGTTTAGAGTAGGACCACAGATTAATACACAGGTTATGGAAATTACATGCAGGGAAGTATAAAAAAAGTATAGTTATAGTAAGGTCATGTGTTTCCGGATATATGTGTTAGTAACAGAGAGGATGAAGAACTCTTTAATATGGGAGAAATGTAAAAACAACTCACTTCATCATCTCTATTTTCTGACACTAGATGAATGTGGGAAAGAAGTTGAGTATTCAATCCCAGTTTACATCTGGATTTGGCATAAGAGGGAAAGGCATCTGTGTCAGTATCTGTGCACATGCTTCATTCTGTCTAAACACACTGGATTAGTCAGTCAGGCGTCTGAGCTGTTACTCAGTCATGGTTCACTGGACTCTACAGGTTCTGGACAATCCAGAATTTTAAGTGGACTCTTTTCTCCTACTCCTGGATTAAACAGCGGAGCGACTGGTCTAGTGAATCTGGTGCTCATGGTCAGCAGATGTTTCCTCTCTTTGACATTGTAAAATGACAGCTGACCGTCATCATAATCTAACAGAACTCCCAGTTGTTCAGGTCTCTGCGTCAGTGAGAGAGTAACTGGTGGATCAGAGTTGGTGTAAAAGCCATTAGGACCGTCTGAACACAAGAACCAGTAACCGTTTGATGGAGTTAAAGCAGATCTGTTCTTTAAGCGAAAAAATCTATGTTCCGCCACACCAATTAACCAGTAGTTTTTAGGAGGTTTATTTTCTCGTGCCAACGCAACCTCCCAATAGTGACGTCCAGATGTAAATCTTTGAGCTCCAAGTGCACGTAATTCATATGGAAATCCCTCTCCAGTGTGATTATATCCTGGAGCATCTCTTACTGTTTTACAGTCATTAGAAACCTTCAGATCTGGATGTAAATGCTCACGGTCAATAGTGATCTGAACTGTGAAGAAAATAATGCAACAATTATTTATACACTTCATATTTAGTGTGAGATGATATTTACAAATATGTGCATATATGACTAAAGATGATGAAATATATATAATGAGATGATGTCATACCTGCATGTTTTCTCAGTTCTTCTATAATTGTGTCTCCCTGTCACGGTACGATTGATGAGGATGTAGGCGCAAGTGCAAAGTAAAAGAGAGTTTATTATATACAGGTAAACACACAACACAGGAAGGAGGAATGATGTAATGTCCAGATAGCAACAATGATGATCACAGGATAACGGTAGTAGAGAGTGCTGGATGATTGGTAGTGGCGTTGGTGGAAGATGATCAATGGTGAAAACCAGGAACAGACCGGAACATTCACATGGAGACGACACGGTAATCCAAATGAATATAGTAAATACATAAAACTACAACACCATTAATACAGAAACTGAAACTCAGACAATGAACCAGCAACTGACACAACACAAGACAGAGTATATATACACACATGACCTAAATGAGTGGCAGCTGGCACAATGGAAGCAAGGAACAGGTGTAATCAGAGTTAATGAGTCCAGGTGAACACAATCAACACAGAACCAAACACAGAAAACACAGAACACAGTATATACTGTGACAGTACCCACCCCCCTCTAAGGAGTGGCTTCCAGACACTCCCAAAGAAAGTTCAGGTGGGTGGAGGAACGGAGGTGGATCTGGGGGAGGGTAGGCGGGCCAGGTCCGTGAAGGGCAGGCAAAGCGGGCAGGGCAGGAAGCCAGGGCGGGACCGGCAAGGCAGGAAGCCAGGGCGGGGCCGGCAGTGCAGGAGGCCAAGGCGGATCCGCAGGCAGAACCTGAGACCAGGGTGGAGCTGCAACCCATGGTGGTGCCGGCGGCAACAGGAACCTGGGTAGAAGGAGAGAGCAGAAAGAGGCCCTCTGGCCCAGGTTAGACAAGGCAAGGAGTTCAAATTCGGCCATCTTGGGCCAAGCAGGAAATTCAGGGAGCTCGGGATCGGCCATCTTGGGCCAGGCAGAGAGTTCAGAGAGCTCAGGATCGGCCATCTTGGACCGCACACTAGGCAATTCACTGGGCAGCACACTAGGCAGTTCACTGGGCAGCACACTAGACAGTTCACTGGGCAAGACAGAGAGACTTTGAGAGTCGTGCACGACCATTTTGGCAAGGGAAGAGAGTCTATGGGGCTTGGAAGCGACCATGTCAGCTGACCCACAGGATACTGGAAACTCAGGAGTAACCATCTCGGCCTTCACAGGAAACTCAGGGAACTCGGAAACAGGCCTTATGGTCAGGACAGGAAGTTCAGGAGACTTGGGTTCAGCTAACCTGGTCGAGATCAGAGGCTCAGGGGACTCAAATTCAAACCTTTCTGCCATGATAGGAAGTGCAGGAGACTCAGGTTCGGACCTCTCAGGCGTGACAGGAAATGCAGGAGACTCAGGTTCATGGGTTTGAGAGACCTCTTGTGAAACGAAAGAGCAGAAAGCAGACCACACACACCACAGAGCCATAGCCAACACAGGCAGCACAGAAGTCAAAGGACATACCTCAGGCACTGTAGAGACCACAGAACTGGAAACAAACGGACTTAGAATCCCAGCCGCCCGTACCGACATCATCTGGGTATCCACCAGACTAGACATTAACCTCTGGGTCCTAGTATGCACTGGAGAGGTGGGTGAGGCGGTCATCTTGTGAAATGGCTCGGGTGTAGCAGCCATCCTGTGAAGTGGCTCGGGTGTGACAGCCATCTTGTGAAGTGGCTCGGGTGTAGCAGCCCTCTTGTGAAGTGGCTCGGGTGTGACAGCCATCTTGTGAAGTGGCTTGGGTGTCGCAGCAGTGGTCCTCTTGTGAACAGACTCATATGTAGCCATCTTAAGGATAGGTACAGGTAAGACAACGGCCCTCTGGGGAACGGATGCAGGTATGGCGACAGCCCTCTGGGAAACAGATGCAGGTATGGCCACTGCTGTCTCAAACACCGGTGCAGGCATGATGACGGCCCTCTTGAGAACTGCCACCGGTTTGGCCGTGGCCATCTTTAAAACAGGAGTTGACGTGATAGGCCTTGTGGAGAAGGGTGTTCTTCTAATTGCCAGTCTAGAACCTCGCCCTGGTCTAGCTGGTGTAATCGGTTCTAGACTGGCCCTCCTAGGACTCGGAGTAGGACTGGCAGCCACCTTAAGAACAGGTGCAGCAGTGGTAGCCATCTTGTGAACCGGCTTGGATCTCCTTTCCACCTCTCTCTCTCGTGGTCGACGCTCGGGAAAGAGCGAAATGATCATGTCCATCGCACTCGCTACATCCATGATTGGCTGGTTCATTCTGTCACGGTACGATTGATGAGGATGTAGGCGCAAGTGCAAAGTAAAAGAGAGTTTATTATAAACAGGTAAACACACAACACAGGAAGGAGGAATGATGTAATGTCCAGATAGCAACAATGATGATCACAGGATAACGGTAGTAGAGAGTGCTGGATGATTGGTAGTGGCGTTGGTGGAAGATGATCAATGGTGAAAACCAGGAACAGACCGGAACATTCACATGGAGACGACACGGTAATCCAAATGAATATAGTAAATACATAAAACTACAACACCATTAATACAGAAACTGAAACTCAGAAAATGAACCAGCAACTGACACAACACAAGACAGAGTATATATACACACATGACCTAAATGAGTGGCAGCTGGCACAATGGAAGCAAGGAACAGGTGTAATCAGAGTTAATGAGTCCAGGTGAACACAATCAACACAGAACCAAACACAGAAAACACAGAACACAGTATATACTGTGACACTCCCACAACTAAAATGAAAAACAATTTGAGACTTTAGAGAAACAAATCTACTGTATCTGTATCATCAATATATAACAGAAATTATTAGTTTTTATCAACTTTTATGAATTGTTAATTCTCTATAATGAAGTTGTATATTTGATTATGTCAAGTCAAGTCACCTTTATTTATATATCGCAACAATATAGATTGTTTCAAAGCAGCTTTACAGTGATAAAATGAGATTACAGTAACAGAGATGAGGCTTTACAGCAGCTCTAGAATAAAGTTATTGTCCAGCTAAAGTTAGTTTTGATTTATTCACTTCCATTACAAAGATCATTAGTTATTAACTTAGCTAACACGACACGTTTTTAACTGAAAACAGAAAACTATGAATGCGTTCTGGCCGTTCATTTGCATGACAACAGTGTTTGGAGCTCGAGAACGAAAACTTTGAAACAGGTTCCAAGGTGCAAGTTTTGAAAAATGTTGAAAAACTTTATCATCTCCGCGTAAAGTAAAAAAACATGAATCTGTGAAAATGGCGACGATGTGCACATGCATATTATGTGTTTAGTCTATAGGTATGTGCGTTTGAATAACTTAGATCTTTCATTTTAGAGTGGCCTTTTATTGTGGACAACCTAAGGCACACTGTGCAATAATCATGCTGTCTAATCAGCATCTTGATATGCCACACCTGTGAGGTGGATGGATTGTCTCGGCAAAGGAGAAGTGCTCACTAACACAGATTTAGACAGATTTGTGAAAAATATTTGAGAGAAACAGGCCTTTTGTGTACATAGAAAAAGTCTTAGATCTTTCAGTTAAAGCTACAATATGCAAGAATTTTTGGCCTCTGGAGGGCGCTACATTCCAAACAACAACAACGGCGTAGCTTGATGACGATGTGAAGGAGCGTGGAATGATGGGAACTGTCGTTTTAAACTCCACCGTGGATGTAAATCAGTCAGACGGGAATCTAAAATCATGTTCATGGATGAGGCTAAGTTTTTTTTTTATAATGACATGCTTTTTGTGGCGAGGGGGGGGGGGGGGTTCAGCGCGGTCTGTAATGGGAGAGAGAAGAGACGAGCAAGTAGGTCAAGTGCAAATGACGAACACCTGTGTTTTATTGCAGTGATCCGCGTGGAGAGACCGCTTATAAGCCGCGCGCTGGAACGAGAGAGAGACTGAAGAGAAAATTGGACGCAGAGAAAGAAAACCGGTGGATCCGAGCTCTCATTTTTGAACTGTTTTGTGCCGTCGCGGTTGCCACGGTGAATGCGCGTTGTGCACGACTTTTGTTTGTTTTGCTTTATTTTAATAAAGTACGAGTCCCAGTCACGCCGACCCCTGTCTTCTTCCTTCCTGACTCTTGAACCTCATCACACTTTTATTTCATTAAAATGAATTAACCGCAAGAAAAGTAAGGTTTAATACTACATTGGTTATCATAGATGTTACTGTATGTCGAATTCATTGTTGTGATAACGCGGGGCAGTTTTACGTGTTCTAAACAATTGTTGTAAAAGTACATTCGAACATACCCACATCATTTGCCAAAATACTGATTAATCTTTATGTATAACACATGCTATATTTATTTACATGGCCATAAACACCAGACGTGATAAACAATGTCAATAAACTAAACAGAAATCTAAAGCAATAATACTTCCCTTACATACCGAATGCTACATTAGGAAATATAAAATTAAGCATAACGTTACTTTGTCGACAGAACCAGCTGCAATCGGTAAAGAATAATTATGTTCCATAACGACTGCAAGAAACAAGCTACGTGTGTTGCTTGATAGACGCTACAACTACAACTTCCACATTTGTCCAGGACTCCACGCAGTACGAGCGGAAACCGAGGGTAACGCGGATATGACGCAATTGACTGGCGACTCCCAGCTCCCCCCTGCTCTAACGCCCCGTTTCCTTGGTTAAAATCGCAATTTTCTCACGATTTAAAAATAGTTGGAAACATTTGGGATATTGTAAGTAATCAACTTAACAAAATATATAACACTGGCCTTGAGATTATGGGATATTTTAATGCAAAATTCTTGCATATTGTACCTTTAAGCTCATGAAAAATGGAGGCAAAAACAAAAGTGTTGCGTTTATAATTTTGTTCAGTGTAACTTGTCCCTGACTGCTTCTAAAACCAAAGAGATCATCATTGACTTCCGAAAGCACCACACGAATCACACACCACTGCACATTAGCAGGGTCCGTGTGGAGAGGGTTCCAGCCTTCAGATTCTTGGGCACGACCACCGCTGAGGATCTCTCCTGGAGCACAAACACCTTAGCAGCTGTCAAAAAAGCTCAGCAGCGACTCTATTTCTTGAGGATTCTCAGAAAGAACCACCTACAAGAGCAGCTGCTCTCGTCCTTCTATCGAGAGTGTGATAAACTTCTGCATCTCTACGTGGTACGCCAGCAGCTCAGCGGCAGATAAGAAAGCTCTCCAGAGAGTAATCAACTCAGCCCAAAAAATCATTGGCTGCCCTCTGCCTTCCCTGAAAGAGCTTTACACTGCACGCTGTCCGAAGAGCAGGAAACATTTTAAAGGATCCTTTCAATCCGGGACATCATTTGTTTGAATTGCTGCCCTCTGGTAAACCAGAGGACTCAAGAACAGTTTTTACCCCAGTGCCATACAAGAGTTGAACACTGCCAGCACACCTACACACACTCATAAACTGAGAAATCACCAATCTGAGGGGGCATGTTATATCTATATGTTTTTGCATTTTTTGGTTTATGGCATATTGTTTATTGATGAATTGTACTGTATATTGGTTATTAACGTATTGTTTCTATGGAATTCTACTTAAATTGTATTAATTTAAATTGGATGCTAAGCTAATGTTTAGCTAAATTAGATTGCTCCAATTTCGCTATAACTTAGTATAGTGACAAATTACAATAAAGAATCTTATTCCTGTTCCTGGAGATCTTCCTGCAAAGTTCAGTTCCAGCCTCTTTGAGTTGCAACTATGGCAGCTGAGAAGGCCATTCTTTGTGTTCTTTTTGAAGAATTTTCGGAGCCTGATGAAATCGGTATAAATACTTGTTTCACGAGTTCACACGTACATGAAATCGGATGTAGTATTTTAAGCATATTTGGCATGCTGTCCGGGGGAGGGCTCCGAGCTTGGAATTTGGCCCCAACCCAGAGTACTCCCCCTTTTTACTGGGATAGAAACCAGCCAAGAGTGAGGTGATGGGGTGGTGGAGGGATGCTGTGAAACTTGAAATGAGACAGAGGTGAGGAAAGGTTTTATTTATACCGGCTTCCTCTTGTGCTGATTGGTTCATTACCTGAATGTGCTCCTCCCGAACTTTGTTACATAAAACTTCATTTAATACTGCAAAATACACTTGATTGTTAAAGGAGAATTTCACCCGTGGGAACATTCATCTTTATTGAAAGTCATATAGGGGAGAGCGGGGCACAACCTAACGCTTTTTGACTTTCTCAGTTTGTGTAAATCTACTTATGGTTCAGAGTATTTATTTTTTCCCACATTAATTTCCCACATGTCTAGTACAATTATGTGGTTTTGTTTTATTAATACAGTATATACTTTTTTCTTGACACACCCCGAAAGAATGGAAGTGAAATGTGACAACATGCCCCATAGGTGGGGTACATTGTAACATGTGAGGGGCACATTGTAACATAACATATGACAGCTTAAAATGTTATCTGATCTAATAAAAAATATATACAAAACAAACTAAAATATTTTCTAAATAAAATACAATTAAAAAACTTTTTCATATAAAATAATGGCAATTTTTAATAATTAATAAAAACACATTTTTGAGTTTTGACTACGAACACATGAAAACACAGCTATACAACATAGTTCAAAACAAATAAATAATGAGTCATTTCTGAACATTGACTCTCAGTCTTTATTCACCTTTTTCTCACGTTTTCCCAATAAAATTAATAAAAGTATAGAATATAATAGCATATTTCTAATAGGGGCACATTGTAACGCAGTGTGACAACATGCCCCCGCCTGCACAGCTGGGGTTTAAACCCTGCTAGTGTCTTCTGCTAGTTAGCGAAGCATTAAAGAACTATCTCAACTGTTAAATAACATCTTGGAGATTAAAATAATATCAGATTTGTCTTATTTTAAATAAACACAAAAAATAGAGATGAGAAATTAACTTAAGTAAGAAATTTACTTTTGCTATGGTTTAATACATGTCTATGGATATCTTCCAAAAAAAAATTTTTCTATATAGTGTTGATATGGCAACTAGTAAATACACAAAGTTTCGTCATCCAAGCATGTGCGGAAGTATTTAAAACAAGCGTGTTACAACTAGCCCCGCGTTAGGTTGTGCCCCGCGCTCCCCTATGTAGTCGAAATGTAACATAAATTTCGAATTTGGTGCCTTCTTGAACAAGGAAAGACAAAGTAACTTTAGGGTGCATTTGTATGGAAGACAACAACTCCCACAATGCACCACATTGCACAGCTCCGCAAGCCACTCCCACTAATCCAGTTCACAACACAAACGTCCGTGTCCTCGTCTGTTTCAGAGATTTCGTCCAGGAGTAATTGACATCGTTGAAATTCTTTGCAGCAGACGGACTCTATCTCTGTGTCAGTAGGCGCACAGTGAGAACACAGGCACCACCAGTCCGCCCCAGCTCGAGTCGGTCTGGGCTCCTCGACCGCAACAGGAAGGTCTTCTGCCTCTTGTTTCTCCATCAGCCTCAGCTGCTCTTCGCTATATTGCGGCTCGTAAAGGTAGCCAAGAAAATCTGATTCGAGCATCAGACTTTCGAAATCCTCTTCTTCCATATCACATTGAGTACCTTCCACCATTGTCGTAACTTCACATCTGGCTCCACAGCACCTGTTAGCTTAGCTTCCAAACAAGATGGCGGATATTGCTTTTAGTTTCTACAAGTGAAGTCCCACCCACTGATCTGTAATAGGTCTGTAGTGTGAGTGGGTCTAAAACCAGGGTCCCCCCTGGTTATTTTTTATTGAGGGTATTAGGCTTATCATTATTGCTGATCACTGTTGATATGCAATATTTTTACTATAAAACTATTACGACAAACATGTCTTCTAATATCTTCAATTGTTGCATATACCGAGCTGCAGCGGATACTTTTATAAACGACTTTACTTGGACCCATTGTGCGAGCTGTCTCTTTAATACCGCGTGTCTGTGGTCTGCGGCACAAACTAAGATGGCGGCGCCCATCACGCATACAGCTCAACTAACGCGATCGTTATAAAGGTGTTTAAACAACAAAACACTTCCACTTGCATATATTTGACAATCGGAATATCAGATATTTCATGCCATATTTAACAAATTTGTGAATATTTTGAATAAAAAAGGAAAAATGAAATAAAAGCAGATCATCATTCATTCAGCTCTGTTGTTGCTGCGGTGTGTCACGTGACAAGCAATGACGCGTCACCATGGAAACTATAAAGTGACACATTCTAAATAGCAGTTGCCTTGAAAAACTCACACTGGGGGATCAGCCAGAATATTTTAAACTTACGTGTGAAAGGGTTTAATATCATTTCTGTAGGAGGAAAAACATGACAAACATTCTTAAAGTTTTTCAACGTTGTAAAAATGTGTATAATAAATATTTAATTTCAACATTTCTGTCAACGAAGATTTACGCCATAGACTGCGACACACGTTTCTGTCAGATCGGCGTGATGCCAGACCGGTGGCTGACAAACAAACAAACAAACCGGCGGGTGTGTCATGGGCCATGGATCCCAAGGGGAAAAAGAGAAAGATAGCTGAGGAGAACAGAGGATTCAACAGTTCTTGGACCGAATCATTTGCTTTCATTGCCAATGCAGAAGGATTGCCTGCATGTTTGCTTTGTAATGAGAAGTTGTCAAATAACAAAAAGAGTAATGTGGAAAGACATTTCCAGGGAAAGCATGCTACATTTGCAGCCAAGTACCCAGTTGGGAGTGAGAGAAAAAAGTGCGATTGCATTACTTCTGGAGAAATTAGAGGAGTGCAAAGATAAATTTAAGAAGTGGATTGCATCTCCAAACTCCACTACTGCTGCTAGTTTTGTTGCAACCCGGGAGATAATAAAGCGTGGGAAACCGTTCACAGATGGTGACTACATGAAGGATTCATTCATTAAAATATCAGAGCACCTATTTTCAGACTTCAAAAACAAAACCGAGATAATACAGAAAATTAAAGACATGCCTCTCTCCGCAAAGACAGTGAAGGAAAGGGCCATTCAAATGGCAGGCAACATCACCAATCAGCAAATCAAGGACATTAATTCAGCTCCAGCATACTCAATTGCCTGTGATGAGTCGTGTGATGTGATCGATATTGAACAGGCAGCGCTGTTATGCAGGTATGTTAACTCTGATGGGCCGCAAGAAGAAATTATCGAATTAATACCACTGAAAGGCCAAACACGCGGGGAGGACATATGTGAGGCTGTGCTGAAGTGTTTAAATGACAAAGGAATAAACACCAACCACCTGATTTCAGTGGCTACAGATGGGGCACCCAGTATGAGGGGATCACAAAAGGGGTTTGTGACTTTATTACAGAAAGCGTTGGATCGAAATCTGCTTGCATTTCACTGCATCTTGCACCAAGAAGCACTGTGTGCACAAACATTCCCACCGGAGTGTATGGAGGTGATGAACCTTGTCATCGAGATGGTGAACAAGATAATTGCAAAAACATTAAACCACCGTCAGTTCCGTGCATTGCTAGATGAAGTTGACAGCGAATATTCCGATCTCCTGCTACACAACAAAGTCCGATGGCTGTCCAGAGGTGAGGTTTTGCGTCGCTTTGTTGCTTGTTTAGAACATGTGAAAACATTCCTGAAAAGCAAAAACCTGAACTACCCGCAACTGGAAGATACCGAGTGGCTGGAAAAACTGCACTTTATGGTGGATATGACAAGTCACCTAAACATGCTGAATAAAAGTCTCCAGGGGCGGGGAAACACTGCACTGCAAATGCTGGAAGCTGTTTTGTCATTCGAGCGCAAGCTGACTGTATTCGCCAGAGATGTACAGTGAGGCACGCTCTCTCACTTCCCCTCCCTGAGAGAGTTCAAAGAAGCCTATCACGATCACACACTCAACGGTGATTATTTACAAGGTGCGATCGTGGATATGCAAACTGCATTTGGGAGCAGATTCAGCGAGTTCTGAAAGGAACAAATTACACTATCTTTCCCTGTCACTCCCCTGGAGATTGACCCGTCCTTGTTGAACACATTCCCAGGAGTAATTCAAGCTGACCTTGAAATGAAAATGGCCGATATAGCTGACAAAGATTTGTGGGTGTCCAAGTTCAAAAGTCTGACAGCCGAGCTTGAAGACGTCACTCGCCAGAAAGCCCAGCTTGCCCAAAGCCACGAATGGAGCGAAATTGAAAGCCTCCCAACTATCGAGAAACTTGTGTTTGAAACATGGAATGCTCTTCCTGACAGTTATAGGAACATGAAGAAATATGCGAGCAGATATTTTCAAACATGAACTACATCAAATCCAAATACTGCACCCGCCTCACAGATGAGAGCTTGCAGTCCTGCGTGAAGATTAAAGTTACATCTTACATGCCCGATGTTGAGAAGCTGTCCAGTGATGTCCGAAAACAGAAGTCACATTAAACGGGCAAGAACACAATCCTGTCATAGGCACATATTTAGTAACAAAGTGGCTTTTTTATGAAGTGATTTCTGATTTTTGTCAGTATATATTTGGAATGACACATAGGGATATTATTGTGTTTTGTTGCTCAGGTCCGAGGATGGCTGCATTATTGTGCGTGTCAAAAGAGAAGAGGATGATGCTGCATTTTACCCTTGCACTGACTTACTTGGCATTTGCAGAAAACTAAAGAGAAGAGGACAATGCACAGAAATCGGACTTAAACTCGCTGAAGCTCAAACGTGCCGCGTAACACGAGAATGAACCTCATTGGTTCTCGCTGAAGCTCAAACGTGCTGTGTAACACGAGAATGAACCTCATTGGTTCTTGCAGAAGCTCAAACGTGCTGCGTAACACGAGAATGAACCTCATTGGTTCTCGCTGAAGCTCAAACGTGCTGCGTAACACGAGAATGAACCTCATTGGTTCTCGCAGAAGCTCAAACGTGCTGCGTAACATGAGAATGAACCTCATTGGTTCTCGCTGAAGCTCAAATGTGCTGCGTAACACGAGAATGAACCTCATTGGTTCTTGCTGAAGCTCCAAATGTGCTGCGTAACACGAGAATAAACCTCATTGGTTCTTGCTGAAGCTCCAAATGTGCTGCGTAACACGAGAATGAACCTCATTGGTTCTCGCTGAAACTCCAAATGTGCTGCGTAACACGAGAATAAACCTCATTGGTTCTTGCTGAAGCTCCAAATGTGCTGCGTAACACGAGAATGAACCTCATTGGTTCTCGCTGAAGCTCAAACGTGCTGCGTAACACGAGAATGAACCTCATTGGTTCTCGCAGAAGCTCAAACGTGCTGCGTAACACGAGAATTAACCTCATTGGTTCTCGCAGAAGCTCAAACGTGCTGCGTAACACGAGAATGAACCTCATTGATTCTCGCTGAAGCTCAAACGTGTTGCGTAACACGAGAATGAACCTCATTGGTTCTTGCAGAAGCTCAAACGTGCTGCGTAACACGAGAATGAACCTCATTGGTTCTCACTGAAGCTCAAACGTGCTGCGTAACACGAGAATGAACGTCATTGGTTCTCGCTGAAGCTCAAACGTGCTGCGTAACATGAGAATGAACCTCATTGGTTCTCGCTGAAGCTCAAACGTGCTGCGTGACGCGAGAATGAACCTCATTGGTTCTTGCAGAAGCTCAAACGTGCTGTGTAACACGAGAATGAACCTCATTGGTTCTCGCTGAAGCTCAAACGTGCTGCGTAACACGAGAATGAACCTCATTGGTTCTCGAGAAGCTCAAACGTGTCGTGTAACACGAGAATGAACCTCAGTGGTTCTCGCTGAAGCTCAAACGTGCTGCGTAACACGAGAATAAACCTCATTGGTTCTCGCTGAAGCTCAAACGTGCTGCGTAACACAAGAATGAACCTCATTGGTTCTCGCTAAAGCTCAAATGTGCTGCGTAACACGAGAATAAACCTCATTGGTTCTCACTGAAGCTCAAACGTGCTGCGTAACACGAGAATAAACCTCATTGGTTCTCGCAGAAGCTCAAACGTGCTGCGTAACACGAG
Source organism: Leuciscus idus (assembly GCA_021554675.1). Taxonomy (NCBI): domain Eukaryota; kingdom Metazoa; phylum Chordata; class Actinopteri; order Cypriniformes; family Leuciscidae; genus Leuciscus; species Leuciscus idus. Next base: position 671,075 of record CM038622.1, on the reverse strand, counting down.
AATGAACCTCATTGGTTCTCGCTGAAGATCAAACGTGCTGTGTAACATGAGAATGAACCTCATTGGTTCTCGCTGAAGCTCAAACGTGCTGCGTAACACGAGAATGAACCTCATTGGTTCTCGCTGAAGCTCAAACGTGCTGCGTAACACGAGAATGAACCTCATTGGTTCTTGCAGAAGCTCAAACGTGCTGCGTAACACGAGAATGAACCTCATTGGTTCTCGCTGAAGCTCAAACGTGCTGCGTAACACGAGAATGAACCTCATTGGTTCTTGAGAAGCTCAAACGTGTCGTGTAACACGAGAATGAACCTCATTGGTTCTCGCTGAAGCTCAAACGTGCTGCGTAACACGAGAATTAACTCATTGGTTCTCGCTGAAGCTCAAATGTGCTGCGTAACACGAGAATTAACCTCATTGGTTCTCGCTGAAGCTCCAACGTGCTGCGTAACACGAGAATAAACCTCATTGGTTCTCGCTGAAGCTCAAACGTGCTGCGTAACACGAGAATGAACCTCATTGGTTCTCGCTGAAGCTCAAACGTGCTGCGTAACACGAGAATAAACCTCATTGGTTCTTGAGAAGCTCAAACGTGTCGTGTAACACGAGAATGAACCTCATTGGTTCTCGCTGAAGCTCAAACGTGCTGCGTAACACGAGAATTAACTCATTGGTTCTCGCTGAAGCTCAAACGTGCTGCGTAACACGAGAATAAACCTCATTGGTTCTCGCTGAAGCTCCAACGTGCTGCGTAACACGAGAATGAACCTCATTGGTTCTCGCAGAAGCTCAAACGTGCTGCGTAACACGAGAATGAACCTCATTGGTTCTCGCTGAAGCTCCAACGTGCTGCGTAACACGAGAATGAACCTCATTGGTTCTCGTTGAAGCTCAAACGTGCTGCGTAACATGAGAATGAACCTCATTGGTTCTCGCAGAAGCTCAAACGTGCTGCGTAACACGAGAATGAACCTCATTGGTTCTCGCTGAAGCTCAAACGTGCTGCGTAACATGAGAATGAACCTCATTGGTTCTCGCAGAAGCTCAAACGTGCTGCGTAACACGAGAATGAACCTCATTGGTTCTCGCTGAAGCTCAAACGTGCTGCGTAACACGAGAATGAACCTCATTGGTTCTCGCTGAAGCTCCAACGTGCTGTGTAACACGAGAATGAACCTCATTGGTTCTCGCAGAAGCTCAAACGTGCTGTGTAACACGAGAATGAACCTCATTGGTTCTCGCTGAAGCTCAAACGTGCTGCGTAACATGAGAATGAACCTCATTGGTTCTCGCAGAAGCTCAAACGTGCTGCGTAACACGAGAATGAACCTCATTGGTTCTCGCTGAAGCTCAAACGTGCTGCGTAACACGAGAATGAACCTCATTGGTTCTCGCAGAAGCTCAAACGTGCTGCGTAACACGAGAATGAACCTCATTGGTTCTCGTTGAAGCTCAAACGTGCTGCGTAACATGAGAATGAACCTCATTGGTTCTCGCAGAAGCTCAAACGTGCTGCGTAACACGAGAATGAACCTCATTGGTTCTCGCTGAAGCTCAAACGTGCTGCGTAACATGAGAATGAACCTCATTGGTTCTCGCAGAAGCTCAAATGTGCTGCGTAACACGAGAATGAACCTCATTGGTTCTCGCTGAAGCTCAAACGTGCTGCGTAACACGAGAATGAACCTCATTGGTTCTCGCTGAAGCTCAAACGTGCTGCGTAACATGAGAATGAACCTCATTGGTTCTCGCAGAAGCTCAAACGTGCTGCGTAACACGAGAATGAACCTCATTGGTTCTCGCTGAAGCTCAAACGTGCTGCGTAACACGGGAATGAACCTCATTGGTTCTCGCTGAAGCTCAAACGTGCTGCGTAACACGAGAATGAACTTCATCGGTTCTCGCAGCAGTGGCGCCTCCAGAAATTTTTCATAGGGGTGGCCAGATGGGGCCACTTAAAATCTTGGGGTGGCACACCAAAACTATAAACCATAATTTCATAATTTTTTTCTACTGTTGTAGTAAACCGGCCTGTAGTAAACTTTTAGAAAGACTTAAGGAAACTCCTACTGATATACTATATGATGGTTTATTGTGTTATATTTAATGTTACTAATGATATAATGTGCATAGACTAATAACAGTACAGTTAACATTTTGAGTTGCACAACAATTCTGTTGTATTTTGCAATTATATTTGGCATAAGGTGTACATTTATTGCAAACAAAACAATTACTGGGGAAAAGCAGATACTGGCAGATACAAATATATTTATATATTAATGTCAAGAATTCAGAAGTGTAGGCCTATATATTTATATAGCCTACACTACAAAGAAATAATATACAATTAAATTATGCTTATTTTAAATGTATTGAGCAGGCTAGGTATAAAAAATATAGGCTTTTAATAATCTTTCAGTGCTATAACAATAACTGACTCGGGGTAAATGTGAATTAGCTCAAGAATATAGGGAATTTTGGAAATATTAATATTTATGACTCATGGTCATAATTCATAAGTCGCATGTACATTTATTTTATCAATTATCGAGATTACCTTGTTCTGTACTGTCTGATCATTACAGTTAAGAAGGGGGTATCTCTTTTCAAACTCCAAGAAAGTTTTATCTTCTGGCCGCGAATATCAAACTTTCTGAGTTTATGAATTAAAACTACTCAAGGTAGTCAATATCGAGCTTGTAGCTTAGATCTTTTAAAATTTCATTGACTTTATAAGGTGGGTTTTCAAACACAGAGACAATTAAAAGTATACATGGGTTTATTAATAAAATGGCACACACTAGAGATTATATAAACTACAAACATAAACGTACGTAAAAATGCAAACAAACAAATAAACATTTAACCGAACAAAAACATAAACATAGCGTGATCAGAATGAAAATGAAATGAAAGAAAGAAAGATATAGAGGGTAACTTAGTTCACAGACCTAAGACCTAGACACCTGGAACAGCTTTTATAGGAATCAATATACTTGCGAGTGCTCTTTCTGGTCAGGCTGAAGCTGATGCAAGAAGCGAGGATGGTGTCCTGTTTCTGCTGCGTCTTCCGGTGTCGCGGGAAGCTTGAAAGGCTCACTGAATGTAATGTTACCGAGAAAGTTCAGATTCGTCTCCCGGGATGGGAGAGGCTGGAAATCTTAGTTGCAAAGGACGCAGCTACGACTCGAACATGTGCTCGCTCGGTGGAGAAGGCCAGGGCCTCCTCCAGATGTTCCTTTGGAGAAGCGCTGCGCCGAGGAAGAGGGTCAAGAGAAGTTGGATGAGTTGAGAGAGAGATAAGGGATAAGAGAGAGAATTCAGAGAGGGTTCGGACTTTTAAGGGAATCCCGTGTACGCCTCCTTTTTCGTGGAGGACGAATCGGATCCTCTGATCTGAAGCGGGAAGATTCTTTGTTTGTGAAGAAACCCCCACTTTGACTGTCATGTGAGAGGTCGAAAATAACATTCATATTTAGAAATATGGTATTTCCTGGAATAAATGCATATTATTGTACTTTGCAGTCAAGATTCGACTCCGACGTGTTTTTCCCATTACATTGACACCTCGAATGACGTTTTTGCATGAAAGAAATACAGGGTTACATAATTTCCTCATAATCACTTAGCATAGTGATTTTGATTAACATAATAACGTTGCATAGATACCTCAGACATTATCTGGCCAATTATACACACATAAAAATACATATCAAAAACATTGCTATTGGATCATATGTGTGGAAAGGTCTGGAATGTTGGCTTGCAGAAGGACTGGCTGAGCTGCAGCTTTGGAGTCATAAAGTTTATGACCAGGTCGAGGTCGGGTTACAAGACACTATCGAGGAACCTTCTTTCAGTGAATACATTTCAGAGCCAAACACTCGAAGATCATAACTATATGATCCAAACAACATTAATCACACATGCATACAGGAAGTTCAGATGCAACTCTGAGTTGCATACCTTAAAGGATGTTAAGTTACACAAAGGATGTTGGTGTGTGTGTGTGTGTGTGTGTGTGTATGTGTGTGTGTGTTCTGGAATGTCACGAGTCTGTGAGGTTGTAAAAGTCACAGGGAGTCCGCGCTGAACTGGGGGGGGGGGCGACAGACACCCCGGCACTGGTGAATTATTCCGTGGGGAATTATTAACCAGCGCTGTTTGGACAAAGAAGATGTGTTCGACATCACATGATTCACTTAATGTGAAAAGCAGATGTCATTGTTGCTACAGTGCGCAAAACCATGATAATATGAAATGCTTCAAAACAGAGCGCACAAAGCGCGTATGCGCATCGCGGGTGCAGAATGATGTGCTCAAAGCAACATGGAGTCACAGTGAGCAGCGCTGCACTGAACAAGTGCGCATTTAAAAGTTCACGGCACAAAGCGAAGAAATGTCGAGCGCACAAATCCTAGTGTCTATCTGTCCAACAGTTTATTGATAATTTGTTTCACAGTTTTAAATTCCAGTTATTGTGCGTTTGATGCCGATTCATAGTCCTTGTGATGTGTGTGATCTAAGACATTTTATGCAAATCCACAGCCTTTTATCTACAGATAATGCATTATAATGTGAATATATCATATTGGAGAGAGTTTTACCGTGCATCCAACCGGAAGAGGCGCGCGCGCTGTTTGAATACTGAATGGAGAATGATTGACAGCCACAGAGGAGGGAATACGAGTTTCCGTAAACTTTAATGATGTAAATAGACTTCTGTCCGTCACATTAAGCTATGGAATGACTTCAGATGACTTTGTCACCCAAACTGACGCGGTAGTCTTCTTCGTCTTCTTTCTTAACTTCTTTTGAAATTGTTGACCGACGGGCACGCGCTGAGCTGTTGCTGTCTGAGCGCGCAACAGCGGCATGGACGGAGGGGCGGGGGAGTACTGGCTACTGTGTGCGATCGAAGGTCTAGAGCGGCTTGCCTGCCTGGCTGTGCATTAGGGATGAAATGCATAACTGATGCTACTAAAATTTATACTGGCCAGCGGGGTGGCCAGTGGGGTGGCCAGGAGTGCTGCGTAACACGAGAATGAACCTCATTGGTTCTCGCAGAAGCTCAAACGTGCTGCGTAACACGAGAATGAACCTCATTGGTTCTCGCTGAAGCTCAAACATGCTGCGTAACACGAGAATGAACCTCATTGGTTCTTGCTGAAGCTCAAACGTGCTGCGTAACACGAGAATGAACCTCACTGGTTCTCGCTGAAGCTCAAACGTGCTGCGTAACACGAGAATGAACCTCATTGGTTCTCGCAGAAGCTCAAACGTGCTGCGTAACACGAGAATGAACCTCATTGGTTCTCGCTGAAGCTCAAACGTGCTGTGTAACACGAGAATGAACCTCATTGGTTCTCGCTGAAGCTCAAACGTGCTGCGTAACATGAGAATGAACCTTATTGGTTCTCGCAGAAGCTCAAACGTGCTGTGTAACACGAGAATGAACCTCATTGGTTCTCTCTGAAGCTCAAACGTGCTGCGTAACATGAGAATGAACCTTATTGGTTCTCGCAGAAGCTCAAACGTGCTGCGTAACACGAGAATGAACCTCATTGGTTCTCGCAGAAGCTCAAACGTGCTGTGTAACACGAGAATGAACCTCATTGGTTCTCGCAGAAGCTCAAACGTGCTGCGTAACATGAGAATGAACCTTATTGGTTCTCGCTGAAGCTCAAACATGCTGTGTAACACGAGAATGAACCTCATTGGTTCTCGCTGAAGCTCAAACGTGCTGCGTAACATGAGAATGAACCTTATTGGTTCTCGCTGAAGCTCAAACGTGCTGCGTAACACGAGAATGAACCTCATTGGTTCTCGCTGAAGCTCAAACGTGCTGCGTAACATGAGAATGAACCTTATTGGTTCTCGCAGAAGCTCAAACGTGCTGTGTAACACGAGAATGAACCTCATTGGTTCTCGCTGAAGCTCAAACGTGCTGCGTAACACGAGAATGAACCTCATTGGTTCTCGCAGAAGCTCAAACGTGCTGCGTAACACGAGAATGAACCTCATTGGTTCTCGCAGAAGCTCAAACGTGCTGTGTAACACGAGAATGAACCTCATTGGTTCTCGCTGAAGCTCAAACGTGCTGCGTAACATGAGAATGAACCTTATTGGTTCTCGCAGAAGCTCAAACGTGCTGTGTAACACGAGAATGAACCTCATTGGTTCTCACTGAAGCTCAAACGTGCTGCGTAACATGAGAATGAACCTCATTGGTTCTCGCAGAAGCTCAAACGTGCTGTGTAACACGAGAATGAACCTCATTGGTTCTCGCTGAAGCTCAAACGTGCTGCGTAACATGAGAATGAACCTCATTGGTTCTCGCTGAAGCTCAAACGTGCTGCGTAACATGAGAATGAACCTCATTGGTTCTCGCAGAAGCTCAAACGTGCTGTGTAACACGAGAATGAACCTCATTGGTTCTCGCTGAAGCTCAAACGTGCTGCGTAACATGAGAATGAACCTTATTGGCTCTCGCTGAAGCTCAAACGTGCTGCGTAACACGAGAATGAACCTCATTGGTTCTCGCTGAAGCTCAAACGTGCTGCGTAACATGAGAATGAACCTTATTGGTTCTCGCAGAAGCTCAAACGTGCTGTGTAACACGAGAATGAACCTCATTGGTTCTCGCTGAAGCTCAAACGTGCTGCGTAACACGAGAATGAACCTCATTGGTTCTCGCTGAAGCTCAAACGTGCTGTGTAACACGAGAATGAACCTCATTGGTTCTCGCTGAAGCTCAAACGTGCTGTGTAACACGAGAATGAACCTCATTGGTTCTCGCTGAAGCTCAAACGTGCTGCGTAACATGAGAATGAACCTTATTGGTTCTCGCAGAAGCTCAAACGTGCTGTGTAACACGAGAATGAACCTCATTGGTTCTCGCTGAAGCTCAAACGTGCTGTGTAACACTAGAATGAACCTCATTGGTTCTCGCTGAAGCTCAAACGTGCTGCGTAACATGAGAATGAACCTTATTGGTTCTCGCTGAAGCTCAAACGTGCTGCGTAACACGAGAATGAACCTCATTGGTTCTCGCTGAAGCTCAAACGTGCTGCGTAACATGAGAATGAACCTTATTGGTTCTCGCAGAAGCTCAAACATGCTGTGTAACACGAGAATGAACCTCATTGGTTCTCGCTGAAGCTCAAACGTGCTGCGTAACACGAGAATGAACCTCATTGGTTCTCGCAGAAGCTCAAACGTGCTGCGTAACACGAGAATGAACCTCATTGGTTCTCGCAGAAGCTCAAACGTGCTGCGTAACACTGCGTAACAATGACATGCAGAAATAAAATAAGCTAAATTGTGCGCACGATTTAAAAAAAAAATCTTGAATGTCATGTGCGGGGGACTCCGCAAATTAGTATTAAGGTCTTTATGAACTTTTTGAAGCATCAAAGTGGTGGTTGAGTAGGACAGAAAGCTCTCCGATTTCATTAAAACGATCTTCATCTCGTCCTTTCATAAATTATCTCCAAAACCATTTATAACTATAACTGGACGAATTGATGCTGTCGTCAGGTTTTGCCTTTGATTTACTGATGCTATTATTTTTCCTTACTGTTTTCTTTATATACACGATGTAAAAGCACAATGTATGTCTGGATGCATGTTGTGTTGTTGGTTGTGTTGTTATGTGAATATGTATGTTGATTGTTGTTTAAATAAAAAATAAAAAATACAAATAAAAAAGATCTTCATTTGTGTTTCAAAGATGAACGTGAGGGTGAGAAATTAATGACAGAATTTTCATTTTTGGATGAACTAATCCTTCAATTAACACTGTATTTATTTACATTTACTAATCTCAGTGGTTCTAAATCTGCTGCATAGTTTTATGGAAATAATTAATGTAATGAATTTTAAACGTGAGGTCACATTTACAGAAATCGCCTTAGAAATCAGCCAGATTGGGATTTTTGCGTGAGGGCAATTGAGCCTATTTAAAATTTAGAAAAATGAAAGGCTATAACAGTTGCCATTCTCTTACAGCCTTTGTCGGCTTTGGCTTTTGGCTTGCTTAGTTGGGGACATTTAAGCTTTCCTGTAGCTCAGTGGTAAGAGCATTGCGTTAACAACGCAAGGTTGTGGGTTCGATCCCAGGGGATTGCACATACCTATGTATAAATGTATAGGATAACGCAATGTAAGTCGCTTTGGATAAAAGTGTCTGCCAAATGCATAAATGTTAGTGTACTTAGAGTACATTTTCATGACTGTAATGTTCAACAATATTACTGATCTCCTGCATTGACACCATTATATGAGAACTGAATATATAAATTAACTAAATTAATAACTTTTTTTTAAATGAACCATGAACCATCACCAAACTTACTTAAGCTGGACTATATTTTCTTCTAGATCTGCTGTACAGCAGAAACAAACTTTGTTGCATTATTTGCATAAAAATGGTCTTCTTATCGTATGAAATCTTGTATTTTATTGTCGGCGTTAGTATTGCATAATGACAATGAGCGAGTGCAATTCTTCATTTGATCTTCCACTGATTTAAAATATGATGCGCTGAAAGTTTTTTCTTGAGTTCTTTGTACATATTTGTTATTTTCCTGACACAGATGTTTAATCAGACGTAAGCAAACGGTTTGATTATTGTGGTACTGTAGCGACTAGCAACGAGTTTACAGAGTTATAGCGAGTTTCACATTAACCTAACATTTCATGTGTAAAGTAGGCTAACCCAGCGCCATATCCATATGAATTACTCGATAAATGAACATGTGTTGATCTATAGCGGTCTGTGTGGAATATTTAATATAAACCAGTTCTTACCAGAAGTCTTGATGAGGAGATTCACCAGTAAAGCGATCATAATAATCGACAACATTCCTGAGAAAATACAGACAGACTCGGAAAATAAAAAATAAACTCAAAACAATGTTTTCCAGAAACACATGAATAATATGAGAGATCAGACTGTCGTGTTCATTGAGGAAACAGAAACTCACCGGAGACAAAGACTTAAAGACCGTGTATCAGGGACGGACTGACAATCTGTGCGTTCTGGAAAAGTCCAGAACGGCCGTCCAAACGCGGGCCGCACAAAAAAAAGTCTAATAAAGCAATATGAACAGCCAACAGCAGGGGCACTTATACGATCAGTTTTATAAGGCTTACCTACTGAACTTTTAATTTTGCTTACATTACATTTGAATAGTTATAAGTTATAGGTATCCCGCGTGGTGCCTGTGAGTTGCCAGCTAAACACATTCTATAAATAGCCCCAACTTGCCAATAGCGATCCACTGTAAATCGGGGCTCCAGACTTCGACTAAATGGTATCATTTTGCGACCTTTTTTCGTGCCGGTGCAACTAAACATTTGCACTGTTGCCACTGAATTACCCAACTCTCTTTGATTATATGCTGTTATTTGCGTTGCGTATGAGAAACATCAAATGACAAACGCTCAAAAAGCGGAACGAAACTTGTTTGATCTGTGCGCGGCCAAAGCAAGCAGCTGTGCGGGCTGATCTCGATCACGCAAACATAGAGATGCGCGATCCACTGAGAAGCATTTCAATTCAGCGCAGAATTCTCTATCTCTATTATAAACCCACAGATGACTATGCGCGATTTAAAACAGCGCTGATAACATATTGACGCAACAAACAGGCGAAACATTGTTCCAAGAACAAACCAGTTAGAAAACATTTCACTCCACAACTTATAAATTAAATGTAGTAAAACAAACTTTTTTTGGCAGAAATGTGCCTGTATATATTCATATTAAAAATGCTTTTATATATAGGCCTAGTCATTATAAATTAAGCTATTAAATGTAATACACTAATGTTTTTGTTTAGAAGTTTATTTATTTTGCATTTATATTAATACTAAATATTTGTGCTACTGTTTTTGATAACACTTACAATAGGTTTATAGAGAATAATAATAAAAAAAACAATCAATATTTATTTTCATAATTCTTCAGGAATTGTTGATTTTTAAAAAAATGCTTGTAAGTCTGAACCAGAATATCATATTTTATTATTTCCCATATGATGGTGAAAAGTAAAAAAAAAGTTAAAGTTAAAAGTAAAGGTAAAGTAAAAAAGCACCACCATGTGATATAATAAATATTTTTGAGTATAACAAACAAGTAGCCCTTCCAGATTATTTTATCCCTTGAGGTAGGCCTCGCACACAAAAAGGTTGGAGACCCCTGGCATATAGTAACTATATGTTTTATAATTACAAGTTTGTGTAATTTGGGGTTTCTGTAGCCAGTGATATTTCATTGTTTGTATTTTATTTTCAATGCAGATGTAATGGCATTGTACAATTTTTTTGGCTGAGGCTGAGGCTTCATTAATAAACACAACCCCAATTATCATCATTGGTTTTGAGATGTTACTTGCTTGTCTGATAGGCTACAGTATTGTGGCATAGTATCAGGACATCCTGGCTATAGTGTCTGTAGCGCACGGCTAGAGGCGAATGGCCGGATGATGGGCCTATTTGGGAGAAAGTCCAGGGCTGTTTTTTAGCCCCAGTCCGTCCCTGCCGTGTATGGTTGGTTTAGATGAATTTAGAGTAAAACATAAACGATAAAAAAGAAAATCAGAATCTGTCAAACGTGCTCCCGTCTTTCCCCACTTCACTTTCTAAATATAACTAAACCACGTCATCTCCGTTTTACAAGTTAGTCATCGTATTTATGTTCATAACTTTCTTTTTCTTTGAGTCAGTTACGTAAAAACGTAGACTGGTCTAATTGAGGTCATATCTTTAGACACTGTTTTAATAACTATCTTGATGATGAATAATGCTTCATTTTCAGTAATCCTGTTGTGTTTTCTTTAACCGTTACTATAAAATTGCAAAGTCATTTCTAGAGTTTTCAGGCTTTTCAGACAGGGGTCCATGAAGGCAATTTAGGGGGCAATTTACACATTTATACATATAGGCTGTCTCCAAATGTGGATAATTACTATTATCTTAGAATGATTTGGCTGATTCTAACTTTCAGTTGATTTAGTTGAGAAAACCTTCATTAGAACAAATGTAAGTCATCTTTCCCTGTTGAACAGTAGACTGGTTTGGTGAACCCAGGAATGTAAAGGTTCATGGGGGAAATTAGAGCAGTTTAGCATTAGGAAAGTTTAGCATAATGTTTTGCTTATTAATGTTTGAAGATATCAATAAAAGTAGTGTCGATCTGGCAACAAATAATTAATCACAATGAATAAATATGTATTTTACTCTCTCTTTTTGGTGTCATTCCATCAGAAAAGCTCAGGTTGTGTCTATAAATGAGAAGGTTGTGTTTCTGTTGGCCATGCCCACATGTTTCCTGGTTTAATCTGTGCTGTTCATCCACTTAATCACCTGTAAGATCTTCTGACGCACAGAGAGAAGAGATTCATCTCTGCTGGAGGAGCTCTTGGTCACGGGTAAGAAGACAGCTCTGTGTGTGTGTGTTTGACTTCCAGCCCTCGGTCTCAGCTTGTAGACGTGATGTAGATCATGAATGCTTTAAAGTGCAGATCTCAGCAGATTATTGCAGAAGCAGCTTCAGAAAAAGTGTAGAAAAGTTATAGAAGTTTAAATTTATTGTAAAGCAAATGTACTGAACTAAACATTATTAGTTTATACAAAATTACAAAATAATTTGTATTCTAGATTGCTCAACAAACATTGAGCCGCTGAAAGGTTTTAAAGTGCGGTTTCCAGTGTAATGATTAGAAACGTGATGGGAATGAAGAAATGTGTGTGTCAAGAGTCCTGCTACTAGTTTATTTCCAGAGGCAAAAGGACTGAAACATAAAATGGAAGTGCTTTAGTAAAACACTCTTGATTAAAACTGATAAAGAGTGTTTGTGAGTCTATCATTACTCATGTTATGCGTTGATTACAGTAAACGGCTGTTTATCATTATGCAGATATTATGGATAGTGACGTTTAACAAACAGATGAACATCCAACTAAAATGTTTCAGTGAAAACGCTCCATGAACGATGTATGAATGGTGTTTTTGTGTAACGTTTTGATAACGTTATACTATAATGTTGAATTAATGTTACAGGAACGTTCCTTTGAGTGAATCCTTCCAGAACGTTCCCTGTTATCTGGTGTTAATATCTTCCCAACACTGATTGTGTCTGTCATTAACAGTGACAGCATGGCACAGAGAGAGGAGAGAGCGCCATCTATTGACAGGTACGGGAACATGTTCAGTAATGTCGAACCGTTGCCACTGACCCGGAAATCATTTTTGATTTTTTTTTTAAAATGTAGTGTTCATCAGGGGGTCCAAGACACCTGGACTTTTGTCGCACGAATACACACACACACAAAAAAATTGTTGAAATTTAAAAAAGTGCCAAATCCTTCACTCACGGGTCAATTTGACCCCCTTAGGAATTAATGGAATGTGAGGAATGCTTCAGTACACATAGAAAAACCCTAAAATGCTCAAGATTCAAACTAAAAATGCAAAAACTTTTCCAAAAAAGTATTATTGTCTACATGTGTATCTGAATGCAGACTGAAGGACAACTGACTTTAGGACCCAGCGGAACGGCTCGTTTGCTCCATATAGAGCTATAAGGCCATCTAGAGTCATGAAATATCATCTTATATTATTATTTTTCCACAAGAGGTCAAATACACACAATGTAAGATATTTAGAGCTGAATTAAAAGGGTTATGCATGAAATTGTGAGCTATTTTGAATTTAAGTTGAAAGAATCTGAGGAATGTGCTTAAATTACTAAATTACTATTTATTTATTATTTATTGATCAAATCTAGTCATTTAAAGGTAAATAAAATGTTAAAAAAAAAGAACAAAAAATCTACAAAAAAATTGCATTAAAAAATAAAAATAAATAAATTATCAAAATGAAATGAAATAAGCTTTCTGGACAAAAAAAAAAAAAAAATATATAATTTTATGGCTTCGGGTTAGGGCTGTGCGATATGACGATATATATCGTATGGACGATATAAAAAGTATATTGTTTCATATTATGCTCTATCGTTTATATCGTGGTGTCGCAAAAAACATTGTTTACGACAAAACTTTTTCATCATTTGGATGACTGCAATCTTAAGGCCAATTTATACTTCTGCGTCGGGTGCGCGTAGAAGGTACGGCGTAGCATACGCATTGACGTGTACCATACGTCGTACCCTTCGCCGTACCCTGACGCGCACCTCCTCAAAAATGTAACAACGCGTCGCGGCGACGCGGACCGCAAGATCTGTGATTGGTCGGCTGGATAGCATCGCGTTTCCTCCTACGCATTTCCGGAATGATCTTCTGCACTCTGCACCGCCCGCCCGCCATTTTTAAATTCCGAAGATCAGTGAAGAGCCATGGAAATAGACCAAGTGACCGAGAGATTGCTTGAAGAAGTGCGGAAATACAGCCATCTGTATGACTCCTTCAGTCGCCATTGCTCGTAGAAACCTAAACTCAAAACAGCCGCGAGGAATGTAAACACAGTGGAACTGGAACATTAAAACCCACCCGCGCCAACTAGCGTTTCGGCGGTGTAACTGCAGAGCAACACAGACATTCGCAGAAGTATAAATGCTCACGACGTCGCCTACGTGCGTAGCCTACGACGTACACTACGGCGTACACTCGACGCAGAAGTATAAATTGGCCTTTACACGCAACCACGGGGACGCAGGCAGAAACGTGAATAATGGGGCCCTAAATGAGGGGCTACCTCTGTAGCATGGACATGGTTTGGTTAACTTTCTATATGTTTGGTTGACTATTTTATTTTGATAATGAACATGCTGCGATGTCAAGTTAGCAATGCTAGAACGTGTGCGCGTGTGAGGCGTCGGCGCGATCACAGGATTTGTTGTCCTTCTGAGGGACCTGTTACTCCGTATAGTCATACGGATAGAAGCAACAACAACAAAATGATTTTTTGTAAAATACAGAAAACAAGCACGATGCCGTTTTCTGCCGTCTCGGTTTCCTCTATGTGAACTTTGGATCCCGTTGCATGAACCGAGGCCAGCAAAAATGTTCCTTTCGTTTTGTTAATCTGTAATTATTTAAGTGAAATAGCCTATATTTTGCGTATAGGCCTATATATTAGTTTTATACATTTAGTTTTATTCTGTTTCCTCCGTTCACAGAAGCGCTTTAAGTGCGTGATGTGACATTGTGTGAATAAATGTTCTACACTATCCTGCAATTTTCGCTGGTTTCAAAAACAAAAAGTTGCATATTACCTGCTATTCATTTTCACTGAAATGTAGGCCTAATTGTTTGACATTTGGTGACATATACAGTACATCCTCGGGAAAACTAACGCCAGCGCATTGCCATTGCGACTTAGGCTACTATGACTTGACAGCTGAGCACGGGCATTTCACTCACGTTGATATTGGCTATGCGTCAATATCACATTTGCACAGTAGCCTAGCCTACTATTTGAATTCATGATTGGTTGACTGCCAAATTAAAATATTTAACAGAATGATCAAATAACGTTAATAACCGGTTAATGGCCTTTTCAAATAAGTGTGTCTGAGAACGATTAAATTAGATTTTGTTTCCTTTTCTGGTTATGTTCCTGTCAAAATTTTGTTCGTTTGTTTTCATTCATTGAACAGATTCGGAGAATTGCTGCTACATTTTAAACTTGGAAGTACAATGTTTACATTTGGCATTTTATATATCAATATTTTATGTTGGGCCTGCAATCATTTGTTTTTGAAAACTGTTTTATATTTTATTCATATTTTATATTTCTACATTCTTAATCAAACATTTGCCCTGAAGTTCTAAATAAAGGGAGAAAAATAATCACATATGAATGAGTACATTTTTGAGTACATGTTTATATTATATACTCAATATATAGGCTATATATATATATATATATATATAAACTATTATTTTAGTTTATATATATATTAAAAGAAGTATTTTCCATGTGGTAAATATATATATATATATATATAAAAACTATTAATTGATTGAATTTATAGAAAAGGTACTATATCGTGATATATATCGTTATCGGGATATGAGATGACTTATATCGTGATAGGAGATTTTGGTCATATCACCCAGCCCTACTTCGGGTCATTTTGACCCGTGAAGGAAAGATATGTTATTTTTGTGTGTATTTTATTGTTATTAATAGTTTTTAGTCAGTGTTACATGAAATAGAAACTTCCATTTTTAGTTACTGAGTTTCTCACACATTTGCATATTCTCCTTCTGACACAATCCAGCCAATCAGCTGAAGGCTCCGCCTCCAAAACAGCCCTTCGCAAGACCTCGATCTCCGACGCCAACAAGAAGAAGAAGAGCAAGAAATCGAACGATGAAGTGATGAACAAGGTGTACAATAACCTTCTGAGCAGCGTCTTCGGACAGGTATCTGATGAAAACACTCCTGCTGATGACTTCCACCTTAAACACAACCCTCTGGTGCTAAATTTAACGTTTTGTTTTTTTAGAATTTGTAACTTCATCGGAATGGTATGAAACTTGGTAAAGGTGTTGGCACTCGCTGTGTGAACACACACAAAAATCATGGACATGATTCTAAATAAATGGTCCTGTAAGTAATAGTCACACTTGTGCTCCTCGCGGTCAGAAATGACACATTGGGAATGAATGAGTCGAGTTTCCTCTAGTGGAAGCGTTTGGTACTGCAGCCGAACACAATCTCACTGAAAGATCAGATATCATGAGATATCAAGATCATATTTGGAACACAACTTGTTTAGATTGTTGGCTTTGATTTTCTCGCAGTTTTATAGTAAAATGTGATTTTGAAAATATATATTTCATATGAAAATTAAAAATAAAAATTTTGTGCATTTTTCATAACAATACACGTAAAATTCTGTTACTTTTTTTAAGATAACTTTTTTTTTATTACTTTTTTTCACTTCGGCAATAATCTGCCAAGTGTCGTCTTTAAGAGATCAAACTTCAGTCTGTCGCTGTAAAGCGTTCAAGATTTACAACAGTTTAACTTGGACATTTCATTTTCGGGTCTATGCTCAAAAAGTGAATAAATGGATTATAAATACAGTGTAAATGTAATTTAGTACCATAAAATCCCCTAAAAATACAAAATATTCTCATGTTCAGTGCTGTGAGATGTTGTACAGACATGCATTAAATGACACACACACACACACACACACAGAGACGCTGTGGAGATGACCGTGTGTGTGAGCAGATTGACTTGTGCTGTGTGTGCAGGGTCAGAAAGTGATGTGTGTGTGTCGTCTGTCTCTTAAACACACGTGTAATCCACTGGTAATAATAGCACATGACGGGCTTCAGTGTCACTCTTCATTACTCTAACGAGCTTTAATGAGGATCAGTGAAGAACTGAGAGCAAACTCTTCCAGCTGACGTCTGATTCATGACTTCTGTGTGTGTGTGTGTGTGTGTTAGTCCCGCCTTCTCGCTCTCACCATTGGTCGGTCGGTCGTGTATGTAACGCACACATTGGTCAAACTGCACCTCGATCATTGCCCTCAGCAACACGGCTTGCGTGTCATCAGTCTCTACATGGCTCCTGAATAGCGTAAAAAAAGCCCAACTGTGAATTCACTGATGATTAACAGAGAGAATCCCCGTGTTTCGGCCTCGGTCGGGATCGTGTGAAGAGAATGACCTGTAAATAAAGGTGCTAGCGACCCTCATGAGGGAAGTATAGGCTACAAGAGAACATCAGGAGGACGGAAACCATTACTGAAATACTGTGTTTTTATGGCAACTGATTTTTATTTTATATCTAACCCTAACCTATGACCATGAAAAGAAACAGTGTCATGTAAAAGGTGTTAAAAGCTAAACTATTTTTTTATTTGTTTGTTATTATTCTATTGTATAATATGATTTGGCTAATTTCAAATGAAAATGTGAATTTTTTTTTAAAAATTTGATAAATTTTGTTTGTTTTGGTTTTATGTTAAGTTAATGTTTTTGGACAAACTGTATTTAAACCTCATATTAAATCAATTTAATATAAAACGGCTTATTTAATTCCCAGTTTGACCTCCAGAGGCCACCGTTACCATTTACTGCAGTGGTTCCCAAACCTTACTGTGTGTCTAGGCGTTTAACACACACACACACACACACACACACACACACACACACTCGTTTAACAAACTTCTGCGTCTCTTCCATCAAGGGACAGTATTTGCTGATTGCATGTTTTTCTAACCCTATTAAATGTATGTCATGTTTTTATCAAATTCTTAAAATTCCATTAATTGAATTATTAATATAATAAATAAAGCAATAAATGAAACTAAATCAACCATTTAAATCAAGTCAAGTCACCTTCATTTATATAGCGCTTTTAGCAATGTAATAATATAAATACTATAAATCAGATGAAATGAGTATCAACAAATGGACAATGAAAAACTAAATGGGAAACTTTCTCCGTAAGATTATAAAAAAAAAATTACACTTCTAAAAATTGTTTAAAATTTTTTTTTTCATTTTTAAATTGAATTTTAAATGCTACAATTTTTATAATTTGCAAATTACAGTATGTGAAGAGTTAAACTGAGTTAAAATCGACTATGAAAAACTGATTAGGAAAAGTTTTCATAAGTTTATTCAAATTGTTTTTAATTTGCACATTTAATTATTCACTGTCACCGCTTGTGAAGATGTAGTTCATCATGATCTCAGTAAATACAGTAAAGGTTCAGCTGACACTCGGCAGAACACACTCACAACCAGATTGTTATAATAAATCAAAGGAGAGTGAGAATATGAAAGAGAGACGCTGGTCTTTATTCTTGAGTGATTGTTCTTTGACCCAAAACACGCAATGGAAACTTGGATTGAGGGATGGAGTCGGAAAACTTTAATCTGACTGTGTGTTTGATCCTGATTGATTCTGATCCTCTTCAGTGGAAACTATGAGTCTCTCATCATCATCCACAGCGGTCCAGTCTCTACTGCTCATCAAAGCTGCGTTTATTAGATCAAACATACAGTAAAACAGTGAAATATTATTCCAATGTAAATCATCTGTTTTCTATGTGAATATATAGTAAAGTGTAATTTATTCCTGTGATCAAAGCTGAATTTTCAGTATCATTACTCCAGTCTTCAGTGTCACACGATCCTTCACAAATCATTCTAATATGATGATTTGATGCTCAAGAAACAAAAACCCACAAATGCAAGCATTATTTTCGATGCATTAAGGCATGAGGATGAACTGACATGAATCTTTCTCTCTGTCTCTGTGTGTTTTCTGTCAGGAGAGAGAGTTATCTCAGCCGGAGCTCGATGGTGAGTATCCGAGCATCACATCTCAGGTGTGAACACACACAGCGCGTGAGTGTGTTTGTGTGTGTGTGTGTGTGTGAGAGTGACACAAGTGCTGGTTTTCCAGAGCTGTCCGAGGCCTTTAAGGAGTTCGACTACGATCAGGATGGATATCTGAACTATAAGGATCTGGCCGAGTGCATGAGGACGATGGGTTACATGCCGACAGAGATGGAGCTGCTGGAGATCATTCAACAGATCAAGATGAGACGTGAGTGTGTGTGAGAGAGTGTGTGTGTCTGTGACTGTGTGTGAGAGTATGTGAGTGCGAGTATGTGAGAGTGTGAGTGAGTATGTGACTGCGAGTATGTGAGTGTGAGTGAGTGCGAGTATGTGAGTGAGTATGTGAGTGCGATAGTGTGAGTGCGTGAGTATGTGAGAGTGAGAATGTGAGTATGTGAGTGAGTGTGTGAGTGTGTGAGTATTTGAGTGTGATTGTGTGAGTGAGTGTGAGTTTGTGAGTGTGAGTGCGTGTATGTGAGTGCTTGAGTGCGATTATGTGAGTGTGAGTATGTGAGTGCGTGAGTATTTTGGGGATATTTAATTTAATTTTATCAATCAATAAATTCCTCTTGAAACAAACTTTGTTGTATTATTTTAATTTAATACTGTGAAGCTGCTTTGATACAATCTGTATTGTGAAAAGCGCTATACAAATAAACTTGACTTGACTTGACTTATTTGAATGCGATTATGTGAGTGTGTGAGTGTGAGTATGTGAGTGTGAGTATGTGAGTGTGAGTATGTGAGTGTGAGTATGTGAGTGTGAGTATGTGAGTGTGTGAGTGTGAGTGTGTGAGTGTGAGTGTGAGTGTGTGAGTGTGAGTGTGTGAGTGTGAGTGTGTGAGTATGTGAGCGAGTGAGTGAGCGAGTGTGAGTATGTGAGCGAGTGTGAGTATGTGAGAGTAAGTGCGAGTATGTGAGTGCGAGTATGTGAGCGTGGGTATGTGAGTGAGAGATAGTGTTTGTGTGTGTGTATATCTGTGAGTGAGTGTGTGAGTGCGCAAGTATGTGAGTGCGAGTATGTGAGAGTGTGTGTGTCTGTGAGTGAGTGTGTGAGTGTGTGTGAGAGAGAGAGAGAGAGAGAGAGAGAGTGTGTGTGTGTGTGTGTGTGTGTCTGTGAGTGAGTGTGTGTGTGAATGATTATGTGAGAGCAAGTATGTGAGTGCAAGTGTGTGAGTTTGAGTGTGTGAGTGTGTGTGAATACGGTCTTATGTCCCCGCTCACATGCTGTGTGTGTGTGTGTGTGTGTGTTCAGTCGGGGGTGTGTGAGTATGTGAGTGTGAGAATGTGAGTGTGAGTATGTGAGTGTGAGTATGTGAGTGTGAGAGTATGTGAGTGAGTGCGAGTATGTGAGTGCGAGTATGTGAGTGCGAGTATGTGAGTGCGAGTATGTGAGCGTGGGTATGTGAGTGAGAGATAGAGTGTTTGTGTGTGTGTGTGTATCTGTGAGTGAGTGTGTGAGTGCGCAAGTATGTGAGTGCGAGTATGTGAGAGTGTGTGTGTCTGTGAGTGAGTGTGAGTGATTGTGTGAATGAGTATGTGAGAGCAAGTATGTGAGTGTGAGTGTGTGTGAATACGGTCTTATGTCCCCGCTCACATGCTGTGTGTGTGTGTGTGTGTTCAGTCGGGGGTCTGATGGATTTCGATGACTTCTGTGAGTTAATGGGCCCCAGGATGATGGTGGAGACGGCAGATATGCTCGGGCTCAAAGAGATCAAGAGCTCCTTCCTTCAGGTCAGACATTCCTGCTTATATAAAGCTTATATTAAATAAAGGTTGTTGAAACAAATAATGCAACATGCAAAAAGGTTGGGGTCAGTAAGAAATTAACACTTTTATTCATCAAGGACACATTAAATTGATCAAAAGGGACAGTAAAGATATTCTTAATGTTACAAATGATTCTATTTCAAATAAATCCTGTTCTTTTGAACTTTCTGTTTTCAGAAAACAGCTGTTTTACTTTGGAATAATATTTCACTGTTTTTACTGTATTTTTGATCTAATAAACAGCCTTGGTGAGCAGAAAAAACTCATTAGTGACTGGTTTTTAATGCTCAACACATCAGCCTCAACAACTGACACATGCAGCATGTTGCTAAGCTAAATATGTGATACTGCTAAGGATAAAAATACATACACTCTGTAACGTTATGGTCCAGATGACCAAGATGAAGATTCAAAAGGTTACAAAACAAAGGTATTTTTTAAAAAGTCCACATGTGAAGAACGGCATGTAAGACAAGACAATAGGAACTAAAATACACAGTGATAATGAGACAATGACAAACGACAAACAGCTACAGCTACAGACTGGGGTAACTGGTCCTACTCGACCCGCTCCAAGCTGACGAGGGAGCCGGTGGGACGAGGGATCCTTGTGGAGCTAGTGGGATGAGGGAGCCTGGTGGAGCCGGTGGGACGAGGGAGGCTGGTGGAGCCGGTGGGACGAGGGAGCCTGGTGGAGCCGGTGGGACGAGGGAGCCTGGTGGAGCCGGTGGGACGAGGGAGCCTGGTGAAGCCGGTGGGACGAGGGAGCCTGGTGCAGCCGGTGGGACGAGGGAGCCTGGTGAAGCCGGTGGGACAAGGGAGCCTGGTGGAGTCGGTGGGACGAGGGATCCTGGTGGATCCAGTGGGACGAGGGAGCCTTGTGGAGCTGGTCCTACTCAACCCGCTCCAAGCTGACAAGGGAGCCCGGTGGGACAAGCCTGGTGGAGCAGGTGGGACGAGGGATCCTTGTGGAGCCAATGGGACGAGGGAGCCTGGTGGATCCAGTGGGACGAGGGAGCCTTGTGGAGCTGGTGGGACGAGGGAGCCTGGTGGATCCAGTGAGACGAGGGATCCTGGTGAAGCCAGTGGGATGAGGGAGCCTGGTGAATCCAGTGGGACGAGGGAGCCTTGTGGAGCTGGTGGGACGAGGGAGGCTGGTGGATCCAGTGGGATGAGGGAGCCCGATGGGACTAGGGAGCCTGGTGGAGCGGGTGGGACCAGGGAGCCTGGTGGAGCGGGTGGGACGAGGGAGCCCAGTAGGAGGAGGGAGCCTGGTTAAGCCGGTGGGAAGAGGGAGCCTGGTGGAGCCGGTGGAACGAGGGAGCCTCGTTGAGCCGGTGAGACGAGAAAGCCTGGTGAAGTCGGTGGGACGAGGGTCCCGGGTGGAGCTGAGGTGGTGAGGGAGCCCAGTGGAGGCGGAGACAAGGGAATGGCTGGCTTCAGAGGAGTGTGCAGGATCAGCCATTCGTTAGAATCCAGCTTCACTAATACTCCCTCTGGAGTAAAGGCCGGCTCACACACCTGGTCAGACAGGACCTCTGGCTCTGCTTCCGGGACGGACTTGGCAGCTGGCTCTGGGCGAAGTTGATGTACTCTGCCAGTGTCCAGCAGTTGTTTCATCACGGCATCACCAACCAGATCCCGTCGTCCAAACGGATCCAAAATCCCTCCATGAACATGATGTCATCATAGATGGTGTGGTGGCTGGCACTAATAAACTATTTCACATGCTCTTCCAGGTCTCTTCCTCCTTGAAACATGCAAATCATAACCCCATTTGGCTTGGGCAAGATCCCCATTGGTGCAATGTTAATGGATGCTATCTCTATTTTTTATTTAATGAAACTATTTAGTTTGATCATTGACTGAGTTCTATTTGAGATAATTTTTCTCTGTTTCTCTGGTCAGTTTGACACTGATGGCGATGGGAAGATCTCTCTGGATGAGATGAAGGAGGCCGTGAAGAATCTGTTAGGAGAGAAACTCAAGAAAGGAGAACTGGAGGAGATCCTGAAGGAGCTGGACCTCAATGGAGATGGAACCGTGGATTTTGAGGGTGAGGAGATCAATGCCACTTTACACACCTACACACTCACATACTCACACTCTCTCTCTCACACACACTCACACTCTTACACACTCACATACACATACACACTCACACACACACACTCTCACTCTCTCTCTCTCTCTCTCTCTCACTCACCTTGACTTCTGTTGTTTTCTGACACACCTAATGCTGTTTGTCTGTAATGTTGAGAACATCATTGGCTCCTCTGTGTTCTTTCAGAGTTTGTGATGATGCTGTCGGTGCGATAAAACACAACACCGTCATTAACATCTTCCATCAGTGTTTCCAGCTGCGGATGATACGGGTTCAGACGCACACCAAGAACACAGACACATCAGGGGTTTTTAATGGGGTCCTATTATGCCCTTTTATGAAATATTGGTTTTGTTTTTGGGGTGCAAAAAAATATTTTTTATTATTATTATTTTTTAACATATTTTACATTATTACAGCTCCTCTCTCCCCAGTCTGGTTGAACGTGTCGTTTTCGATGAAGCCCCTTCCTTCCGAAATACAAAATGTGCTGTGATTGGTTAGCTGGCCCAGTGTGCTGTGATTGGCATAATATTGGCCCCCGCCCATTCATAACTGCGAGCTCTACTCAGATGTAAATATTAACAATGGCGTTAATTTCAAACCATTTTGAGCCCAATTCAGACCCTGACAATGTTAACGAACAAGAGGATCGTGCAGAACAAATTTCACAGGACTTTCAGAGTGGTATGTTGTTGTTGTTGTTGTTTTTTTTCTGATAGATTATAGATACGATGTTATCCAACATTTAATCATTTAAACTATGGTAATAAAAACACTAATCGATCACAAAATCATGGTTCATTTTCCTAAGAGGCGGTGAACATTCTTACAAAAGCTCCAGTAAACACTACATCAACACTGTAATGTTAGTAAGCGGGCGAGCGGAGGCAAAGCTTTTACAAGTTGTGATCCATAAACAAGAGATTTTCCAGACGAAATGGGAACGGCTCCGTCTTTCAGAAGCATTTGTGTGTATAGCTTGCATAAAGCATAATAGGACCCCTTTAAAAATCTGATTTCCTGGCCTGAAAAATTCCTCAAATTCCTCAAATCATAAAAGCGCATCATGGTTATTTCTGTAAATGAAAATACATTTCTCTGATTTTCCATATTTCATGGATAGATATAGCTCTTTATGAGTGCTTTGGTGACTGCCATCTGTACTAATAACTATAATTATTTAAATCCATAAATTCTGAAGATTGGCACCTAATATATGAGAGGAAATCGCCCAATAATTCCAATAAAATGAGTTTGCAAAATGAATGTCTGTAAAAGTCATAAAAGGGAAAAGTAATAATTTTTTTGAGAGAAAATAATCACTCCTTTTAATATTTTCTAAATATTTTCTAAATGACTAGTATAATGCAACGTTCTGCACTATGTAGATGACTGTAACTTTACAGTAATGTACTGTATATGTCTCTGAAGCAGATGTGTATAGATATTTTTATGCATAGACCTTTAAAAGTGTCAAAATATGTAACAAGTGTATTTTTTAAGTTTTGTTAATAAACAGTAAAAGTTTGAGAAAAAAAAACGTCTGAATTTATATTTATATAAACATTATAAGAAACACATAAATCTATATTTTAAACGTCACTAAATCAGAATATCATGCCTGTTCGTCTAACATGGTTTAAATGTTGCTACTTGTTTCAGAGCACATTCAAAAGTATCGTTTCATAATGTCTGAAGAATGATACAATGTATTGTTCCCTCAGAATCAGAATCAGAAAGAGCTTTATTGCCAAGTGTGCTTGCACCCATAAGGAATTTTTCTTGGTACTGAAGCTTCCAGTGCACATATACAAATACAAATACAACAAGAAACATAGTAATACAAATTCTAAGAATAAAATATATTAAAAAAAATTAAAATAGTATAAAAGTAAAAAAGTAGGGTCACAGTTGGGTTTAGTCCGAATAAACATTTACCGATTATGAACATATTTACAGTATTTTGAGTAGTATGAATAATATAAATATAAATATCACCTGAGTTAGAGAATATTACACTAGACAGTGGGAGTCTAGTGCATGTTACAGATTATGAACATATTTACAGTATTTTGAGTAGTATGAATAATATAAATATAAATATCACCTGAGTTAGAGAATATTACACTAGACAGTGGGAGTCTAGTGCATGTTACAGATTATGAACATATTTACAGTATTTTGAGTAGTATGAATAATATAAATATAAATATCACCTGAGTTAGAGAATATTGCACTAGACAGTGGGAGTATTGCACTTACAGGCATATGCCTTGGGGGGCATGTTACGTGTTCCGAAGGGAAATGGCCTGTGGAAAGAAACTGTTCCTGTGCCTGGATGTTCTTGTGGCCAGTGATCTGTGTCGCCGTCCTGACAGTAACAGTTCAAACAGGGGGTGTCCAGGGTGAGTGGAGTCTGTGATGATTTTACCTGCTCTCTTCCTCACTCTGGAAGAGTACAGGTCCTGGAGGGCTGGCAGGGGGGCACCAATAATCCTCTCTGCAGTCCGGACTGTCCGTTGTAGTCTCCTGATGTCCGATTTGGTAGCTGAACCAAACCAGACAGTGATGGAAGAGCTTAAAACAGACTCAATGACGGCTGAGTAGAACTGGATCAGCAGCTCCTGTGGCAGGTTGAACTTCTTCAGCTGGCGAAGGAAGTACAGTCTCTGCTGGGCCTTTTTCACAATGGAGTCAATGTGATTTTCCCACCTCAGGTCCTGAGAGATGGTAGAGCCCAGGAACCTGAATGACTCCACTGCTTCCACAGTGCTGTTCATGATGGTGAGAGGGGGAGTGCTGGGGATTTTCTCCTGAAGTCCACAATCATCTCCACTGTTTTGAGCGTGTTCAGCTCAAGGTTGTTATAGCTGCACCAGACAGCCAGCTGTTCAACCCCCAGTCTGTAAGCAGACTCGTCACCATTTTGGATGAGATCGATGACCGTGGTGTCGTCTGCAAATTTCAGGAGCTTGACAGAGGGGTCTTTAGAAGTGCAGTCATTAGTGTACAGGGAGAAGAGCAGTGGGGAGAGAACGCACCCTTGGGGGGCGCCAGTGCTGATGGTGAGGGTCCTGGATGTGAGCTTCCCCAGTCTCACTCGCTGCTGCCGGTCCGTCAGGAAGCTGGAGATCCACTGACAGATTGAGGATGGCATGGAGAGCTGAGTCAGTTTGGCTGTGAGAAGATCAGGGATGATGGTATTGAAGGCCGAACTGAAGTCCACAAATAAGATCCGTGCATAAGTCCCAGGTCTGTCAAAATGTTGCAGGATATAGTGCAGTCCCATGTTGACTGCATCATCCACAGACCTGTTTGCTCTGTAAGCAAACTGAAAGGGATCCAGCAGGGGTCCAGTGATGTCCTTCAGATAGGCCAACACCAGTCTTTCAAACCAGTCTTTCTCTCAGGTTGGATGGCAGAAGGGGGGAGGAGAGGGGTTGCAGGAGGTGATGGTGGATGTGTGAAGTGCACATCAGAGCGGGTGTGAGGTGTGAGTCTGGGCTTCTCAAACCTGCAATAGAATGCATTGAGAGTGTCAGCCAGTTGTTGATTCTCCACAGATGGGGGGGATGGTGATTTGTAGTTGGTGATGTTCCTCAGGCCTCTCCAGACTGATGCCGGGTCGTTGGCTGAAAACTGGGTTTTCAGCTTTTCAGAGTAGCTTCTTTTAGCAACTCTGATCTCCTTTGTCAGTCTGTTTCTGGCCTGGTTATACAAAATTTTATCCCCACTTCTGTAAGCATCCTCTTTGGCATGACGAAGCTGTTTGAGTTTCCCAGTAAACCATGGTTTATCATTAGTGAATGATAAGAATGTCCTGGTAGGAATGCATGTATCCTCACAGAAACTGATATATGATGTTACAGTATCTGTGAGCTCATCCAGATCGGTGGCTGCAGCTTCAAAAACAGTCCAATCAGTGCAATCGAAGCAGGCCTGTAGATCCTGCTCTGCTTCGTTGGTCCATCTTTTTACAGTCCTTATTACAGGTTTAGCTGATTTCAGTTTCTGCCTGTAGGTCGGTATAAGATGAACCAAACAGTGATCAGAGAGCCCCAAAGCTGCCCGTGGGACGGAGTGATACGCATTCTTTATCGTGGTGTAACAGTGGTCCAATATATTACTGTCTCTGGTAGGACATGTAACATGCTGTCTGTATTTTGGCAATTCACGGGAGAGATTTGAACATTCACATGACCAAGAAAAATGTTTTTAGGGGAAATAAAAGAACATTCAGTAATAAGAGTTTCCGAACATATTTTTGTTATCTGGGACTGTGTTGAAATTCAAATGATCAGATCATCGCTTTCTCGAATCCTTTGCCCGTTTCTATCTCTGATTGATTGATGTAGAAAGTTCACAGGCTCACTCAGAGATAAAAGGAGGGCGTAACGGAAAGAGTCTTTAGGAGTAAATGCTACTAAAGCGGAAGGAAGCTCAAAGCTGTTTACCTGGAAACACAACAGTGACGCTTCACACACACACACACACACACACACACACACACACACACACACACACACACACACACACACACACACACAGCTGAACTCACGTCACTGTAGAAGTACAGAAGAAATGGAGGAGCGAACGAGTGTCTGGTGCAGTTTTCCAAGAAGAGCTTCTTCACATCCTACATTTTTTTTCCTGTATTTCAAGAACTGAAAGAGAACTCGTCACTGATCATTATGATTAGCAAGTTAAAAGTGTAGTTTGTGATTTGTAGGTCTATGGTGATAGATAGATCATCTTTTGCCGGGTATAGCCTATGATTATAATATTTAGTGCACATGTATTTTACAGTATGCACAGCAGGATTCAGTGGAGTTTCTGCGGCCTCTGCTGGTGATCATCACACACACACACACACACACACACACACACACACAGACACCATTTTACTGACAGTAACCTACTATCCAAACCAGTTTAATGTTGTTGTCTGTCTGTTCAGTTCTGGACACACATCCACCTGGATTTACACATGTATTGTATTGATTTATTACACCGTTCTCTTTCTTTCTTACAACTTCTGCTGAGAGAATTAAAGAGTCACGATGTTTCTTTGAAATCATGCGCCGATTTAATGTTCTCATTATTATCATTATAAAGTGTTTAGTTTCTTCTCTGTAATTATTCTGTTGTGTTGGCGATGTAAACGCATTTCATTCGTTTATTATTGTAGCGAGTTGAGTTTGTGTTGAGTAGTTTCTCCAGTGTTTTCTTCTGTTGTGTTGGCGATGTAAACGCGTCATCCGGGTATTTCCGCGCGCGAGCGGAAGGAGAGCGTCGTTGCGGTGTGTGTGTGTCGTGTATTCTTCAGCGCGGAACATCAGAACACGACCGAGTGACCCGAGCGACATGGACGGTAAGTCGAGTGTTATAACGCCGTGTTTGTTCACCCGAACGGCAGACACGGGTTGTTTAGGTGTCCGGGCGGAAGGGAAACTCCCGAATCTGAAGTTTAGCTCTCGGTTTCGGCGGAGAGAAACGGGCGATCGGTTCGGGAGTCTCCGGCTGACGAGGATCCAACAACACACGAATGATCGCGACGCGTCAACGCGCGTCACATATGACTTTAAAGTTCTGTCGCATTACGGCCTATAGGTGTTTGTTTGTGTGTGTGTGTGTGTGCGCGCGCACTCTCTCTCTCTCTCTCTCTCTCTCTCACACACACACATACACATACACACAAGTGTGAGAACAGATATTTTGATAATGTCCTCACATAAAGTGAAATGCGGAAAAGTATGGAAGCCGATTTTGGCCACTTAAGAAAGAATCATCGAAATGGAGCTGTTTAATAATCGTGATGACTGCAGGTCTGTGTGATGGATAAGGGGTGGGTGTTTTTATGGGTTAGTTAGTAAACATCATCACCTCCTTCCCTCATTAATAACATTACGTCACTGACCGCATAAATAATAGTGAAACTAATCCTGCCTTTAAAGACGCTCTCAATCTCAGCGGCGCGCACAGACCTCCTCCGGGCAGGGGCGCGCACAGACCTCCTCAGGGGCAGGGGCGCGCGCACACACCTCCTCAGGGGCAGGGGCGCGCGCACACACCTCCTCCGGGCAGGGGCGCGCACAGACCTCCTCAGGGGCGGAACGACCAAAAAGGGCACTTTTATTACAAAACATTTATTTATTAAATAAATCACCTGTATGTAAAGCAGTACCCGTCTGTCTGTTGTGTTTTTATATATTTAAATGACTTCCTCACAATTATTTGGAATATCTCGCTCGATGGAGAGCAGGTCAGAGAGTCTCTTCATTACCTATTAAAAGATGCTTATACAATTAGAATGCATAACACATCAAACAAAAATAGGGAAATGATGATAATATCACTAAATATTATTTACTTTACCAAACAAAACAGAATCAAGTAGGTAATTATGAGGAATTCATGTTTAGTTATGTTGATGTTATAAATTTTATGTATGTATTCAAATCAGTAACACTTTACAATACTGTTTCATTAGTTAAACATGAACTAATAATGAACTGCACTTCTACACCATTTATTAATCTCAGTTAATATTAATTTCAGCATTTACCAAAACATTATTCAAATCAAAAGTTGTATTTGTTAACATTAGTTAATGCTTGTGACATAACATGAACAAACAATTAAAAGTTGTATTATTGTTAACTAAGATTAACCAATAGGCCTAACAAATGTTTTGCTCATGATTAATTCATGTTAGTTAATATGAATAATAAACAAATGAACCTTATTGTAAAGTGTACTATGAAATCAAAGATATAAATTCCTTACAATTTAGAGCTGGACATGGACTTAACATTTCCTTTCACTAGATGTATTTCCCCAAGATAATAACACTTGCTATGGCCAAGGATAAAAACGAATGACATTGTCAGACTCAGAATGCGGCTGAAATTGAGTTATACTTTTATGATTGTTAAGCATAACTCACGTGCTGCCGCAACTTGTACAGTAGCTAGTAGGATAAATGTAACTTTTCCGTATTAGCTTAATGTTACTGCCGAAGACTCGCGGCGAACTGCAAAGGAAACTCCGCCTACTTAAAAACTTAAGGGGTTTAAACCAAAAATTTAGGATGCACAAAACCGAAAATAAATGAATAATCAATGAATTAATCAAACATATTTAATAATCAACCCTCAAATAGTTTTTGTATCAACTTTTTAATAACAAAATTAGCTTTTAGTTTTAGTTTTTAGCTCAGCTTGTTGGTGAAATACAAACATTTAAATGACAATAAACTGTAATAACATGTTTTCATGACAGATTAATTCAAACATATATTAAATATTGTTGATCCAGAGCGAGTGTCACAGCTGACACATGTTTAACTGTTGTAGTTTATCCACATTTTGTCACGAAATACACGCTGAACAGTCAAAACGTGCCATCAGAGAAGCGCTTATTAAACGCTCGTTTCCCTCCAAAACCATTTAGCCCTGAAACCAAAAAAAGTTCTTAGTTGAAATCTCAGTACATCCCTAATTTTGATTTATTGATTTATTTCTTTATTTATTTTAAAGTTTGAAAGCCCCTGCTCTATGGTATTTGCTCATTTACATATTTAAATAAGGCTGACTGTGTGTGTACAGGTTGTGATATATTTTTGTCAGATGTCATTATGATTTTATGACTGGGTCCTGTGATGAGGGCCTTCACAGACCCCTATACCGGCCCACAGAGACCCCTATACCACCCCACAGAGACCCCTATACCACCCCACAGAGACCCCTATACCACCCCACAGAGACCCCTATACCACCCCACAGAGACCCCTATACCACCCCACAGAGACCCCTATACCGGCCCACAGAGACCCCTATACCACCCCCCAGAGCCCCCTATACCACCCCACAGAGACCCCTATACCACCCCACAGAGACCCCTATACCACCCCACAGAGACCCCTATACCACCCCCCAGAGCCCCCTATACCACCCCACAGAGCCCCCTATACCACCCCACAGAGACCCCTATACCACCCCACAGAGACCCCTATACCACCCCACAGAGACCCCTATACCACCCCCCAGAGCCCCCTATACCACCCCACAGAGACCCCTATACCACCCCACAGAGACCCCTATACCGGCCCACAGAGCCCCCTATACCACCCCACAGAGACCCCTATACTGGCCCACAGAGACCCCTATACCACCCCACAGAGACCCCTATACCACCCCCCAGAGCCCCCTATACCACCCCACAGAGACCCCTATACCACCCCACAGAGACCCCTATACCACCCCACAGAGACCCCTATACCACCCCACAGAGACCCCTATACCACCCCACAGAGACCCCTATACCACCCCCCAGAGCCCCCTATACCACCCCCCAGAGCCCCCTATACCACCCCCCAGAGACCCCTATACCACCCCACAGAGACCCCTATACCACCCCACAGAGACCCCTATACCACCCCCCAGAGCCCCCTATACCACCCCACAGAGACCCCTATACCACCCCACAGAGACCCCTATACCGGCCCACAGAGCCCCCTATACCACCCCACAGAGACCCCTATACTGGCCCACAGAGACCCCTATACCACCCCACAGAGACCCCTATACCACCCCCCAGAGCCCCCTATACCACCCCACAGAGACCCCTATACCACCCCACAGAGACCCCTATACCACCCCACAGAGACCCCTATACCACCCCACAGAGACCCCTATACCACCCCACAGAGACCCCTATACCACCCCACAGAGACCCCTATACCACCCCCCAGAGCCCCCTATACCACCCCACAGAGACCCCTATACCACCCCACAGAGACCCCTATACCACCCCACAGAGACCCCTATACCGGC
Source organism: Leuciscus idus (assembly GCA_021554675.1). Taxonomy (NCBI): domain Eukaryota; kingdom Metazoa; phylum Chordata; class Actinopteri; order Cypriniformes; family Leuciscidae; genus Leuciscus; species Leuciscus idus. Next base: position 640,020 of record CM038622.1, on the reverse strand, counting down.
CCACAGAGACCCCTATACCGGCCCACAGAGACCCCTATACCGGCCCACAGAGACCCCTATACCGGCCCACAGAGACCCCTATACCGGCCCACAGAGACCCCTATACCGGCCCACAGAGACCCCTATACCGGCCCACAGAGACCCCTATACCGGCCCACAGAGACCCCTATACCGGCCCACAGAGACCCCTATACCGGCCCACAGAGACCCCTATACCGGCCCACAGAGACCCCTATACCGGCCCACACAGACCCCTATACCGGCCCACAGAGACCCCTATACCGGCCCACAGAGACCCTTATACCGGCCCACAGAGACCCCTATACCGTCCCACAGAGACCCCTATACCGCCCCACAGAGACCCCTATACCGCCCCACAGAGACCCCTATACTGTCCCACAGAGACCCCTATACTGTCCCCACAGAGACCCTATACTGGCCCCCAGAGACCCCTATACCGCCCCACAGAGACCCCTATACTGGCCCCACAGAGACCCTATACTGGCCCAACAGAGACCCCTATACCGCCCCACAGAGACCCCTATACTGTCCCACAGAGACCCCTATACTGTCCCACAGAGACCCCTATACTGGCCCCACAGAGACCCTATACTGGCCCCCAGAGACCCCTATACCACCCCACAGAGACCACTATACTGGCCCCACAGAGACCCCTATACCGCCCCACAGAGACCCCTATACTGGCCCCACAGAGACCCCTATACTGGCCCCCAGAGACCCCTATACTGGCCCACAGTATTGCAGATACTTGCATTATATTCATATAAATATCAGTATCTGCTAATAATGTCTTGGTAAGATGATATTTAATGATTAGTTTTATGATCAAAGCTCTGTAGTTGTAAACATATCTTCAAATCTTCCTTAAAAGCCCGATGATCATATTTGATACTCATGATTTTTATAATAAATGATGTCTGGATAATCAAGTAAAGCTGCTTCAGTCCAGAAGAAATATTACTAACAATATCACAGTTATTCTTGCGTTTCCTTGATAAAATCAGAGCAGATTTGACACAGAAAGACACAGCAATATTTTTGTCCCTCTCTACACCCCATATTAACAGCCGTTTTGCTGATTCATTTGAGACGTAACAGTGCTAAACACAGGCAACCTGTCGAGATTCATAAACATCACCTGATTCACATGTTGCTTGAAAAAAACCCCCGTGATTTAACGGAAAACAGGGCTACTTCAGAACTGCCGAAAGATGCTTTTCCCACCAGAATGATCATGTGGTTCTGGAACCTTGACCCGCTGGCAGGAACACACTAATTTTCCATCATAATAACCATAAAAAGGTGCAGATGCAGTGATGAACCAGGGCGACATGCGCCTTCCAGCTAATGGGTTATGAGTAGTTGTAATGTGTGTGTGTGTGTTCATGAGATATCCCAGTGCTGTCCTAAATCAATGCCTGATGTTTGTGTTTCACTTGTTTAAACGTGACGTTGCAGAAGTAAAGTGTGTGTATTGTGCAGCTCTATTATGAATGCTATTTCATATTGATTTTAAATGCATGGTCATGGCAGACTGTTTGCTCTTCAGCTTCCAGATGGGTTAGTCATCATCATCATCATCATCATCATCACAACACACACTCCAGGTTTAAGTAGGTCATGGAGTGTTTACTGCCTCCCGCCCTTTCTGGATATTCCTCTTTCATTATCCTCTTCTTTATTGTCATATGTTATGAATCTTAGGATAACTCACTGTAATACTGGGGGCTTATTTATAAAAGGATTGTTACAAAAAGTGTACGTGCGCCGAAAGCCAAAACTGGCGTACGCCAAATAATATTCAGACGTATAAAACCGTGAACGCCAGAACCTGCGCAAATATCGTCTAAACTGGATTAGACGTGACATATCTAAATGAGATATGAATGTTAATTCGCTTATCTACACAATGATACGAGATCACGGATGGTCAGAGAGATTACAGCTTGACCCCGAGCTCACACTCATTAAAGCCGTCACAAAGATAAGGCAAAGTGAAGAAATGAAAAAGCCGATCTTAAGACAAGCAAGCGGTGACTCAAATGAGGTAAACATGGACATGTTAAAATACAAAATTAAACCAAGATTTGCACATAAAGGACCGCAGAGACGACCAGAATGAGAGAACACGAGGAAGCCAGTGAGGGATGTGGAGAGCCACAAGCAGCCATCCAGCGAGCCAGGCCACGTCGCTGCCGTCTGCACAACATAGACAACGCTGGAGGAAGTATATCACCGTGATGAGATGGAGAGCACAGACACCGTGTTCCTGGCAGCTGTAAAGTCTTGAGAATTCGACTGATGTCTCTGGCAAAAGTCCATTGCAGTGAACGGTGAGCAAGTTCTTCTCAAACTGGACACAGGAGCAGCCGTGACAGCAACGTGTCGGTACAGGTGAGAGGGCAGTTTACAGCACCACTTCGTCATCAGGGAAGAGTGATAAAACACCCAGTGTGTTTGTGATACCCAGGGCTTGTGTCCCCTCTTCCTTGGACCACCTGCCATAAAAGAGCTGGGCTTGCTTCACACAGTGGATGCAATTCAAACATCAGACCCGAATTACAAAGAGCTGTTCCCAAAAGTCTTCACAGGACATGGAAAATTGGAAGGAGAATTCAAAATCAAACTCATAAAGTTAATCTGCTATGTATGTTTTTATACTTTTATGTGTAGTTTTACTCTTTAATGCACTTTCACTGTCACAGTTATTGATTAATCGTGGTTATTTGATCTAATCACAGTCATTAGAGATAGCCGCGGTAATTGTGAAGTTTAAATCACGTTTTGCCATCCAAAAAGGGGATCTTATATTTCACTCATATAATATTATATCATAAATAACCTAAATGTTAATGACTGTTAACATTTTTATTTTTATTTGTCATTGGATCATTTATTCAAGAGATTCATTCAAAAATGCTGATTCATTCAGTAATGAATCAAGTGAAGTCTTTATGAGTGAGTCATTGAATCATTCACTCAAACTGATTTTTTTTATTAAACATCAAAATAGTTCGGTGTTCTTCAGTGAACCTGCGATAATGCTGAAAAAGTTACAAATAATCAAATCAATGCACATTTGACACTTTCTACTGACTTTTTTTTAGTGCAGGTTATATTTCACCTCAAAATCTAAATAATAAAGAAATTATATTTTGCTTACAGAAATTGAAGCCCATTTGCCTGTTTTTAGGATCATTAGGGTTGTTTTTTGCTTGCATTAATGTACATGATTTGAATGACAGTGAAGCCCCGCCCCTTCACAGAACCCGATGGTCACATTGGCCAATCAGAGCTCTTCTCCACAGTCTCAGGCTGAAGCTGGTTTTCAGACACACACTCTTATGTGTGAATCCAAAATGATTCATGCGTG